>CM069553.1:29637500-30237500 GCA_035773235.1 Eospalax fontanierii | reverse complement strand
TATATATATATATATATATATTACATTTACTTATTTAATTGCATATACTGTGGGGGCCAGCCAGTCTAGCAACAACACCAGTGAGCTCCAGATTCAGTGAGAAACCTTGCCTCAGGGGAGTAAGATGGAGTATGAGAAAGCAGGATACTTAATGTCCTCTGGTCTGCATGCATGCGGCACACCTACACACATGTGCACATGTACACACGTACACGTCATCACACAAACACACACACACACACACACACACATTGCCCCACAAAAGTGGAAGGAGGAATACTGGCGGACAGAAGAGTTTAAGCAAGGACATCCGGGAGACGGAAGAAGGAGGTGGACTGAAGCTTAACTAAAATCAACAATGTATGAGAAAGCCATAAAGAGACCAGCTACTCTGTAAACATATTAAAAAATAAAATTAAAACTGGCCATGGTGGCTCACTCCTGCAGTTCCAGCACTCAGGAGGTGGAGACAGGAAAATCAGAAGTTCAAGATCGTCCTTGGCTACATAATGAGTTTGAGACTGTCTTGGGATACATGAGACTGTCTCAAGAAAATATAAATTTGGGCCAGCGAGATGGTTCAGCAAGTAAAGACAGGTACCATCAACCCTGGCAACCTGAGTTTGATTCCCAGGACTCATATGTTAGAAGGAGAGAGCTACTCCTGCAAGTTGTCCTCTGACCTCCACATGGGGCCAGTGGTGTGTCCACAAGCACACATACACACAGATAAAAAATTAAATCACATGTGCTTATTTATTTATTATCTGTGTGTGTGTGTGTAAGAGAGAGAGAGAGAGCCAGAGAGAGAGAGAACAACTTTATTTTTACCTGCTGAGCCCATCTCCAATGAAATTAAATTAAAATTTTAAAAGAGAGTTTGAATGGGAGTGACCTGTGGGGTGGATAAAGCCACTCCCAGAAGCCATGAGATTATTAGCTGAAAGTCTGAGCACCAGTGTCGGCCACCACCCTGCAAGCTGTTGACTGGGGACCCCAATAAGCCCCTGAAACAACACAGGCTTTTGCCACTGCTCTTGCTTGCCTGTCAGAAGTAGATAAGACCCTATTACTAAAGACACTACATGCTCTGGTTACAGGACACAGGGAAATCAGAAATCAGCTGGAACTGAGCTGGAGCACCCTCCCTGCTGGCTGCCTTTCACAGTGCTCAAAGATGCAGTGCAGGTTGCTGAGAAAGACTCGTCATCAACAGTCTCACTCAGCTGTGAATCCGGCATGCTACACTACTGACCTGACAGACAAGATGTGCCCACTGGTGCAACAGTGGCATTGATTGCTAGAGTGGTAACCAACCATTTTATGATTGGATCTGAGGCCTGTTCCACACGGGGAAATTTATGTCTGGTATCATAAACCTGGCTAAAGGCCGTCGAGGGGAAGCCACTGCTGTTGTTTTGCTAAAAGGACACAATGTACTGATTAAAATATCTTCTCAATATTTATGTGTGTGCTCATATATTACTACTGCTGTCTGCTTGGTCAGAGAATTTTCTTTTAGCAGTGGGCAGTGACATAACTGGTCATAGTGCTGATAATTACTATTGAATGCTCAGCCCTAAGTGAGACATCCTTACCACCCCCTCCAAGGCCCAGGGAACATCTTGGAAGAGGAGGCAGAAAGAACGTAAGAACCAGAGAAAGGGGTAGAGTGATGTGGAATGCTGTCTCCCAGGCAAGATGTGCTGCTGCATGTTTGAACTCTAAGCAGCTGTGAATAAGACCTGCTAAGTCTGGGTCCAGTTAGCATTCCATCCTGAAAAAGGAGAGTGGGGAGGAGCTCATAAGGTTTCACCCCTCCCTGAGGATGACTACAATGACTAAGTAGTTAGTCATTGCTGGGGAAGGGAGAGACATTTTCTATAGTGATATAGCCAGCCACTGGTAAGTTGCTCATGCTTCTGTAAGTAACTCTAATTAAACTCATTGGTTTTTACACACAAATAAATAAATAATAAATGGTAAAACTAAATCTTTAAAAAAAAGGAAATGTGTGTATGTGATTGTCACATATGTATGTGCAGGTGCCTGCAGAGGCCAGAAGAAGGTGTTAGATACCACGTAATTTAAGTTACATACGATTGTGAGCCGCCAAGTGGGTTGCTGGGAACCAAATCCAGATCCTCTGCAAAAGCAACAAGTGATCTTAACTGCTGAGCCATCTCTTCAGCCCTCCTGTGGCCTTTCTTAGGAAGCTGAAGCAAGCTCTATTCTGTTCTAATCCAGACAGTTACAGTGAGCTCAGTAGATATATAATCCATTAAGTGACATTAGACAGCTTTGTCACTTTCCAGAGCACCCGAGACCATCGGTTTTAAAGGAGGAATGATTTATTTTAGTTTACAGCTTCAGGGGTCTAGGTTCATGAGTTCTTGGCTCTGCTGTTCTTGAGCCTCTGGGGAGGCAGCATGGCATGGCGAGGAGCATGTGGCCGAGCAAAGCTACGCCAGCCAGCAAGCAGACAGGGAGGAAAGGGCAGGGATCCCTTGAGGTATGCTCCAATAACTTCCTTAGTGGTCAACTTGACACACCTGGGTTGAAGGGGCCTCGACTGAGGAATTTCCTCCACTGGACTGGCCCGTGACTGTGTCTGTGGGGTATTTTCTTGACTGTTGAGTGTTGTGGGAGTGCCCAGTCCACTGTGGGTGGTACCACCCCCGGGCAGTTTGTTTTGTATTGCATAGGAAAGCAGGCTGAGCATGGGCCAGGGGAACAAGCCAGTAAGCAGTGTTCCTCCATGGCCTGTGCTTCAGGTCTTGCCTCCAGGTTCCTGGGGCTCCTTAAGTGATGAACTGTGACCTGGGAGATGTAAGCCAAATAAACCCTTTCCTCCATGAGTTGGTATTGGTCAGAATGTTTTGTCCCAGCAATTGAAAGGAAACTAGGACACTTATCTTCTCTCTCTAGGTCCCGTGTATAATTCCTGGGAAAAATGAGGCAACAGCATTAACTGCCGTGTCCCTGAAGCACCCCTTTCTTGTTTCCAAGGCTCTAGGCAAGCCAAGGGAACAGTGCCAGGTGGGCTGAGACCAGAATGTCCAGACAAAAAGTTCTCTTAATACCCTGGAAACGGGACAAGTCACATTGTCTGAAGAGAGAGCCTGCTTCCCGCGCACAGGCTAAGTCAGCTCTTCCTTGGAATGCTGGTCATCTGAGGACAAAGCGAGCTATCGAGCTAATGATGCCTCTGCTTAAGAAACCTAGCATGACGCCGCTCTCTCTCTCTACTGCACAGAGCACTATAGAGGGTGCACTGAGGGGACGAGGGCTCTCAGACCAGCATGTGCCACAGACTCTCTCTCGCCAGCTTCTCCCTTCCTCCCTCTCCTAGTAAGTTTCAATAAACCTTATGTCTGCCATGTAGCCTTTGGGCATTTGGTTCAGTCTCCCAGCAATCTACTCCACTATCCTCCTGTTCCCCCTCGGCCTGGCCAGACAACTACACCTCCTTCAGGTCCCACGACTTCCCAATAATGTCAGGCTTTTTGCATATGAGCCTTTGAGGAACATTCAAGATCCAACCCATAAATGTATCTGCTCTGTGGATATGTTGTAGGAGATTTATGCTTGTTGGGAAACACATCATGAATTCAAGTATTTGAATTCTTTATCCTAAGCCTATTAAAGAGCTTCCCAAAGGTGATGATGTACAGGGCTGTGCGAAATGGAGTCTGGTAAGCCAACAGGTCTAACCTAAGCACGATCCCTGAGACCCATGTGGCAAAAGAAGAAAATCAACCAGTTGTCCTCAGACCTCCACACTTGCACCATAGCATGTACTAGATAAATGATAAATAAATAGTTATCAGATGTCTATAGCAATGAATATCAGCCATAAATTTTACCCTTACAGCTCCAACTAGTGAGGAAGACAGAAAATAATAAATAAATCCTATCTATTACAGTTCATGTTACCTGAAAGTGGAGAAAAATAAAGTTTGGGTAGTGATGAGCAGGCATCTCTGCCAAGGGAACATTTGAGTTAAAACCTGCCAGGATGTCAGGATCTTAGAACATACCATGTTGAACATGAGCTTCTGGATGCCGGTCCATGTTTGGATACTTGGAAGCCAACTTGTGGCTTACGCTTTCTTTCAGGAGTTCAGGCTCCAGGCAAGTGGAACTGCAGGATTCAATTGAATCCTGCTCGCTATGCAGTTCCACTTGCCCATTCCGTCCTCACTCACTTTGCACTTTCAGTTCAGGTACACATGGTCCCTGAAGGCAGCAGACCCAAGACCTGGAGCATGCAACTTCAATAAAGAGCCCAACAGAATGACTGGACATGGCTAGTGAAGCTTCCTAAATACTTGCTGCTATGTAGACCAGGCTATCTCACCCTCTGATCCTTCAAAAAGAAAAGAAAATTAAAAACGAGAAATGAAAATAAATAATCCCTAACCATGCAGCTCAAAGCACTAAGTAAAATGCTAAGTGTTGAAGTATTAGGGTATAATAAAGAGTAGAAAGTAAGGTACAGATTGAGGCATACTGCATCCTGACCCAGAAAACTAGGGGAAAAAGGTCATAGACACACTCTGAGAAATTGTAGGAAACTCCTGCTTTTGATGATTTTGCAAAATATTTTCACAGAGATAATCTTAAAAAGCAATAATGTGGTAAAGATGGGTTGTAGCGAAAAGAAGAATAAAGGCTGGAGAGATGGCTCAGCAGTTAAGAGCACTGGCTGCTCTTTGACTCCCAGCATCCACATGGCAGCTAACAATCATCTGTAACTCCTGTTCCAGGGGATCTGAATGGCCTTTTCTGACCTCCACGGGCATTTTACGACACAGGTGCACTTACGTACATGCAAGCCATACACTCATACACATAAAATAAAAATAATAAATAAAATATCTTTGTTAAAGATAATGAGCTGGAGAGATGGCTCAGTGCCTCTTGCAAAAGACCTGAGTTTGGTTCCCAGTACCCGTGTTGAGTGGCTCACAACTGCCTGTAACTCCAGCTCCAGGGGATCCAATGACCCCCTTCAGTATATGTGGCATATACTGACACAGACACACAGACACATACGTGTAATTAAGAATTTTAAAATATTTGTATTGCTTCTTTGAGAGTTTCACACAGTGTATTTTGCTCATATTCAGTTCTTCTCCCACTTGTATCTCCACCTTTCTACCTCTCCTCCAATGTCAGGTCCTCTGTTATTATATTTTAGACTAATAACAGCCTTGTGTGTGTGTTAAGGATTGAACCCCAGACCTCTAGCATCATTGAGCTACACTCCCAGCTCTCAGGTATGTCAATAGACACACCAGAGGCTAAGGAATTTCTGAGGAAAAATTAACGTGAATTTAGAATTCTATAATCAGATATGGGAGAAATAAAAAAACAAGACAGAAAACTCATCAGGTATGGTGGAACAGGCCTATAATCCCAGCACTCAGGAGGCTGAGGCAGGAAGATCTCTGGTTCAAGGTGGCTAGCCTATGCTAGATAGCAAGAAAAAAAAAAAACTCAAAGGGTAGTGAGATGTTTCATTGGGTAAAGGCATCTGTCTCTAACCTGAATTTGATCCCTGGAATTCTGATGGTGTGTGCACCCCTCCAATACATATGTTCATACATGTACATAAATAAAGATTTAATAAACTGTCTTAAAAATAAAGAAGTTATTTTCAGATAGACTTGTTGATTTATTTTATTTATATACGAAACACTTTCAGAGCTGGAGAGATAGCTCAGCAGTCAAGAGCACTGGATGCTCTTGCAAAGGACTGGAGTTCTAGTCCCAGTACCCACATGGTGGTCAATAACTGTCTATAACTCCAGTTCCAGGGGATCCAATGCCTCTTCTGGCCTCCATGGGCATTAAATTGATATGGATGCACTTACATACACCAAGGCAAAACACTCATACACATAAAACAAAAATAAATACAAATTTACAAAGAAATATTTTCATAAGGTTTATTATGTGCCAGGAACTGTTTTCATCACTCTGCAAATATTAGTTCATCTGACTTGTTTTTTGAGTCAGGGTCTCATTACGTAGCCTCACTATGCAGAATTCACTATGTAGACCAGGCTAGCCTCAAACTCACAGACAGCCATTTCTGCCTCCTGAGAATTGGAATTAAAAATTTGCATCAGGAGACCTGATCTTTGTAAGAAGCCTGTGAAGAATTATCAGCTCTGTTTCACAAGCGGAGAAATCTAAACACAAAGAAAGTAAGTAATTTACTCAAGGTTAAACAGTAGAGATGAACAGAGCTAGACATTAGACCCAGGCAGTGTGACTGAAAAGTTGGTGCTTTTAACCACCGCATGAGCTGCCTTTGCTCTGGGAAGCCAAAGGAACAGAGAAGGGGAAAAGAAGGCAAAAAAAAAAAAAAAAAAAAAAAACCCACAATGGCAAGAAACTGGCAAGTGTGTGGGTTAATCTGAACAGCAAGAACTGCTTGCACCACTAATTAATAATAATGGTAAGTTTGGGATCATGTTAAAAACATGATGAAATCAAAGTCTGTAAACAGTAACATGGAATATGGGAGAATTTGAGTTACTGTTCTGATCTATACTGTTAAACAGGGGCACGAAGCAACATATATCAAGAGAAAGTTTAACTATTAATCACAGGGAGGAAATACAGCCAGAATAAAGAAACATAATCCAAAAGGGCTTAGGGCTTTCATTCATGCTAAACAAACATTCTACCAACTGAGCTATATCCACAGTCCTAAAATTCATTTTTATATCAAATATAAAATAGCTAATGTTACCAGATTCTGATTGAGTCAACATTATATGCACATGGCAGTCCAGAGTTGACACATAATTCTTTTACTTAGGGCACTTACAAGATTTTTTTTTACTAGATGGTAATGAAATATATGTTTTATCTTGAAGTTTTAAATTTTGTGCTTTTTCTTTTTTGATACAAGATCTCACTATGTAACCCTGCTAGTCCAGAACTCACTATACAGATCAAGTTGTCTTGAACTTGTGATTCTCCTGCCTCTACCTTTCAATTTCTGGGATTAGAGGTCTATACCACCACATCTGCAAAGTTTTGCTAAAATATATTTTTACACGTGATAGTATGCTGCAGATTGCTTTGTGTTGAAGACCTTAAATTTACTAATTTATCCTAATTTACTACCGAGTATTTAAACTCTGCTTACAGTTCTCATTATTCTATTAATCAGGGTAATAGGACTCCTCTTCTTCAGGGATAATTCAGGATGAAACCTATGATCTGACTGAAATCTTAACCATGCAAAAGATGTTTAGAAAGGATTTTGAAGTGTGGGGCCAGCAAGAAGGCTCAGTGGGAACAGGTACTTGCTGCCAAGTCTGATGACCTAAGTTCAGTGCCCAGAACTCACATGTTAAACTGACTGAAAGGTGTCTTCTGACTTCTGCATGCACTGTGGTATGTAGACACACATGCACACGTGCACACACATGCAAAAAGAAACATTTTAAAGTGTGGGCTGTGAAGACCTCATCTCATGTGCCACAGCAGTAGGGGTTCTCACACATGGATTCTCATTCGGCAAATATTACCAAGTGGGTACTCTGTGCAAGACTGTGTGAGGTGCTGGCGAGCCAAGGTAGTCAAAGCACACAGCTGAGTTCTCGTGGAACTTGGTCCCGACCAGGCACAGACGCTCTGGTAGATGGGGTGCTCTGTGCTTCCTCGGAATTCTTACCACAACGCTCTTCATATTTGTTTTGTTTCTCTCGTGTGGAACTGGACAGATGTGAAGACTGGAACGCACCTCTCAGGATTTCCACTCTGTGTGGACTGCAGTGAACAGGAAGGTTTTTGTGATGGAAACTTTTACCACAAGTATAGCATTTGATGGATTTTTCTTCTGTGCAAATTCTTTGATAAACTCTAAGAGCTGTGCTTTGACTGAAGTCCTTAAACACATGTCACGTTGAAAAGTCCAGTTTCACCCCTAGGTGACTGCAAAGGTTGGAGTTCTGAGAGAAGTCCTTTCCACACTCCTTACATAATGGCATCTCCTCTCTGTAGACTTTGGAGGCTTGCGTTTCAAGAGCTTCCCTTCAAACAGGTCCTCTAGTGTGGGCTCTCTGATGCACGTGGAGATCTATGTTCTGACTGAAGCCCTCTCTGCACTTAGCGAATTGCCAGAATTTCTCTCTCGTGTCAACTCTTTGGTATAAGATCAGTTGGTATTGTAGTGGAAGCTTCTGCCAAGTGTTGCACGCATGTTTCCACCCAGTGCAGATATGCTGAGTGTTGAGACCGGAACTCTGACTGAAGCCCTGGCCACACTCCTCACACATCAGAGGTTTCTCTATGATGGGCATTTGCTGATGACAGTGAAGATCCGCGCTTTGACAGAAACTCTTACCACACTCAGCACAGCGGAGAGTTTCTTCCCTGTAGAGAAATAGAAGTTTAGAGAATGAGAAAATGTTTCCAAAGATAAAAATATGAAATTAAGAACCTCAGTGGATCTTCAGGCAGTAAACTGGAGGACACAGGAACCATGTTAGTCACTTAAAGATCAACTTGAGGGCTAGTGGGATGGTTCAGCAGGTGAAGGTGCTTGCCACCAATTCTGACAACCTGAGTTCGATCCCCAGAACCCACATCGTAGAATAAATGTAATTTAAATTTTTTTAAAGATCAACTTGAGGAATTCTACCATGATTAAGAGGAAAGGGATTCGAACTGTGAAATCATGAGACAAATATTGTCACAAAGACAAGATCTAGAAGATTTTACATGCATATAAAACATTAGAAGGAGAGCCAAAGCAAAGAAATAACAAAAATAAGTTTAATCTGAAAAAGCTTTTGATTCAGTACATTGAATTGGTACATTTCATCAGTACTATGAGTACTTGCTAAAAGAGATGGTCAAATCTGGGTGAAGTCTCTAAATTCCAAGGATCAGGAAAACATCTTATAATTCTACAAAACATACACAGAAAACCAGAGCGGGTGTTTTTTTTATTACAAGAAAGGGGAGAAGCCAGTGCTATAGTGTCTCTAGAGTCCTCAGGATGAGTCAAGAATTTTAAACCCAAACTCAGATTTCCTTATAAGGACAAAAAGATGTGTTTTTAAAAATTAAAAGGAGTACTTCATTTAGACCCCAAGTTAGTCAAATAAAAAACTCATAAAGGGGAGATATGGAACAGAAGAAGCAAAGTAGGAGTGGATAATAAAATTAGTAAATAAAGGTTCCTTCTCCCCCACCTCCTCCTCCTTCTCCCTCTCCTGAGATAGACTTCCGTATGTAGCTCAGGTTAGTCTAGAATTTGCTCTATAGTCCATACTCCACACTTAAGCATTTCTTTTCGTTTCCT
This sequence comes from Eospalax fontanierii, assembly GCA_035773235.1. Classification (NCBI taxonomy): domain Eukaryota; kingdom Metazoa; phylum Chordata; class Mammalia; order Rodentia; family Spalacidae; genus Eospalax; species Eospalax fontanierii. The sequence goes on along the minus strand of CM069553.1, from coordinate 30,228,166 downwards.
CTAACAAAATCTCACGAAACATCAAGGGAAAATTGCCTTGAGCCAAAGAATGCAAAAGGACAGGTTCAATGACTAGCAAACATTAATTACTGAAAACAAATCACACGTTTAGTCACATCCTGTAATAATTTCAAAACTCAAAGGATAAATAAGATCCTAAGTATTTCCAGAAAGGACAGAAAAAGAAAAAATAGGTCAAACAAATAAAAATGAGATAAAATAAGAGCTAATGAATACATTAATAAGATTGAAATCAAGTATACCAAAAGCTTTAACACTAAGAAATAATGGCTAGAATATTCTCAAGGGGAATTGTTTTAAATGAAATTCTCTGTTTAACCAAACTAGTATACAAGAATAGAGTGTATTAGTGGCTTGTCTTGTTGCTGCAACAAAACACCTGAAAAGGAAACCTGAGGAAAGAAAGGCTCTCTTTAGCTTACAGTTTAGAGGGATACAGTCCACAATGTCAGGGAAAGTGTGGCTGCAGGAGCAGAGTGTGGCAGGTCATGCTGCATTCAGTCAGGAAGCAGAGTAATTAACAGTTGTGCTCAGTTAGCTTTCCCCTTTTTATTCAGTCCAGGACCCCAGCTCACATTTAGGGTGAGTCTTTCCACCTTATTTAACCCATTCTAGATAACTACTCACAGGCATGCCCAGAGATTTGTTTCCATGGTAATTCTAAATCCCATCAAGGTGACTACCAAGAATAATCACCACATGCGGTGCACAGAAAGAACTTTCTATACATGTAAAGACTCATAAAATTTATTGGCAAATGAAAATATAATCAAAGTAAAAGGCAGGTGTGGGTTTTTATTATTTTTCCCATCTTTTTTGTTTTATTTTATTTATTAATAGTATTATCATAATTGCTGGATGGACACTTTATTTTATTTTTAAATGCTTTATTAAATTAAGGATTTCATGCAATATGTTTTTATTTTATTTATTATTTTAATTTTATGTATATGAATGTTTTGCCTGTATGTATTGTTGTGAGGTGTTTCACGAGAGAAGACCACTCAGACATGAGATATTGCCAAAAGAAAGTCTTTAATAGTTGGCCAGCAACCACCCTGGGAAAATCTGTCCCAAGTATAATGCAGGTTTTTCTCAGAGTCAGCCTTATATACAGGAAGAAAAAAAAAACATATCTAGGGGTGAAAAGTTTAAGTTCCGAAGACTTAGGGGTGGCAAGCCCCTCAAACAATTCCTAGTCTACAAGAACAAGTGAAGCAGAAGGCACAGCTGTCATACATCTGTGGGTAGCCATGGTAACCAGGTGCGTGCTGACCTTTTCTCAAACCCACACCTGGGTCAAACTTTTCCATTCCCACACTTTGAGTTAACTGCTTCTATCTAGCTTTAACTGCTTAACTACTGGGTTTAGCTAGGACATGGCGTAGCTATGGTCAGTCTTGAGGTGCTTCACCACAGTATGTAAGTGCACCACAAGCATGAACTGCCCACAATGGTCAGAATAGGGTATTGAATCATCTGGAACTGGAGTTCAGGCAGTCGTTAGCCTCCATGTGGGTGCTGGAAATCAAACCCAGATCCTCTGGAAGAATAGCAAATATTCTTAGCCACTGAGCTATCTCTCCTGATGTTTTATGTTCTGACCCCCTCTCCCAATCTCACCCTTGCCTTTCCATCCCCACCTCAACTTCATGACCTCTGTTAGCATATGGAAAACCCCATCCATCTTATGCTACACATCTGAACTGGGTGCCAAAGAAGTCAAATCTCATTAGAATGTCAATGGTCTATAATTCCTATGCTCAGATGGGCCAAAGTAAGGTCCCACTCCCTAGGCATTCTCCAACAGTTTGATTCCCCAAGTTTTAGTGTCTGTTTTAGTCTGAAAGCAGAAGCAAGGAGCTGGGCATGGTGGCACATGCCTTTAATCCCAGCACTCAGGAGTAAGAGGCAGGTGAATCTCTGTGAGTTCAAGGCCAGCCTGGTCTGCATAGTGGGTTCCTCACAGCAGACAGCAGCTGACTCATGGGCCTCCAATCCAAGATTCTCAGCATGGCACTTGGAATGTTTCATAGTTGACAGCTTTGCATCAGTGTCCTTTAGTTTATTTTCTGTAATCTGTAGACTTCTCAGGTTCATATTGCTATTACAGGCTGCAGCCAGGTCTTGACAGGTAATAGATGATGTTGGCCAGGATGTCCATGGGCTGTTCCCAGGTCTAGCTCCTGGCAAGAAAGGAGCACCAGGGTATGGCACAGTGGGGTGGTTGCAACCACTTCCTGGTTGTGTCTGCCAACCTGGCCCCAAGGCCCAAATCAGAGGCCAGAGGGACCCAGTGTCCCCAGCACTCCAGGGGCATAATGTGTGTGTGAGTGGGTGGGTGAGTGGCTGGCACAGTTCCAGGCACCATGTTGGCTCTCTGATAATTCTTCCTTTTACTTGCCAAGTCCTGAATTCAGAATTTTGAGATCCATATGGAAGTGCCAAAGTTCTTAATAAATAAAATGAGCCCGGGAGTCATGTTTTAAGTCCCTGTGCCGAGCGCCTCCACCACCACCAATTCTCCAGTGCCCACAACCACATTGTCAACATGTTGGTTCTTTTTCTTTCTTTCTTGCCCAGTCCTGAGTTTGGAGTTTTTAGATCAATACAGAAGCAGCCATGGTCAGGGCAACATTCATCTTGCATGAGATAAGGTTCCTCACACGGTCCAATACACACATTCAATCTCTTGGGAGCCAACACGCCGAGGCGCCTGAGGTCAGCTGCCTGGAGCAGGCTTCATTCTGTGTGAAAACTTTCAAAATTGTATTTATTTACTTTTACTTTGTGTGTGTTTTGCCTACATGTATATAAGTACACCATATATGTGCAGTACCCACAGAGGTCAGACAAGGGGACATGAATATGATTTCTAGAGCACATGTGAAAAAGCTGGCATGGCAACACGTGCTTTTGATACCAGTGCAGGGGAGGGGCCTAGACAGACCCCCGAGGTTCACCGGCTGAGCAGCCAAGCTGAATCTGCAAGCCCCGAGCCAATGAGGGACCATGTCTTAAAAAACACTAAAGAAGAACACTCAAGCTTGTCCTCTGGCCTCTACACGTACAAACACACATGTGCATGCAAACTCTCTACCCCCCAAATATGCACATATACACACAAAAATAAAACTGCTGATTTAGTAGGTGATAAGCACACAGATGAACAGATGAGACTTCATTGTACTAGTCCTCTTTTGAGTGTTTGAAATTTTCTGCAATGTAAAATAAAATAATAAGAATGAAATAGAAAAATCCTAAAACTGTGAAAACAGAACGCAGTTTTTTATGTCAGTAACAAATATGCCACAAAGGCAACTTTAATTTTTGAACAAAGTATAAAAACACAAGATTTCGTTACTGTAGTTCTCTTCTGTTCGTGGTTCTCATCTTCTAAAAATTTTGTTTGCACTTAGTGTGTGTGTGCCACAGCATGTATGTGGAGGTCAGACAATAACTTGTGGGAATTCAAACCATCTGGGGTCCAGGATTGAACCCAGGTGGTCAGGATTAGTGGTAGATGCCTAATATTTTATTATTTTTATTATTTTATGTGTATATAAGTATATTGCCTGCATGTGTGTAAGTGCACTCGTGTCATGCAATGCCTGTGGAGGTCAGAAGAGAGCATTGGATCCCCTGGAACTAGAGTTCAGGACGATTGTTAGCTGCTATGTGGGGCTGGGAATTGAACCCAGATCCTCTGCAAGAACAGTCAGCAGCCATCTTTCCACCCCCTAAAACTCTTCTTAAGACAAGAAAACACAGTGTGGTGGATACATGATTTTGATCCCAGCATTTGGGAGGCAGAGACTGGTGGATCTCTGTTCAAGTCCAGTCAGAGCTGTATATAAGGTGAGATCCTGTCTCAAAAAAAATAGGGGTCAGAGGAGGAAGCACTAAAGATGGCTCAGAAGTTAAGAGCATCGGCTGCTCTTGCAAAAGACTCAGGTATATAAGAAGCAACATAAAAAACAAAATAGCAAGTGGCAGAAAAGCATCAGAACATTAGGTGCTGACCCTAGTGGGGTCAAATGGGCAGTCTATAAGAGGGACCCAGAAAAGACACCTTCCCTTCGGGTGGGACTTCAAGTTAGCTGTACCAACCAGGGGCATTTTTATCTTATGAGATTAAAAGTATCTGAATCCAAAGTTTTGGGAAGGCCCAAGACAGTCCTGGGAATGATTCACCTTCCAGCTGTTCTCAAGGACACAGTGTTTTCACTCAAACAATTTACTTCTGTGCTCAAGGGCATGATGCTTACTCTTGGGGTTTTTAGCTGTTTTCTCTTTGTCACAGAACCAGAGAGCCAGCTTGCCCCATACAAGAGGTCTTGGCTTGAAGATAAACATACTTGGGTCTGAAGTGGAGTGGTCTAAATCCCACCTCCAGAACCAGCTTCCTGGTAAGTTTAAACTACATATGATAATTGGCTAATATAATCTATATTATGCACCTGTAGGAGCTAAACCTGTTTTTCAAATAACGAAACTCCTAAAAACTTTCTTCCTTCAAAAGTTGCAAAGTATCATGACACCAAAAGTAATTGATTAATTAATTTAGAATTTAATTTGATAGGGTCTCATTGCGTAGCCCTAGCTGGCCTGCAACTTGCTGTGTAGACCAGGCAAGCCTTGAACTCACAGAGATTAGTCTGCTCCCACTTCCCAAATACTGGAATTATAGACTTGCACACCATGGCCTGAAACCCCCTTATTTGTTGAGGTTAAATAGATGATGCCCTGGATAAATGTTTGAGCTTATGATAGACCAATAAAAAGAAGTATTTGAAGTAGATGTTTTCTTCACATTGTTAGATATTTTAAAAATATTTTTATTGAATCATTGTGTGTTTGACACAGAGCATCTGAATCAGTTTTAATCATTTTATATCCCTTTTCCCACCAGCGCCCCACCGCATAGTCCCCTAACTGGAATCCATATTGTTTCATCTGTACCAAGGTCTATTGTGTCAAGTTACTGTCCCCAAATGACCTCAGTGCAGGTTCATTCACTGAGGTCTAGTCAGCCTACCCAGAGTACCCCGCTTTGGGAAGACTAGCTCATCCTCACCCAACAGTAATCAGTTGCCAGTATTTCTTAAGCAAAGGTTAGGGTCTGTGTAATCTTGGGAGTCTCTTGGATCACCCTGGCGAACAACTCAAAGGAAGGTGTCTCCTGGCTGGCACTGTTTCTTGTTATGTAGCCTTCAGCTACATAATACCTGCACCTGGACTCATGTAGAGATACCGTATGTGCACTTTGTCATTGGGTTGTTAGACGACTAATATGATTCCCTCTCATGTTTTACTGTTTTATACTAGCTAGGCATTATCTTTCTCTCTCTCTCTCTCTCTCTCTCCCTCTCTCTCCCTCTCTCTCCCCCCCCCGTCTTAACTCTCCCTCCACTCCTTTCCCATTTAAAGTGTCCAAATTTCCCCCATTTCCCCTTGCTAATACGTCTCCTAAGCCCCACCTCTCTTTAGTGCCTTCTTTTCCTTTATCCCCATAGTTCCTTGTGTGACCCTCCCTCCCCACTTCTGTTTAAACACCCCTTTATCCATTTTTCCCTTAGTAATAACACCTGTCTCATATTAGTCTTCTCTTCCAGGTTCTTTCTTTCCCTTTACCTCCCTGGTTCCTTCCCATTTTCCTGGTTCCTGCAGTTACATCACGATGCTTACTCACATGTAAGGGTTTGGTGCTTGGATCCACACATGAGAGAGAACAGATGTTGCTTGTTTTTCTAATTCTGTGTTACTTCAGTTAGCATAACAATTTCTAGTTCCATCCATTTACCTGCAAATGTTACGATTTCATCTTTCTTTACCACCGGGTAGAACTCCACTGTGTAAACGTACCACATTTTCATTATTTACGCATCAGTTGAGGGACACTTAGGTTGCTTCCATCCCTTAGCTATTGTGAAAAGAGCAGCAGCAAACATGTACAAGTACCTCTGCAATAGGATGAGTCCTTTGGGTATATGCCAAGGAGTGGTATAACTGGGTCAAATGGTAGGTTCATTTTTAGTTTTTTAAGAGTTGTCTACACTGCTTCCATAGGGGCTGCATGAGTTTATATCCCACCAGCAGTGGATGAGCCCGCCCCTTTCCCCACAGCCTCTCCAACACTTGGTGTCATTTGTTCTCTTGATCTTAGCCAGTCTGACTGGGTAAGATGAAATCTTAAAGTGGTTTTAATTTGTATTCACCTAATTATTAACAATGTTGAGCACATTTTAGGATGTTTCTCAGCTATCTTTATTTCTTTTTTTGAGAACTCTCTGCTCAGATCCTTAGCTCATCTTTTAATTGGGTCATTTGTGTTCTTGATTCTTTGTTTTTTTAGGTTCTTTATAAATTCTGGATGTTAAACCTCTGTCAGATGTGTCAATTGGTGAAGATTTCTCCAATTCTGTGGGCTTTCTCTTCACTTCTTTGGTTGTTTCTTTTGCCACACAGAAATTCTTTAGTTTAATGAGGTTCCACTTGTTGGTTATTGATCTTAATTCCTGAGCAACTGCTGTCTGATTTAGAATGTCATTTCTTATATCTATATCTTGTGGATTACTGTCAATGTTTTCTCTAATAGTTTCAGAGTTTCAGATTTCCAAATATATGCATCATAGGCACTGAGGAAGGAGAAGAATCTCATGATAATGGTATTGACCCAGTTGTAGAAGAAAATTCCCCCAAATTAAGGAAAGACATTCCCAAACAAATACAAGAAGCACATAGAATACCAAAGGACAGGACCAGAAAAGAAACTCCCCATGGCATATCAGAGTAAAAACCCTCAGAATATAGAATAAAGAGAGAATTCTGAATGCTGCTAAAGAAAAACGAGTCACATATAAATGAAAACCTATCAGAATTACAACTGACTTTTCAATACAAACCAAGAAAGCCAGAAGAGCCTGAACCAAAGTATACCCAGTTTTAAATGACCATAGATGCCAACCTATAATACTCTACCCAGCAAAAATGTCTGTTATAGTTGGAGGAAGAAAAATCTTCCATGACATAGTAGACTGAAAGAATTCAAGTCCAGAAAACCAGCCCTCCAAAGAATACTTGAAGCAACACAAAGAACTGAAGAAAGGAATGACTATACCCAAGGGAGACAGAAAGAAACTAGATGACAGTATAACTGGGGAACCACAAAGTTGGACCAAAGGTGCAAACAGAATTTAAAATGATGGGAATCAACACACGTCTTTCAATAATAACTTTAAATAGCAATGTCCCAGTCAAAAGACAGAGGCTAGCTGAGTGGACCAAGAAACAAATCCCATCCTTTTTTTGTCTGCAGGAAACCCATCTCGCCTTCAAGGAGAGGAACTACCTCAAGGTGAAAGGATGGAAAAAACTATTCCAAGCAAATGGCACTAAGAAACAAGAGGGAGTTGCCATTCTAATATCTGACAAAACAGACTTCAAACTAAAAATCAGAAGAGATAAGTGGGTCACTTCTTTCTGATCAAGTGAACAATTAGCCAAGAAGATATTATAATCCTGAACATGTATGCACCAAACTCTGGTGCACCCAACTTCATAAAAACAGTACTACAGAATTTAAAGACACAGATTAATCTCAGCTCATTAATAGTACGGGACTTCAATACCCCACTGTCTTTTAGACAGGTCAACTGGACAGAGAATAAACAGAGAGACATCTGAATTAAACAATACCATATATCACATGGACCTAACAGACAGGTAGGTCCGAATATTCCATTCAAGCACCAAAGACTACATATTCTATTCCACATCCCATGGAACTTTCTCCAAAATCGACCACATACCAGACACAAACCTCAACAAATACAAAAAATTGAAATAAGTCCATGCATTTTATCAGACCACAATACAATAAAGCTTAAAATCAACACTGAAAGAAGCCCTGGTAACTTCACAAACTCATGGAGACTAAACACACTCATGAATGATGAATGGGTAAAGGAGAAATTAAAAGAGAGATATTTCTTTAAAAATTACTGTGTGTGTGTGTGAGTGTGCCACAGTACTCAGTGGAGGTCAGAGGGCAATTTTCAGGATTCAGTCCTCTCTTTCCACTGTAGACTTCAAGGATCTAATTCAGGTCATCAGGTTTTCATGGCAGGAACTTTTACTCACTGAGTCATTTTGGTGGTTCACATACTTTAACATTTCCTTTCTTTAACTAAAACTTGCTGTACACAGAACACAATTCCTTTTTTTCTCTGTGCCTAGCTAGATTTGTTTTGGTTTTGGTGTTTACATAGTAAAACATTCAAAAAATGTTTGAATTTTTTAATGTTATGTGTGAGTGTACTGTCTGAATGCATATAAGTGCAGCTGTGCCATACAATGCCTGTAGAGTTCAGAAGAGGGTGTCAGATCCCCTGGAACTGGGGTTATAGACAGTTGTCAGCTGCTATGTGGGTGCTAGGAACTGAACCCAGGTCTTCTGCAAAAGTGCTCTTGATCACTGAGCCATGTCTTCAGTCCCATAAAAAATTTTATGTCTTCACTTATACAGTTAAGAAGATAGATTAGCTCTGCTGTGATCAAAATGCTAGCAAATGGATGAAGGTACTAAAATTGATGATACATATCTAAGGATATGAGACTTCGTCATGAAGGTTTTCCCAGGTTCACTATATCCGTACAGTTTCTCTGTTCTATGAGTTTGCTTTATAACAAGGTCAAATGTATTGCCAAAGGCTGTGTCACATACGGTACATTGGTAGGGTCTTTCTCCATATGGAGAAATCTAGATTGTTTATAAAGGGATGAGCTATATTTGAAGGTTTTCCCAAGTTCTTTGCATTCAAATGAGTTCACAAGTTCGTAAGTTTTCACATTTGTTAAAGGAGTTCCAAGTGGACATTTTCTCACACTGACAGCATTCATGTTTTCTTTTTTTTCCCTTTCCCAGTGTGAAGTTTCTGGTGGAATACAAGTTGAGTTTTATGTATGAATGCTTTCCTACAATCACTGCACCCAAAGGGTTTATTTATAGTGTGACTCTACGCCTAATGAAATGAAATCTCCTTATGAAGCCTTTCCCACATCCACTGCATTCACAAACATTTCTCCAATGTAACTTATATTGTAAATAAGTCTCTTCTGACTTATATTTATTTTTTTTCTAATAGAGTTAAGATTTGTGCTCATATAATGGTAGAGTCCCTTCATAGTCAAAATTTCACTGAAGGTCAGCAAAATTGATTTCCAAAAGTTGCCTTTGTTTTCCCAATACTCCATTGTTTCATCAAGTGGACAGTTTCTAAAAAGACGATAAAATATTCCTAGTTATTTTTTCCCACTATTCTGAAACAATCCCTTTATTTGCCTTTCTCTTCATGAGCTTTAAGAATAAAAACACGCCAGGTGTGGTGGCAAAAGCCTTTAATTCCAGCATTCAGGGGTCAGGGGCATGGGATCTCTGTAAGTTCAAGCGCAGCCTGGTCTATATAGTGAGTTCTAGGCCAGCTAGGACTACAGGGAGACCTTGTCCCAAAAAGACCAAAATAAATAAAATCACTAAAGAGGAAAAGAGAGCAGTTGAAAAATGAGAACAGATGGTTTGACTTGTGACTTGTGAAAAGACAGTAAAATAGGCAAAAGGTACAGAAAGGTACAATGGAAGTTAGGATTGTTCAACAAGCCACAGGTCAGACCATAAGATAAGGAGTAACCATCTGGAGATTCGATTAGGTTACCATGGGAACAGGAGACAATGAAATAAAGGGAACATATTAAAAAACAGACTAGGTTTGAAGAGGGCAGATAAAAGGCAAAGTCCTCTCTGAATTGCTAGATTTCCCTAGTAGGACAGTTGTCTAGTTTTTTCTTTATGCCTTTCCTCTCAATAACTCTGTATAACATAATTTCCTTTAGGAACATTTTTGGGTTGGAGATTTTGTTTTGCTTTGTTTTGAGAGGGACCGGAACTTGGTATATAGTTGAACATGACCTTGAATTGATGATCCTCTTGCCTCTGACTCCTGAGTACTGGGATTGCAGGTGTGCACCACAACCCCAGGTTTTGGGTTTGTTCTGAGATAGGTTCACGTTATTTAACCTAGGTTGGCCTTGAACTTGAAACCCTCCTATGTCAACCTCCAAACTTCTAGGATTATAGGCACGTCCCATTATGACTGATAGCAGGAATATTATTAGGTTTTCAGTCCTTTAATTCATAAGTTCTGAAAGTGTGTGTAACAACCCCAATATGGGGTTGCATAACTGATCATGTAGGTGACAAAAATATTTGGCAATAATAAAAAAAAATTCTGAACATACAACCACCCAAATTCAAATCATAACGAGTCTAATATATTTCTTGCAGAACTCAGCAGTATTGCATTCAACTCAGCAGTATTGCATTGTGCCATTTCACCTGCAGAGACTTGCTTCTAAACATACAATGCACTTTGTAGTGCATATGCCATTAAACCACCCACCAATGAATATTGCTTGAAACATGCGTGCCATGGCACATGTATCAGAGAACAACTTGGGGAAGTCAGTTCTTTCCACCATGTGGGTTCTAGGAAGCTAACACAGGTCACTGGGCTTGGAGGTTAAGTGCTTTTACACACTGTACCATCTTGCTGTCCCAATCTGATTGTACCAAGGATTGAACCTAGGACCTTGTGCATGTAGGAAATTGCTCTACCACTGAGCTATAGCTCTAATACAGGAATATAATCATTAATTGGGGTCTTAACATATGAAACATACTTCTTAATGTTCTCTGTGTAAAAAGAAAAATTTATACCGAATTAGTTTTAGATAAACAGCTACACTCTTAAGCCATAAACCTATATAGTATTTAAGGTAAACAATTGAGGAGAAAAAAGTCAAACTGCTGTGAGACTGAAAAATCATGGGTCATTCATTCTTTACCGAGACATAAAATTGGAGGTTAGAGCTGGTGAGACCATAGCTCAGTGGGTGAAGGCACTTGCTCTCAAGCCCTGGTGACCTAAGTTCAATTCACCAGGTAGAAGGATAGAATCAACTGCCACAAGTTTTCCTCTGTCCTCTACACATACACCCATACACACCAAAAAATATTTAAAGTATTTTTATTCTTTAAGAATTTCATGCAATACATTTTCAACATATCCAGAACCGCCCTCATCTCCCCTCAGATCCACCTCTCCTCCCTCCCTACCTCACTTCATGTACTCCATTTGAGGGGGAGGGGTGAGACAGTCTCCTGTAGCCCCAGCTAGCCTGACCCACTATGTAGATCAGGCTGGTCTCAATCTCAGAGATCTTCCTGCCTCTGCCTCCTGAGTGCTGGAATTAAAGTGCTCATGTCCTCTATTATGTTTTTCTTAAGACCTATGGAGTCTGATTTGTATTCCCCAAATGCTCTTGGGTGTAGGTCCATTCCCTGGAACATGGTCAACCTAATCAGCATCACACTATTTTTATTTTTTTATGTTTATGAGTGTATTACCTGCTTGTAAGTGCACCTGTGTTATGCAATGCCCATATAAGTTGGAAGGTGTCAGATCCCCTGGAACTGGAGTTGCCATGTGGATGCTAGGAATTGAATCCAGGTCCTCTGCAAGAGCAGTGTATTAGTTTGCTTTCTGTTGCTGTAATAGAAACACTGACCAAGGGAACTTATAAAGGTTTTTTCAGTTTATTTAGCTTACGGTTCCAAAGGGGCAAGAGTCCATCATGGTGAGGAGGCATGGCAGAAGAGATGGTTACAGTAGATGTAGAAGCTAAGTGCTCATATCTTCAAGCTGGCACAGGAAACAAGTGTGAGCCTGGGGATCCATCAAGGCTTAAGAACTCCAAAAGCTGGCCCTCCAGCATGGCCACACTTTCTAAGACCTCCCAAAACAGCAAATTCGAATACTTGGAGCTTATGGGGTCATTTTCATTCAAAGCACCACAAGCAATCAGTGCTCTTAACTGCTGAGCCACCTCTCCCGCCCCCTACCATCACATTCTTAACAAAAACTGACTCTCCCTCTCCCAGTAGCAATCAACTGCCAATAGTCTCTGCTAGGGGTAGGGCTTTCTGTTCACCTCCCCGCCACATGCTGGGATTTTGTTTGGCGTGGGCTTGTGCAAGTTTTATGCATGCTGTCACAAGTGCTCTGGGTTCATACATACAGCTGCCATATTGTGTCCAGAAAACAGTTTCCTTGAATTCATCCACCATTTCTGGCTCTATCTTTCTGCTCCCTCTTCTGAGCCTTGGGAGGAGAGGGTGCTATAGGTATCCCATTTAGGTCTGCAAACTCTACACTCTTTCTCTGTACATTGGTCAGTGTGGGACTCTGTGTAAGCCACTTGCTGCAAGAAGATTCTTTGGTGAGAGAGTTGAGAGATGCTCTAATCTATGGATATAACAGTAAGTCACTAGAATCAGTTTAATATTACATCCATTTAGGAGATTAATAATAGTAGATTCTTGTTACAGACTGTGATCTAATTACAGGTTCTTGGCCTTGATTCCAGGTACAGATTTTGAATCCAGTCAGAGAGTGGTTGGTTATTCCATAACATTTATGCCACTATTACACTAGTTGGCATATCTTGCCAGGCTAGTCATTGTAGCTCATAGGGTTCACAGCTGGGTAAGGCTGATGATTACTCTTCTCTGCTAGTAGCATGGATAGAACCTTCCAACACTGTGAAAGCAAGCCAGTAGAAATGAAGCTTTGAGGTTACTACCAGCTTGATTCCTGTTTATTCTACAACTCACATTTGTAGTGTCACCAGCAATAGGGTCTCACCATCAAATTCTGGAGGGTAACCAAAAACAATGGCCATAGTCATGAGGATCTATGGGAACTCTCTAGTCAACAACTCCAGAAGAAAAAGTCCATTTATTTATTTATTTATTTTTAATTTAAGGCCAGGCTTTGGCTACATAGCAAGTTCAGGGAGGCTGACTATTGGAGACTGACTCAAAAACAAATAAAAAACCCAAATTCAAAAAACTTTAACAAATACTAAACATTTATTATCTTGTGCATGCTAGGCAGATCAGTTTTAAGAGTGTGGTCCCTGGTAAAATCAACTACACTGCAATGGATGGGCACACATCCAAAAATACGAGTGCACAAATTATACTAGCTGGGTTTAAAAGTTTGAAAGGACAAAAATTGGGTGGATGGGAAGCTGGGGGGTAGATCTGGGAAGATCTGGGGAAGGTATTTGGTCAAAATACATTGTATGAAATTCTCAAAGAATAAAAATTAGGAAAAATCAATTACCCATGTGTTTACCATTACTGTGATACTGACATTTCCATCATTCACTCTTCTGATGACGGGAATCTAGGTAGTTATAAGATTTTGGCATTTGTGAAAGCATATTCTTCTTCATATTTCCTGTTGTATACATATGCATGTCTCTTGGCATATACCCAGGAGTGGTATTGCTGGATTGTATGTGAATCCATGTTACTTCATGTATATTTTTCCTATATTTTCACTTTCATGACTTCCTCTTCCTGCATCATCTCTTTGAGAATATTTGCCATACTGATTTTAAGTTCTTTATCTGCTCACACTACTATTCTATTTCCAAAATGTTTATGTGATACCACACATTTATGTATAATGCTCATCTTTGAAGGACTGAGATTATGAAACAAATACACTGATTCCAACTATACTGGAAAGCATTTAGTTTTTTATTATGAAAGATATAAAAATTTTTATTGAGAAAAAATATTTATCAGAACTTGGAAGAATGTCTTAGGAAAACAATGATTAGTGAAGGATACTTTGCTGCAGACATGATGAACTTCTGTACTCTGCAATTCAAGTTGCAGTCCCAGGGTCACTATAACAAATGTTTCCCACACATCAATGATTCTTGGTCCTGGATTTTAATATTACTAAATAGTGTAGAAATATAAAAATTAAAAACATTATCCAAGTAAGCCAAGTTGATAAACTGGTCCTCTTACATGGGTATACCAAGAACAGATTTCTGAAAGCATACCTTCCACTCATTTGGCTTCTCTGGCTTCAGGCCCTAGCCCAGAGCTGAGCACTCCACTACCTCTCCTCCATTCACATATATCTACATAGTCACATGTCCGACACTTCCACACCTCTTCTATATCAACCCCTTGAGGATCTCGGTAGCCCATCCAGTAGGCCATATAATGCTGCACCTTGTTTCTTACTTCCTTCTCTTCAAAAGCTACAATCTCAGTACCTAGTACAGTAGCAGTCTCTTGATGGATATACTCAACTTTCAGAATATCAATAACTGGGAGATCAGATAATGTAAGAGACAAGAAGACCAGTTCCATGAGGTCACCCAAAGACTTCACAGAGAAGCCTCCTTGTCGTGCATGCTGAAGCACTGAGGGCCCCAGTGGCTTGTCTGGACACAATTTTGCATGGTGGATTAGGCTACCAGGAGTCACTTTCCCTTGTATCATGGCATCAAATATATATTTATACAGGCTGACTTGAAAACAGTCTTTCTTTTTCTGAGCTGACAGAGGGAGCGTAGGGCGCCTGCGTGTCTTGAGTTCAGCCAGTTCCAGTTCCCCCTTGGCTGTGTAGTGCAGCTCATCAATCACTCCAACAAGAAGTATTCCCTCCACTTCCCCAAATACCGGAAACTCTCTAATGCACCCTTCTGATTGTAGGGTAGGAATCATTGACAATATATTCAGAAATTTAATTGCCCAAGCATCTTCTTTAGTGGTGATGGGAATAGTCACAAGATCATGAAGTTCTAGTTCTTTTGCTAGGTGGATGCTAGCACCAGTGTCCAAAACAGTTGCTTTCTCAGGTGTCAAAAAGCCAGGAAGTTCCTTCCCATAAGCCACTTGCAATTCACACCAGTTCTGAGAACACAGGTCAGTGACATATAAATATTTCAAATGGAATCTCTCCATGGGTGATGAGACATCCAATCCTTTTTTACAGTTCTGTAAGCTTATAGGCTTGCCATCCTTCCCAGGGAGTTCAGAAGAAGGGCCAGGCTTGCTAAATGAAACACTTGATTCTTCAGCATCTTCCATGTCTAGAAACTCTACCAACTCTGAGTCACTCAAATCTGAGAACCCTGAGGCTTCTACTGATACTGTATCCTCTTCCCTAGACTCTGCCATGGCAAGGCTCTGGATTGAGAAAGGAAGCACCTGCATAACACACCAAACATTGTCCATATAAAAAACTTCTCAAAGACTTTCAAATTCCAATGAGACATAAAAAATTATGATACCAACTTATTGAATGATTCATTCATTGCAGTAGTGCACACGAACCCAGGGCCGTGTGCACGATAGGCAAGCACTTCACTCCTGAACTACATGCCTACCCCTTATAAGTTATTAACATTCTTTAAAGAAACCAATCTACTTTGACCAATTAGTAATGCCAAAGCATTACATACAGGTACCTTTACAAACTCAGTCTTTGTATCTATCATCCATTCATCCATGTTTATTTGGCAGATTTTTTTTTCACTTCTAGAGATAGAATCCAGGTCATTGCACAAGTTAGGCAAATGGTAAACCACTGAACTAAAACCCTACCCAGCAGAATTTTTTGGGTGTGTGAAAAAATAGGTTTATTCCCGAATCTGCCACTAACATATTATGTATGTTTAACCAAATCACCTTGGTTAGTTTTGATTTCATCAAGATTTGTCTACTTTACTTTAAAATTCTACAGATATGGAATATTATTTTACTATCTTCAATGACCATAGATCTCAAGACATGTTAAGGATGAGAAAAAGTTCCCTGTTGGGTTTTAATTACCCTTACTAGCCAGGCATGGTGGGGCACACTGTATTCTCAGAAGTTGGGAGATAGAGACAGGAGGAAGTGGAATTTAACGTCATACTCAGCTACATAGCCAAGTTTGAGACCTGCCTGGGCTCTAAGACACCCCACCTCAAACAACACAAAATTACCCTGATTATAAACTATCCTCTCAACTTTATACAAATTAGTGTTTGCTGCTACAATGATGTTTGCCACTAATTTTATTTTCTCCCTCAATAAAAAATTAGCTTTTGATGAAAAGTATTAGTCTACTAGCACAATTAAAAAGGCAAAATTACTATAGTTAATATTTACTCTGTAGTTACCATGTGCTGGACACTAAGGCAAGCGCTTTACACTCATCATTTCACTTTCTCTCATGTAGGATAGGTTCTCTTCTCTTTTTTAAACTTTTTACTGAGAAACATTTCCAGTACAGAAGTTCAGCCCGCAGAACAGCACACACCCACATAATCATCAGTTGTTGACACTGTTGACATTTTGCTAGTTGCTGCTTCTGTACGTATTTTTTGGCTGAACTATTTTGAAGAAAATTACAGACATCATAACACTTCACATCTACATTCTTTTGCACATTTCCAAATTATATTCTCCTACATTACTACTACCATAACAAAAATGTAAGAATTCCCGAACATTCTAATCCATACTCATCTTTCCCCAGATGTTCTACAAAGTGTCTTGTTAGCTTTTCTTTGTACCAGGAAACATTACGTTTAATTCTTTTGTCTCTCAAGTATTTCACTTTGAATGCCAAGAAAATACGTAAGTTGATACAACTGAATGACAGACATAAATCAAAGGTCTCTTTTTCTAGTCTAATGAATATGGAGAACACATCAGCTTCATATTAAACCTTAAGCCAGGTGTGGAAGTGCATGACTACAAGGTCAGCCTGTGCTACATAACAAGGCCTTGTTTAAAAAAAAAAAATAGCAATTAACATGTATGTTCTGGGTTTTGGTTTTAAAGAGAATAATTAAACCAAATCAGTTAACCTTGAATATATACTATTTCAGCTAGGTATGGAATGCCTATAATCCCAGCTGATGAAGGAGGATTACCATTAATTTGAGGCCACCCTAGGCTACATAGTACAGCCAGGCAGGGCTAGTAAGACCCTGCCTCAGATAACAAAACAAGAAAAATACATTATTTAAAACAGCTAGGCCAGGCTGTCTTAAGTAGCAATCAGACATGTGGCTATTTAGTCTACATTTTCTCAAAAAAACAAAACCAAAAACAAACATAAGATATATTTTCTAGATTGTACTAGGCACATTTCAGTGCTTCATAGCTCCATGATACTAATGGGTACCTTATAAGTCACTGATTATAACCACATTTACCTGATCACAGAAAGTCCTATTGGACAGTGCTGACTTAGACTATTTCATATGTATGCATCAACTACCCAAAGAGAGTAAGCCTCTGAAAGGCAGACTGTGGAGCTTTACATTAACACTGAGAACACTGTAGTCCTAAACTGATTAAAACAATGTCTTCTTGTTGAGAAGACTGTTGTGACATTATTCACTTAAAAACAAAAACAAAACACCAACAGTTCATTAGAGATAGACATTTTTAGACCCAAATGCACAGCCTGGATATTCCTATGCTATAAAAAAAAATCTAGGGAAGAGCATAATGCAGTGCATTTTTTGACACGTGATAACTTCGCATGGTGCACAAATCAACATTTTAAAATATACCTTAAAATAATTATGAAGCTACAAGATCATCCATCAAATGCCAAATTTTATAGACAGTTTCTTCTTTGATGTTTGAGTTCTAAAAACATACATTAAAAAGTACTTCGGTATAGTAAAAAATATTGCGTGAAGAGTGAATACAATGTATAGCACTGCATCAAGAGTCTAGGGATCCTATAGTTAGGTATTCTGAATCTAATCCTGACAAGTTCGATTACTTGTTTCTTGAATAATCTTGGGAATGTTTTACATTTCCTGAAGCTACCAACACATCTTTAAAATGTGGCAGAATTTTTTCTAAACTCACTCAGCCAAAACATAGTATACATTATGTGTGCTCCACTTCCCAAGGAAGGGATGAGACTATTCCCTCTGGAAAATGAGACTAAACTTTAAGAGATCTTAAAGAAACTCCTACTCATCTGGGACCCAGATGTTTTTCTTCACCACAAGGTATAATGATATGGCAACGCTAGGGAAGGAGAAGGCCACATCTACATGGGAAAACCGAGATTCCTCGCTACAACAGAATGTGGATTTTTGTTCCTTTCTCCTGGCGCCATTTCCTCGCAATACAGTTTCTTCAGATCTGAGCCACACTATGCACACAGGTGCCCACCACAGATCCTGGTGACACTGGCCTCTCCAGGGCCAACCTCTCCATGCCCACTTTGTCTTTCCTATACCCTGGAAGCTAGCTACTTGACCCAGTCTCTGCTCTCTGCAAAGGTTAAAAATAACGACGGTACCCAAGAAGCTTCGAGGTCGGTTTCGTCCTCCAGGCTCCAACACCAGTTCCAGCAGGAGCCTTGTGATCAGAGGCCCTGGCTGTCTGGTGGGTTCCTATGGCCTGTGACTGACTGCCTCTAGCCTCTGTTTTAGGTCAAGCTCCTAGGCTGGTATGTGCCCTTCTCTAACGCGCCATCAGCGGCCTCCCTGGTGTGCCATGCACTCCCTAGAGTGTACCAAATAAACCAGGAAGGAGAGCACCGGCGCGCTGGCCTCGCAGAGAATCTTAAGTGACCACAAGGTCTGAGAACCGAGATTCACAATCCACCGGAACCTAGTTCACGCCCACCCGGGGACGGAGACAGGGACGGAGGAAGGAGAAGGCGGCGGCACCGGGCACCGGGGCCGCGCCGAGCCGAACCTCAGATCCGACCACGAGCGCCTGGAACCCGCTCGGTTCAAACGACCTCAAACCAGCTCCCCGGGCCGGAAGCGCAGTCAGAAAGCCCTGTAAAAAAGCTGCAGCTCCCAACCCTAGAATTCCCCGCAAAAACTGCAGGCCCGCCCCTTCCCAGAGGCCTCCGCGGCGCCACCTGATTCTCGCGAGACTGTGATTCTCGCGGGAGTCACACTCACCACGGCCGAGCAGGCGGCTGAGGTTGGGTAGCTGCGGGTGAATTTCGAGGACTGCGCGAACGCCGGCTCTCCCGCAAGCACCGCTGCCTGGAGTTGTTCAGTCCGGTAGGAACTGGTTGTGCGTTCCCGACCGCTGGCCTCTGCGCTGAAGCGGTTTCCAGGCTGGTCGCTCGGGATTTCCGGACCCTGCTCCTCGCCTAGCTTTCCCAGTTGAGCACGCCTCTGATTTGTGTACTTCCAGCCTTTTTGTTGGGAAATACGACTTATATTCTGAAATATAAAATAAAGTATTCTAGGTTTCCAACAGACACATCGGAGCAAAAAATAAAGCAGCATCAAGATTCTAACCAAACACACTTCCTGAGGCAAACATTAGCCCGATTTATGATGTGCACTTCCATGCCTTTTTAAAAAATAGATAGATGATAATAAAATTCAGTCTTTTTGAGACGGATCTCCATGTAGTCCCAGCCGGCCCAAAACCCTTGGACTCACAAAGATCCACCTGCCTCTGCCTCCCACGTGCTGGGGCTAAAGGCGAGCACTACCACGCCCGGCTAAAATTTTTATTTTATTTTAATAATAAACGTATGTATGACAAAGTGACGTTGCATAGCAATAGGGGGGAAAATGGTCTTTTTTTTTGGTGAGCGCTCAATGACAATGTATGTTATCCTTATGAAGAACATACAAGTGGACTCCCGCCATTCGAAATCGATTTCAGGTGGATTAAAGACCTGTGGAAAGTTAAATTGTAAGGCTTTCAAATAGAATATAGGAACGCATCGTTTGGATTTAAGAATAGGATTTTGTAAATTTTTAAATTAATTTTGCTTTTTGAAACAGGATTTAATTATGTGTAGCCCAGGCTGGCCTCAAACTTGGGGCAACCTTCCTATTTCCAACTCAGTGGAAAAGAAATTTGAGAAGGCAGTAGAAAAAATTGGAGGCTATGTCCAGTGCACATGTCCTTGGGCTGTTGCTCTGAGAACACACAATTCACCAGAGCTGTGCTGTGAATAAATGTCAGGGCACCCTGGAGTAAGCTGGTCACAGAAAGCAAGAATAGTAATTAGTTATAATAATTTTTACTTAACTCTGTGGTCAAGGCTTTTTAGTAAATAGAAGGCTGTGGAGGGGTTGCAGCTGCAGACTTCTGGAAAAGGGGAGGAGGTCAGACCTCCTAGAAACTACTTTTCAGCTTTGAGCTGGAAATAAGTTGTTGCACACAAGAAGTCACTCTAGTTATTACAGGCCTTTGTTGTTGTTGTTGTTGTTTTATATCAAAGCTGTTAAGTACAGCTGACTAAGATTAGGCCAATATCTCAAGGCCCTAAAGGAGTCAGGTTGGTACAGAAACAGTTTTTGTCTTTTTACTTAAATGACCAATTGGTAAGATTTGTTGATTAGTTTAAGGAATTTATGATTTTTATGGCCTTTAAAAATGGATCTTACAGGGTTTTATTTGTAATTTATACATTTTACTATGGTGGGGAAAAAAAAATGAGACTGAGCTAAAAGTCCAGGAGAGAAATGACTTTAAAAATTTTTTTTTGTTTTGTCCAATAGACAAGTCGTTTGTAGTTTTAAATGCACTAAGGCAAGATTGATAAAGGAGTATTGGGACAATTTTATTAGAATCCTGAGGGCAGGCAAGCTGTAAATCTCAGCAGCTGCCTTAAAAAGAAGAATGGAGGGGAGAAGGAGAAAAGCCATGAGACCATGTAGCCTTAGAACCTGCATGGAGGTCAGACACATGGCTGACTGGCAGCCATATTGTTTCACTTTATATTTTACATTTTTATGGAATCTTTCCCGGAAATGGTTCAACGTATAATCACGTGGGGTTTTGACCAAGTAGGTCCTTCTCCTATTTTTACACCAGTAATTCCAGGTGCACCAAAAGAAAACAGTCCACAAAAGATTGGGACAAACAAGCAAAACATACAGTGGCCATGTTCATGAACCAGAAACCAGTGGGGCAAGAGGACGCCTCTTCTTCCCCTGGAGATCGGGTTTAGTGGTTTCATCCAGTCTGCCCAATGTCTCCCCAGGTATCTGGACCCCAAAAAACTCACACTGCTGTTTTAAGCGTGGGTCAGTTGGTAGTTTCCTTTTAATTATATTTCAGTTTCAATTTGCAGTGGTCACAGTTCTGGGCTCCCATGGGCCTCCAAGCTTTACTGACAGTCTTGTTCCCATGTAGGGCCTGTCACAAACCACCAGCCTTGAGTCTGGGGTCCCTAGGATCTCACTGGGGCCACTAAATGTTAAGGTGCCAAGGCCCTTGGGAAGGACCACTTAGACTTAAATGTTCCAAATCAGCCAAATTTATTTAATACCAAGGGTTCTGCACTTTAAAAAATGACCTTTGGGCTGGAGAGATGGCCCAGCAGTTAAGAGCTGCTCTTGCACAGCACCTGGGTTCAATTCCCAGCATTCGCATGGAGGTTCACAACCATCTGTAACTCCAGTTCCAAGGAATCTGACACCCACCTCTGACCTCCAAGGGCACTGCACAACACAGGCACAGGCAATACACTCATACACATGAAATATAAAATAAAATGGTCAGCTGATGGTCTAAGCAGGAATCATTAAGAACCTGATGAAGATGTTGATCAAGATAAAATGAGGACATCCTAAAACAGTACTTTGTGATTACCTGGGGGAGAAAATGGATAAGTTCCAGCTGGAGAACTGGATCAATGGTGGTATAGGAATGCAGACTTTACTGAAAAGATCACAAGTTTTCAACATGTTGACTTTGAAGCAAGTATGGAGTAATATGAAGTAGTGATATCCGTATTGAATATAATGAATGTCTGGAGCTTGAGAAAGACGAATGGAGATGGAGATTTAAGAAGCGTCTGGAATGTCAATGAGATTAGACAAAGTATGTAGCTACAGAAGAGAATGTGCTTCATGGCGCAGCCATGGGGAGGAATATTTCTATTATCGGCAGAGGGAGAAGTGCCTGTGTGGTAAACAGTAACCTAACAGGCACTGGCAGCAAGCCAAGCCAGCAGAAAGGCTCTTGCAAGATTGTTCATTTTGCATGGATATGCACACCAGGATGGCTGCGAAGGAAGCCCAACACAGAACTGCAGAGTTACTTTAAAAATTGAGATTTCGGGGACTGGAGAGACAGCTCAGCAGTTAAGAGTACGAGCTGCTCTTACAGAGGACGCAGGTTCAATTCCCAGCACCCATGTGGCAACTAACAACCATCTATAACTCCAGTTTTAGGGGAATCCAAATCCCTCTTCTGACCTGTGCAGGCACTACATGACACAGGTGCCCTTACACACATAAAATATTCTCTTAAGTTGAGATTTTTATTTTTAGTGTTTATGAGTGTACTGCCTGCATGCATGTCAGTACACCCATGTCCTGCAGTGCCCTCAGAGGTCAGAAAAGGGTCTTGGATCCTCTGGAACTGGAGTTACAGATGGTTGTTAGCCACCATGTGGGTGCTGGGAATCAAACCCAAGTCCCCTCAAGAGCAGCCAATGCTCTTAACTGTTGAGCCATCTCTCCAACCACGAGATTTCTTTTTAACTTTAAAAATTATTCATTTTTCAGAGTGCATATGTGGAGGTCAGAGAACTTTGAGAAGTCAGTTTGCTCCTATCATATGGGTTCCAAGGATCCAACTCAGGTCATCAGGTCTGTCAGCAAGTGCTTTTACCCACTGAGCCATCTTCCAGGCCTAGTGATGGTTTTTAAACAGTTAAGTGATGAACTCATAAGAAATAATCCAACATGAAATCAAAAATTAGGTTGTTAATTTTTCAGAATGCTGAATTTATTTTGCATAAAAGTGTCAGAGTAGTAATCAATGTTTATTTACAGTATAGGCAAAATAAAAAATTGCTATTGTTAATATCAATTTCTCAAATTTATTTGAGTCTTGAAATTTTAAAGCTTAGAATCACCAACTTAGAATTGGCTTTTCTTCTCATGTCATGTATCTTCCTTCTACACGTTATTTCGGAGAGCATTCCTCCTGTGTATTTTATGGTGCCGGCTCAGTGATGAATTGTAGCTGAAGGACTTTCCACACTCATTACATTCATAAGGTTTTTCTCCAGAGTGATGTCTCTGGTGTTTCTTAAAGGATGAATCGTGCCTGTAGGCTTTTCCACAACGGTTGCATTCATATGCTTTCACTCCTGTATGAACAGTCTTGTGGTTGCTAAGATGTATCCTCTGCCTAAAAGCTTTCCCACACTCCTTACATTTGTAGGGTCTCTCCCCAGTATGGATTCGTTGGTGATGGGTAAGATATGCCCTGTGACTAAATGTTTTACAACAGGCAGTACATGCATAGGGCTTCTCCCCAGTGTGAATTCTTACATGTTCACTAAGGTGTCTAATCTGCCGAAAAGTTTTCCCACATTCATTGCAAGTAAAGGGTTTTTCTCCAGAATGAGTCCTCAAATGTTGGATCAAGCTAATGTTCTGGCTGAAGGCTTTCTGACATTTGTCACATACATAAGGTTTCTCCCCAGTGTGCGTTCTATGATGCTGATTAAGTGATGAGCGATGTCTGAAGGTTTTGCCACATTCCTCACATTCAAAGGGTTTCTCACCAGTATGGATTCTCTGGTGTGTATTAAGAGATGCACTTTGACTAAAAGCCCTTCCACACTCCTTACATCTGAAGGGTTTCTCACCAGTATGAATTCTCATGTGTTCAGTAAGGTGAATGGGTTGTTTGAACATTTTTTCACATATATTACATTTGTACATTTTGGTTCTTAAGTAACTTATTGGATGACTAATCAAATCTAATTTATATTTGTTCCTCCTTCTAGCTGGGTTGTATTTATGGTGCTTCTGTTCTAAAATAACATTTGAACTCACAATATTTTCCCCAAATTTGTTAGCTTCTTGGTTTCTCTTTCTGTGAGTCAGAACGGCTTGTCTCGCATCTTTCCCACGGGTTTCCTGGAGCCTTTCTAATGCATCATTGTATCTGAAGACTTTCCTCAATTTGGAACAAAGAATATCATCCTTTGTGAGCCTTTCCATCGTGGTGCCATGGTATAACTGCTCCTGGGAAATTTCATTCTCTGCAGTTGACTCATTGGTTTCTATTTTACTCTTCATGTCTGAAAGAAATTAAAAAATGCAAATCACTCATATTCATTATGCTTTGAAAAAACCAACTACTGTAGTTGTTAAAGAATGGAAATTTAGATAATATAGAAAGTGCCATGAGATTTTGACTCTTTAAATATAGTTATGTAAGGCAGGTATGGTGGGGCGGGCCTTTAATCCTAGCACGCAGGAGGCAGAGGCAGTCTGATGGCTGTGAGTTCAAGGCCAGCCTGGTCTACATAGCTGGTCCAGGCCAGCTGTGACTACAGAGAGACCCTGTTTCAAACAGAGCAAAACAAAACAAAAAAACCCAAAGAACATTATTACCATTAATAAAAGTTGTAATTAGTATGCATTTGGATTTAGTTTTGCTCTGAATAGTTATTAATGTATCTCTAAAACATTATTTATGCAAAGGAAATTCGTAAGAAACCCTGGCTATTGAATTGCTACTGTTGCTGGGTTTGACGTAAATGTCCTTTAGCCTACAAATTCTCACTAGTTGTTTTTTTTTTTTTTATAACCAAAATAGAGGTAGGAAGGAGATTGGGGGGGTGGTTAAGAATAATCAAAATTGACCTCACACATGTATGAAACTGCCAAGGAACAAATTTTTTAAAATTCTGACTAGTTTTCTAACTTAATAATTCATTGCATCATTACTAATGTTTCAAGCAACAGGTTCACATTCATGGAAGGTATAATTTCCTGTAAGATTTCTTAAATCAATCCAAAAGACTTTAAGGATTTTCAGATTTCAAATTCTAAACAAATAGAGACAGTAATGAAGTCTAATCTCATCCAGCCCTTGATTCTTGCCCTAAAGAGAAGATGACAGGAAAAGAAGCCTTCGGGATACCCACCCCAAAGCTGAGGGAACAGGAGAAATCCAGATATAACTATGAATGAAATGATTTTGTCATTTTGCTGAAATAAATACTTCTTAACTATTCTAGGTTTTTGTGTTCATTTTTCTGAAACAAGGTCTCAAGTAGCCCAGGTATATATATAGCCTGTATGATCTTGAGTTCTTGATCCTCCTGCCCCTCATGTGCTGGGATTACAGGAATGCACTATGATGCCCAGCTAATACTTGTTATTTTTAAATCATCTAGAAGACCTCTTTTAAGATTTCATCATGGGGACTGGACAAATGGCTCACCCGTTGAAAGTACTTTCTGCTGTTGTAGATGACCTAGATTTGGTTCTCAGCAGCCACATCGGGCAGCTGACAACTGCCTATAACTCCAGTTTTAGGGGATCCAGTGCCTTCTTGTGGCCTCTGTGGGCACCTACACACATGTGGCATATACTAACAAAGACACACATAAATAAAGATAAAACTCTGGCCAGGTATGGAGGTATGTGTCTTTTTTCCTAGCCCTTAGGCTGCAGAGGCAGGAAGATCTCTGGCTTTGAGGCACCTATCCTAGAACATAATGAGTTCCAGACCAGTTAGAAGGCACAGTGAGACCCTACCTTAAAAAACTTCTTTTTTTTAATTCATCATGAGACAGGTTAAAAAATAAATATTTATAGCAGGTGTCATGATTGTTTTTTGTTGTTTGTTTTGTGATCCTGGCAAGTCAACACAGAGCCTTAAGTACTCAACCACTGAGCTTGTTATTCTCATCATCTTATCAGTCACAGAGGAGAAAACCCAGGATGTACAAACAATTATCATTCAAAACAGGGTAAAGCAAGGTAGCTGACTACTTAAAATCACTATCAAGAGTAATTTTGAAAAATCAAGCAGGATGTGATGGTCCATGCCTAATCTCAACACTTGGGAGGCTGATCCCCTTGAGTATGAGGTCAGCTGGAGCTATAGCCTAAAAGCAATGAAGAAAAGTTTTAAAATATGTAAAAATAGAAATGTTCTCTCAGCACTCAGGAGGCAGATATTGTGAATTCTAGATCTACATAGCAAATTCCAGACCAGTCAGGACTACATAGTAAGACCCTGTCTCAAAAACCCACCCCCATGAAAATAGAAATATTTAAAATAAATTGTTACTGCACACCAGCAACAAACAGAAAAATATAATTAAAAAATATGTACTATCTATAATAGCGAAAAAAAGTATAGGACTTCAGGATAAATCTCACAAAAGATAAGCAATATGTACAAGACCTTTCCAGAGAAAATCTTGAACCTCTTGTTTCCAAGACAAGGTGTCGTGTAGCCCAAGCCCCTATGTAACCTAGCCTGGCCTGGAACTCCTGATGCTCTTGCTTCTTCCTCCCAAGTGCTGGGATGACAAGCATGTGTCACCATACTGGCTTTGCGCTTCAAGATCTTGAAACTTTAAAACAAATAGAGAACTGTATCATGTTTCTAGACAGCAGGACTTGGTATGGTAACTGTTAATTCTCAAAACTGATCTCTGAGTTCAATCTCTCTCAATCAAAAATGGCAGAAGACCATATGTATTTAATTTGGTTCACTGTTTACATAGTTCATACAAGAAAACAGGAGGCTAACAATACTCAGCATAATTTTAAGGAACAAAGTAGGCAAACTACCTCTACTAGGCATTAAATCTAATTATGAAATACAGTAATTGAGGACATCTGGCATTAGAGTAGGGACAGGAGGTTAAAGAATGAAATAGACTAGGAAAAGCCCTGAAATAGATCCAGGAATATAAAGAAACTTGACAGATGACAAAGTAGTATTAACTAATCAACAAATGGTTCCTGGACTAACCATGTGGAAAATGTCAAATTAGACCTGTACCTCATACTATATACAAAATTCCAGATGAATTAAGCTAAGAGGAGCAATATATAGGTCAACTGTATATGTTAAGATGGCAAAGTTTTGTTGAACCAAAGGGCAAAGAGAAAACCCGATGCTTGGTATTAAATTAACAACATAACCTTTAAATAGACAATCTTTTAAAGGTTTAACAAATGTTTATTTTATAAGTGTTTTGCCTGCATTTATGTAAATTACCACATGCATGCAGTGCCTGCCCACGGAAGCTAGACTGGGAGTTGGATGCCCTAGAACTGGAGTTACAGAGGATTGTGAGCCACCACGTGGAAGAACAGGAAGTGTTCTTAACCCGAGACATCTCTCCAGCCCAAGACACTGTATTTTGTTGTTTTGGTTTTTGTTTTTTACCTAGTGTGTGTGTGTGTCTTTGTGTGTGTTTTGTGCATGTGTATACAATAGTAGACATCAGCCATCTTCCTCTAATAACTCTCTACCTTATGTTTTAGACAGTGTCTCACTGAACTTGGAGCTTATGAATTCACCTAGACTGGCTGGTCAATGAGCTTCAGAGGTCCTCCCGTCTCCCCCCGTCCTGGGGTTACAGATGCACATCCCTATGCCTAGCTTTTGAGTGGGTGCTGAGGATCTAAACTCAGGTCCTAATGCTTGTATGGCAGTAACATTACTAACTGATGCACCCCCCAGCCCTTTCCACTTTGTGAGATGGGGTCTCTCTCAAGCCTGGAGTTTCCCAGTTCAGCTAAGCTAGCTGGCTAATAAGCTCCAGAGATCTTTCTGTCCCTGGCTCCCCAGCACTGGAATTGCAGGTATGCCCTGGCACCTGGCTTTTTTTTTTTTTAACATGGATTAAAAATCTTACTGGAGAACTGAATGAGGGCCTCATGCTTGCACAGCAAGGACTTTACCAACTGAGTCATCTCCCCAGCCCCTTTCTGTATTTTTAAGGCACTATCTCATGTAGCCCAGGTTGGCCTTGAATTTACTGTATAGCCAAGGATGACCATGAACTTCTGATTCTCCTGCCTCTACCTCAAGTGCTGGAATTATAGATGTGTGCCACCATGCTTGGTCTAAAAGACATTACTTTTAATAACAGATAGACCACTGAGGGGGAAAACATTGTAAGAAATAAAGGTATCCAGGATCAGAACCCTTATGTTCTCCCCCCTCTCTTCTTTCCCCTGCTCTCTCTCTCCCCCTTTTGTGTTTTTTAGTCAAGATCTCACTGTCACCCTGGAACTCTCAGTGGTCCCCCTGCTTTAGCCTCCCAAGTGCTGGGGTTGCAGGTGTGTGCCACCACATCAGTCTCACTTTTTTTCCTCAATAAATTAGTAAGAAAAGATAAATATTAAAAATGTGACAAAAACTAAAAACAGTAATTTACAGAGGAGGTATCCAGGATGGATTGTGAGTAAACATAAGAAATATGCTTCCTGGACCAGGGAGATGGCTCAGTGGGTAAAGGCGCTTACTGCCAAACCTGGTAACCTGAGCTGGACCCTCTGGACCCATGTGGTGGAAGGGAAGAGCTGACTCCTGACCTCCATATGTACGCCATGGTACGCACACGGACGTACAGGGTAACAGTCTTTCCTCTCATTAGTAATCAAGAGAATTAAAGAAATTATATCCATCCAGTAATTTACAGTAATAAAGTGCTGATGAGAATGCCGAGTTCTGGGAACTCAGAACCTGCTGACAGGAATACAAAACAGTGAAACTGCTTCAAGGGCAATCCAGTACCATCCAGCAAAGTGAAGGCACCTCTGTTCCACGACCTAACGATCTTAAAAATACATACGTGTTATGTATACATGAGCAGATAGGTAGATGTGCATGTGGAGGTTGAACACAGCATCTATGTAACCCCAAATTTAGAAACAATGCACAGATCAACAGGAAAACAAATTGTGGTTTGTTAATTCACTGAAAATAAATGCCCTAGAATGAAGAGAAACATCAGTAATGTTGAATGGACCAGCAAAAGAACGTGCAGAACAGTGCTCCTGTTTAGGCAGATGCGTACGTAAAGTGTGAAAACAAATGGGAGGGAGATCTAAACTCAGGGGAGGTTATTTCAAAAGGCAGGAGGGGAACCGTGGGGTATCACCTGTCTTACTTCTTAGTCTAGGTGGATGCTACATAAAAACTGGTTATGCAAAGAATAAGTAATTGGGATTCACAGCTGCAGCTGATACATCTACAGTGTAGCCTCTACACCCAAGGCTCAGGGAACATCATGGAAGGGTGGAAAAAGTCTAAGAGCCAGAGGACCAGGACACCTGCTGCTAGATAGTGTCTTCTATACATGTCAGAGAGGCTGCACCCATGAAACACCAACAATATGGCTGCCTAAACAAGACCTGCATAATGACAGCATTTGATGTGCCAGTGTGGAGGGGGTAATCTCGCCTCTTCATGAAGGGCTACAGACAGTCGGCTGCCGTGGGTGAGGGGGGGAAATCAACTTTCTCCAAGGAGAAGAGCCTGATAGGTAGTCTAATCCTAAGTGGTCAGCTCTAAACACGGACACACGGCACCGCTAAATGGCCTCAGTGTGTATGTATAACGATAATAATCTTAAAAGAGATCACAGTATTAAGAGGGGCATGCAGGAAGACTTGGAGAAGGAGAGAGGGGAGGAGATGATGTAAATACAGTACTCGTATGTGAAATGCCCCCCAAATTTAAAATCATTACAATGGTCTCTATTTTTTTTTTACTTTTATGCATTTTGCCTGCATGTAAGCAGACTACGTGCAGTGCAATGCCAGTGGAGGCCGTAAGAGAGAGCTGGATCCTTTGAACTAGAGTTACAGATGCTTGTTAGCCACCATGTGGGCACTGGGAATCGATCCCAGGTCTTCTGCAAGCGCAGCCAGTGCTCTTAACCACTGAGCCATCTCTCTAGCCTCAGTCTCTGTATTTTTCATTTGAATGTCTAAAATTTTTCATAATAAACGAAATCTATAGATTGCTAAATGCCGTTATATTTGGTGAAAAGGAGTATTGTGCTAATTCTCTTACAGGAGCTCTTTTTAAAATTACATTTATTTTTATGTGTGTATGTTTGGCAGGCCTGTGTCATAGCACACGTGGAGGTCAGAGAATAACTTTGGGAATTGTTTTTCTCCTTTCACCTCATGGAGTCTAGTGATCAAAGTCAGGTCTTCGGGCTTGGTGACAAGCACTTTTACATGCTGAGCCATCCAGCCAGTCTTCTTGTAGAGAATTTTATGGAGCAGTTGTTACAAAAAAAAAGTATTTACAGGAGTTAAAAAGAGAACCAAAGGGCTGTGGAGATGGCTCAGTGGTTAAGAGCACTGGTTGCTCTTGCAGAGGACCTGGGTTCAATTCCAGCACCCACATGGTGGCTAACAACTGTACTTAACTCCAGTTCCAGGGGATCCAACACCGTCTTCTGACCTCCACAGGCATTGCACACACGGGTGCCTACACGTAGGCAATATACTCATACACATAAAAATAAGAAGAAGAGAACCAAGTCCGAAGCTACGATTATTAAATAGTGGGAAACGTGGAATAGAATGCAAAAGAGAAAACTAAAACGTGTGGAATGCAGCGTAATCCTTAAAAAAAAACTGTTTTGGAGGAACACATATCTATTTAGAGAAAGGAATTTCACATCAGCAGACCTTAACGAAGTAATGAGAGAATCAAGTTTAACGTTAATGAAGGCAACACGTCTCTTCCCTCCCGCTGCAGAGACTTTTGCAAACACTCAGTGACTAAGATAGGAGGAAGGCGAGATGAAGTTTACTGCAGGTCCTGGTCACTGGTCTGAACCTTACCCAAAGCCCAGGGAGACCCTGGTCTTACCTAAAATGGGATCTTCTGGATGTTCACTCTCTGCTATCCATGGTCCTTCTCCTTTCTCCAACCGGGAAATCACACTAGGCTTGGAAAGTTGATACCCTGCTTGTGGAGTAAGAAAAAAAAGTATGAATGTTTATGTTGCTATTTAAGAACCATCCCCAGAGTTTAGTTCCAGTTTGTGGTATTCAGGGTTTCCGAAAATGGTCAGGGGCACATCTTTCTATTCTAGCTCTACAAAATGTAAAACTGTTCCTCAAGAAAGTAGAATCAGATATGCCCTGACATGGGTTCCAAAGGAATAAGATCACTACTACAGAACCCAGGGCAAACCTCAAGGAATCCATGACATCAATCATTTAGAAATAATGGCCCTCCTGTAATGGGCAGGCTTGTGGAGCCTGGCTGGTGTAATGGTTAGTTTAATTGTCAATGACACAACCTAGAATCACCTGGGAAGAGTCTTGGCTGAACTGTCCAAGTTGGCCTGTGGGCATATCTGTGGAGGGACCGACTTGACTGTTAACTGATGTGGGAAGACCAAGCCCACTGTGGGTTGGCACCATTTTCTGGGTTTGGATCCTGCACCATACTGATGTAGAGAAGCAAACAAGGATGTGTTTAGTCTCTGTGCTTGACTGTTCAAGTGATGCTTTAAGTTATTACCATGACTTCCCCACAGTTACGGACCACAACCTGAAATTGTATGCCAAACAAATCCTTTCTTCATCAAGTTGCTTTTCAGCAGGGTATTTTATCATAGCAACAGAACTGAAACTGAAACAGTCTATTCTTACCCACTGACACCAGGTTCCTGTAGTTCTCCAGCATCACTTCCCGATACAAATCCCGGTAAGCAGGAGCCAGCTGCCCCCATTCCTCCTGGGAAATATCCACAGCTATGTCCTTGAAGGTCAACAGTTCCTAGAATACCAAACAGAATGAGTCAGAGTCCACCCCTATCAAACTCCAGGAAGCTCTGGCTGTATTCTAAATTCTGAGAGTCCAAATTAATTTTGCTATTAGCAACCTCTGGATCTGTGTGAAGAAAGCCAGTGAGAATAGAGGTGGTCTTTTCTGTGGGTATTGTGGAAAGCACTGTGCTGCGAAAGGATGCTGCTTGTCTAGAAGCATGGACTCGGTGAGGAGGGGCCACATGGAAATCCGAGGGAAGAGTTCCATGCCAGCACCACACCGGGCCTCGGGCTGAACATCCTTGGCCTGTCTCAGGAGCACAAATACCATGGATGGAGGCAGCTTTGAGAAAGGGGAGAACAGAAAGACAGAAGACCAGCGAGGGATGGAACAGGGAAAGAGGTATTTTGCCTCAGTACTTAGTGCCCCTAAAACCTATACACTCTGAGTTTTCTTTAAAAATATTTTAATTAGTATACAGAGTATTAGGTTTCATGATAGCATTTCAAACAATTTTTTGTTCATTCTCTCATCCCTCTTCCCCTGCGCCCTAACCCCTGTGTGAATCCACCCACGGCCTCTCTCCACTTTCACGTCATGTATGTCCTGCTGCCCTCTCCTTCAACACCTCCCCCCCCATCTCTTTATTGCTTACCACACTTAACACACTTGCACAACACAGAGACATTAAGCTAGGATCCATATCCACATATAAGAACATGATTTTTGTCTTTTTGAGTCTGGGTTACTTTGCTTAACATTCTTTCAAGGTCCATACATTTTCCTGCAAATTTCATTTTTCTTTACAGCTAAATAAAATTCCATTGTGTGTATGTACACATTTTCATTATGCATTTACCT
Organism: Eospalax fontanierii; assembly: GCA_035773235.1. Classification (NCBI taxonomy): domain Eukaryota; kingdom Metazoa; phylum Chordata; class Mammalia; order Rodentia; family Spalacidae; genus Eospalax; species Eospalax fontanierii. Next base: position 30,195,819 of record CM069553.1, on the reverse strand, counting down.
GCTGATGAACACCTAAGCTGGTTCCACTTCCTTGCTATAGATGTGCAAGTATCTCTGGGGTAGGACAGAGTCCTTCATGTGTATACCCAGGAGTGATACAACAGAGTCATACGGAAGTCCTCCTTTAATTCTCTCAGAAACCTCTGTACTGCTGTGCATCATGGTTGTATTAATTTCCACTCCAGCAGTGATAAGGGTTCCTTTCCACCCACACGCTCCCCAGCTTTTGTTGCTGTCTCTTGATGGTAGTCATTTGACTGGGATGAGATGGAATCTCAGAGTAGTTTTAATTTGCCCCTCCCTGATGCTGAACACTTTTACTGGCCACATTTATGTTTCTTTTTTTGAGAACTGTCTGTTCAATTAATTCGCCCATTTATTGACTGGCAGTTTTGGTTTGGTTTGGTTTCAATCAAATACCTGTGCATTCTTACTGAGCTTGAATCCTGAGGTCTCATTAACTCAAGATGAACAAAACTGGAACTGGAGTTTGAATACTGAAAAGATAAAAGGGCTCAATCCCTCAGTGTTGGGAAGCAGTGCCAATGGGCTAGGAAGAAGCAAACAATCAAACCAGAGCTCAGCCATGGCTCTGGCAGGAATAGTCAGCACCTCATCTGACAGGAGAGGGCTGCCTCCTGCAATTAGAACAAGGAAAACAAATTATCTACCCACCCCCTCACACCTGTAAACGAACACTTCATACTCCACTCTCCTTGTACATATCACATAACACTTCATGCTCCACTCTCCTTGTACATATCACATCTGCACAGAGAATTATTAACCATGTGAATGAACGGGGGAGATGAAGTGGAAAATGCCAGCAATGCCAGGTCCTGGAGGCAGGGGTGAAACCTCTGACAGTGCCCATCAGGAGCTGGAGACGCACACAAAGGACACGCGGCACCTCGCACTGACATAACTGCTGCATCAGTTTAAAGGAGGCCTTTCGAGCGTGCAATCTACTATGTCACATCTGCCCAGCTGATGGCCATCCCTCTTCAGTCGGAGTCTGTGTCCAAGTATGTGCACATATTCCTTAAGTGCACGAACTTGACATCTAAAAATCTTTATGATTAGATGAAATACCAGAGACAGGAGGAAAATGATACCATAGAGAGTAGCTCAGCCTGGACAGTGGGTGGTCTCAGCCAGTAAATCAGCCATGGTTTCTTTGTTCCCTTATGTTATTTGGATATGGCTATGATATTTATAGGCTTGGAGATGAACTGAAAATAACTGATGCTGAATAGAAGAGCTCTGTATTTTATTATGGCAGCTTGCTATTCTTGTAACATGGTGATTAGGTTGAAACAATCAAAGTAGCTGATCTCCCCCTCTTCCTGGATGAGTAAGCAGATGATTAAATATTGATGTTAGGGGCTGGGAACGTGGCTCAATGGGTAAAGTGCTTGCACAGATCCATGAGGACCTGAGTTTGGATCCCTATCACCCATGTAAAAGCCAAGCATGGTGATGTGCGCCTATAACCCCAGTACTTGTGCAAGGGGGTACAACCAGATCCTGGGGGCTCACTGGGCAGCAAGCCTAGATGAAACAGCGAGCTCCAGGTTCAGTCAGAGAACCTGTCTCAAAAAATAAGGTAGATTATATTGGAAAAAAAAAAATCCACACGATGGCCACGTACAACTGTGTGCATATACACTGCATCCTTGACCATACTCAAATGACTGTTTGAAATAAGCTGTGTTTTGATTGTGGTCTGAGACTCTGAAGCACAGTCTGGTATCTCTTTTCTTTCATGGAACTCTTACCACTCAAACAGGACATTATGCTAGTTAGAGTGAGTCTTGCTTGCTCCCACTTGGTCATCTTAGTATGAATCTAATGGTTGTGGAGTTTTTGTTTTAGAGGTATTTATATATATGTGCTATAGAAATATATAAAAATATATAGTAAATATATAATAAAACTATACACACATTTGTTACATATATTATAAACAGTCTGTAGGTAGTGTCCGTGAAGAGAGTGCATACTTAGAAATGTAATGCTATGCTGGGCATGGTGGTTCGTACCTTACTCAGTCCCAGCACTCAGAAGGCAGGAGCAAGTGAATCTTGAGTTCAAGACCAGCCTTGACTCAAAAAGGGGGGCGGGGCTAGAGAGATGGCTCAGCGCATTAGAGCACTGGCTGCTCTTGTAGAAGACCTGAGTTCAGTTCCCAGCACCCACCTGGTGGCTAGCAACCATCAGTAACCCCAGTTCCAGGGGATCCCACGCCTTCTTCGCCTCTGTGAGCATTTCACAGCACAGGTACACTTATACACATGCAGGCAATGCACTCACACATAAAAATATTTAAAATTTTTAAAAAGCAAAAAGAAAGAAAAAATAAAGAGAAGAAATGTGCTGCTAAGGAAAGGAAATCCTGTCTTCATAAGCAGTGTAAAGGGCCTTTGGGCCCTCTGCTGGAAAAGCAGGAATCAAGCATAAATAATCCTTTTAAATTGTACCCTCTAGTGTGACAGATGTAGGCCAGTACTGTCATAGCCATGTGGCTGTAAAATATTTGCTTTATAATACATAATAGGACCACACTTTATCAGTTGTTTTAAATGATGTTACTCTTAAGTGTTCATTTTCCAGATGATGAGGGAGAAGCTAATAAAAAAATGTGCCATCTTTCACGGCAGTAACAGAATTTGGTTGTTTTCTGGAGTTTTGGGTTGTTTTCGTTTGTTTGTTTACTTTTTTTAATGGTTCATGCTGGGTATCTCTACATTTTGTTCAGATAACTACAGGATCTGGAAAAGCTGTTGCTGCCATTGGAGCATAACATTCTGCTACTATGATAGACTTTTTCTTTTATATTTACTGCGTCTGTGTGTCTGTGGATACACCATGGTTCTCTCCTTCTACCACATGGATCCTGGGGGAGTTGGTTCTCTCCTTCTAACAAGTATGTTTCAAGGACTGAACTCAAGTTGTCAGACTCTGTCAAGTGCCTTTACTGCTGAGTCAGCTCACCGTCCTCTTTTTGTTTTCGAGACAGGGTCTCATGTAGCCCAGGCTACCCTTAAACTCTCTATGTAACTGAGGATAACCTTGTACATTACAGGCATGTTCCACCATACTATTTAATGTGGTTCTGGTGACTGAGCACAGGGCCTCATGCATATCAGGCAAGCACTCTACCAACTTCATCTCATGGTCTTTTTATATAAATATATAAAAACATATACACACATATATAATTTGAATATTTTGAAACCTTAGCTCTGTTATCCTTTCAAAAAAATCCAGTTTACTGCTGGCATTGTAAAGAAATTAATATATTGGCTTAGAAATATTAAATTTTAATTTTAAATTTGTATAGAACTAATGAACCAAATTCAATATGTAAGTCTTATCTATATGAGTTTTATTACAAAAACTACTAGTCTCTAAGCCTGAAGGGAAAATATGATCTATAATTAAAATAAAAACCAAAAATAAAATGGAACCATAGGTGACCAAGTCATTGAAACCAGCAGATATTAAAATATATATTAAAGAATTATAATCAAATATGGGGGACTGGAGAGATGGCTCAGTGATAAAGAGTGCTAGCTGCTCTTCTAGGGACCTATGTTCGATTCCCAGTACCCACAGGGTGGCTAACAACCAATTCCAGGGGATCCAACCAGTGACTCTAGTTCAAGGGGATCCAACCCCTTCTACTGGCCTCTGCGGGCTTTGCATGAAAAGGGTGCACTTACGCACATAAAGGCAAAACATTCATACATATAAATTTTTTTAATTAAAAATAATTTTAAAATTAAAATTAAAATATGGCCAGAATGGATAAAGAGATAAGAATAACTGAAGGGAGATATACATACACTAAGAAGTCAATGAACATTCCACAGGTAAAAAATACAACGTGCAAAGCAGACAAGACGCTGATGAAAACAAGATCAGAGGAGCTGATTCAGAGGAGTGCACCACAATGTTGGCTTAAAAGAAGCAGATTAAAGAGCATTAGAAGACATAAAAAGGAATACTGGAAAATTAGTCCAAAAGAAGGTAGGTGAAGATGAATAAAGAAAGAATTACAGACAGCACAAAGAACAAAACACACTTAGAACCAACCACAGCGACAGCTAGCTGTGTAAATGGACTAAACAAACAAGATCCAGCTTTGTTTAAGGTCACACCTTACGTATAAAGACACAAATAGGTTTAAAGTAAAAAAATGAAAAAGGTGGTTCTGTGTTCACAGTAATGGAAAAAAAAAAAAAAAAAAAAAAAAAACCACTAAATTAAATCAGCCAGAGTGGACTGCAGGGAAAGGTACAGCTTGAGACAAAAAGAAGGGCACTTCAACAAGACGGAGCAGGTACGGGGTGGGGTGGCCATACGTCACAGGGGTATTTTATAATGACATGAGGGTCCGTTTAAGAAGGCACTCCTAAGTGTTTCTGATGGGAGAGCTTCAAAATAAATGAAGCAAAACTGATTTTCCTCAAGGCCAGACTTGAAGAAAACCTATTTCCTTCCAAATAATAATAGGCAAAACTGATAGAACTAAAGAGACAAAATCACAAAGGGAGATTTTAACATCCTGTTAGTAACCAGGAGACAAAAATGCATCACAGAGGGGGCCAGGGCTGCTCATGTGGTAGAGTGCTTGCCTGGCATGCACGAGGCTCTGGGTTCAATCCCTACTACCACATAAACTGAATATGATGGCACACACCTGTGATCCCAGGACATGGTAAGGCAGGAGGATCAGAAATTCAAGATCATCCTTGAATACCTGGTGAATTCCTCATAGGGAGTTCAAGGCCATCCTGGGATATAAAACAAAAAACGCCTCAAGGATATAGAGAGTTTGAACAACAGTATAACTAGTTTAACCTAACTGATGTCTACAGAACATTATTCCCAACAACTACAGAATATACATTCTTTTAAAAATTAAACTCTTTAAGACACGTGTTTTTTAACACACATCTTAAAAAAGTTTTTTAAGACACATTTTAAGAAAATGTAGTTGCAAGAAATAATACATAAACTTCATGTACCCTCTAGAGAGAGTAGAACAGATGGCTGAAGGGAAAGGGGCACAAAGAAACTTCCTGGGACAATGAAATGTTCCATCTACCGAATTGCTCCCACAGTGCCTTCACATCAAAATCCGACCAAGCACTTTTTTTGTTTCTTGTTTGTTTTTGAGATATGGACTTGCCATGTACCCAGGCCACTCTCAAATTTGCACCAGTCCTCCTGCCTCAGCCTCTTCAGTGCTGGGATGACAGACATGTACCACCACACCCACCTAAACCATACACAAGAGTTTCCTATCACTTGTACCTTAATTTTCAAAAGTTCAATCCTTTCCCAGTATTGCGAATCTAGTTTACTTTTTATTTTTATGTGTATGAATGTATTGCCTGCATGTGTATAAGTATACTCATGTTGTGGCAATGCCCTTGGAGGTCAGAAGAGGGCTTTGGGTTCCTATGGAACTGGAGTTATAGACGGTTGTTAGCTGCCATGTGGGTGCTGGGAATCAAACCTGTGTCTTCTGCAATAGCAGCCAGTGCACTTAACCACTGAGCCATCTCTCCAGTCCTGTGAATCTAATTTTATTTTTAGTTTTTATTTATTGATTTGTTTGTTTATTTATGTTGTGGGGGTGCCAGAGCACACTTGTGGAGGGCAGAGGACAACTTATGGGAGTTGGTTCTTTCCTTCCGCCATGTGGGTCTTGAGGTTGTCAAGCTCAGTAACAAGTGCCTACACTCGCTGAGCCTTCTCCTTGGTTCACTGAGAATCATTTTTGAGAAATGGATACTAGAGATTCCAAGTATGTAGAATGTAAAGTAAGCTAATTATCTAAGTAATTAGATTATGATCATTGCTTCCAAAATATCATAAATAACTGTATTTCAATCCTAGAAGGCAGATAATAAGCATTTAAGCTTCGTAATTGAGGAAACTGAAGTTGTAAAGAGCTAAAATAAAATTTGCCTGAGATTACCAAATGAGTGAAGACAGCCAGGACTGGTGACCCATGTCTTTAGTCCTAGCACTAGAAAGGCAGAGGCAGGTGGATCTCTAAGAGATCAAGACCAGCCTCATCTACACAGCAAGTTCCAGGCTAGCTGGGGCTACAGGGAGACCCTATCTCATAAAACAAGCCCTGAGCCATCATGTTTTCACTTGAAACTCTTTTCTGTCTCCAATAACCTCTTTTTTAAAATAGTATTTCTTTTATTTTTAGTTGTGTATATGTGCGTGCAGCATGGAGAGAAGAGACCCGCAGGTGTGAATGTGTGTGCCCCAGGGGTTCAGAGGAAGGCATCAGATTCCCTGGAGCTTGAGTTACATGTAGTTTTGAGCCACCAGACATGGGTGCTGGGATCCTCTGCAAGTGCAGTAAACATTCTTAACCACTGAGCCAGCTCTCCAGCCCTCCAGTAACCTCTCTTTTAAGATTTTTTTTCACCTGTTCTGGAATTTCCTTCTGCTTCAACAATATTTCTGTTAGGCATGATACCTTAATTGCTCTTGAGTTCTCCTTGTTCTCTGCCCACCAGCTGAAGGTGTGTGCTATGTGGCCTGGCCATTTTTTTCTCTATTCACGTCTCCTTTGGCTGCTTCTTAATGCTATACCACGGGCCACAGTGATAGACATAGATTACTAAGAATCAGGAACTTATTCTCACACATTTTGATGATTAATATTTTTGAAGAAACTGGTTTTCTAGTTCTCTGTGTGTATGTTGTACACATGTCATATGCAGGTGTACACATTTGTGCTCATGTATATGGAGGCCAAAGGAGGGCTCTAGGTGTCCTCCTCTATCCCTCTCCACCTTATTCCTTTGAGGCAAGGTCACTGTCCTGAATCTGGAGCTTTCCTTGTTGTGGCTCGGCTGGCAACCACCGGCCCAGCCACCCTGCTGTGTCCACCCTCCAGGAGTGCTGCCGCATGCACACGAGACCACACTCAACTTGTTCTGTAAACTCTAGGTCCTCTTGGTTGTGCAGCGCAGGCTCTTAGCCACTGAATTATCTCTCTAACTCCTTAATCATTCTACTGATGTCAGTCTTAGATGCCAAGCAATGCCTGTTGGCTTTTGGGAGACAGAAAAGTATCACTCACTTTGCTTTCTACTCTGAAATTAGGACAACTTTAGATCCGAGTTGTTAGTAAGAAACAAGGGTTAAACAGATGAAGTCACTATAAAAATGGAAGCTGCTACCACAGAAGCCTGGCTTTCTGTTTAGGAGCAACTTGTTCAGAGCACCCTAGGTTGAATTTATCAGTCTCAAACCACTCCCACTTCCCAAAAGGCAGGCTGAATCCTTAAAAACCAAGAAGGAATGTCAAGAAAACGAGAGGAAACTACAACCCACCTGAGAATCAGCCGCCAGGAGCCCAGGGATGACATCATCCTCTAAACTTTCTCTCTGGGTCTCATCAGCATCCTGAGATGGCAGAGCTGGAGAAGGAAAAGAACCATGAGGTTTGAACCTTCCCAGATCCAATAAAGAGAAAAACTGCCTCAAGACCCACTGGTTGGGGTCCTCTGATTCACATACACACACATACAGGTCCTCTGTATTAATATTTCCCAGTGGTCCATGCTGGTTCTCACACACACACAGAGAACTAGAAAACCAGTTTCTTCAAAAATTTTAATCATCAAAATGTGTGAGAAATAAGTTCCTGATTCTTAGTAATCTATGTCTATCACTGTGGCCCGTGGTATAGCATTAAGAAGCAGCCAAAGGAGACGTGAATAGAGAAAAAAATGGCCAGGCCACATAGCACACACCTTCAGCTGGTGGGCAGAGAACAAGGAGAACTCAAGAGCAATTAAGGTATCATGCCTAACAGAAATATTGTTGAAGCAGAAGGAAATTCCAGAACAGGTGAAAAAAAAATCTTAAAAGAGAGGTTACTGGAGGGCTGGAGAGCTGGCTCAGTGGTTAAGAATGTTTACTGCACTTGCAGAGGATCCCAGCACCCACATCTGCCAACACACAGAGAGACAAAGAGAGTGCCTTAACAGGGTAAACTGCTGGGCATGGTGGTGCACAACTGTAATTCTAACACTAGGGAGGCTAAGGCAAGAGGAATACAACAAGTTTGAGGCCAGCACTGGCTACACAGCAAGACATTTTCTCAAACAAAACAAAATAAAGCTGGACACAGAGGCACATGCCTAGCACACAGAAGGTGAGACAAGAGACCTTAAGTTCAAGGCCAACTAGACAAAAGAGAGGGAGTGAGAGACAAGGAGAAGAAGAAAAAAAAAAGAAAAGAAAGGAGAAAAGAACACTTCCAGGTCCCCTTAATGAGGAGGACCAGGGGCTGGCTCAGCAGTTAAGAACAATGACTGCTCTTGCCAAGGACCTGGATTCATTTCCCAGCACCTAAATGGTGACTAACAATTGTTCTAACTCCAGTTTCAGGGGCTCTGACACCCTCTACTGATCTCTGCTGGCATTGCATGACATGGATGCACTTACAGGCAATACAGTCATATACATAAAATAAAAAAATAAAAATAAAAAATTTTAGTGAGGAGAACAAGCAGTATGTTTTGCTTCCAACATTAATATTTCCCAGTGGTCCATGCTGGTCCAAAAGCATAGACCAGGCTAGTCCTTGGTTCAGAGAGAGAGAGAAAAACACACAGAAGGAGAAGCAAAGAGACAAAGAGACACAGAGAAGATAGCCAAAAACCCTTCGCCATAGACTTCAAGACATTCTAGGGTCTGCCCAAAGCATATTTTCTCCACACCCTCCAAACTGCCATCGTCTATACATAGGAACTATGCACCTGCACCACATTCTATTTTGTTATCTTGGTTTGGTTTTTTTGACACAAGTCTTACACTGTAGATGGTCTGGAATCTACTCTGTAACCCAGGCTATCCTTGAACTTGCAGCAATCCTCCTGCCTTGGCCTCCCAGGTGTGATTACAAGTATAAACCATCACATTCAGCTCTGCATCACATTCTTAACTTTTAATTAGGCTCAACATTCCCCACCCAATGAAACACTTCTTATGGTCTCCAATTTTCTATCCTTTCTCCAATCATCTATAAGAAACTAAGACACTCTTCTAGGCCCAATCCAATGATATCTGCTTCATGAAAATGTCTCAGCACACGCAACTGGAAGAAATGTTCCTGTCCCTTATATCCCAAAAGATCTTCTCTTAGGTTATCTGCTACTGTTTCTACCTGGGTAGCCACCTCATCAATTAATTTAAAACTATTAGAGATCATGATTGATGGCAGGTATCCCTCCAATCCTAGCACTCAGAAGGTGAAAACAAGGGGACAAGGAGTTCAAGACCAGCCTCCACTACATAACAATTTGGAGGCCATCTTAGGCTATAAGAGACATCATCACAAAACAACAGAAAGAAGTGATTATTCATTTTTTCATCTATTAAGATGCTTAGCAAAGGCCTTCAGCTAGAACATAAGAAAAAACACCAGATAAATATAAAGTATTATGAATATGAATGAAGAGACCACAAGAAACACATTTATTTTCTGTTCAACTAGTCTTTCTGTTGTGTGTGTTATCTCTATCTGTTGTAAGTGTACCCATGTCTTGCAAAGTCTGTGGAGGCCAGAAGAGGGCAGCTGATCCCCTGGAACTGGAGTTACAGATGTCTGCTAGCCACCATGTGGGTGCTAGGAATCGAACCCAGATCCCTGCAAGAGCAGCCAGTGCTCTTAACTGCTGAGCCATTTCTCCAGGCTCAACAACTACTCATGAACAGGCTACTAAAGAAGGTGTGATCTTGGGCATGTCTTCTAACTGAAACCGCAGTTTAGGTAAAATGGAGTAATCACATAGTGATTCCTGCCTCTCAGAGGAAGATGATAACAGGAAACTGATACTTGTCAAAAACATTGATTTGGAACTAAGATTGGAACCTCTGAAGAAGACCTGAGACTTAAGGAATCTTTCCCTCTCTTTTGATACATTCATCCCAAGTCCCTGTGCTCCATCCCCCACCCTATCTCTGAATCACATTCCCACACTCAGGAGTCACTGGTAGGGCACATCCTGTGTCCTGTCTTCCTGTTGTATATTGTATCTGGATGTGGGAAATGTGAGCAGCACAGAGTAAAAGTCACAAGGAACCAGAGCTGGGAACCCAGCATTTTCTTTCTGAAATATCCCCTGGTCCCTAAACCACAAACATGAATCCCACCAAGACCTTCTTATCCCGGATTTTTTTCCCCAAGAGACCACGACAGTGAAGTGCATCGTTTTACCTGAGACCACCAGGTCATCAGTCTGTTCTCACCTGCTCCTTCAAACATTCTGGTCACATCTTCCCACAGGGATGCCCCCTCCTTCGCCCTTCTCGGATGGCACAGCTTCACCCAGGTGCTGGTCTCAGCGGACAGGGTAATCAGGAGCTGCTGAGGCATGATGGTGCCTACCTCACTCGGGGTGTCAGCTTCTGGTGGGAAAACTGCTGGAACTTCTGATGACAGGCTTCTCAGTTGTGTGGTCCTCTGAAGTTAGGCTCTACAATATCAGAGAGTGTATGACTTTAACAACTCTGGAAAACAGATAATGTCTCTTTGGGGAGCAACCATGGTTTTGAGGGAAGGTTGGTTTTTTTTTTGTTTGTTTGTTTGTTTTTTTTTTTTTTGTCTCCTTGAGACAGGGTCTTTTTGTAGCCCCAGCTGGCCTGGAACTCACTTTGGAGACCAGGCTGGCCTTGAACTCAGAGATCTCCAGTTGCCTCTGCCTCATGAGTGCTGGAACTAAAGGCATGTGCCACCACATCCAGCTGTATTCTTTTTTTTTTTTTTTTAATTTTTGAAATTATGTGTGTGGGCATGCAACACAGCACCCATATGGAAGTCAAGAGAACAGCTACTGAGAATTGGTTCTCTCCTACCATGTGGGTCCTAGGGATTGAATTCCAGTCCTCAGGCTTGGCAGCAAGGGCTTTACTTGCTGAGGCATCTCACCAACCCCTTTGTACTGTGCTTCATGAGCAAAAATGAAGAAAAAGAAGGATCCACCTGTCACGCAGCCAGAACTCCAGAAATATTTTTAAAACTATAAGAAGATCTAAAAGGCTTGGCATCAAGACAGAAATAAGAATAACTGGTGTTCCCTGGTACAGAACTAGCCCTCAACTCCAAGTGCACAGATCCAAGGAGGCAAGCACCCAATAATGTACAAATGTCCACAGTCCCTGACTTGACTCTCCACCCTGTAAGCTTGTCTTCCTGCACATTTAGGAGTTAAGAGAAAAATCCTTGAAGTCAGAAACTTGGTCAGAACCCTGTGACTTGCACATAAACGCTCTATGGCATTTCAACTGAGCTTCAGCTTCTTCATCTCTCAAACAGGAACAGTAACTGTATTTCACAGGGTTGCAATGCTGACTAGGTTAACATATTCTGCACCTTAGCATCATCTTTAAAGTTTTTGTATTATTTATTGGGGTGGTGGGGCACGTGTGGAGACCAGAAGACAGCTTGCAGGAATTGGTTGTCTCCTTCCACTTCTGAGTTCCTCGAATCAAACTCGCAGCGTCAGGCTTGGCACCAAGAGCCTTTACCCACTGAACCATCTCGCCGGCCCCTGCTGGCCCCATAGCATCTTTTCATTTAAAAATACAATGAGAAATCTGAATTTAAAGTTTAACTTGAATATCTCAACTGATAGAATATTTTGATATGAGCGAGTTTTGGCATGAACAAGCAGCAACAGACATCAGCACCCACGCAAATGCCCAGCAGCTGGTGAAATGAATCCTGGTTTCAGAAATGCTAAAACAAGGGGAGGGGTATGTGCTCCCATGGAGCTCCAAGAGCATCTGAAGTACAACCAGGACCACTGCAGAACTGAGCGTAACAAGTAATTTGGAAAAGACCCAAATCCATCGCCTGTCCTCTGAATAGATGGACACCTGATCACGTCCAGTGATCTGCAGCCCCAAGAACAGTCCTAGCTCCGTCGAAAAGGGGGCGGCCCAGCTTTTTGAAGTTTGTAGGGGAAGGAAAGGGTACATGACTGTACGCTGGTGAAAAATATGCAAGCCCTGAATACGTAAAAAGTCTCCTCACTAAAGTGCAGAAACTTTCAGCTCTTCTGAAGCAGTCAATAAATACTGAGCATCCCCTTCGAACATGCATCCTCAGTGCTTCCCTGCCAGGCCACCCGCGGCGTAAAGCCCGCAGAGCAGGCAGAGGCGCCTACTCACCAGTGGGCCAGGCTCGCAGGAGGACCGGAGATGGGCGTGAGAGCGGAGCTCCCGGGGCGCTCTGCAGCAAGGTCCGCAGCGAGCAAGGATGGGTACGCATCTGTTCTTGCCAGCCTTCCAGCACACCGCGCAACGTCCAGCGTCACGTAGACGTCCTTCGGGAGCGCAGAAGACCCTCGGCCTCGGGAGTGGGCAAGGGGCTTCTCCCAGTTCTCACCTCCCACCAGGAGGGTGAGCTCCCCGAGGCACCGGCAGCGCAGCCCGGCCGGCACCGACAGCCCCCGGCGAGGACGCTGCCGCCCGCTGCAGCTTCGCCGCCCGAGCCGCACGGCTGCGAGCACAGGCCGCAGCCGGGCCCCCCAACGTCTCTGCCCCGGGACGCGCCCTCCGGGTCCCAGGCGCGCGCAGCCCTCCGCGCCCTCGTCCCGCCCACCCCACGCGCCCAGGGCGGTCGCGGCCCCGCGCCAGCGCCGCTTCCCACGGCTCCGCCCGCCGGCCCCGCCCTCCCGGGTCGCTGGGTGCCCCCATCCCGGAAGCCGGAAGCTGCCAAGTCGGCCAGACCCCGGGGCGGCGCCCAGCGGAGCCACCGGCGCCTCCTGGGAGTCCCTCTGGGACCCCGGGGCCGGGCGGTTCTTCCTGGGGAAGCCCCTTCGATGTTATTCATTCATTCTTCTTAGGGCCTCAGGATGCAGCATTAAATCGCACGCGGTTCCTGCTTTCTCCTAAGTTCACTCTGGTGAAAATGATAAGCTGAAAAATACGTAGATGATAATAGCAATAGGAGCCTAGAAAGCAATAACATTTTTAAAACAAAAACTCTGGAACACGTATTTTTAATATTCTTAAAGGCATGTGTTAAGTTTGCCAGGGCTGCCATAAAAAAATAAAAAAGAAAGAAAGAAAGGAAAAAAAAAACCACTGCAGACCGAATGGCTTTAAACAATAGGAATTTATTTTCTCACGGTCCTGAAGGCTAGGGGCGCTTTCTTTCCATATTCTCACAGGGTTTCCTGTGTGCAGCCGGAGGGAGCTCCTGTTATCTATTATGTCCAAATTTCCTCTTTTCAAGTCACCAGATTAGATTAGAGCATTCCTTAACTTTTCTCTTTAAAGGTTCAATCAACATGTGAAGGGGCAAGATAGGAACTTAACCAGAGCAACTGGAAAACCAGCTTCGAAGTTAGTTCAAGTTGGAAGCTGCTTTTGCCCAGCTAGCTGGAAAATAGAACTTTCCTACATGGCTGGAAGGGGCTATGTCTTTGGTAGTAATAAAGAAGAGATTATTTAGTTTTTAATCTCCTGGCTATTTGTAGAGAGGGCTGTCCATATCTAAGGGGACAGGCTGACTTCCCTCCATCTTGTAAGTAATCAGTTTCACAGAACTGGTTCTCTCTTCAGACTGGCCATTTGGGATCAGGTGCCACTTCTGAAGTCAGACTCTAAAGGTATGAACATCACAAGTACTGGCTCTAAACAGTTGTGATCTGATTGCTAAAATGTGGGGGTTTTCCTTCTATTTTAGAAAGTTTCTTTTGTCTCTACAATCATGTCATAAGAAGCTTTAGAATGCTTTAGAATAAAGCATTATAATAGACTTTAAGCTTCCTAAGTTTCCAGATACAAGGTCAAGTGCAAATTTTGGAGTAGGCTTTAGGGTCTATGAAAAGATAAATGTCCCATTTTAAGTGGTTAAATCTGATAGTAACATTCAAGAGGAGTCAGAAAAATAAAATAAGATATCAATAAATGCAGCTAGAAATTATAGTCACCCAGGCATTAAATGCCAGGAACTTGGCTAAGCAATTGTGCTGGACAGCTTTAGTTGTCAACTTGATACACCTGGATAGAGGGACCCTCAGTTGAGAAATTGCTTCCATTGAATTGGCCTATGGCCATGTCTGTGGAACATTTTCTTGATTGTTAAGTGCTATGGGAGGGACCAGGCCACTGTGGCGGTACCACGCCCAGGGCTTCTTCCTTAACATTATCCTTAGATCTACTTGGAGTCTCCATTTTGTTGAGGCATTGCTCTTCTAGTTTGTTTTCATGTTGCTGTGATGAAAACAGTGACCAAAACCAACTTGGGAAGGAAAGGGTTTATTGGCTTACAGCTCAGTCTATCATCAAGGGAAGCCAAGGCAGGAACTCAGGGCAGGAACCTGAAGCCCAGACCATGGAGGAGAGCTGCTTACTGGCTTACTGCCCTGGCCTGTGCTCAGTCTGCTTTGTTATGTAATACAGGACCACCTGCCCCAGCGTGGTCACTGTAGCTCACAGGGTTCACAACTGGGCGAGGCTGAGGATGACCTTTCTCTGTGAGTAACATGCACAGCACCTTCTAGTACTATGAAAGCTAGCCAGCAGAGAGGTAGCTTCAAGGTCGGCACCCTCTTGGTTTCTCCTTGTTTGTTCTAACTCAGATCTGTAGTGTCTTCAGCAGCAGGGTTGCTGCTCGGTTCTGATGGGTAACCAAGTGCAGTGGTAACAGCCAGCATTGTTGAAGGATCTATGGGACCTCGCTGGTCAACAATTCCAAAAGTATTGGAATTCCTAGTATTGGTCTTTTCATTTGTTAGTCTGTTAAGGTCATTGAACCCCCTTTAACTATCTTTAAATGCTTTTATATTGTATCTGCATATTGAGAAAAGCTTCTATAGTCGGTTTCCACATGACTTTTTCACGGGGCTGGAGAAATGGCTCAGCAGTTAAGAGCACTGGCTGCTCTTGCAGAGGACCTGGGCTCAGTTTCCAGCACCCACTTGGTGCTGTAACTCCAGCTCCAGGGGCTCCGACTCCCTCTTCTGGTCTCCATGGGCATTGCATGACACATGTGCACTTACATACAAGCAAAGCACACACACAAAGTGAGTGTTAGTTATCCTTCCTGTTACTCCTTCCGCTGCCTTGCCTTCCTCTTCCTCTCCCATTCCCATCCATTAAACCCGCCTTTTTACTCCCCTCTCCCATCGACGTTGCTGCATTCTATGCATCTATGCTGCATTCTATCTCCCCTTTCATGAACTACCTGCACAGCACCTTGTTAGTTTCCTAATCTCTAAGGATCATCCGGCTGAAACACCCCTATTTAAAGATTAAAA
Source organism: Eospalax fontanierii (assembly GCA_035773235.1). NCBI lineage: Eukaryota > Metazoa > Chordata > Mammalia > Rodentia > Spalacidae > Eospalax > Eospalax fontanierii. The sequence continues at coordinate 30,180,499 of CM069553.1, read as the reverse complement.
GCTAGTCTCCACTTAAATGATATTTGCCTTTCTGGATCTAGGTTTCTTCGCTAAGGATGATTGTTTCCAATTCCAGCCATTTAGCTGAGCATTTTATAATTTCATTTTTTCTAAACAGCTAAATAATATTCCAGGTGTAAATGTACTACACTTGCATTATCCAGTTATCAGCTGATGGACAGGTAGGTTACTTCTGTTTCCTGGGGATTGTGAATAAGGCAGCAACAAACTTGGATGAGTAAGTGTCCCTCTGTATTAAGATACGGAGTTCTTTGGGTATATGCCCAAGAATGGTATGGCAAGATCATGTGGGAGATCTATTTTTAGCTTTTTTAAAAAACGAATTACTTATTTATGTTTAGAAGTGATCTGCCTGCATATATGTAAGTGCACCCATGTCATGTAATGACCACAAAGGCCAGAAGAAGGTGTCGGATCCCCTGGAACTGGAGTTGAGGACGGTTGCTAGCTGCCATGTGGGTGCTGGAAATCGAACCTGGATCCTCTGGAAGTGCAGTCAGTGCTCTTAACTGCAGAGCCATCTCTCCAGCTCCAGGATCAGATCTTCTGTTGAGGTCCTTGATCCTTTTGGAGCTGAGGTTTGTGCAGGGTGAGGAATAGGAAGCCAGTCTCACTCTTCTGCATGTAGCCTTTTGTCAGTGTGTGGTCTGGCCCCTTTGTAAAATATCAGAGGACTGTAAGTACATGGTCTTAAGTCTGGGTCCTCAGCTCTATTCCAGTGATCCATGTGTCTGTTTTACGCCGGCACAATGTTGTTTTTATTACTCAGCTCTGAGTATAATTTTAAATCAGGGATGGTGATCAGTTCTTCTATTGTTCAGGATTATTTTGGCAATCCTGTATTCCTTGGGCTTCCTTGTGAAATCTGAGATTTTTTTCAATTTCTGTGAAGAATTATGTTGGAATTTGAATAGGGAGCGTGTTGACTCTGTAGATTGCTTTTGGCAGGATGGCCATTTTCACAATATTAATCCTACTGGTCCATAAGCATGGGAGCCTGTCCATCCTTCCATCTTTCTGTCTTCTGGTGTCTGAACTGCCCAGCTAACAATCACATGTAACTCCAGTCCCAGGGGATCTGATGCCCTCTTCTGACCTCTGAGGGCACTGCACTTACACAGACGCAGACAATGCACTCATACACGTAAATTTAAAAATAAAAATAACACAAACAAGTAGACTAGGTTTACTTAGGGCCCCAATGGGCATGACCTTTAACAATGTTGGCACTCTATCTCATCTCCAAACCAAAACAATAGACCTCATAAAGCACTTTGCAATTTTGTTTATAAAATGACATTAAGAGAATAAATAAGCTATATGACATATTTTAAACTTTAATCTTTAAATTTTACTTACAATCATTGAACCTGGTCATAAATTACAACCATTGAGTAATAAACTTTAAAAACTACAAAATCAGGCTACCTTAAGTAGCTGGAACAATAAGCCTCCAGCTTTTTCCCCCTGTCTGGTGGGAAGAGTTGAGACAGGGTCTCATGTAGTCTAGGCTGGTGCTGAACTTACTTTGTAGCCAACCAAGGCTGGCCTCGAACCTTCAGGATGCTGTGATTACGAGGGTATACCGTCACAGCTGGCTAAGCCTCTAGCTTGGAAAGCTTGAAGTCACAGATTTCAGTTCTCCAGCCTCTGGATATGGAAACCCAGCTTATGAGTCTCTAGAACTCAGGACTGTGAAGGCTAAGGGAGCTCTCTACCAGTTTCTCTACTGTTCTATCCAGACAGAGCAGAAGACCTCTCAACAACTGTTTGTTATAACTGCAAATATGGGTTCACTACAGAGAATCCTGGCAGCCACCTGCTGCCTTATAGCCAGTTCTAGCCAGTTCTCCGAAGACAATGAGCCTGTCCAGGTGCTTCTCTTTGGCCAGTTCCCACATTAACTTCTTGTTCTGGTCATTTCAGTGGAAGCAGGACTTGTTTCAAAAATAACAGCTGTGTCTCATCCGCTGGAGCGATGGCTGATGACGCAATCTGAAATTCCCCCTGCTTAGATACAAAGGCAAGGAGAAAGAACTCAAGTGCTCAGAGGTATCCTTGTATCCTTGGAGAAGCAGCTAGAAGTGTTGTCTTGGCTGAACATGAAGTCTGTTCTGAAGATCTCACCCAGTCTCGGGATCTTTGGCGTTGACATCTCAGATAATCTGTCCTTGTTTGTCAGGCTCCTAGCTCCAAGCCGAGTCACATTCTGTGTTGTGTTGAGATCCCATGAGTCCTCCTATACCATGAATTCTTCTCTGAGGGCACTCAGATCTGTTGGCCTGTGGTGCTGGCACCTGCCCTTAGTTCCTTTGTTGATGATTTGTAACTTGTTTTCTAATAGGTGGTGTTACTCCTGGAGAGCTGCTGCTGCTGACGCCTGCGGTGGAAAGCAATCTTGCTGCCATCTCTGAGAAGAATGGTTTTACTCACAGCTTCCTTCCCAGCACCGATTTCCCCCTTCCCAGAGGTTCCCAGGGCTTCCTGGTCAGTCTGACTGACTCCCAGCAATCAGGTTATGGCCTCCAGTGATCTTTTTTTTTTTTTTTTTAATTGTGTGTGTGTGTGTGTGTGTGTGTGTGTGTGTGTGCGTGTGTGTGAAACCTCAGAGGACAACTCAGGAACTGGTTCTCTTCTGCCACCTTGTGGGATCCTGGGATGGAATTCAGCTTATCAGGCTGCCGTGTACCTCCCTGAATGAGCTACCCCCGACTTCCTGTCATTCACCCCTGCCCCCTATTTGGGGATTGTTTTTTTTTTAAAGCCATTTAGCCTCCAACTAGGTATGTAGCTCAGTTGGTGAAGTGCTTGCCTAGTTCAATCCCCTGGACTGCATAAATCTATACCTTACACATGTAAGGCAAAAGGATCTGAAGTTCAAAGGGAGTTCTAGGCCAGCCTGGCCTTCATAAGACCCTGTCTCAAAAAACAAAAGATTTCTAAATTATGACTGTGACTTTACCACTGTCAAGTTCCAGGGGGAATAAAGTCCCCTCGGGATTGTAAGGAGTAACAAATTTTGACTTCTGCTCTTAGGATTACTCTTGAATTTCTCTGGAGGACCAACCAGCTCCAGTTTTTCTGGAGTATAATTTGCTTTGCTTTGCTGAATAAACTTCTGTTAAACCTCAGTGAAGCACCTGTGTCTCTTGGATGAATACTCTCCTTTGAGTACAAGGCAAAGAAACAGTGGACTGAAGAGCAACTAGGGTGCTGCCCCTATAATTTAGATTTTTATTATATTTAACAAAAGAGCTGTGTTGAACTCTTTAAGGCTAGATTTTTATCTATTTTTATTGACTTTTTATATACATGGTAATTTTTTCACTGCAATACCAAATAATCCCATAATTTTTAGACATTTAATATAGCAATTTAACAGAAATATCTAGTACCAATAATACCTATAACTTTTTTTGAGAGTCTGGCTAATCCTGCAACTCACTATATAGAACAGGCTGGCCTTGAACTTACAGAGAACTGCCTGACTCTGTCTCCTGAGTGCTGGGATGAAAGGTGATCAAAGGTGTGTGCTGCCACGCCTGGTTTGTATAACTTTTTAGGTACTTAACAGGTCCTGATGGTTGCAAGGCAAGTGCTTTATCAATCAAGTCATCTCTGCAGCCCAATCTGGCTGTTTAGATGGTCAACAAACGGTTTTATATGAGACTAGGTCCTTAAAACTCACAATGGGAGGGCCACACTGTACCCCGTCCCACTCAATGAACTAGCTGGATGGCTCGATCTTGAGGAATAACACCTAAGATTGTTCTCTGGCCTCCAGATGTACACACACAGAACAACAACAATAATAATTAATAATAATAACGTGACCAGGTTGTCATTTCTGCACACACTCATGAATGGGCTATTAGAAATCACCTTTACTTAACCAGAAGCATGGTGGGATGAGTGCCCACACCATGGTGCTTGGAGGCAGTAATTGGAATCATTTTCATTGTCTATCAAAGAATCCCTCTGAAGGCAGCCCAAGCCTCAGTGAAGCGCCTACAGTGTGGTGACAGAAGGCGGTGAGGTGCCACAGGAGCCTCGGGGAATCTGTGACTCAAATAGCTATTTTAAAATTTGTTTCGAGAGGGTCTCATGTAGCTCAGGCTAGCCTTGAACTCCCTAGCTAGCTGAGGATGAGCTTGAATTTCTGATCCTTCTGCTGCCTCCTCCCGATTTATGAGGCGTAGGAGAGTGAACCCTGGGCTGTGCGCATGCTAGGCAAGATCTCTACCAGCCGAGCTACGTCTCTAGCCCAAACAGAAGGCTTAATTGTTTTGACTGTTGCATTAGTTGCTTTTCTCATTGTGACAAAATACCTGATAAAAACAACTTAAAGAAGAAAGAGTTTGGAGGTTCACAGTCTGAGTTGTTGCAGCCCGAGCTAATATAGAAGAAAAAGTCAAAGCTCAGAGGCTTTGTCTGAGATCCTGTCAGTGATGGTGTTTGGGCTGAAGTTCTGGAAATGGCTGTGAGGTTCTCAAAATGGCTGCCAGATTGCAGGACTCACCACACCTCCCATCCTGCTCTCCGGGGTTGCACAGTCCAGTTTCGTACTCAATGGTCCCATCAGAGAGCAAAGACGCTAACAGCAGTGCGGTGACGATAGAGAAGCAGAGGCTGGAGACAGACACCTGTAACCCCAGCACTCAGAGACAGCGGCAAAGGGATCAGGCCATCCTTGGCAACATGGTGGGTCTGAAAAAAAAAAATTCTGAGCTGGAGAGATGGCTCAGTGGTTAAGAGCACTGGCTGCTTTTGCAGAAGACCTGGGATCGATTCCCAGTGCCCTCGTGGTGACTAGTAATCACCTGTAACTCCAGTTCCAGGGGATCTGACAGCTTCTGTGGCCTTTTCAGACACTGTACAACACGGGTGCACTTGCATACATGCAGGAAAAACACTCATATACATAAAAATAAATAAAAAATTTTTTCAAAAAGAAGGAAGGTTAAGGGCCAGGATCTGTGCTGATGGTACCCTGCGGTCAAATGGACACTTCATCGTCTTTCCCGGATGCAAACACAGGGGCAGGGATGGGAACACAGAATATGTTTCTGTTCGGTCTATATTCATATTTATTTATTCCCTTATTTGTATCTGTTTTTCAGTAATGGAATTGGACACAGAGCCCGGTGCATGCAAGACAAGGCTCTGCCTCTGCGCCACCCCCAGCCGTACTTAGATTTGTTGTTTTAAGACAGGGTCTCACTGAATTTCCCAGGCTGGCTTTGAGCTTGTGTTCCTCCAGCATTGGCCTCCCAAATGGCTGACACGACAAAGGCCTGCAGCACCAGGCCTGGTGGTGATTTTTAAGATCCATGTGATAATTTCCATGTGGGTCTACCGCCCTCCCAACCAGTTCTATACCAGCAATGAAGCCCAAAGCTTCTGAGAAAATGAAGCTATTGCCCCAGAGTTCACTGCAGAATCCCCCAGAATTGAAGCTCTTGATAATGTCTTAGAAAGAATGTTTCGTTTTGTCTCACCTTGGCCTAGAGTTCTTTGATTCGGCTAGATCATCAGCCAGTGGGCCCTAGGGATCTGCCAGTCTCTGCGTCCCCAGCTCTGCCATTACGAGTGTGTGCTACTGCACCCAGGGTTTGTACCTAGGTTCAGGGGACTGAAGCCACAGTCGGTAACTGCTAATCTCAGATCAGCTTCAATTACGTAAAAAGGTTGGAAGGGGGGAAGGGAAAAATAACTGAAAAGGAAAAATGGGCAAGGGGTATGATTAGACACTTCACAGAAGAGAAAGGCAAATGGTCACCGAGCAAAGAAAGAGTCACACAAATTAAAAAGAATAACGAGGTGCTACATTACCCAAACTGACTGCTGCGAGTAGAAACTGAGAGACAGTGTTCCCACCCGTGCCTGACAGAAGCGGGAATCGTCTCTCTCTCTCTCTCTCTCTCTCTCTTGGCTTTGTAACACAGGATCTTACTCTGTAGCCTAGGCTGGACTTGAACTTGAGGTGATCCTCCTGCCTCAGCTTCTTTATTGCTTGGATTGCAAGTGCCACCGTAACTGACACCATCATGTAATTTAAAAAGTAGGTGTCATCAACTGTCTGTAACTCCAGGATCTGAGGTCCTTTTCTGTCTTCTTCAGGCATTGCATGACATGGGTGCACTTCCACACATGCAGACAATACACACATACACATAAAATAAATTTTAAAAATAAATTATTTAAAAAATAGATTTCAAAAAATTTTTTGGTCTTTTGGAGACAGGGTCTCCCTGTAACCCCAGCTAGCCTGGAACTCACTATGTAGACCAGGCTAGCCTTGAACTCTGAGAGATCTGCCTGCCTCTGCCTCCCTAAAAACTGGGATTAAAGGCATGGGCCACCATACATGACTTTGTGAAAAACTTTTAAATTTTAATTAATTAATTTATTTGTTTATTTATTTTTGTATGAGCATTTTGCTTACATGTATGTAAGCGTACCCATGTGGTGAAATGCTGCACAGCCCAAAAGAGGGCGTTGGATACTGTGTTACCAACAGTTGTTAGTGCCATGTGGGTGCTGGGAACCAAACCCGAGTCCTCTGCAGAAGCACGGGTGCTCGTAACCACTAAGGCATCTTTCCAGCAACGAAATTTTCCCTGGTGAAATTTTAAATGAGAAACTGATCTGCAGCAGAAGTTGGAAGGTAGAAGGGGGAGGATTAGGAGTTCAAGGTCATTCTTGGCTACACAGCAAGTTTGAGGTCAACCTGGGCCAAAGGGGACCCATTCTCAAATAAAAACAGAAACAAACCCTGGAGAGATGGTTCAGGGTTAAGAGCATGTGGCCAGGTGAGCCGGCTCACACCTTCAGTCCTAGCACTTTGGAAGCAGAGGGAAAGGTAGGCAGAGTTCTGTGAGTTCGAAGCCAGCCCAGTCTACATTTTGAGTACCAGGTGGTTATGGCTATATAATGAGACCCTGCCTCAAAAACAAACAACAAAAGACTGAGCACTTGCTGCTCTTACAGAGGACCCAAATTCAGTTCCCAGCACCCACATGGTAGCAAACCACCATTTGTAAATCCAGTTCTAGGGAATCTGATGCCATCTTATGACCTCCATGGGAACTACACATACATGGTGTACATACATACATTCAGGCAAAACGCTTATACGCATGCGATAAAAAATTAAGTAAATCTTTAAAAATAAAATTAGCTTAAAAAACAAACAAAAGAAAAATAAAAACTGACCTGTAGAAAATCTGGTTATTTGGACCAGTTATTTGGCACATACCTGTAACCCCAGCATTCAAGGGGCTGAGGCCGGAGGACGAGTGTGGGCACCTCACAAAAAAAAGTATTAGATGAAATCATATGAAGTTCTGATATTTGATCAGTTTTGGCATACCAAAAGGCAGTTTTTAGGTTTGGTTTTGTTTTGACAAGGTCCTCCTAATTCCAGCCCATCTAGAGGTCATTATGTAGATCAGGCTGGCTTCAATCTCACAGAGATCTGACTGCCTCTGCCTCCTGAGGGCTAGGATTAAAAGTGCAAACCACCAATGCCAAAAAGGCAATTTTACATGATGCAACCTAAAATCACCTCACTATCCACACATACACACAGATATACATGTTAGGGAATATACATGTAGACACACACAGGCGCACATACACACAGATATACATGTTAGGGATATACATGTAGACACACACAGGCGCACATACACAAAAATATACATGTTAGGGAATATACATGTAGACACACACAGGCGCACATACACACAGATATACATGTTAGGGATATACATTGGGCACTGTTCTAGTTTGCTATCTATTGCTACGATAAGACATTGACCAAAACCAACTTGGGAAGGAAGAAATTTATTTCAGCAGACAGCTCCCAGTCACAAATCCATCACTGAGGGGTGCCAAGGCAGGAACTCAGAGGCAGAAGCTGAAGTAGAGCATGGCTTACTGGCTTGCTCCCCTGGCTTACCCAGTTACTGTTCTTATACAGTCCAGAGTGGGCTGGGCCCTCCAACATCAATTACCACATAAAGATGCCTCACAGACATGCCCACAGACCAGTCTGATGGAGGAAATGCTTCACTTGAGGTTCCCTCTTCCAGATGACTCTAGTTTGTGTCAAATTGACAAAAACTAATCAGGTACATAGACAGGTATACTTACAAATATACATAGTAAGGAAAACTACATACAAGGTTGCTATTATGCACAAATAACCCAAACAAATATAACATTATCTGAAAAGCTGAGTTTGAACTAATAAATGTATTCAAAAGAGACCAATTTTATCTATTATACACAAAAAAGCACTATATACTATTAAAAACAATAAAAATATTACATCTAAGAAATTCAACGGTCTAAATAAGACAAAGAAAAGAATTAATATTAAACTTAATCAGTTTACATAGCTGCAAAAAAATGCTCTCAATAAGAAAACTAGAATTGTTAATGACTTTGGAAGGGGATTCTGTTAGTAATCTAAACAGTGGTTTTCACAGTACAGATATTCTAGGGCATAGTAAAGGGCCCCAACCTGGAGGTTTACAATTATCTATCATGCTGACTCTGCATTCTGTCAGACACCTATGTACCTGGGGGCTGGAGAGATGACTCAGTGGTTAAGAGCACTGGCTGCTCTTACAGAGGACCTGGGTTTGAATCCCAGCAACCATATGGTGGCTGACAACCACCTGCAACTCCAGTTCCAGAGGATCTGATGCCCTCTTCTGGCCTCTACTGGCTCTGCATAACAAGGGTGCACTTACACACATGCAGGCAACACACTCATTACACAAAACAAAAATGGATAAGTAAAATCCTTTGTACCAGATTCACACTGTCCTTTGTTCTCCTCCCATTTCTTAACTGCAGATTGCTTTCACATAATACAGAAAACAACATTAAAATGTCTATATTAAGGATTTTATCGCTTTAAAAAGAAAGTACATTTTTAAAGCGTTCGTTTAAAACTAATAAAGTTAAAATAGTCCCATTTTAAAAACATTTTTATTTATTTATTTGTATTTTATGTATATGAGTGTGAAGCCTGCATTTACGAATGGTTGTTAGCTGCCATGTGGGTGTTGGGATTCAAACCCGGGCCTTCTTAACTGCTGAGCCATCTCTCCAGCTCTAATAGCCCCACTTTTAAGTGATCCATTTTAAAATTTGTAATTCGTTAAAGTTTTTGTGATAGCGAAAGAGAGTCACAGACGTAAAAGGAGGGACGGAGGGGGAAGCCTTGGAGGTGCCGCTGGGTGTGGTGATAAAGCACCGTTCCCAGCGAGGGCCCTGGGCACGACTGAGCGCTACCCCTACGGGAGGAATGATGACCCGAAGTTCATCCTCCTTGGAGGCACAGTACTATAATCCCAGCGGGGCAGTGAGAGTTTAAGGGCAGCCTGGGCTGCACAGTGGGATCATCTCAAAATAAGAAAACAAAGAGAGGGTAAAGGCGTCTGACTTGATGTCACTTATTTAAAGAAGCAACGCTCCCTAACTTCCTACACGCTCCTGACTTGTCACCTTCCTTCCCTCGCCTCACTTCCTCCACTTCCCCACTGGTATATCCTGTGTTTCGCAAATAAACTACCAGTGTTTCATCCTTTGTTTCTCGACCTGCTTCTGAGATAACCTCAGTCAGCCACTGGGTGTGGGAACAAAGAGCCTACAGAGTCACGTGGTCCTTGTCACAGGAACAGTCCTGTCCACTCAGCTTACAACACCACCCTCATCCCAAACAATAATACCCTTGAAATCTCATATTCACTGCACCTATATATTTATTCTCCCACCATTGCAATTTGTGCTTTCCAATACGGGACAGACTTCGGTTAAACATTTAAAAGGATGAGTACATGATGACATTTAAACTGTCCTTCAAGGCCACAGTCACCCCAGATCTGAGCATCTGCTTCCAGTGTTTTGCGGTTTTTAAAATTTTTGTTTTGTTTGGTTGGTTGGTTTTTGCACAAGATCTTGCCATGTAGCCCAGGCTGGCCCCACAGTCATCCTCCTGTCTCAGCCTCCAAAGTTTTGGTATTACAGGCATGACTTTCATTCAGTTTATCAGTCATCTCCCCTTTCAAGGAACACCCACTAGCACAATAGGTGGACAGAATTCTCTCTCTCCGTCCTCTATGCATCGTCTTTTAACGTTTTCCATCCACCTTCTCTATTGTGCTCAAGTGCTACTTGGTGGTGGTTCCAAGCCATTCGCTGATCCGAACAAGGTCTTTATCCGTAGAAATAAATCTATAGGGACAAGTTGAATGGGAAGGGAGGAAAATAACAGCATTTTGGAAACTGGAAAACGGGGAGGTGAGGATTGAATAGACGTCCGAGTTCTGAAAAGGCTGTCATAAGCAAATGTGGCGAAGAGTCAGAAGCAACCTGCCTTCCCTAGCAAGACCTCCCCCCGCCAAACAGAGGTTACTTGCCCGGGGCACACTGGAAAGTGGGACTAACAATGGGAGTTTGGTGAGAAATCTGTCGGAGCAGCTGATAGAACCCAGCATCCCGCACTGCTCTGTAGTCGGGTGGTCCATTTTTCTCTCCAGGAAACTGGAGAAGTCATCTCCGAGCAGACTCAGAACTAAAGGGCACCAGACACAGAGGAGGACTGGTTCTCTGCTGAACAGAGAGTGTATGTGGGGAAAGGAAATTGGAGAGCCCTCGCCTCCTTCCCAGAATCCGCCCATCCTCGCCTCCTTCCCAGGACGCACCCATCCATGCCCATACTCGCTAGGTAGCATATCTGAAAACCTTCCTCCAGTGAGTCCAGTCTGCCTAAGGAAGAAGATCTAAGATACTATTAGTTGGCTTTCTGTTACTGTAACAAATACTGGAGATAATCAATCATAAAGGCTTAGTTTGGGCCCTCAGTTTTGCAGGGTCTATGTCATGATTGGTTGGTAACGTTTCTGTGGGGCCTGATGAGAGACAATGACCATGCTGGAAGTATGTGGCAGAACAAAGCCACTCCCCTCATGGCCAGGACATGCACACAATAAAATAAAACAAATCTGGGGTCTCAATATTCCCTTTGAGGGCATGTCCCCAATGACCTAAAGACCTCTCATTAGGTTCTACCACCTTCTAATAGTGATACTCTGAGGACTAAGTCTTCAATATGTAGATCTTTGGTGGATATGTAAGAACAAACCATAACACTGACATTACATCGGGGGTTCCCAAGGGCACGGCCCAGGCCCACCATGCACCTCACAATGGGAAGCTCTGTTCTCAGGGCAGCAACACGCTCATGATCTGAGGTTCACTTCCCTCCAGGGCCAAGTGGGAAGTAGTCACTTACTAAAGAGGCAACAGTCCAAAAGCCACCGTCACCTCATTTGTGATACTTCTTTTGTGAAGCAAGGCTCCCCATACAGCACGTAGCTCTGCTGCCTGACTGAGACTCACACCATCGGTTCCACAGAGGTGTATTACTATAAGGAGACTTCCAAGCTGCCTCTTCTCCAGTCCTTCTGTAATGGCTCTCACAGGTGAGAACAGCAGTGTGGATTCTGTTACCTGCCAAGGACATCGTTTCCCTCTAGACACTCAGGAACTTGGGGAGCTACTGTACAGTGGCCTCAGGTTCTGTGGGGTAAGGCTGAATTAGGGCAAAACTCTGTCCTTCCTTGGCTTCATGTTGTCTCATCTGATATATGGACAATGGCATTACCGGTGTCCAGGAATTGGTAATAGCTAACAGCTAGTGTCCATCATTGCCCAAGTGTTGGTGTAGTTTCTCCACTGCACAGTTACTAGATAAAATGGTATGGGTCCCTCGGAGGAAGGCAGGAGTGAGATACACATTGCACCAGTAGTGGATGTATTTTGAGACAGGGTGCCCCCACTTAGCCCCAGCTGGCCTAGAACTCCCTATGTAGGCCAGATTGGCCTTAAACTCCCAGAGATCTGCCTGCCTCTGCCTCTGCCTCTGCCTCCCGAGTGCTGGAATCAAAGGCACGTGTTACCGTGCTAGCTACCAGTAGCACTTGTATAAGCCCCTCCTCAGGATGGCCAGCTTCACCACTGTTCAAGAGGCTCTGAGTCCGTCCATTAGCCCAGGTCCAAGGCTGCATTTCTATGTTGGTATCCTCTCAAACTTGGAGACATTTTGGCTACATGGATGAAGTAGGACCTTGGTGAACTGCCGTTTAGCTGGAACCCTGGTCTCAATTACCCACTTCCAGAGACCTTGATATCCATTCCAATCATCATAGATTTCAGGTAGACAGATCATTGTTAAAGGCAACTATTGAGAATATCACAACCACTGAAAATGTGAAATAAACATCATGATCTATACAGAATGGTTATTAAATGTTTTAATGAGACAGGGTCTCAAACTGACCTCAAACTCGATATGATGCTAAGGATGACCTCAAAGTTCTGAGCCTCCTATCTCTACCTCCTGAGTCCTAGGGTTGCAGTTTATGTCAAGTTTATGTGGTGCTGGAGATCGTCTAGTTCTGGGTAAGAACTCTACTGAGCTTTATCTCCAGCCCAGTTCTAGTACTTTTGCAATTAAATGTAATTTAAGACTTTGGTAAAAGAAATGTCTTTTAGATCCTACTAGAGTTGAGAGAAAGGATGACATAATTGGTAATTAGTACCCACGTTCCTCGTGGATTTGTTTCTTCATATTATACAAAGGAATTTCTGTCATCTGCACTTTCAGGATGAGCCAGTATGTTAAGGTTTGTCTATTAAAAAATATGCCCAGCTACCAGATCTCATTACATTAAATCCAAAGTCTGTAGCAGGTGTACCCATGTGAATAAATATCACAACTTTAATTTTTATCTTTCTCCTCTTGAATGAGCAAGCTTGATATTTCATATAAATTCCTTATCATTTTTTCCCAGTGACTGAATGAGCCTCCGTCTCTGTACATTATCTGCTTCCTGGTGTGATATGGTGAACCCAAAATAAGCTATGAGATAGTCCTGCCAAAATATCTGCCTAAATCTAACCCCCTTTAGAAGTGACTTCTTGTTTTTTTTGTCTCCATTTTGTTTATTGGTTGAGTGGGGGTGCAGGCTATGTGGTGAGTGTATGGAGGTCAGAGGACAAGTTGGAGGGGTCGGTTCTCTCCTTCCATCATGTGGGTCCTGTGGATGGAACTCAGGTTATCAAGCTTGCCTTAACCCTCTGAGCCATCTCCCAGGCCCAACTTCCAGTTTCTAGAAAGGTTCAAAAACAAGAAATTTTGGGATAGGCATAGTGGCGCACGCCTTTAATGCCAGCACTAGGGAGGCAGAAGCAGGTGGATCTCTGTGAGTTCAAGGCCAGCCTGGTCTACATAGTGAGTTCCAGGCCAATTGGGGCTACAGGGAGACCCTATCTCAAAAAGACCAAAAAAATGCTTTTTTATTCGGGGGGACTGGAGAAATGGCTCAGCGGTTAAGAGCACTGGCTGTTCTTGCAGGGGACCGGGGTTCAATTCCCAGCACACACATGGAGGGTAACAACCATCTGTAACTCCAATTCCAAGGGACTGGACACCTTTTTTGGCCTCTAAGGGCATTGCGCCACATAGATGCACCTTCCTAAATGATAGCAATATCCTCATACACAATAATAATAAATAAACACATGGGGTCGTCACTGTTTTCCTTATGTGTTCCTCTTAAATGGCAGCCACTTTCAAATGCTGAACCCAGCAGCCTTCTCTCAGTCCTTATCTCCACTGCACTTCCCGCTGACCCGACGTCTGTGACCTATCTATATATTCTAGTCCCCGGAATCCCTGTATGGCACGGTCAGTGCGCTTACTTCATTTCCCACGATTCTCTGACCAGTCCATCTTCTCTGCTTTCTGGCCTGTTTCTCTTCAACTCCTAATCAAGATGAACTGTTTCCCGAGGTTCTGTTCCTAGCCCACTGCTCTGACTTCACTGACGCACTCTTTCTGATCCTGTCCATTCCGGGTATTAACTGCCATCTCCATAGTGCTAACCGTCAAATTAGTATCTCCAGTCAAACCTCTTTTATGAACCTCAGACTTTTTAAAATATCTTATTGATTTATTTTAATTATGTGTATGAATGTATTGCCTACAAGCATGTAAGTGTCATGCAATGTCTGAGGAGGCCATCAGAGGGCATTGGATCCCCTGTAACTGGAGTTATGGATGGCTGTTAGCTGCCCTATGGATGCTGGGATTCAAACCTGGGTCCTCCGAAAGAGCGGCCACTGCTCTTAACTGCTGAGCCGTCTCTCCAACCCTGAACCTCCGACTCTTAAATCCAATTCTCAGCTGTTCAAACAGACCTGATAAAACAGGCAACCCAAATGCATCACACCTACAGCCAAACTTTTTCTTATTTGCTTCTGTAAGTTCTCTAGCATTCCTAGAAACTCAGGAATGTCCTTCACTGCTTTCCCTCCAACCCCATCCGGTCACCATTATGACCTCTGGTTCCACCTCCTGAGTAGTTTTCTCATTGCTTTTCCCAGCCGGTATTCCATGGTTATTAGAAAAAAAAAAAAAAAAAGGATTCTACAGTAATGCTAGGAAATGCCAGAAAACCATGAAAAACTTGTTTTCACAGGACTTTTCAGTCATCATGTGGTTACTACATAGCAGGTGCACATGAGGTAATCAAGCATGCAGTCTCTCCCAAGCTTATTTCAGGATCTCAAAGGACCATTCTGCAGCATCTCATGTGCCTTACCATCAGGCATGAAAACTCTGCTGTCTCTCCATTCTTCCTCAGCCCCATGCCAGGGTCCTAGGTCAGCCTCTCTGGTTGTTTCCTCAGACACATGATAGAAGAGCAAGCTACGTGGAACTCAAATCTGAACCAGTCACCTATTGCTCACTTAGAAGTGCTCCTAGGCCCTGGCCAACTCCATCTGTCTCAGCCACACACCACAGACTCGCCTAATACCTTAGGAGGATCCAGATGCTCCTGCCTTCCAAAAGGCCCAAGCTCCTGGAGCTTCTTGTTCACACGACATATGTGGACTACTCCTGTCCTTGCTTCTACCCACAGGTTAACCACTACTTCTCTAAATCTCAGCTCTAACCCTTTAGGAAGGGCTCCTAGCTGGTGTCCCCTACCCAACAGCCTCATAACCCGCTGCATGAGCGATCATACATTTGTACTGTAAGCGTAAGAGCGTGGATGATGCCAGGCTAGCGGGTCCTGAGGCTCAGCTCCCTTCTCTTTATGCCGTCTCCAAGGTGAATCCATCCAGAGTCTGACACCTCCCAAACTGAGCCTCTAGCCAGTCATCTCCAATACATACAGTCACTTTGGTCCACTCTTTTTCCAGCCTCCCGTCACTGGGGCTGTATTCAGACGTGGCTGGCTCCCAGCTACACGCCATGCAAACCCACGCTCACTTTCTTCTTCCCTTGCCACTGGGAAGTTAATTTAGTGTCCATCTTTCCTACCAAATGACCAACTAATCGGGGTTTTATGTGCTGTGCTGTCTTTAGTGCCTCAGTGTCTGACGTGGTAACACGTTAACATTCATTCCGTGAACTACTGCCTAGGTCTGGCATATAACACCAACAAACAACTGATGCTGTTAAATGCACCACGTGTTACGATTACAATCAGCTCCATTTCACACTGGTTGCTGGAATCCCAGTTAGAACCCTCCACGAGAGGGACCGCTTAGACCTGTGCCTCAGAGGAGAGGAGGATGGACCAGGATAAAGGGTGGTCCACATACCATCTGCAGAGAGCAGAAAGGGAAAGAAGCACTACAGACCGTTTGTCCTTTGCATTCACACCGCGCCCCAGGCTGAGTGTTCTCTGACCCACAACTGGTGGTGAAGTTCAGTTCCTCCTTGCTCTCACAGCTCAGAGAGGCCTGGTTACCTTTAGTCAGCAACCAGGGGGAGCTACTGCTCCCTTGGTAGGGATGAATTTTTTGTTGCTGTTTTTTGAGACGGCCTCCTGTGCTGGAGACTGGGTTGGAAGCTGCTATGTAGACCAGGCTGGCCTCAAACTCACAGAGATCCACCTGCCTCTGCTTCCTGAGTGCTGGACATGCACCACCATGCCCAGCTTGGCAGGAAAGAGTTTAAACTCCCTATTTAATCATCAAATACAGGGAAAGAACAAAGAGCTGGAAGTCTAGACTTGGAGTCTATTATGGGTTTTGCCAAGGAAAGGTAACGCCTGACAACTGCTTTCCTTCTCTGGATCTCAGTTTCTCCATCTATTGAGAAGACAGACTCCAAGTTCCAACTGTCAGTGACCTTCACAGTGCAGAGCTCCAGTTCCCATAGCTCACAACTCTGGATGCCACTAGAAAGAGACCTCTTTTCTGTCTACTGGAGCTGGGCCTGGCCCTTGACACACCAAGAACAGAATTCTTTAAAATGCAAAGTTGAAGGCAGTGACTGCTCTTGGAAAGCAGAAATTCTGTAGGTACCTTACCATCTTCAAGAGTGACACACAGTAACAGCCAAGCACGATGGTCCTTCCCTGCAGTATTTATTAAGGAATTTACACATACACAGGAGAAAGGCAACCAGGCATTGTGGTTCCCGCACATGAAATCTTTGAAGCAAAGTTTTCTCATTTGAATTTTCAAGTGGGG
Organism: Eospalax fontanierii; assembly: GCA_035773235.1. Classification (NCBI taxonomy): domain Eukaryota; kingdom Metazoa; phylum Chordata; class Mammalia; order Rodentia; family Spalacidae; genus Eospalax; species Eospalax fontanierii. The sequence continues at coordinate 30,163,909 of CM069553.1, read as the reverse complement.
TGAACAATGGCTGAGAGAAAAGCTGCCCAGGCTCCGCCTCACACACCTGGAAAAGGTGGGCAAACAGAGCACTGAGATAGGCGGGCATCAGAGTGACTGGCAAATGGGAGAAGGGAGAGGAGCAGGGGAGCGATCGATGAGATGGAGAGTGTTTAAACCATGAGATAGACTGGCAACAGTTTTAGGCTGTTGGAAAACTAACTCCTCTCTGCTGTAAACCTAAAACAAACAAATACCCAGAGCAGATGGGGAGAGGGTGACAAGTGGTGTATACACACACACACACACACACACACACACACACACACACACACAAGCAGTGCACACTTTAAGCTTACATTCCCACAAAGGGGTTGGTCCTCCAGCCACGGCTGGACCCTGCTCAAAGCAGGCAGGAGGGCAAGGGATGTCTGCATGTGGGGCCTTCACAGAGTCTTTGGTGCTGAAAAAGGCTGACTGAAGCAGTGAGTCCCAAAGCCCCAGATCCAGAAAGCACTCAGGGTGAAGTGGAGTGATATTTTTGCTCATCCTCATGGGAAGGGGCTTGCCTCACTCCAGGGCCAGGGGTAACCTGATCCAAGACCCAAGGAGTGATTGCAGTGCTTCATTGTCAAGACACTGGGAACAAGATGCCTCCCTCTTCCAGCAAAACTTTCAACACTCAGAAACAGCTTAACACAGAGAGAAGGCCCTCTGCACACTCCCCTCTGCCAGATACACATTGCTTAAAGACCTTTCTGCGGTCCGAGGAGGCTCAACCTCCTTCGAGGGAAGGTACTGAACAGTGTATGCATTTCCCAGCAGTTCAAGTGCCTTCTGCCAATAATTTCTAAGGTGCTGGTGCCAGGAGAGGGCAGGGGCTGGGGAAGAATCAGGACAGCAGAAGACATGACCAACAGAGAGCAACAGAGAGGTCTGCGGAGCTTGGGAAGTGGCTAGGTTGGGCAGAATGCCAAACCCCAAATGACTTACTGAGCAATTTCTAAACCAAACAGAGAGAGGTAAGAAAAAGGGAAGAGAGGAGAGCGAGCTGGGGAAAGATTTGGGAGAGCGAGGGCTGAGAGAACGGCAGCCACGCAGGGCTCTGCCTTTATTTCCACATCTGAGGACTGAGAGTCTGATTGGCTGCCTGGCCATTTCCACTGCCCATTGACTGTCCATAGCTCATCATGCCGTTGGCTCCATAGAAGTTCATCCCAGCCATCTGCTGGGTCATCTGAAAGAGAGAGGAGAGACTTTCAGACCTGGCTGTGGACACTCAGCCAACTGGTGCAAAGAGCAGGGAGGGAGCCCTTCACAGGGGGAGGAGAGGGAGGGATCCTGTGGGTAGTGCGCAGAAAGCCAGCAGGAGAGGGCCTCCCCGTCCTCCTCTCCAGCCCTGTTCTTCACATCCCCACGGAAGGGGCCTATTGCTAACTGGCCACAGCCTACCCGGAGTCCAAAGGCAGGGCCCTGCTAACAGCGCTCAATGTCAGCACTTGTATGCGCTTGCCTGTTTACACAGCGGGGCTCAAGACACAGGACTGCTCCAGACGAACACAGGAAGAAAGGGGAAAGCAACCAAAGTTGCTTTTTCTGTTTTTTTGAGACAGACTCTTCCTGTATCCCGAGCTGGTCTGGAACTCTATGTAGACCGGCAGGCTGGCCTCAATCTCACAGAGCTCTGCCTGCCTCTATCTCCCAAGTGCAGGGATTAAAGGCATGTGCCCAGTTCTCCGAAGCGTCTTTTGTACAGGGCAAATAGAGAAACTGGCGGAGTCTCTGGAAAGCCTGGGTGGGACAGAGGCTTCTGTTGTTTTGAGACAGGGTCTCTTATGCAGCCCTGGCCGGCCTGGAACTCACTATGTAGAACAGGTTAGCCTCAAACCTACAGTAATCCTCCTGCCTCTGCATCTGTCTCTGCCCCTCTAACCTGTTGGGATTACAGGTGTATGCCGTCATGCCAGGCCAGCAGAGATGTCTCTGTAATTAGACTGATGATTAGCAATTTGTTAAAGAAAAAATATCTTACATTTCCTGGTCCTAATACATTTTCTGTGTTCTTGCACCAACATTTCCAGAAAATTTCAGTTTCTTAAAATTAAAATTAGAGAAAAACTGAAAAAAAAAGATGCAATGAAACCCATCTGTTCTTAAAATTCACTAATTGTTAGAACTTGACCTTATTTTTTCTGTGTACCTATACACACAAATACATGTGTACACACACACACACACACACACACACATACAACTTTAACTTGGAAGGGTACTGAACGTTGCAGGTGTCACACCATTTCACCCCTATCTGTCGAGAGGTATCTCATGAGTGAGGAATTTCCTAAAACCATCCTAACACACTCAAGAATGTAATGCCACTAGAGTGTGTAATATGCATTGTATTCAGTTTTATTTCTTTTCTCTCCTTTAATCTAGAAGTTTCCTCACAACACTTCCTTTTCTTCCCTTACTCACATTTTTAAAAAATATTTTATTTTTATGTGTTTGTTTGTCTGCATATATGAAAAGTACACCTGTGCATACAGTGCCCACAGAGGCCAGAAAAGAGTATTGGATGTCCTGAAACTGCAGTGTGACCTGGGAACTGAGTCCAGGTCCTCCGCAAGAACAGTCAGTGCTCTTAACTGCTGAACCATCTCTCCAGCTTGATACTGACTTTTTTTCGTTTTTGAGACAGGGTCTTCCTGTAGCCCTAGCTGGCCTAGAATTCATTATATAAATCAGGCTGGCCTCAGTCTCACAGCGATCTGCCTGCTTCTGTCTCCTGAGTGCTGGGATTAAAGGTGTATATACACACTCCATTAATTATTAATTATTAATCATTAAAAAATGATTTTTTTTAAGAATCCAGGCCAGTTATGCTATACAATACACTTCAATTTGGATTTATCTTACATGTCGTGACCCTCTTGGCATAAATTATCAGAAAACACATGATATATGTCTCATGGTTAATAATTTTATGTTTGGGGCTGCGGAGATGTCTCGGTGGTCAAGAGTAGTGACTGCTCTTTCAGCGGACCCAGGTTCGATTCCCAACATCCACATGGCGGCTAACAACCATCCGTAATTCCAGTTTCAGGGGATCTGATGCCCTCTTCTGACCTCTGGGGGCACTGCATGACACAGGTGCATTTAATGCACATGCAGGCAATACACGCATATACATAAAATAAAAATAATAAGTAAAAAAAAAAATCCCCTCAAAATAATTTTATGTTTGATCACTTGGTTAAGTTTTTATATTCTTTCACTGTATTATTCTGCTTGTCATAAAACAAGCCTGGTTTTCCACCTTTATCTCTTTGTTTTATTTTTATTGTTTGAACAGGTCTCAAGTATTCCAGGCCAATCCTGAACTCACTGTATAGCCAAGGATGTTCTGATCTTCGCGCCTCTACTTCCAAAAGTCTGGATTCTAGATGTACTCTACCACATAGGTTTATGTGGTGCCGGGGATGGAAATCAGGGCTCACGCACGCTAGGTGAGTATTCCACCAATAAGCCAAACCCCAGCTTCCTACCTTTGTTTTAGTTTTCAGATTCTCAACTAAGTATCTGCCGCTTACCATCAGTCCTTCTGTCAAAAAAGCTGGCGCGTGGAAAGCTCCTCTGCAGTCAGGCTCCTCAGGAAAGGCCTATGAGCACGTTTCCTGAGTTCTTACAGACTGAGCACTTCGTTTTTGTTTGTGTTTTTAGAAAGCCTGGTGTTGAGCTGGGTGGGGGCAGAGGCAGGCAGATCTCTGTGGGTTCAAGGCCAGACTAGTCTATATTGTGAGTTCCAGGCCAGCTGGGGCTACAGGGAAACCCTGTCTCAAAAATAAAGAAAGAAAGAAAGTCTAGTGTTACCCTGGGTGTTAATTTCTATACAATGTGTAGCTGACAGATTTTTGTGGGTGGAATGTACAGAGAAGACTTCAGCCCACAGAATTTTTCTTGTTCTTTAAAATCTTAATAAGTTACTTGGATATTTCAAAGTTGACTGCTGTGGGCCCATTTTCCAACTCATTTATTTCCAGAAATTTTCTTTTTTATTATTTAAAACTTTATTTTTTGACTGGGAGTCAAATCGCAGCACTTGGGAGGCAGAGGCATGCAGATCTCTGTGAGATCAAGGAACTCTACATAGGCTAGTTGGGGCTACATGGAGACCCTGTCTCAAAAAACAAAATAACAACAACAAAAAGATTTATTGTTACTATTTTTAATTACGTGTAAGCGAATGTTTCTCTGTGTGGGTATGCACATGTGAATGCAAGTGCTCACACAGGCCAGGAGGCACTGGATTCCCTGGAACTGGAGTTACAGGTGGTTGTGAGTGACCCAATATGGGTGCTGGGATTACAGGGATCAGCTACCATGCCTGGCTTCAAGCTGTTTTGTCTTACCTGCAAATGTTTGTTCAAGGGTATTCAGTCAGAATGGTAAATTTTGTAATGATTTTCTTCTGCTTCATGACTTTATTAATTTACTTTTTGAGACAGTGTTTCCCAGTAGCCCTAGCTGGCCTGGAACTTACTATGTAGACCAGGCTGGCCTCAATCTCACAGGGATCTCCTTGTCTCTCTCTGCCTCTCAAGTGCTGGGATTAAAGGCATGTGCCTCCACACCTGGCTTTTCATGACTTTTCCTGAAATCTTTATTTTTAATATTTTATTTATTATTTTATGTGTATGAGTGTATTACCTGCATGTGTGTAAGTGCACCTATGCATGCAATACTTGTAGAAGTCAGAAGACATTGGATTCCCCAGAACTAGAGTTATGGATGGTTGTTAGCTGCCATGTGGGTGCTGAGAACTGAACCCAGCTCCTCTGCAAGAGCAGGCAGTGCTCATAACTGTTAAGCCATCTCTCCAGTCCCTTTTCACGAATTTTTTGAGGGAGAATGTTATTACTAGAAATGTTATGACTTATTTTCTATTTTCTCCTCATAGATTTATAATAACACCAATTCCCACATTTCCACTTATTTTTTAGTGCCTCATCCTGAGGCTGCTGACAGGTTCGAGGGTTTGGGGAAGCTAACTAGATACAAATTCAAGAGCAGCCTCTTCTGTAATGCAAGGGCTTACCGGGGAAGGAAAATGTTCTGTCTTCGGATTTTGTGATTCTCTTTTCCAATTCTCATTTCTTTCCTTTCTGGATCCCCAAAGAGTTTCCTTTTCCTAAGTCATGCTCACCTCCCCCACGTGCAAAACCTTTCCACCTGCACCCATAGTCCCATGTGTGTCAAGTCCTACATTAGTGACACCCAAGCTTGACCTGCACATCTCCACCTGCATGGGTCCTCCTCCTTCTGGAAGAGGCTTTATCTGTGCTCTGCTGCCTCAAGACTTCTCTTCACCGTCTTGTTTTTGCAGTTTCTTTTGTGGTGCTGGCTCTGCTGGAGTCAGGCGTTTCTGTGCCATGTCATTCAAAGTCTATGACAGTAACAGTCATAGTTATGGGTGGTTTGGTTTGTATTTGTTTGTCTGTAGAGGTTTCTCTGTTTTGGGTTTTGAGATGTTTTAGATTCAGATTTAATCTGTAGGTCTCATTCTATAGGAACTGAGAATTCTTCAGAAAGTCTGACTTCAGACAGGCCTTCCAGAGAAAAGAGATGAGGCTGGGTATGCACCTAGCATTGTCTCAGCTACATGGAGAGGATCTAGAAGACGAGGGAGCATTACCCCATGAAACGCTGCAGAGGGTCTGCAGGCTGTCCCAGGTAAAATGAGGTGGCTTACCTGAGTAAGGTTCCACTGTAGCTGTTGCGCTGGCTGAACCCCATACATAGTCTGGGGCATGGCTGCCATGCCCGCCATGTAGCCCGCCTGCTGGGTGGGCATCATCCCATTTGGTACACCCATCATTGAAGCCTGCACGCTCCCCATATAGCCCGCAGGCACGGCCAGGGGGGTAACCATTCCAGAAGCTCCTGGCTGAGCTACCACGCCAACTGGGGGAGGCATCATGCTCCCCATGACGCTGTTAGGTGGTGTGACCCCAGGGAAGCTGGGATAGGCTGTGGGATAGGCCATCTGAGCAGGAGCCATGAACATTGCTGCCAAGAAAACACACAGACGGGTCTGTTAAAGAAGAGACAGTGAGACCAAATGCTCACCGGCTACTCCCTCCTGGTTCGAGTTTTCATACTACTCAACAGAGAAATCCGCTCTACACGGCAGAGCAGTGAGATGGAGTTCCACCAGCCTCACTACAGCCAGTGGACCTCACTCTGGTCTAGTCACTTCCCTTTTAGGGGCCAGACCCAGACTGAGTCAAACTCCACAGAGGTGTGACACCAGACCCTACAGAAGTATGACTCTGATGCCAGTGTGTCTGTCTTTGCGGTTTCACTAGCAGTGTCACCTTTAAGTCTGTTTTCTTTATGATGTTCCTGGTCCCAGAGTTACTATTCCTTGTGATGACAAATGACTCTTTTTATAAATCAGTATACAAAGTAACAGCTTCCTGTGGCATTTTCATATATGCTTAATTTTGGTTGATTCTCCAGCACACACTCCTCTCTGGCGTCTCGGGACCCGCGCTGTGCCTTCTGCCACCTGCATTCCCTCCCTCCTACTTGCACACCACACGTGTTCTGTCACCTTCCCGTGTCCTTCCTTCAAGCCTCTCTTCTCCTCCTCTCACAGGCCACTTGTTTCCTGGCCTCTCTCCACAATTACTCACACATCAATATATGACGATTAGAAACCAGAATCGCACATGAGAAAGAACATGCGGTACGTGTATTTCTGAGCCGGAGTGACCTCCTTTGATATACTTTCCATTTTATCCACTTTCCTGAGAATTTCGTAATTTCCTTTTTCTTTACAGTTAAATAAAATTTGAGCACAACAAGTAATTTTTGCATCTTTGTCCTCAGTCTCTCCCTGGCCTCCTCCAAGAATCCATGGACTCTACCTTGAGTAGGCATTTGAGGCGTCTGGGATCCATACAGTGAAAGGATGGAGTCCTTTGAGAGCTGTTTCTTGCCTGTTTCTTCTGATTTGCTCCCTGGCTCTGGAAACAGGTTCAGGTTTTCAGGAACAGAACCAGCGCTTCCTGCAGTTGGCATGGAACCTACAACCTTAGGGCACAGAGGGCAGTGGGAGAATCAGAACGGTCCCATGGACAGGGTGGTGGCATACACCTTTAATCCCAGCACTTCCCAGGAAGAGACAGGCAGATCTCTATGAGTTTGAGGCCAGCCTGGTCTACATAGGGAGTTCCAGATCTCAAAATAAGTAAGTAAATAAATAAACCTGAAAACACCTATGTTAAGCTCCAGTACAATTCTTTGTTCTTTAATAAAACAACTGTATTTGATAGGAAAAATTAAAAACAACCCCAAAATGATGAAGCACAGAGAACTGAGTTCACATACCCGTGTATGCGCTGGAGGTATAGCTCAGTGGGAGAGTGTCTGCTTAGCATGTATAAGACCATGGGCTCAGACCCCAGCCCCCACCCCCACTACATAGATCCTAGCATAGCCAATTACTAGTTATACCATCAGAGGCTGGTTCCATAACCTTTCCTTATCTACAAAATATTCAGTTTGGTGAGTTCCAGTGAAGATATGAAAGTATTAGTGAGATGCACAAAATGACACTGACACTGTTTTGGGACATATTAGCATTCTGCAATGCAGCCACTAAAGTTCAAGTCTTTCCTACAATGCCCTGGGAAGGGAAGGATTCAGGCTGAGAAGCTCACCTCAAGTGTCAGTCTTTACAATATGACACCCCAATGATACAGGCCCACTCAACTGACTACCCTTTTGAAGCAAAAGTCAAAATGGTATGAACTATAATCTTAGGCTGTGACAGAGATGATAATGTCAAAGAAAGAATCAAGAGAAACAAAGTCCAGTCCCACTAAGGAGGTATAATGCAGCTCCATGATTAAGTTAGACCTTTTCAGCATGATCTTTAATCCTAAGAACTGTAAAAGACTCACTTTTCTGGAAACAGAAGAAGGAGATGGAACAGAGGCCAAAAAATCTAAGTCCTTTTCTAGGGTATTGCTGGTCTTACTGTTGGCAACGGAGCAGGCCACAGGAGCATCTAGAGAGAAAGACAAAGTTTAAAACGCAGCACAGCTCATTAAAGAACACCTTCCTTCCACTCTGAACAGCAAGTGGACAGAAGACCACAGGCTCCAGCTAGTCTTAGAAGCCTGATCTCTGGACCCAAGGAGCTTGATAGCGTGTTTAGAAAGAGGCCTCACTTCCCATTTCTACAAATGCTCTGCAGTCGCCGAGGCCCACTGTCAGTCACAGGGTAGCGAGGCAACGTGAGTAGCATCGCTGGGGAACTAGTTCGCTCCCTCCCGGCTATGAGAAGGGCAAGGCGTGGAGTCATTTTCAGAGAGAAATGAAAGGTATGAAAATTAAAGGTTCATAACCTAAATCAGCAGCAGTTATACCTAGAGTATAACACAAGAGCTGTCAGGGACAGAGAAGAGGCTTCTCTGAGAGGGGCAAAAATCATGGTTTCAAAGGGAAAAACAACTGCAACAGACCATCTCAGAAAATGGTCACACAGGAAAAATCAAGGGATAATGGCGAGCAGCGGAGTACAGGAAGGTGGCAAAGGCCCAAAGGCGCTGTTTAGTGAATTTGCCAACATTTATTGAGCACTTAGTATGAACCAGATAGGGGTCTAAGAGCTTCAGAGGTAATCCTTTCAACAACCCTTTTGAAGTAGAGACTGACCAACCACATCGCAAGGTTAGAACAGCATTCGGAGGTAAACTACTCAGGATCACCAGCAATGAGTAGAACAGCGAGTGGCCTTCAGACTCCACTCCAAACACCGCACTCTACCACCACACTGAACTGTTTTGAAAGATGTCTCAGCAAGCACTCTCTTAGAGACGTGGTCAGAGACAAAGTAACAGCAAGACATGAGAAGAATCTTACTGAAATAGACACAAATGAAGTCCAATCTCCCAGTCTTCTCAGGATCACCAAGAATTCACCAGATTTGCAAGGACACAAGAACAGCCTAACCCTTACCAAGGCCCAACAAATCCATGACAGGGGCTGCAGACTTCGGGGAGCTTTTCCGAGGTAGCTGTGGATCTTCTTTTTTCTGTGGCTAAGGTGAAAATGTTATAAAAAGAATAAGCAGTTGTTTTGAACCTTCCCTGTGCCCCCCACTTCCCACCCTGTCACTTTAAAGCCACAGGTATTCTTGTGTTATGGCTGTTGTTTTTAAAAGACAGTTACCAAAGAAATAAGGCTCAGGAAGTGCCTGAACAGAACCTGAAGTGAAAAACAAAGCCGTGGTCTGCGTGTTTAGCCTTCTAGAGTGGCAGATCTTTCTGAAGCCAGTGCCGTCACTGAGCAAGCACCTAACGGAAGCAGTTTTTGGTCCCAGGAAAAATTGAGACTAAAAGGATGGTACAAAAATCAGGAGCCAGGTCAGTGAGACAGCTCAGTGGGGAAAGGCACTTACTGCCAAGTCTGACAACCTGAATTCAACTCCCAGGACCCACACAGTGGAAGGCGAGAATGGACTCCCATGAGAAGTCCTTTGACCACCACACACAGGCTAAGGCATGGGCACACACCCACATATACTCACAAATAAACAAATAATCTTGAATTAAAAACAAAAGTCAGGGGACTGGAGAGATAGCTCAGTGGTTAAGAGCACTGGCTGCTCTTGAGAAGAGCTGGGGTTGGTTCCAAGCACCTCCATGGTGGCTAACAACCATCTGTAACTCCAGTTTCAGGGGGTCCAAGGCCCTCTTCTGACTCTGTGGGCACTGCGCTAATACAGAGGGAGTATCTGCTCAGAAGGTGGGCTGGACAGCTTCAACTGACACACCTGGTAAAGAGAACTTCGATTCAAGAACTATCTCCACCGAACTGGCCTGTGGCCATGTCTGGGCTGCATGTTCTTGATTGCTGAGTGATCTGGGAGTGCCCAGATCTGGTTAAGTACCCACAACCCTGGGTAGGTGGTCCTGGGTTGTATAAGAAAGCATGCTGAACAAACAAGTTAGGTGCGTTCATCATGGTCTGAGTGTCAGCTCCTGCCTCCAGGTTCCTTCCCTGAGTTCCTGCTCTGAGTTCCCTCAGTGATGAACCCGGGAGATTTAAGATAAAATAAACCCTTTCCTCCCCAAGTTGTTTTTGGTCAGTGTTTTTATGACAGCAGTAAGAAAGAATGCCTTGGCACTCTGGCACGGAAAATGGGTCTTAGAAGGGCTCCCACGTGGCCTCAAGAAGAGCTACAGAGCACATCAGTCAGAAACAGGCAATGGGCAAGAAGTGGAACTGGCAGCAGGTGATCTGTGGTCTGCTCTTAGTTCCTGGTGCGATGGTGCAATGTGGCTTCAGATCCACTAACCCATCCTGAAGCGCCTGACCCTCCTCATCCAGTGTGTGAACGTCACAGACCACCCTGCCAGGAGCTCATTTTCCCACTTACCATCTTCACTTTCTCAAAAACAACAGGCTCCGTCTTTTTCTCTGGGGCTGGTTCACTCCCTCTTTTCCATTTATCATCTTTCTCTTTCTAAAATGATTCAAGACAACGAGTATCTCATCATTTGCACAATTAGTATTACATGAGCTACAATTCCAAAAGCAAAGGACATCAAAGCTCCCGACTGATTCTGCTGCAGCAGTACAATAAATGGGAGCACGTCTTGCTGTGGGGCATGAAAGCAGACACTGCTTCTAGGTTAACCTCGAAACTATATGAAGCAAACCCTACAGATTTTAGGCCCCCACTCTCCCCATCCATCTGGCCCACTAATCACTCCTGAAATTTGTAATACAGGCTATCTAGAGACATTTAAAAGTCACCACCCATCTGTGTCCCAAATTAAATCTGTCCATGCTTTGAGTGGCTCCCCACTTGTGCAGTGTATATAAGTTGTATATACATTGAACTGGTAAATAAGTTCATGTTCATCTTACTCAGCTCATTTCCTCCGCGAACTTTATAAATTTAGTAGCAGGTCATCTTAGTATTCATCTCAATTTTTAAAAAATCAGAAAATGAAGCCAGAGATTGGCATGGTGACACACGCTTGTAATTCCAGTACTTGGGAGGTAGAGGCAGTCTCAGCTACATACCAAGTTTGAGGCTAGTCTGGATTACATGAGACCTTGTCTTAAACAAAAAGAAACCCAACAAACAGACAGGCTTTGTGGCTCAAACCTAGTATTTGGGAGATTGGTACAGGAAGATTGCTGTGAGTTTGAGGCCAGTCTGGGCTACAGTGAGACCATTTCTAAAACAAAACAAAACACCAACCTTAATTTCAAAATTAAAGAGAAACAAAAATTAAGGAAATATGGTAAGAATAATTAGGGTATTTTAAAGAATTCTAAAGAAAAAAAAGGATTACAGATCTTTTTAGGGTGTTCTATATGAAGTATCTATATAAAACCACAAAGTGTATCAAAAGTAAAGTGTCAGCTAGGCATAATGGTGCATGCTTGCATCACAGATCTTGGGAGGCTGAGGGTCCCAAGAAGGATCTTGAATTTGAGGCCAGTCTGGTCTCTACATAAAAAGACCCTACTTCACAACAATAACAACCCCAAAAGAAAGTCCCTTTCAGTTTTTATTATTTTCAGAGGTAATTTCATAAAACTTTTACAGATTATAAAGCCATTTAGTCACATTTTAACATCAAAGAAACATCTCAATGGAAAGCAGAATTACAAAGTAATTTTAAGAATATATGCATACAGGGGCTGGAGAGATGGCTCAGCAGTCAGGACACTTGCTGCTCTTGTAGAGGACCCAGGTTCTGTTCCCAGCACCTCTAACAGGAAGCTAACAACTACCTGTAATTCCAGTACCAGGAGGATCTGACACCCTCTTTTGGCCTCTGTGGGCACCTGTGTGCATGTGGTGGACATACAGAACACACATATATACATAAAACTAAAAATTTTCAAATAATACAAACACATACAAGTATGGCATTCATACAAAAATGTTCAGTCTTGCTACTGACTAAAACCTCCATTTAAAATACACTTTACAGGGAAGATACTAACAGTAGTAATATCTAATGTTTATAAAAATTAAAACTAGAATTCTTATACAATACATATATATATATATATATATATATATATATATATATATAATAATTCAACTTCTGAAAAGTATATTGGCAAAAGTGTGAAGAAAGAAATACTGAAATTCTTTGACCTATACAATACTATATCTTATAATGAATCCTAAGAAAACAATCAGCTGGGGTTGGTGATACATACCTATAATCCCAACACTCAGAAGGTAGAGGCAGGAGGCCCTCCAGTTCAAGGATAGCTTGGACTACATAGTGAGTTTCAGGCCAGTCTGGGATACATAGCAAGATCCTGTCTCAATAACCGCTCCCCAAAAAGAAAATAATCCAAAATATGTATCAAGCTTTCCATTTTAGAATTATCTATGTAAAGAAAAATGACAACCTAGCCCAGCCTGGTTGTGCACACCTTTAATCTCAGCACTCGGGAGGCAGAGGCAGGCAGACTTCTGCGAGTTCAAGGTCAGCTTGGTCTACATAATGATTTCTAAGACAGCTGGGGCTACAGGGAGATCCTGTCTCAGAAAGACCAAAGAAGAAAAGAAAAATGACAACCTTCATGCTACTAAACAGGAGCAGTGAACCGACTTGCTCGCTGGGAAGTGAGGCCACAGCCACAATAGTGCATGTCACGTTACACGCTAAGTGGAACAAAAGGAGACACTCTTCGTAACTAGGTGTTAATTATGCTTCTAAAGGGGGACTGCACCCAGATAATAGTCATTAAGGAAGGACAGCAAGAGTATGCATGAGCTTTTCATCTTAATTTTCATATTTCCTGTAAAAATAATTTTATTACCATACCACATGTGACATTGTCTTTTTGTATATACTGTGGCACTGTAACATGATTTCCTTTCTCGCTTTTGCTGTTGTTTTTGAGATAGGCTCTCCTGCAGCCCAGGCTGGCCTCAAACTCATTATGTAGCCAAGGCTGACTTTGAACTCCCAATCCTCCTGCATCCAGGTCCAAAGTGCTAGGATTACAGAGGTGTACCGCTATGCCCAGCAGAACACTACATCTTTAAGTTGAAAATGGCTCATCTGATATTTAAAAATAGACATCTAGATGAAGGCTGTACCTCAGTGGTAGAGCACTTACTTAACATCGACAAGGCCGTGGGTTGATCTCTAGCACTGCAGACCACGGCCACCATGACCACCACGGCCACCACGGCCACCACGGCCACCACGACCACCACCACCACCTTTTGAACAAAGTCACTTTCTTTTTGTTTAAAGTTAAATGTTTTCATTTAGTAAATGTTCTTTTACTTTCCTTGTCTTTTTCTTTTCTGAGATTGAATTTATATGTAGCTAGGCTGATCTAGAATATTCAGCCACCCTCCTGCCTCTCTCTCTCTCTCCCGAGGCTAGAATTATAGGTTTGTGTCTCCATTCTGGCTGCTAAAAAATTTATTTTTTTCTTTAAGGTTCTGGAAACTGAAGCGACTATTGATTTTTGGCATTTAGATCTTAATAAGAAGGTTAAAAAAAAAACTAGGCTGGAAAGATGGCGTTAAATCAAAATATGAAAGAATATTTTTTTTAAAGTTAAGCATATCAAATTTTGAAATTTGAAATTTTAGCAAAAAGTATTTCCTTCCTAAGAGAAAACATCTTGTAAGTAAAAATGCTTGTTTTCGTGGGTGCAGTGCCCCAGCACGTAACCACGAACATCAGAGGAATGCCTTCATGCCATGACCTCTTCTCCATCTTCTGGATTACTCCACAGAATCTTTTCTGACCTCATTTGATCGTATACTTCAGGTACAATGAACAAAGCCTGGCAGATGGACCATAGTTTTCTACAAATGAAAGAAAACGTGCTTTGGTTCTCACTCTTTCCAATGACGCTCTCCAGGCAGTAGCTGCACAAAGGTTAATTCTTTCTTGGAGAAGTTAGGAGAACTGACAAGTCTTTTCTTTTCTGGGTAACTGTGAAGAGTCTTTCATGTTAATTTAGGATAGAATTCCTTTCCCCTAACTACATGTTCTACCTTGCATTAACCTGCTTGTCAAAACACTTACCACAAGCCCCTTCCACACAGCTGCCAAAGATCAATCTACAGCTGATTCCAAGTAGCTTAACTTTTAATTACCTGGAATGACTTAGCACCATGCAGACAGTGTTTTCACTGGCTATGATATCATCCATTAAAACACATAACTGAAGGCTGGGGAATGTAGCTCACCAGGACAGTGCTTGCCTACATGAGGCACGAGGTTCATTCCTCAGCAAAGCAAAAAATGAGAGCGAATGAAGAGACATAACTAGAAGACGTATGACGGAGGGAGACCTGGACTAGAACTGGAGAATTTCACACTCCTTATGTTTTTTGTGGCTAGAAACTAATCAATTACGGAGACTAATTATAGAGACTAATCAATAATAAGAGGGTTTAGACTCTCCTCAAAAGCTGATTAAAGATCTAGAGAGTTATATTTACTGCTTCTCCCTCAGTTATCATTAGTGGGCATATTTTCCTCATCCAAAAACTATGTTACATTTCCTCCTGTGTATTATAATTGTCCAAGTTATCATACACTGTATTTCAGACATAGCAGCTGTTAGTCCATCTTCCTCTGAAACTCTTCTCAGGAAAAAAGAAAGAGTCCCATTGGCAAATAGTCCGCTAAGGCAGGTCATCAGCACGTAACACTGAAAGAATATGCTCAGCACACTGAAGGAAACTCTAGTGACTTTTAAATTTGCTTCTGTTGGCTTCAATCACACACAAAAAACTATGTGTGCATATATATTGATACATATACACACAATGTTATTCTATTCAACCTACTAAGCCCAACATGTTCATCTCAAAAAATAATTAGGGGGCTGGAGAGATGGCTTAGCAGTAAGAGCACTGCTGCCCTTGCACAGGTTTCATTCAGTTCTCAGCACCCATATGGAGGTTAACAATGTCTGTAACTCCAGCTCCACGGATCTGCCGCCATCTGATCTCCACTTGCACTGCATGACACAAGTGCACTTCCATACATGCAGGCAAACATTCATACATATAAAATAAAAACAAATTAATAATAATAATTTGGGACTAGCAAGATGGTTCAGCAGATAAAGACAATTACCACCAAGCCTGGTGATCTGAGTTGGATCCCCATAATCCTCATGGCAGAAGTGATTCCCACTTCTCTGTGTTCCACACTCCTCCGGTGGCATGCATGTGCACACCCAAACACTAAAGAAATAAACATTTTTGTGAAAAAGGAAATAATTTGGAGTGAGGTGTGGTGATGACCACCTGCACTCCCAGGACTTGGAAGATGGAGACAGCAGGAGTTTAGGGCCAGCCTGAGCTACGTAATAAGACCCTGTCACAAAAACTCAAAAGGGAAGGAAGAAAGGAAGGGAGGGAGGGAAGAAAGAATCTGGATTGGAAATCACTAACATTCTACATGCAAATGAAGGCAAAGAATTCACTGGTAATTTTTCCTCCATGTCCCTGAGCTAAAAGTTTGTTCCACAGGTCATGGTCTGTTTGTCATGTTCTTTTGGTTTTTTTTCTACTCTTTTTCCCCTCTTTTTCTTGAGACAGGGTCTCATTATGTAGCCCTGGCTAGCCTAGAACTCACTGTGTGGACCAGGCTTGCCCCAAAATCAGAGGTCTGCCTACTTAAGCTGTGATTAAAAGCATGCGTCGCCACACCCAGCTAATTTTACTTTTATTAATTAACCACTCTGGAGTATTTTGCTGTTTTCCTGCCACTACACTGGAACTGCATTTATTAAGTGAAAGTTCTTCAAATTCTTCCCCAGTCTGACTAAGAATCAAATTGCTATTATAAACAAAACTTGAAAGATTTACAACCAACCCTAAAGGCATTAATATCCAGACTTCGGTCCATGTATTTCTTCTTCTCATATTTATCTCGAATAAATCCTTCAACCGCTCTGCAGAAAGCTTATTAAGGATAAACAAATGCACGTCTCAAACAGTGGGAAGATAAAAGACCCACCGGTCCCCTCGGAGCACCGCTCTCCTTCTCGCCTCCCACCCGGTTTCCCCATGACACTCTTGTCTCTTCACAAGCAGTTTCCTCGACCAAAACCTTGGAATGACTGTTAAGGGTTCCTGTGAGCAAGCATTAGCTCCTCAGTTCTTTTAGTGTGAGGAATAACCTTCACAGCAGCAGCACCTGTGGCTGCTCTAGAACATAGGAAAGCAGTGTACAATCTATTTTAAAGCCCTTGATCAACAAAACTCAAAAATACCTAAATGCCTCTCAAAAAATAAGCTGAGGGAGATGGAGAGATAGCTCAGCAGTTAAGAGCACTGGCTGCTCTTGCTAGAGGACCTGGGTTCCATACCCAGCACCCACATAGCAGCTAACAACCATCTGTAAATCCAGTTCTAGGGGATTCAATGCCCTCTCCTAATCTCCTTGGGCATTTCATGACACAAGTGCACTTACATACATGTAGGCAATACATGTATACAAATAAAATAATAAAATATTTTTAAAAGGCACAAACTTTGAAACAAATATTAAATAATAATAATAAGCTTAAGCCCTGCCACCAGATTCTGATTAGTGGGTCTCCTGCACTTAACAGGTTCCACCAACACCACCAAAGTCAAACCCTAAAAAGGTAGTCTACAAAGCACATCTTGAGAACTGCCAGCTTCATGGGGGTTTGCTTTTGTTTAGGTGTTATCCCCTTTTGAGGGAATGGAGGAAGAACAATACTACTGATAAACTGGTCAAAACCAGTTAATTCTTTCAAACAAGACATTCTAAAAAGTCATAAAAATGAATGGCAGTTTTGCAGACTCGTAGGGTTCAACAGAGCACAGTAAACTGTTCTTGTCATCAAACAATAGTTTCAGAGGTTCAAAAGACTAGTGGAGCTGTCACTTTGTGGAAGAATTCACAGTGAATTCACTGCAGCCCTAATTCCCGAGCTTTCCCTATGTGCCACATGACACTGCCAACATCAGCAAGCACACAAGGGCTTTTCTGTCTTGGCTACAGGAAAGAGGCAAACCCAAGCCTCTGACTAACCCACATAGAGACAGCCCAGTCACATTTCAGGCCTCAAGTGTTGTCAGACTCCTCCCAAACACTAACATTCCACTCAGTCATCTAGATTACTCCAGAAAAGATACGGGTCTATCTGAGGTCGCCGAAAGGTCTCAGGAAGGTAGGCCTCATAGAGTCGGTTTGCCTTTCCATTCCCCATCTCTTGCATGCACTGCAGTGAAAGAGAAGGCAGAAAGATCGTGGGTCAGATCAGGGAAACCCATTCATGCCCCCCAATTCTCCCACTGTATAGCTGAAGAATCAACTAGAGAGTGACAGAAACAAGATGCAACTTGTGTATTCTGCTTTCCCAATCATTTGCCCCCCACAGCTTGTTACTTTGATGGAAAGATCTCTAAAAAGATACATTTAATTCAATAATAATTCATTTTAGACCTTTAATGATCATTACACACACAGTCTAATTTTATACCTTTAATGATCACAAATATAGTCTGATTTCTAAAGCCAGTTCTGACCAAAAAAAATAAATAAATAAATAAACCTACCTCTTATTATAATCATTAATTTTTAGCAAATGATTTCCTTTGGAGCCCCATCCTCCCAATACTTATCCCCCAAAAAGAAAAAAAAAATTAATTAAAATGTTTCTGTTTAAGTATAAGAAGAGAATAACAATGGAGCTATACCAGGAACAGCTCTTAGGAAGGCTGGAGACATCGCTGGAGAACGTGTGAGGCCCTGGTTCAATCTCTAACACCAGGAAAAAAACATTACCTATGATTTAGAAGGCTTTTTTTGTTTTGTTCTTTTATAGTGCTAGGAGCTGAAACCAGGATTCTTTATTCATACTAGACGAACACTCTGGTCACTGAGCTATATCCCCAGCCCAGAAAGGGCTTTGGGGTTTGTTTTAAGTGGTTGTCTATCTAAATCTACAAAAGTTCAATCCATAAATGCTATAGGTCTTAGAAAACAACTCAAAGATCTCTTTATGGGGTCGTAGGTGATCACAGGCTATGTTCTGAAAGAAGTAAGAATAATTTTATTTAATGGAAAAGTTAAAAATTTCTCTAATTACTTTGGTTGTGGTGGTATACACCTATAATTCCAATACCTGGAGACAGAGTAGGGGAAATAAGAGAGGCCAGCTTGTCTCCAAAAACTTAAAATTCCTTTTTGCCATTAAGCTATGAGAATTGGACATAAGTGTTTAGCAACTAAAGTTCCCTCTTCCTTTATCTTCCTCTTCATGACCAGCTTAGAATTCACCTGGAACTCTTTTTATTTGGCTATAAAAGAGAATGGTTTTGCACATACTTGAATCTGTTCTTGAGTCCATTGGTCCAGGTTAACAGACTTTACCCTGGATATATGCACTCCCAGATTCCTGTGGATTCCAGCACATCGAATGCAGATAAACACTCCAATGTTCCAGGAAGCCCATCGTGGCCCTGTAAAGATTAGGAACATGACAATCAAGCCCAAATCACAAAAAAAATCCCAGTCCCAAGCTGTGATATTTATATTATCAAGCAACATTTCTGCTAAAACCAAAGTGAAATAATTTTTATGACAATTATCTTTTCACTGACTTTATTCATTCCTGTATGGATCAACTTTCAGTTTTCAGCTTAAATTTCTGAAGTGCACAATACAGTGGTTCTCAGGATAGTCACACGGCTGTGCAGTGAGCTCTACTATCTCATCCCAGAACAGTTCATCACTCAAAAGTAATCCCAAACCTAGGAGCAGAAACTCCCCATTACTTCTGACTCTTGCCTCCCAGTCCCCAGCAATCACAAATCTACTTTCTGTCTATGATTTGCCAATTCTGGACATCTAATCTAGATAAAACTATACTATATGTGGACATCTGTACACAAAGCAGTGCCTAATAATGTCTAATCCAATGTCTAATAATCAGTACTAAAATGTGGCATTGCAATACTTTGCCGCTTATTTGAAGAAAAGACCCAGGAGAATGGTAAAAAGTCACATCACATTCTCTTTAGCCTGACACCTTACAACAACAGTGTAAGACACTTTGCAAGGCAATGGGCCTGGATTCACCTTTCCTATCAGGAAAAAAGATACACACATGGCAGGTCAGCTGAAGGCTCAGCTTGAAACTGAAAACCCTGTTTATCCTCTCCTCTCCTCCAGGCCTATAAAATATGCATCCACATTAACCTAATAAGATCCACTCCCCTTGGGCTGATGTCCCTACTTTACCCAACTATAGAATGATCTAGATTCAAAATTGCCAAGTAATGAAACTATGTGAATGCTTATTGGTGCAAAAGAAGAATCCCAAATATGAATTTTAATAAAGCTTTACAGAATCTCCCACACTTTGTCAATTCTGTTCAGCCTAATGATCACTCTGGAAATTCTCAAACTCTTTTTATATGGAAAAAAATGACTTATTACTTTTAAATGATAGCTGACAAAGACTGATTTAAAAATTCTGACATATTTCCTTCCCCATCGTCTCTCAGAAAGGTATGGCATAAAATAAGCAAAATATAAAAATCAGAGGCGAGTAGAGGTTGCGATAACGCAGTGACATCTGCGATAAGCAGACACTCATACTGACTCTCTACCAAGGAACAGGACCTGTGCTTGGACAACAAGACCAGTTTTGTGGGAAACAGACAATTTGAGGCTAGCCTGTGGATTTTCACAGCAGTTTTAATGAAGGAATGTTAGAATCCTATGGAAAAACACTCTTAGAAATTTGAATCCACAACTACTATGAAAAGGATGTAATTTTGATAACGGCAGCATCCGTTAGGGAAAAATACAGAAGCACAGGAGGCGCAGATCCTCCTGTCACCACCAGGGGGTGATATCCGCTTGAAAGCTTATCCGGACACCTTGGTGCTATTATCTTGATAGGCTCAGATTTATTGTCTACAAAGATCTGTAATCCCTTCAGATTTCTAGATGGACTGCAAACCTAGCCTCCCAGAAGGTTAACAAACACACAGACTTGCAGACTTGTAGAGTGTTACACAATGCAAAATGACAAGGCTAAACAAATGTGAATATTGCTTCTTAGGGGTGCTGTGTATCTGGTCTGGTAGCAGTTTTCAGAACTCCCATATAATCCTAGGCATGTAAGACTTTAATTGGGACCGAATGTCAGTATTTCATGCTTCTTTGGCATTTTTGCTTTGCTCTATATTCTCGAGTCTAGAAGTCAAGACAATTAAAATGGGACTAGAGAAATGACTCAGCAGGTAAAGGAACTTGCTGCCAAACCTGACATCAAGAGATCAATCCTTGGAACCATGGCAAAAGGAGAGAAATGACTCCTGAAAGCTGTCCTCTGACTTCTGGGAGAGTGTGCATACACACACAGACACACAAATAAATAAGATGAATTTTTAAAAAATTTAAAAGACGGGGCTGGAGAGATTGCTCAGTGGTTAAAAGCACTGGTTGCTCATACAGAGGACCTGGGTTCAAGTCCCAGCATCCACATGGCAGCTAACAATCATCTGTAACTCCAGTTCCAGGGGATCCAATGCCCTCTTCTGACCTCTGAGGGCACTGCATTACACGGGTGCACTTACATGCATGCAGGTAATAGATTCATACATTTAATTAATTAAAATATCTTTTTAATTTAAAGACAGTTAAAATGCATTTGTTTGTGAGCTATAGGGGGACTAGAGCGAGGGCTCAGCAGTTAAGAGCACTAGCTGTTCTTACAGCAGACCTGTGTGTGAGTATAATGCCTGTATGTATGTAAATGCACCCATGTCATGCAGTACCCAAGGAGGTCAGAAGGGGGCATTAGATCATCCCCTGGAAATGGAGTTACAGATTGTTTTTAGCCACCATGTGGGTGTTGGGAATCAAACCTGGGTCCTCTGCATTGAGCAGCCAGTGCTCTTAGCCACTGAGCCATCTCTCCAGCCCCAGTTGGTTACTGGTTTTTGAAAACAAGGTCTCCCTGTAGTCCCAGATGGCCTGGAACTCTTGTAGTCTAGGCTGGCCTCAATCTCAGAGATCCGCCTGCCTCTGCCTCTTGAGTGTTGGGATTAAAGGAATGTGCCGCCACACCCAGCTGTTTTGTTCTTTTTGAGACAGGGTCTTGTATGTAGCCCAGGCTGGCCTTGAACTTGCAATCCTCCTGCCTCAGCCTCCTGAATGCTGGGATTACAGGTGTGCACCTACACACACCTGGTCTCCAAGGTCTTACATGTCTAGCCCATGGCTCTGATCCTAGCCTGTCTACCTCTGTGACACCTGCCTTATTCATTTCCTGAAGGCACCAACCTCCTCCTTCTTAGAGCTCCAGCTTTTGTACACACTGCCCAAAAAGCTCTTTCCCAACTATCACCCGTCATATGCCTAGCCAACATATACCATGAAGGTCTCAGCTAAAATGTTTCTTCCTCAAAGGAGCCTTTCCCAGTGTTAGGGATGTAGCTCAGTGGTAGAGCGCTTGCCTCAAATATGTGAGGCCCTGGGTTCCGTCCCCAGCCTGGCAAAGAAAGATGAACCTTTTCTTGGCAACAAATCTGCACCAGTTTATACTCTCTCTTTTACCTTCTTTTGCTTCTTACATTTTATTATAGAAAAGTCTAAACACACAAAAGTCGAGTATAATTAACCACCAGCTTCAGCAATCGCCAACTCCTCTCCTATGTTGTTTAAGCTCTACTCCTACCCAAATTCACTCATTCACAAACCTTGGCTTAAATAAAAGTAAACTGCGAGGATTATACTTTTTCATCTAGGTATATTTTAATCTATATTTTTTAAATATTAGGAATTTCTAAGTGTTATGAGCATTCTCTTTTTTACTTTTTCTAATTTACGCTATGTGTTATTATATATGTACTTATTTGTGTGACTGCTTCGCATTTCTTTCCCACTGAACTATAAGTGTCACAGAGCTGATGCACTCACTGTCATTCTCAGGGCACAGCACAGCTCCCCACACATAGCAGAGAGGCAAAATTTATTTCAGATTTATTTAAAGATAAGTAAATTCTTTGAACTACTCACTACCTTTAGGAATGCATCAAGGGAAAAGCAGGTCAGATACTCAAATATGTTAAATATGTTCATTTTGTCAAGCATGGTGGTACACGCTTGTTAGCCCAGCCTCCAAAAGAAAAACAACAACAAAAAGTTTACTATTATATCAAAAACAAAAAGAAAAAAAGGGTCTCACACTTTAGCCCAGGCTAGCCTGGAACTCATAACAACACTCCTATCTTGGGCTCCCAAGTACTGGGACTATAGGTGTGAGCCACCACCCACGGTTTAGTATTACCTTACAAAAATTTAAAACACTAATAGAGTATATAAAGGAATTATGATAGTGCCGTAAAATGGAGAAAAAATTTTTTATAGTTCTCTATATTTCTGTCAGTCACCGTGGTGCATACCTTTAATCCCAGCACTCAGGAAGCAGAGGCAGTGGAACTGTGAATTCCAGGCCAGGTAGGATTACATGGTGAGACCCTATCTAAAAAAAGAAAAAGAAACTCCATGATATATTGACTTTTAAAATTCAGTATTAAAACAGCACACATAGGGCTGGAGAGTCGGCTCGGCTGTTAAGAGCATTTGCTGCTCTTGTGGAGGATCTCAGTTTAGTTCCCAGCAACCACATGACAGCTCACAACTGCCTGTAAATCCAGTTCCAGGAGATCCTATCCCCTCTTCTGACCTCCTTGGGCACCAGATACACATACATATATGCAAACACTCACACATATACAGCATACATGAGACAATTCAATCTTGTGAAAATGTGAAAAGGTCTATATAGCTCTAGAGGAAATATCTAAAATATACATTAAATAGTAAAAGGTATCTCTTGGAACCAGGATTAGGAAATATTTCCTTTCTAAAAATGTATTTAGTGTATCATTTTTTTCTATTTGGCTAAATGAAGGAAGTGGCTTTCCAACACAGCGAGCAATCACACAGAAAGGGGATGAGCTTGCTCTGGAGGTCTCAAAGGCAGAACTGCACAGTGAGTAGAAACTGACTTTAGCACACTCTCTAGGGAAGAATTCTGTAACAATTAAGGTTGTGTGAAAACAAATGCAGCATGTCCAGAAATAGTAAAGTCCCACTTAGGGGCAGAGGCAGATAATGAACTCAGGCATGGCAGAAATGAGCCCGTACCGTGCAAGTAGTAAACAGGTGAATGATGAGCCCTGAGACCCTCTCCTTTACTACAGTTCTAACAAATGATGTATAGCTGATGCTTCCTCAGTGCTGGGAACTGAGCCTTTGGCTTCACACATGCTAGGCTCTACCACTGAGCTATATTCCCAGCCCTATAGGTGATATTTTTTAGGTCCCTTCATGTGTTAGTCAATTTCTTGTCACTAAAACAATATCTGACCAAAACAACTAAAGGGAGAGTGGTTTATCTGTCTCATAGCTTCATGTTTCAGTCCATGGTGGGGAGGGAATGGCACAGGTCTCATCACGGTATCTAGGAAGCAGAGAGGAAATGCCCCTTGTATTCTACCTGGGCCCCCTGCCTGTGGGATGTTGCTGTCCACATGCAGCAGGAGGCCTCCTTAATTAATCCTCTCTGGAAATGCCCTAACAGATGCACCCAGTGGTTTGCTTTACTAATCTGTGCGGTTCTCAGTCCAATCAGGGTGACGATCAGGATTAACATCGTGCTTCTTGACAAATGGTGAATGAAGCTGGTAAGATGGCTCTTTAAAGGAACTTACCACCAAACCAGGTGACCTGATTTCCATCCTGAAACCCACATGGTGGAAGGAGAGAACTGACCCTTGCAAGCTGTCCTCTGACCTCAACATGTATGCTGTGGCACACACACAAAATAAATAAATGAAAATGCCAAATGAGATAATCAATTTATAGACATGTTAAGTACTAATGAACCTAAAACACTGAGTCAGATTCAGTTCATGAGGCTGGAACTGGCATTGAAAACCGGTTTAAATGCAATAATACATAGAGTAAGTAAAGATGAAGTTTGATTTTAAATCAGAGCATGCTTCTCTTTGATTTAGCCTGTCATTAACTGACACAAAATTAAAAGCTAAGGTGGTTGCTCAGGCGTCTGATCCCAGCACTTAGGAGGCAGAGGTAGTGAGTTAGAGGTTAACCTGGTCTACATACTATATAGTGAGTTCCAGGTCAGCCAGGGCTACATAATGAGACCTTGTCTCTTTGAAATAAAAATAAAAAAAAAATAAATAAATAAAGTGTGGACCGTAGGATGGCTCAGCAGTTAAGAGCACTGACTGGCTGCTCTTTCAGAAGACCCAGGTTTGGTTCCCAGCACCCACATGGTGGCTAACAACTGTCCTGTCCATAACTTCAGTTCCAGCAGAATCTGACACCCTTTTCTGACCTCCAAAAGCAGGCAAAGCACTCATACAACTCATACACATAAAATAAACCACCCAAAAAGGTTAAAATATTGAAAGCCAACGTAAAAAGGAACCAGTATTTGATGTTATGATTTTTAGTTTAAGTCAGGGCCTTGTGCATGCATGGTAAATACACCTCCCCCGAGATACATTCCCAGACCAATATTTGTTAATTTGTGTGGGAGGGAGGGGACAACTAGGGGACTGAACACAGGGCTTTATGCATGCTACAAGTGCTCTACCACTGAGCTACAATCCTAAACCTCCAGTATTTGTGTGTGTGTGCACATGTGTGTGTGTGTGCATGCGTGTGCGTGTGCGTAGTATTAGACATTGAACCCAGGGCCTCATGTATGTGAGGCAAGCATGCTATTTTTAAAGTTTTATTTATTTACTTTTGATATTTTATTTTTATTTTATATGTATGAATGTACTGCCTGCATGTATGTAAGTG
Organism: Eospalax fontanierii; assembly: GCA_035773235.1. Classification (NCBI taxonomy): domain Eukaryota; kingdom Metazoa; phylum Chordata; class Mammalia; order Rodentia; family Spalacidae; genus Eospalax; species Eospalax fontanierii. The sequence goes on along the minus strand of CM069553.1, from coordinate 30,139,001 downwards.
CACCCATATCTTGCAATGCCACAACACTGGTGGAGACGCAACGCAACCTTACCTTCCTACAGGTAACCAAGAAAAGGAGGGTAATGAAACAGCATGGCTAAGTGCTCCTGGTGAAACGATAATTGATGCAGATCTATGCCTGTTTCAGCAACTAACATGGCTTTTCTCAAAACACACGAAAACCTGTAACACCAAGAAATCAACAGAGCAGCAGACTGAAGTCCAGAACACGAAAGGAAGGAGGCAGGCTTCGTGTCTTCGGACTTTGCTCAGTCCAGACAAGGAAGGGCCACCAAGTCAAACAAGACTGAAAGCTACAAGGAATGCAGAAAGGAATAAAAATCCAGAGCCGTAAAACGGCCAGAAGGCCAGGGAGCAAAACAGGCAAAAGCCCAGAAGTGGGTGGATTTGCTGTCCTCAGCCCCTCATTATCACTATGCAATCCTACAAATCTTAGAAAGCCCAGTACTTACTCTAAACTGGACCAGTTACATGTCTGTACATATCTGAGGTTATCTGTTTGGCCCCAGCAATCCACAGTGCTAAAGATAAGGGTTATCTGAACTATGCTACTAATTTGCTATGTGACTTGAAGCAAGTCAATTCAATTGTTTGAGAGTCAATTTCCTTACCTAGATTACATTATCTCTAAAATATACTTCTTTTTCAAATTTTATATTAATTTCTTTTTATTTTTATATGTGTGAGTGTTTTACCTGCATGCATGTAAGTGCACCCTGTGTGGGGCTCATGGAGGCCAAAAATGGTATCAGAGTCATCTCTTTAGCCTCAAAAACTGACCTCTTTTTAAAAAATATTATTTTTATTTTATTATGTATATGAGTGTATGTAAGGGCGCCCATGTTGTGCAATGTCCACAACGGTCAGAAGAGGATGTCAAATCCCCTGGAACTGGAGTTACAGATGGTTGTTAGCCACCAGGGGAGAGCTAGGAGCCAAACCTGGGTCTTCTGCAAGAGCAGCCAGTGCTCTTAACTGCTGAGACCTCTCCATCTAGTCCCTAAAACTTACCACTTTTGAAGGATAGTAATTATGTCTCTAAAATTTATTAACTGTGAGGTCCAGTGTTATAGTCCTACAATCCTTGCTCCTTCCAATCCAGTAATTCCAGCCATTTCAGAGACTGAAGAAAGATGATTGCCAGTTTCAAGGCCTGCCTGAGTCGTTCAGTAAGACCTCATCTCAAAATTAAAAGAGGGAGGCAGCCTGGGCTAACATGCATAAGGCCCTAGGACGGCTCTCCAGTGCGTACCGCCCGACCTAATCTCCACAGTATCATAACAACACAACACTGAACTACTTAATTTTCAATAAATTTCCACATCATTCATTTCTCTGTTAGTATTACTGGAGAGGTCAGATATACCAGAGATTGCAACCTTTGTTTCTGTGTACTCCAGCACTAGATGGTAACTAGTGATATTTCTGGTAATAAATAACTATCAGATCAACCTGTCTGTAGAATTATTGCTTTAATCTAGTCCTCAGACTTCAAGAAGGAAAAGTCAAGGTCCTAGTTAGTATGTGGATTTTGTTGGCTCTGAAAAAGACATACTACCAAGGTATGTTCTGATGATGTCATCAGCCCATTCAAAGACGTGTAACTGGATCCTCACTGTCAAGTGAAGTCCAAGCTTCTAAGTATGACATAAATTCTTCCCTGACGTGGGCCTTTCTAGAATCACTTCTTTTTACCCTCTCACCTTCTCATTCAATATCCCAGCAGAGGCATCATCTCCCTTAAAACCGCACTAGCTGTCATGCTCCAGCCACCCGGAGGGTAATTCCTACCAAAGACATCTAAGGCATTTTTCTGATTTTGTGACAGAAAGACTCCTGGGTGTGGTTGATGCCCGTTAAGATTCCTAACTGCCACAAAAATCTACAGCTATAGATCTATAGCTGTCCATGGAGGAGCACTATGCTGTACCCCATAATTGTATACAACTTTCATTTGTCAGTAATGCCTTAAAAAACTTATGCTCAAAGACTTGGGTTTAATCTATAGCACCAAAAGAAAAACAAATAGTCTTTCTAGCTGGGTGACTATGCATGACTCTGGTACTCTGGCAGTGCTATCTAAAGCTCTTGACAAGGCCCAAGTCTCTTGGCATTTCCCTGGAAAATTCTGGTATGTGCTACAATGTTGTTATTGGGTTTTTGTTGTTGTTTTAGTAAAGAGCAGACATGCTTTAAGGAAAGAGAAAGAAACACTGCCAAATATTTTCTGCATGTGTTAAAGAATCTCATAACGGAAATAAGACTGGACTGATTACCCATGCCAATGAAGTTCTAAAGTTCCTTCAAGTAGACAACACCCCTGATCTTACCAAGTACTGAGTATGTTAAATTTAATCAAAGAGCCAGGCATGGTATGGTTTCCTATTCTTGCAATCCCAGGACCCAAGAGGCTAAGGCAGGAGGAATTGAGTTTGAGGTCAATTGGAACCATACAATAAGAGCTTGGCTTGAAGGAAGGAAGGAAGGGAGGGAGGGAAGGAGGGAGGAAAAAGCCAATAACAATGTAAACAGGTCCACCTCTTCACTTGAGCACACAGTACTTTCTCACAAAAGAATAGAAGTAAAAGCCAGGCACAGTGCCACACCATCTATAACCACAGCACTTGGGAAGCAGAGACAGGAGGATCACAAATTCAAGGGCAGCCTGGTCTACCTACTAAGTTCTAGCCAGGACCAACAGAGTCTTGTCTCAAAATAAACAACAACAAAAAGGAAAGCCCCCAGCTTTCACTTTATGCATTGATGGGATAGTGGCTCATCTTTAAGGATGAGCATGTATGAAAGCCCTTCAAACCCTTGGAACCGGCATTCAGAATACTCTAAAGCATCAAAGAAGAATGAAGAACTTCCAAAGAGTCTAATAGATGGTGAACTTGAAACACCTTCAAGAAAGATTAACTATGATCTCCAGGAAGCCTCAGGATGGATGCAAAGAGTATAGGAACTGAAAAACAACAAAACCAACCATGCTGGAAAACCTCAAGACCTGAGCAAACTAGGCTGTAAAGGGGAGGAGGGAGCCAGCTGAAATGATCTATGACGGAGTCCATGCCGAACTGGTCGAGTTTGCTGCTCTCTTTGCAGTTAATTACATGGGTGATAGAAACTTGGAATTAAGAAGCACACCGACCAACACAAGTCAATCCAAACAAACTCACCAATGCTCCTAACTTAAATGTTTCCTGAAAAGGCTTACAGAACTTCCTACCCTTTCCTGGTTAAGACTTCTCCCAGACAGCCTTTTGGAGCCCATTCTCTCTACAGGTAACACATCCTTTGGTGAAAACCATTCTCCAGCTTTCCCCAGAGAGCCTTTTCTTCTTTCTATTCTGACTCCCACAGCTCCTGGGAGTCACAGTTGGTGTTGGGGTTTTATTGCCATTTTGTCAGCTCCTTTAGGTAACAAAACTTCTGAATTTAGTAAACTCTTAAAAACCTAAGCCAGTGCTAGGAGGTGGTTCAGTGGGTAAAGCACTTGCTGTTTAAGTGCGATGACCTAAGTTCAAATCTCCAGAACCCATGGAAAGTCCAATGCAGCAGAGCATATCTGAAATCCCGAGATGAAATCCCGAAAACAGGAGCCTCTCCGGAAGTTCACGAGCCAATTAGCCTGACATACATAAGGTAAACAAGTAAAAGACCCTTCCTTAGCATCAAGTGGAAGGCCCTTGCCTGGGCCTGACCTCCTGACCTTTGCACATGTGCCATGGCATTCATGTACGTGCCTCACACATATACATGAATGTGCACACAAACACTGCACATCACATATACATAAAATAAAAATAAATAAAATGTAACCCAGGTGCGGTGGTGAAACATGACTATAATCTCAGCACTTGGGAGGAAGAGGCAATAGGAGTTTAAGGTCATCCTGGGTTACGTGAAACCTTAAATTAAAAAAAAAAAAAAAAGCACACAAAAATAAAACCTAGCAGGAATGTTTTATGCAAAATTTTAAATGACTTATAGAAAAAAAAAATCACCAAAGTCAATTTAAACATGCTATATACAAAGTCAGAGGATAGGTGTCCATAATGGTCCTTGACTCCTGATTAGCCCATGATATTTTGGCTCTAGCGAATTTCCTCTACACAAAGACCCCGCTTAAAGCATTAATGAATAAGCTGGGAGAGTGGCAGCTGAGACACGCTTCTCTGGAGAGGGGAGGGAGGAAAGAAAAAAATAGCTGCTTTCATTGAGGGCAGGAAGGAGGGTACTTCACAGGAGCCAATCAGTGAGACTATCTCAGTACAAACAATTGTTTGGCTTGAAAGCTCCATGTGGGCAATTACTGCAGCGAAAGCTCAGCTGGAATGGAAGGCCAAAGCTGCCAGAACCCCAGGATAGGGACTAACACAGGCTTAGGAATCAGAATCATGGCACTGGAATTCCAGCGTGCATCCCTGCAAGGCTGCCCATCAAACACAGTTAACTTCATTTGGCACTGCTCTGTACCTGACCCAATGAAGATCGTAAATTTAAAGAGAGAAGGAGGTTGAGTCAGTGGGAGAAGATTCAGTTATTCCTAAACTGCCACATTAGAGCAAATGTTACCAAGTAGAAAAGGTAGACTCTTGAGAAATCTAATACATTTCAATCACTACTTCCAGGGCTAGCAGCAGGCTGGTGGGGTCAGTTTGTTCAGAGGGGTCATCAAACTAACAGCCAGGGAAGCAGGCAATGTCAGCAGCCAGGCAGGCTTGGCATTTCAGAACCTGACATAATTACACTGCTTTCCTAGTACTCCCAACCTCACTTCAGGTCATAAGTTCAAACTTCAGCAGCAGACACTGTCTCTACGTTCTGAGGACAGTCAGCTCTCTGGTATTTTTTAGGCTACTTCAGATTAAAGCTTTAACTTCCTCATTGTAATAGCCAGTGTCTATTCATAGCCTCAAAAGAAAATGCTGAAGATACAATGAGAGCATGGGGGAGGACTACAGATTCTAAAAGAGGCCACTACAGAGAGATGACACGGAACCGACTAATGAAATGCTCTCCATCTCTAGGATAGATTCCTACCTGTCCCCCTGCCAGGTTGTTTCTTATCCAGGTAGCTGAAGGGTTTGTCATAACACTAAATTCTAAATGCACAAGACCTGACCCTTAACTCACATTGCTCACCTGATAGGCTTTGAAAAGTAAATGCTTTTATGCATGTCAGTCACTACCTCAACAAGCAGCTAACAGCAGGCTGAGGTAGGCAGATGAGCAGGGAGGGATGGCTGAGCTGATAGTCATGTAATCGCTTTAAAGTCAGTCAGCTGCACCTGGTATCTCAAAACTTGGTATTATCATTAAAGCCCCTCAAGTGCTGGCATCCCCTCACAGAGTAAGCACTGAATACAAACTTGCTGATAAAATAGGCAGTAAAGAGCAGGGGAACGACATGGAAACTGAGCCTTCCAACGTCCACATTCAGAGTCCTACTTTTGTCCCTCTGGACCAATGATTCCCAACCAAAGCAATTTCTCTTAAGGGTAAAACACAGATATCTCTGGAAATTTCTGGCTGTCACAACTGGCATGTGGAGACATCCTAGGTATATAGAGGCCAAGGAACACTGCAAAATGAGCAGGACAATCCACAGGAAGAATTGTCCACAATGTCAGTAGTGCTGAGGTCAAGAAATGCTGCTCTAGAGGAAGCACTTTCAAACCAATTAATCTGAAATAGGGAAGAGAGAAAAATATGTCAATTCTGCAGGAAAGTTTCTCTTGTTCTGTAACAGATGAGCATTTAGAACTGAGCCATGGCTTGAATGATTGCTCCCATGGGTCCATTTGTTAAAAGCTTGGTCCAGAGGAACACTACTGAGGGGTGGTGCAACATTTGAGACGTGGGGCCTTGTGGAAGGACTTCAAGTCATAGGGTGTCTGCCATCAAAAGGGGTTGTGGGACACTAGTCTCATCCTCTACTTTACTTCCTGAGCAGAATGTACATGGTTTTGCTACACCATGTGCTCCAAAGATGTACTACCCTTGTCTTGGACTGGACACTCCAGATCCGTGAACCAAAACAAATCCTTCTCTTAATAAGGCTTGGATATTTCATGGCAGTGACAGAAGGCTGACTAATATAAAATAGGGTTCTAAAGTGGAAAAGAACCTTCGTGATTTTCTAGTTCAAGCATAGCTTTAATTCGAGAGCCTAAGCCTCAGAGAGTTCAAGCTCTTTGAAGAAGAAATGATCATGAATTAAACTGAAATTAATGGTAGATGCTCAAAAACAGTTATTAAATTAATTTTTTTGAGACAGGTTCTTACTATATAGCCCTGGCTAGCCTGGAACTTGCGATGTATGTTGGATTGGCCTCAAACTTACAGAGATCTGCCTGCCTCTGCCTCCCAAGTGCTGGGATTAAAGGCATGAGCCACCACAAATAGCTTAATATCTCATTCTTTAAGTATTTCTTTTTATTCTAACATATGAGTCATTATGCTACTAGGAAGTTCACTATCTGAGGCTGAGTGAGAAGACTTATTCTCAAACCTTCCCATCCACACTCCCAGGGCTTCCTCAAAAGGAAGCCGGAGGCACCACAAGTGGAACATACTAGAGCTCGAGACCAAGCAGGCAGGCAGAAAATGGTTTTCAGTTGTTCCTAGCAAAGCACAGGCCTTTTACCCAGGCAGAGGCTGTACACAAACTTTCTGAGTCAAAAGATGAGCCTGATGAAAAGCCATGGACATTTATCCACAAAGGAGTGCGGTAGCTTTTTCAAAACATCAGAAGGGGCCCAACCAATGGCAAACATGGAAAAGCAGTGTTATTTATCCAAACCACAACCACATCTAAACAAGCTAGACAACTTTGATGTCTAAACAAACAACATAATAGAAATTAATTCTGGGATCAAAGTACAAGTGGTTAGTCCAGTGTACTGAGTGTCAGTCACCAAAACAACCCTGCCTTAAGGGAAACAGATCAAAAGATGGAGGTTTGCCCTTTCAGGAAGAGACTCATCATGTGTTTCAAAACCCAGGCATATCAGAAGTGAGTATAATAAGGTATATAGGTCAAACAGTCTGACATAAGGTAGGGCAAAGGTGCCAGTTGCATGGATAGAGATCCAGCACACAGAGGCACCCACGGCAGGTCTCAAGGGAAATAATCACAGCTTAAAAAGGGCCAAAGAAAGGTTCTTCAATTAAGCAACCTGGTTCCAGTGGATACAAGAAGAGGTTCTGAAACTGCCGCAAGTTAACTATTCATTTCTATAGCACCTGAGAACAGTGTCTAAATATTTACTCCCATCCCACAAAAGGGCTAAAGGACTGCTATTTCAGCCTCCAGTTTCATACCGATTGCTACATTTTCCCCAAGCTGAGTTACACTGAAACCTCTTACAGAAAGGGCAGGATCAGCTTTGTGACTGGCTCCAGCCTTCAGTATAGCACAGATGCCAGAAGCACACAAATGAAATACTGTAAAGAAGCAATAACCACAAAGCACCCATGAGATTCACCTGCTCAGCTTTCTAGAATGTCACAGATCTTCAAATATCCTCATTAATAATATGAAGCTGACTGTTGTAAACCAAAACAAAGAAAGAATATAATCTAAATACATGTTAACAGAATAATACTGGAGCTGGACAGATGGCTCAGCAGTTAAGGGCACTGGCGACTCTTGCAGAGGACCTGGGTTTGGTTCCCAGCACCCACATGGCAGCCAACTGACTGTAACCCCAGTTCCAAGGAATTTGATGCCCTCTTCTGACCTCTGTGGGCATAGCATGACACAAGTGTACTTACATACATGCAGGCATAACACTCACACACACAAAAATAATTAATAATAAAATATTTTTAAAACAACAATACTATTCATGGTGGATAGAAACACTGCCAGACATTGTGCATTAGCCACAGAGACAGACACAAAGACAGTCCCTATCTTCATTTACAATCTAAGGAAAACACTTGCTCCAAAAAAGGGCAGCAATTATCCTCTTTCTACTAATATAGGCCTCTAATTTGCCTTCCCAAAGGAAGAATTTAAGCAAAGGAGAACTGTGCAAATACCTAAGGGGGTAATCATCATGAAACGAAATCCCTCCACACAGGCACAGAGTACGGTGCGGAGAACCCTCCCACTGTGATGTGAGCTGTAAGTCTGTCATGGTCAGCCAGGGCTCCCCAGCTCCCAACTCCTCACCTCAACAGATGTCTACCACAGTGAAGCATTTCAGAACAACAACACCCACAGCAACACCATCTCCAAGTGATCCCTAACCAAAGATGGCCCCCAACTTCTTTAAATTAGAGGGCCTCACTGACTACTCAGAGTTGAATGTAAGAAATAGCTCATCAGCCTAACAGTGACACAAAAATTTACATGTACCATAATCTATAATTAAGGAACACTGATATCACAAATGTCCAACATTTAAAGTTAAATTTAAAAATGACATATTCAGGGAGCTGGAGAGATGGCTCAGCAGTTAAGAGCACTGTCTGCTCTTGCAGATGACCCAGGTTTAATTTCCAGCATGGTGGTTAACAACCATTTGTAACTCCAGTTCCAGGGGCTACGAAGCCCTCTTCTGACCTCTTTGGACATTTCATGACACGGGTGCACTTACACACAAGCAGGCAAATACACTCATACATATAAAATAAAAATAATAAGTAAAGTATTTTTTAAATGACATACTCAGTCAGGCATGGTGGCACATACCTTTAATCTCAACGCTCAGAAGGTAGAGGTAGGCACATCTCTGTGAGACTGAGGCCAGCCTGGTCTACATAGTGAGTTCCATGCCAGCTGGGGCTACAGGGAGACCCTATCTCAAAAAGACCAAAGGTAAATAAATAAATAAGTGACATATTTCTATGAAAGAGTACAATAAAGGTATTTACATGTTTTTAATGCCATGAAAATATCTATGACAAATATTCAATGAATTCATGACAGAGAATCATTATGGGACAAGCTCACGTAAATAATGAGTGATTCAAATTATGGGAACTATTATCTGTGTGATTCTGTTTTTTTCATATTTCGCAATTATTTTTAGCACAAATGTGGGTGTGCACCACAGTCAGAAAAGATGGTGGCTTTGCTTTTTAAAGCAAAAGCCTTAACATTTAGATAATAAGCATACCTCCCCACTCCACTAAATCTCATAAGAAAAAAAAAACTCATCTAGGAGCCTGTTCCTATGGCAACAAAATTTCCCCCTTCCCCTTAAATGAATGAAGAGCCTAATTAAACGAAGATCTATTTTTACTCTGCCATAATGTGGACTCCTGATTTGAGTCACTTGCATCAGGCTGCTTCTACTCACAGACTAGTCTCAGAACCATCTAGGATGCTCAGAAGGGCTAAACCAGATTTTTCTTGGTTCCAAAGCTGCATGTGAAGAGCTCCCTTGCTCTCTCATACAAGCTGAGAACATACGCACAGCAGCCCCACTGTAGGAGAGACCTGTCTTAGATTTCCCCCCTTCGGCAGCAGCCCTCCTCACCACACTCCCTATGCCCACTTTCAGAGTGACAAAGCCAGGCCCTGCTCCAAAACAGCTTCTCGGAGGAAAAACACTTTCAACATGGCAGAAGAGCCTGACTCTTTTAATTTTTTCTTTTTCAAATTAGCCATCACACTGAAATTGGTTTCCATTAGTTCTGCTGTTTACAGCCATTTTGAACAAAAAAACATCATGGTAAGAACAGGGAGTTTCCTTCCTATTTCTCCTTTAAGGGCTTGTGTCACAGTTATCACATGAGCTACAGTAACAACAAAGACTCAGAGGCTCTATAGTACAGCCTAAGACATCACCGACTTACATACAAAAATATCCTAAAAAATCATTTTTCAAAAACATGAGAACAAAAACTATTCCCCTAGCAACATTAAGACAAATTCTTTCAACTCAAAGCCAGAAATAGTAAAGACTAATTTCTAAATCCACATATACAGGGGGACTTCCAGTCAGACAAGAAAAGAGGAAGAAGTTAAAAAACAAAATCTGCTGTGTAGGCACGTCAGGCAAACAAGGTGAAGAGACACTGGATCAGCTGAACCCACAGCTAAGGATGGGGCTCAGAGGGGAGGCTGGGGAGGTGCAGGCCTCCATCACCAGCACCAGTAAAAGACAGCTCTTTGAAAAGGGAAGGTGCTCTCCTTGCTCCCAGCAGCATGCTGCCAGATCCAGCAGAATGCAGTTCCCCCTCTGCATTTGCTTTTATTATTCTCAATATACCCCAAATGGGAGCATCACACATCTGGTTTGGGAATGAGGAAAAAAATGAGAGGAAGCCAGAAGGATCCAGTTTTAGACTAAGACATTTTTTAAAAAAAAACTCTGAGTTGAAATTAAAGATAAGGAAAAATGTCAACAAGATATTCTCTAGGTGGACTTATAAAATCCAGTATTAAAGTGTATTCTATATGCATTTAAAACCAACCTGGGACGTGGAAGGGGGAAGAGGGCCTTAGTCAACAGAAATCATCAAGAGCCTCATTTTCACATTCACCAAAAAAGAAAAAAAGAACCATAGAAAATCCATTCCTCCCCAAGTGACGTGTTACAAAGGTGAGATTCCAGGGCAAGTTCCAGTCACACGAGAGAAGCACGGGGCGCGGAGAGTTAGGGGAGCTGAGGACATCCCCAGGACAACCTTACGCTGATGGATGCCACAGCTGAAGATGGGTTTGGCTCATCTCTGGGGCTTTCCACTGGGGAGGGACCTGCTGTCCAGTCATCAGTGGAGCAGCATTCACAAAGCCTGTGGGGAAAGAACAGGATCCAGAAGAGTGGGGTAGGGAAGGAGAAAGTTTGAGAAAGGGAAGAGTCAAACACAGTTGTCAAATATTATCATTATTAAACATGAAGTTCTAAAAGGCATAGATGTAGCTTTTAAGATGCATCTTTAAAAGTTGAAGTGGCCTGGCTGAAAATAGCTGGTATTTTGGGAAAAAGTCCAATTAAAAAATTTTTTTTCCTTTTTATCTTTTTGAGACAGGGTCTCCCTGTATCCCGGCTGGCCTGGAACTCACAAAGATCCGTCTGCCTCTTCCTCCCAAGTACTGGGATTAAAGGTGTGGACCTGTGGACCACAGGTTTATTTATTTTTATTTTATATGAGTGTTTGGCTGGCACGTATGATTGCGTACAGGTGTGGGCAATACCCGTGGAGGCAGGAAGAGGGCATCAGATCCCCCAGAACTGGAGTTGTGGACGGCTGTTAGCTGTCATGTGGGTGCTGAGAACCAAATCTGGGTCCTCTGCAAGAGCACCCAGTGCTCTTAACCACTGAGCCATCTCTCCAGACCCCCAAATCAGATTTTTTTAAATACCAAATTACAAAACCAAGTGAAGCAGTGCATATCTGTAATCCCGGAACTTGGGAGTTAGAAATAGCAGGCAGGATCAGGGGTTTAAGGTCATATCAGCTATTTAGGGAGTGCAAGGTCAGCCTGGATTACATGAAACCCTGTCTCAATCCCCCCTCAAATTAATTAGTTAAGTAGTAAATTAAAACACAAACTTTTAATTATATTTATGAATTGCAGGGATACCTGTCAAGAAGAAATTAAGGTTTTGGAGAAAAGTGAAAATCAAGGAAAACCCACGTGGCTTTTCTAAGAGGTGACTACTCAAACAATGGCATTCTCTCACAATCTGGGGAAAGTACAGCTCCAAAGCAAACATGCTCACACTGATTGAAACCTTCTGCTGGCCTAGTTCCACCAATTCCATTAATGTAGCAAAGGCCCAAATGCAGGTGACCTGGTTGACAAAAAAAGCACTTCTAGAAAGTGCTGAATCTGTATCATGTAACTCAAAGACTTTTATAATCAGGAAGAAAATTATCAGCAATACCTCTGCAAGCCTTGCCTTGGAGGGAGCAGAAGCAACATTCCTCACAAGACAATATGCTTTTCAGGTTTGGTGCACAAGAAAATAGAGGCACTGATGTCACCTCCCTCATGTACTACTAACTAACCTACCTGAGGCTCTTGAGAGAAACCACTCAGCTACCCAACCAGTCTTGTTAAAGTGGTGTACAGTCTCACTGCAGTTACCCTAACTATCAAGGACAGATTAAGCTGTACCATGTTTTAAAGGTGTCACACTCAAAATTCTGTGTACTGTTTGTATTACTGACTCAGGTCATCCAGCTGAGGATGAGAAACCTCAATGTAGACACGCACACCTAAGTCCTAGGCTTCCCAGAATCAAAAGGATGGGAACTTATTTTCTAAGTAACAAGTGATATGCAATGCACATAATGAACAGTGTGTCATTGTGTATATAAGCCAGCTGCAGTGTACATAATGACTAGCATATCACAGTTACCAACTGCATATTATTTTCAGGATGGAATTTGCAGGCAGAAGAACAGAATCACATAATGACTCATGTGATGAACAGTTATATAGACAACTGTGCCCAAGAAAGCCACCACCTACATATCATAATGACATCAGACAGAAAAAGGCAGAAAGGAAGTAGTTTTCTGATTTATCTGGAAACGAAAGATTTGCTATCAAGAAGGCACCTTACACAATCAAGAGCACACATCAAATATTCAACACACAACCTGCTTGAGCAAAAGAGCATGTTCAGCTTCAAAAATAACAACATTAGCTCCAGAAACAACAATGTGTCTACTGCTGGCATTTCTTTGGGCTCTTCTAGGGTAAGCAAGCCAGTGTGTCTGTGAAAATGCACTGTTTTGCAGATCATGTGGGCTCAATACTAAAACCTTTCCTAGTACTCAGCAACTATGAAGCATTTCATGCCTGCAATAATTATAATTCCATCTGAGTTGCAGGTGGACCTACAACACTAGTATTTCTTACAAAGAGTCTAAAGCATAGTGCATATTCATAATCTCAAAACCATAAAAAGCTGAAATTTAATTTAAAAAATATTTTTTATTCTAATGTATACGAGTGTTTTGCTGGCATGTGAGTGCCTGCATGTCATGCAATGCCTGTGGAGGCCAGAAGGCGGCGTTGGATCCCCTGGAACTGGTTATAGATAGCTGTTAGTCACTATGTGGGTGCTGGCAACCAAACCCAGGTCCTCTGGAAGAGCAGTCAGTGATCTTAACCACTGAGCCATCTCTCCAGCCCCCTAAAAGCTGGAATTGTAACCTTATTGGCTCCCAACTAGCTACCAAATTCTACCTCTCACCACTCTACAACATGTAGTCAAATTACACTAAGTAACAGACACACACACACTCAGCACACATTGGAGACTTTATCTCCTCTTTCTAGGATCAGTTCCCTAAAGTCACCTGGCATAGTCTGCTTATCCTTTTAAGACACAGCTTATTTGTCTCTTTGAAGCCATGACTTCCCAAGGAAGACCTTTTTGCCTTCAAGGCTTTCACTGCTCCCTGTACACAAAGCCATAATGATTATTTGTTTTATATATCTACTTCCCCATTAGAATATAAAATCCTTGAGATTAAAGACCTTCTTTGAATACATACATCCTGACACACTGTCTGACACAAAATGAGTGCTTACAACACTTCAGTTTTGTTTTATTGGGGTCGTTTTGGTTGCTGTTTACTTGCCTGCTTTTTGGGAGGGGAGGGTCATTTGAGACAGGGTGTCATGTAGTCAAAGCTGAGGATGATCTTGAACTCTTGATCCTCCTGCCTCTACTTCTCAGGTGACAATTACAGGTGGGTGCTACACCCTCCCACACACGTTAGGATACATTTTCTGAATACACATATATGTAGTATGGACTCTCCAGTCTACAAAGAGTTCTCCCTAAAGGAACTTTGTACCCTTTTCCTCATTGCCACAGTGTGACACTTAAAGGAGAAGCAGAAGGAATAGGGAAGTACTTCTCTCCCAGGGAACAGTTTTAACATGTTGATATTAAGGGATAATTTAATGGGAACTTGGATAAATTAGATTCAGTAAAACTTTCCAATATAACTGTGACTATCAGAATTAAGATGCATCAGCTGCAAAAACCCAGACTTGTTATTTAGTCTTGGGAAGAGAAGGATATTTAACAGCTAGAAAGCTAGAAATGGAAGCAGAAGTTCTGTTTGATGACATCTGATGAACTTTTATTAACCTCTCAAAAGTGCCACAGATATGTAGCTAAAATAATTTTAAATTGACAGAAAAGTTTGTATTCTAAGGAATATATATTTTAAAAGCAATGATATGGCTATCAATGAAAAACACATGAAGGGACAGTTAAAGATTAATGCACAAAAGCTAAAACCCAGCCAGTGATATGGCTCAGCAGATAAAGGCCCTTGCCACCAAGCTTAACTATCCTGAGTTCAATCCACTAGGTAGGAGAGCACTAACTCCTACAACTTGTCCTCTGACCTTCACATGCATGCCTTGACATTCAAGCCCCCCCCACTTACCCAAATAAAAATATTAAAATTTTAAAAAGTTTTTATTAAAAAGGCTAAAATCTAGGACTATTAGAAAATCTCCAGACAAAGAAAGTCCCTATTCTAATCTTTCATACAAGTTTGAAGAGGCAGGAAACATCCAGAGGCTATCCTCAAGAGTCCCATAAGCACATTTGTTAAAAACTCAGGAATTCCCATATATAGGAAATGGTTTTGCCCTAAAGACTAGGGAATTTCTGTGAGTCATTCTAACTGTGACTTCCAGTAACCAGAGTAGTTGAAGGATATAGTTAAAAAGTGAAACTAATAAAATTCAAGCTAAAATAAATAATATCCACACTGGTAAAAAGAAATGATGCTTATATTTGAATAAATAACACTTGTTTACAAGGCACCTTCATTTTTCCAACTAAGAAAATTAAGCTGAGAAAGTGAGGTGGCACACTGAGGGTCACAAAGTAGCCATAAGCACAGAAAGAAGAATTTAACCAGACGTTCCATCACAAAGGGGAAGTCTTTTCTGCCACCTGCCTCTTTTCCTTCTCAAAGCTATGCTCCTAAGTGCTGCAGACACTCTTCCAAGATGCCTTCCAGAAGAGAAGCCGTCTTCCAGTGTAATAGAGGAGGCAACCTGAGTATAGCTTCAGCTAATAATGCAGAAACTCCTTAGTGTGCCTGGAGAGGGAATCTTCATGCTCTCCACATTATACTGGTGACTGAAAAATCCAAGATACCAACATCAGTGGGGAATATGCTATTTGTACAAAAGTGCTGAAAAGCTATACATTGAATGCCACGGTTTCTCAAGCCATGGCACACCCGGGCCCACACATCTGCATGCATCACACACACAACTAATTTAATTAAATGTCATTATTTATTTGTCCATACATATAATATCTACCAAAGTCACGTAAACGGGGCTGGAGACATGGCAAGTGTGAAAACCAGAATTTTGAACCCCAGAATCCAACTAAAAGCTAGATGGGCATGGCAGCCCCCTGTAGTCCCAGTGTGCAGGCAGCAAAGACAGGGAATTCCCCAGACCAAACTGGCTAGCTAGATAGGCCAGACTCAGCAAGAGACCTGCCTCAGTATAAAAGGTGGAGAGCAACTGAGATGAGGAAGACATTCAGTGTCAACCTCGGTCCTCTACAAGTGCACACACATGCAAACATGCATGCACACATACCATACATACATGCACTTAAAAACAAAAGGCAAGACATCGGGCATTGTGGCAAACGTAATACCAGCACTTAAGCAGAAGAGGCAGGAAGATCACAGCAAGTGTGTGCCCAGCATGGACTACAAAGCAAGTTCTAGTCCAGCCAGGGCTGTACAGCCAGACTGTCTCAAACAAGCAAACAAATAAAAAGGTAAGCCAGGGGAGGTGATGTACACCTGGTAATGCAAGCTCTTGGAAGGTAGAGGCAGAAGTTCAAGGAGGAAAACCAGGAGCTCAGTGTTATCCTCAGCTACATGGAGTTTGAGGCCTGCCTGGGCTACATAAGACCCTGTCTCAAACAAAGAAAAACAGGCAGGTAAGAAATGGTCAACTGTGGTTATCGCCAGGGAGAGGAAAACAAAGGTGGCCACTTTAGGATAGTAATTTTCACAGTGTGCTGTCTTTTGGACTCAGAATTTCGAGACATATAAAAGTAAGCTTAAATTAAAAAATATATAATAGGAGTTGGAACAGAGACTGTGGCTAGGTGATTAGAGAGGAAACATTTCACAGACAAGATGAAACAGAAGAGGGAAAGAGGGAAAGGAAAAACCAACAGCTCTCAAGACTCCAGAATTCCACGCAGCGTTTCAGTCTCAAGCAAATATTCCACAAAACCAGCATAAGCCTCCCATTTTAATTCTTTGCTCATTAAATAGCTCTCAATTTCTCACAAACCTTGCACTGACAAAGGAGTGTCCCAGTAGTGGACATGAGTACTCAGGTCATCAGAAAGGCAGATTCTCACAGGGTAAATGAGAGCATCCAATTTGAACCACTATCTCCGAGCAGGTTAGTCCAGACACACCTATAAACAACTGGAACTGCAAAGCTAAAGACCAAGCCTTGGACCACTATGATCTGAAGTACAAAAGAAGTATGACTGAACCAAGCCTCACCTAGCCAGCCTTACCACTGACATATCAGAAATCTTCATAGTTTTGTCCTCTGTTTATCACTACTGAAATCAGTACATTAAGGTATCAACCTAAGGGCTTTCTTGATAAGGAAATTATATACTGGGCTAAGAACAAGTCATAGCATATATTTTCTGGTGGGGGCAGCTTTTGAGACAGACTCTCATATAGCCAAGGCTGGCCTCAAATTCACTATGTAGTCAAGGATAACCTTGAACTTTTGATCTTCCTGCCTCCACCCCTGAGTGCTAGGATTACAGGTGGAGGCCACATCATCTGGTTTAAATCATAGCATTTCTCACAAAGCAGCTTTCTTCTCTACTCTAAAGTCACTCCAATGCCTAAGCAGTCCTGGAAACTCAGGAGCCTTGTACTGAAAAGAATACAAAATCCCTGGACCAACAGAACTTCTACTGAATAAGAAGATAACAGCACATGTTTATTCTCTCTATTCTGATGTTTAAACTGCATAGTTTAACTAACTGATCAACTAACAAAGAAATAATCATTCTTAAGATTTTTTAAAGAAGAGTCAGGGTACTGGGGAAACGGCTCAGCACTGGCTGGCTGCTCTTGCAAAGGATCTGAGTTCAGTCCCCAGCACCCATATCAGGCAGCTCATAACCACCTGTAATTCCAGTCCAAGGGACTCAATGTCCTCTCCTAGCCTCCTCAGCACCTGCATACACGTGGTAAACATACATACACTCAGGCACACACACACACATACACACACACACATGCATATATAAAATAAAAATAAAAAATAATTAATAGGTAAATAAAAAGAATCAGAGAGCTCAGCAGGTAAGGGCACTTGCTGCCAAGCCTGATGAACTGAGTTGATTCCTCAGAACCCACAAGGCAGAAAGCAAGAACTGTCTCTTACAAGTTGTCCTCTGACCTCAATAGGCCTATCATGGCACACATGCCCACACACAAATAAATAAATAAAACCATTATAAAAGGTAAGCTGGACACGGAGGTGCACACCTTTAATCCCAGAATTCTGGAGGCAGAATTTCTATGAGATCAAGGCCAGTCTTACATGGAGTTCCAGCTCAACTGTAGCTTCAGTAAAACCTTGTCTAAAAAAACCAAAATGGAGGGCGGGGGGAGAAAGAAAAGAAAAGTGATTGTCAAGAAGTTATTTTGAAACGTTGCAAAAATATCCACTCATAATCTTACAGGCCAAGCTACATCCATGGATTGACTATTAATGGATGAATCCTCTCCAGTGCCTATACAGCGAGCTCTCCGTTTCCTGAGAAAGGACATGAAAATTACAGTAAACTCAAACTCAAATCTGACTTTAGTCAACAGTTTTAAATTCTTCCTCCAACAAAATGCAATTTTTATCAGAGCTCAACAAGTAATGATCTGTTGATGAATATGTTCCTCTCTCCAGCTTCTCAGCATTGCCCACATGTTCACTACAACACTCAAAACTAGACAAGAGAAACAGAGCAAGTGAGAGAGGAATGGATGGAACTGGCCAGATAACTCACCAAATAGATAGAAAGAGGTCCCAACAAATGCCTATTTAACAGAGTTGAAAGATAACAGGCACATGGGCATCTCTTTTTTAATCTAGTGGCAAAATGTGTGGAAAAGAATTCTAACTTAGGAAAGTTCAGGATCCAGGATTTGGCATTAACAGCAGTTAATGACATTTACAAGCAAGCAGTTGTCTGTTCTTTTTAATTTTTTTCTAATTTAGTAAATTTTGGTGTATGTACATGCTACAACATGCATGTGGAGGACTGAGGACAACTTGCAGGAGCTGGTCTCTCCTTTCACCATGTTAGTCCCAGGGGTGGAACTCAGGTTGTCAGAGTTGGTGGCATCTCACCAGCCCGAGTTACTAGTGCTCATTAACAATTAACTACTGTTTCATCACCTGATCTCTAGTGAGGCAAGTAAAAAAGGACAACAGAAAATATGGGGTTAGAAATTTTATTGAAATAAGTAAGTTTAAGAGTAAAATGAGAAACAAGAAATGGGGTGGTACTAAAATCACCAAAATGGCATCTGACTCCACAAATGGGGCAATGCTCCTTCCAAGTGTGCCTCATTGTGATTAAGATCTGTCAACCGAGGACATTAGGAAACTTAAGTAAAGCCAATCCTAAATTTTACACAACACAATATCTTCCAGTAGATCTAGCACAAAATCTAATGAGAATCAACCTATAAGAGACTACTCACCATAAACTGATAATAAATACCTTCTTCAAACCAACTCCTGCTAATGTAAAACTTTAGAAGTCTGGGGACCCGCTTTCCTAATAAGGCATTCCATTTGCCTATGACAGAGGTGGTGAAAATATACTACTAGGAGTCTGAACAGTGCATCAGTCCAATGCCCTCCTTACATAACCTTACTCTAAAATAAATGGTAATCACGTGAAAGCATTGGTTAAACACCAACTGCCTTTCTCAAAATTAATACAAACACATTTGCTTTCTGTTTTATACTACATGCCCACATGCTATATGGCAAACTCTGGAAACCTCACAGTATCTTAAACGAAAGTAAATAAACAATAGCCCCCAAATATAGCAGCATGTATCTAAAAAGACAAGTGCAATATTTCACTAACAAGCCTTCCTACCATACTGACTTTCAATTGTATTAAATCATGAACCTTTAAGGGCACAGGAAACAAAGACTACATGGTTGTGGCCAATTTACAATGATCCTTCCTATGTCACGTCTAGAAATGTAATCACCATGATGAATTGGATGAATTCCTTGCTTCTTTTTCTCCCCTGCTTAAATGAGCCCCGCACTGTTAGTGTGGCCCAGATCTGTTCGTTTCTGCTGCCATATAACGCGTGAGGCCTCCAGCGCACTATACAGCCGGGGCTCGGCTCTCTAGAAATCCGCACTGTGTCACTGCGTAAGGCAGCTCCCAGTGCACGCGTCCTGGGAGAAGAAAACCACCTAAGCACTCTGTCAGATCTCAGCAATGACAGGCGTTGCTAACGAAATAGCAGCCAGCACGAGCACCACCTTTTAAAATCATTTCCACAGTTTTCCTCTCCGTCATCTCACATCCCCCCCACCCCCTTCACTCTCTCTCTCTCCCTCTCTCTCTCTCTCTCTCACAACACACACACTCACACACACACACATTGCAGCTCATCCACAGCTCTGCAAGCGAAAGGCTGTTAGCTCTGGATGACAGCGGGCCCAGAAGCCATTCAAAGCCCGAAACAGAGACATTCTCACCTGAACACACCAGGCCACTTGCACCCCACCCCCGCTATGCCACACGCGCGCGCGCACACACACACGCACACTGGCCCACACTCCCGAGCCGCAGAACATCCAGCAGGCTCAGGAGCACAGTGGCCCGTGCCGCCCTGCGCACCAGAGCCCCCTCCCCACGCAGGCCACCTCCACGGCGCCGCCCGGCAGCCGCCGGCGATGCGCTACCTTTAGACTGGCAGTCCGCGCAGAACTTGTTATCTTCCTCCAGCAGCAGGTTGGCCAGGACCGCCTGGTACCGATCCACGTCCTTCACCGACTTGCCTGTCATGGCCAGGGTGCCGGCGGGGGCAGAGGGCGACGCGCCCTCCTCGCCCCCAGGACCCCCTGCCTCAGTCCGGGGCTGAGGCCTCCGGGCCCCCGCCCAGGCACCTCCCGAGCGGGGCGAGCCGTGTCCTCCCGCCCGGCCCCGAGCCGCCCCGGGGTCAGCGCCGTCCGCCCCCCGCCCCGCAGCCCCTCGGCGCGGCGCCCCCTGGCGGGCTTCGTGGAAGGCGGGGTCCAGCGGAGGTGCGGGACCCCGGACACCGCCCGGGCGGAGCGAACCCTCGGCCTCCGGCCTGCCTGACGCACACACGGCCCCGAGCCCTGCCGCTCTGCGCGCAGAGCTTCCCGCCGCGGTTTCCCTGGCAGCTGCCGCCAGCTCTGCCGCCACCTCCACCGCCTACTTCCGGCAGCTCTTCCTCTCCTCCTCCACCCAGCCCAACCCGCGCATGCGCCACGCCCACCGCGCCGCACTGGGTTCTTCCCTTGACTCCTCCTCCCCGGAGCCAATCGGGGAGAGGCGGGGGGCGGGACTTAGGTGAGGGCGGAGGGAGGGAGGACACGCCCCCCTGCATGTCCTTGGAAAAGAATGAATGAAGCCTGGCGGAAAGGCAGGAGAGGGAAGAGAATAAAGAGAAATCCAACTACCTACATTTGCTGAGCTCTTACCATGTGGCAGCCACTGCTTTACATACATTTTCACAGCATCATCTTCACGGTAACGCTTATGAGATATGTATTTATCATCCTTATGTAACCTGACGATTGTGGGTCTCCCAGACGCCTTCCGCATAGTCTTTTTCTCGAAGATACAAGGACAAGGACTCAAGCTCTAACCCAAGTTAAAGAGACATCTCGTCCTCCCTCAATTTTCAGAGGATTCCGATCTCTTCTAACTCGGAATGCCTCCTGCCACTGATATTCATTAGCTTTTACTGTCAATTTCAAGCATTGTTCTGCCTAGAGCCTAGACAATTTAGTTTTCTCTGCTTTCCTTCATTATTGTTTTAAACATTTCTTTGTTTTTATTTGTGTGTGTGTCTGCCACCTGTGTGCCCGAGGAGGCCAGACGAGGGCGACGGATCCCTTGGAGCTGGAGTTTCAAGTGAGCTGCCTGAAGTGGGTGCTTGGACCCAATGCAAGTCCTCTGGGAGAGTAGCAAAGGCTCTTAATTGCCTAGCTATCTCTCCAGCCCCCTTCTTTAAATAACACAAAAAGTAACTCAGTTGTTTGTTTGGTTTGTTTTTTTGATGTTTTGTTATTTGTTTTGTTTTTTGAGACAGGGTCTCGCCATGTAGCCCTGGCTGAACCTGCCTGTCCTGGTACTCGCCATGTAGACCAGGCTGATCCTGAACTCACAGAGATCTGCTTGCCTCTACCTCTCAGGTGCTGGGATTAAAGATGTTCGCCACTGAACCCTGCATTGTCTGTTTGTTTTTGAGGCAAGTTATCACTATGTAATCCTGGCTGTCCTAGAACTCTCAGAGCTCCCTAGGGCTGGGATTAAGAGCTGGTGAGATGGCTCAATAAGTAAAGTCTGACAATCTGAGTTTGGTCCCCAGGACTCTCATGGTGGAAGGAAGAAAAGGCTCCCAAAAGCTGTCCTCTGACATCTACACACTCATAGAGACACACGTGCCTCCCAACATACACCCCAGGATAAATAATTAAAATGTAATTTTAAAAAAGATTATTAAATATTGTCCAAAGCCACCCTTGCTACAAATAACTTATGGATAGCTGTCCACTGCCATCTGCTCGCCTTCTCATTCATTCACTCGGCAAATAGCTACAAGAACCTGGTGAGAATCAGGCAGCTGAGGGAGAGAGAAACAAGATTATCCGATTTGTCATCTTAAAAGATTCTTCTGGGGGCTGGCTCAGCAGTTAAGAGCCCTGGCTCTTCCAGAGGACCAGAATTTGGATCCCAGCACCTACATGGTGGCTAACAACCATCTATAACACCAGTTCCAGAAGATCTGATGCCCTCTTCTGATCTCTGTGGGCACTGCATGACACAGGTGAACTTACATGCAGGTAATACACTCATACACATAAAATAATAAAATATTTTTTAAAAGGAGATTCTTCTGAAGCCTGTGGGATTATCTCTGTAGTAGAGCGCTTGCCTAACATGAGTAAGACTGTAAGTTTGATCCTCAGCACCAGGAGAAAAAAAAATTGTAATAGACAGAGGAAGCTAGTAAGACAAAGTGCCCAGGGATGACACCAAGGCAGCACTCTTACCCGTCTCTAATTTCTCCCAAGACCACGTTCTTCTCAAAATCTTCATCTCATCAGAAGAAAATTAAATTTTTCTTCTACTTTGTTAATGAGAATAATTTAACCCTCTGTCTAAAATCTTTCCCTTCTAGCTATTCCAAGGAGAATTTATTTTCATAAATGTATAAGATCATAAGGTATTTTCCTAAGAAAAATCCATCAGACTAGATATTAGCCATTTTTCAGTTAATGAAACAGGGTCAGGAGTTTTCAGAGTCTGGAGAGACAACTCAGCAGTTGAGAGTACTGGCTTCTCTTCCAGTGGACCTAGGATTGATTCTCAGCACCCACATGATGACTAACAATTTAACAATTGTCCATAACTCTAGTTCCAGGGGATCTGACGCCCTCTTCTAGCCTCTGTGGGCATTGCACACATGGGTGCACTTACATATATGCAAGCAAAACACTCCATACACATAAAATCAGACTTAATTCATTGTATTTTTAGTTTCTGAGTTAGGGGAGATGGCCTGTTAGGTAAAAGTGTTTGCTGTGCAAGCATAAATATCTGAGTATGAATCCCCTCACCCACACAAAAAGCCTGACGTGGCTACACATGCTTGAAACCCCAGCACTAATGGGCAGAGACAGATCCAAAGAGTTCCCTGGCCGGGAAGCCTAGTCTAACCAGCAAACTTCTGGTTCAGTGAGAGACCCCATCTCAAGGCAATAAGGTGAACAACCATAGGAAGACACTTGAAGTCCTGCTCTAGCCTCCCCAGGGACATGTGAATCCATACATTCACATACTGACATTACACACATATACCATACAAAGAACATACAACATATACACATATGAAGATGTCTCAGTTCATCTTGGATTCGTATGTTGGTTGAAGCCCTTTTCTATATCCCCTTCCTCTGTAAACTTGCCTGTCTCAATCTAATTCTAGCTAAATAGATCCTTTACCTCCCTCTTTCGAGAGACCTCTTGAATGACAAGCTCATTGAACCATGTTTGCCTGTTTAAAAAGCCTTAGGTGGCTCTCTATCGACCATGGCACAGTTTCTCAATTTTTCCCATTTAGTGACAAATTTCATAGTTGGAGATTAAGCACACATTACCGTGAAGCCAGGTGGCCTAGGCTGAAATCCTCACACTATTTGTGTGACTTAGCAGGTTACTTAACCTCTCTGTGCCTTGGTTATTTCATCTATGAAGTGGGAATGATACTAATGTTAACTGCCTGTTTCACAGGATTGTTGCAAAGCTTAGCTGAGATAATGCCTGTGACATGTTTAAAATGACTTTTAACCTATAATAAATGACAGACAATTAATGCCCATTGCTGAGTATGTCTGGCTTTTGCCTTCTCAGTCCTTAAGGGATTTTACTGGCTGATGTCTTCTAGTTGGTTATGGCTAATGAGTTGCGCCCCTATCACTCTGTGCCTGAAGCCTGTATTTGCTCCTTCCTACTTTTCTGATTCCCTTTCCCCTCTGGCATGGCAACCATCAATATTCCAGACTTGATTGCTTTATCAAAGTCTGGATTTTTTATTTCAGATAAGCAAGGCCCTCTGCTAACCCACAAAAGATAAGGAGCATGATGAGCCACCAAAAAAAGCCTTATTTGTGTGTTAAGTTACCAAGTTGCACTTGCAGTTTCATCAAAGCATAACCTAACTGATCCTAAATAAAATGATACATCAGAACTGGTTGTGGTAGCCCATGCCTGTAATCCCAGCACCTGGGAGGTAGAGGCAGGAGGATCAGGAGTTTAAGGGCACCCTCAGCAACATGGTGAATACTAGGCCAGCCTTGGCTACATGAGATCCTGTCTCAAAACAAACAAAAGATATGAGAGATAAAAGGAAATAAATAACACTATTTATTTTTGTAGTTGAGGATGACCTTGAATTTCTGATCTTCGTGCCTCTCCCTCACAAATGCTGCGATTTCAGGTCTGCAACATTGCCCCTGACTCAGAAATAGGTTTTCTCTTAAGCTATTATAACAGAGTAACCACTGCAGTAAAATGCTCAGAACACTTAAAAGGTGCTATGAAAGTATGTTTGGACCAGTGCCACAGGAACTTATCATGCCTGTATCATGTAGCTAAGAGATCGAATATCTTGAGTCACACATTGAACTAACATAGTTTCCAACCTACTGGTCAGTCACTTTACCAACTCAGGGTAACAGTAACTAAAAGGCATTACTATCCTTAGGCAAGCTGACAACTGTGCTCTCCATTTTTCTGTCATCACTGTTTTATTTGGCATAGTAATTGATGTATGGATCTCTAACAAACTTCAGTCTACTCCAACCAACTCTCACTTTTTTCAGTGTAGATAAGTTGCTGTGCCTCTTAAGTCTTCCTTGCCCTGCAAAAGATTGCAGTGTGAGTCTTGAAAACATGGCTGCTTCGGGAGCCAGTTCTGAGCCTGGGCCAGCCTGGGCCATCTCTCCTGCTACCATTCCCATATCTTCACTTCCACAGCCTGATTCTCAGAAGTGCTTCTCTTTGCCACTGCTGATGGTAGCTGCTAGAACAGAGTCAGGGCTTTTCTTAGGGACACTGTAGTCTAATGCTCATATTGCTTGGGATTCCAGAAAATCAATAATCTCTGGTCCCTTGTCTATGCTGCATATCATCCTCTGGTCTCTAAATCATTCCTGTGAGCATCTTGGCTGTCCTTTGAATTTCTCCTTACAACATCGAGGCCCAGGCAGGCCTAATGCCAGGACCAGGAGCCTCATGGGAACAGACTTCATGCTAAGCCAATCTGCCATCTTCCTCAAGACAATTTGCAGTTGCTATCTCTACCAAGCTTCTCTGTCTTCCCTTCTCTGATCTAATTTCTTTTCCGTTACTGTTCTGTGATATGGATCCTGGGAGAGGAGGTTGGATAGCTATGTGAGACTCCAGCTCACTGCCACCATCATGGTGATCTTGGTGCATCATCTCCAGCCACATAATAGTGACAGATAGCCGACAAAGAATACTTAAATTACACTCTGCAGTGCATCAAGAGCTCCTGCACTGTGAGGACCTTACAAGGGTCTGGGCAAGAACACCTGGCCAAGGCGTCTGTGGGGTGTCTGAAGTATAACGCAGGGAAATAACCCCACACCACAGCATATCAACTCCCAAAAGCAAAACACTGCAGAAAAGAGAAGATCTGAAGTTTCTAGAAAAGGAAAAACATACCACATAGAAGATTAAGGGATAAGAATGGCACAGAGCTCTCAACAGCAACTCTGGAAGCCAGGCGACATGGAACAGGCTCCAAGATTCTCAGAGAAGAGAGCTGCCAACCCAGAATTCTAAGCCAGTCACATTGCCGTTCTAGAAGCAATGTAGAAATAGAGCACTTCCAACCACGCTTGATCTCAAAGCTATGCCTCCTATGTGGCTGTGTCCCACTGCCCGCCTCACGCCCCCTGCCCTGCATCCCACTCTGAGGGATGCAACTCTGATTGTCATGGGTGGGCTCCCTCACATCAGCTTCTGGGTGTGCTCAGCCAACAGGAGGCAGGAAACCAGAGAGACGCTGAGTGACTTATTTTCTCTGCTTTCTTCCTGTGCCAGAGCCACTTCCTTCCTGCAATGACAGCCAGTGTGCCTGTGAGGGTGGCTTCTCCCACAGCCATGGCTCTTACCAGATCTGCCAGAACCCTCTCCTATTGCCCCACAGGCTTTGAGCATAACAGCTTTCTACTGATGCTGGCCTTAAGATACAGCCTGCCCTTATTGGCTTTCTATAGCCTTTAAACTCTACTCAACTGACTTTTTTTGAACGGGTCACACACTTCCTATTGGATTCTGACCATTCCACCTCCAGATATATACTGTCCAAAATGACAGAGTAAGACAGAGGGAAGCCCCAAATATGGAAAACAGAGCATTCAACACAGAGATAAAGTCTCTCCTGGTTTGATGAAGGCCAATTCCAGGGTGAGGGTCATGCAGCAGAATGGACCAGCAGGTCAGAAGGTTTGGAATGGACCGTCCCAAGAGAATGAAGCTGACAGATCCGCTGATGTGTTGTAATTTATTAAGAGGAACTTCCCACCGGGCTGGGTATGATGGTGAACGCTTGGGATCCCGGCACGCTGGAGGCAGAGGCAGGAGTTCGAGGCTTGTGCTACACACTGAGCACAGTGAGTTGGAGGCAGCTTGGACTATATAACAAGATTCCAGACCCTGGTTTAGCAGGTAAAAGAGCTTGCCACTACTAGTCTGTCCACCTGAGTTCAGTCCTCAGGACCTACACAAAAGAAGGAAAGAACTGACTCCTGCAAGCTGTCCTCTGACGTCTGCATGTGCACATCCACACATATACCACATATACCATAAATATCCACACAATAATAATAAATGAAGTGTAAAAGAAAAGATTCTTGGTTCTTTCCCATTAGTCCCCTTTAGGTGCCACATTCCTAAAATATTTATCCCAGGGGACCCAACAGACCAGCAAACAACTTCATTAGGCCCAAGATGATTGTGGAAACGTCCCTTGACTTACTAGTTGGGGCCCAACTTGCCCAAATGTATTTCACAACTGGTTTCTAAACAGGAAGTGGCCCAGATTTGCAAATCGCCACGTACCAGTGTCGCAGTCCTGTCCCAGGAAACAGATGTGTCTGTCACCCATCGCAGCCAACCCCCCCCCCCTTCCTTTTGTTTTCAAAGTCTGAGAGCGTGCAGCTACGTGGGTCTCTTCTCACAGTGCTCCAGTCCTCTCTAGGAGTCCCGGGGTAGGGGCCTCAGGCTGACACACTGACCTTTGCAATCTCTACTGATCCCCAACAAGGTGTGGTAGGTCTGACATGGTTCCTATGCAAAGTCTCTAACCCAGACTGACCTCAAATTCCCCACATCCTGATGACCTTGAACTTCACATCTTCCTGCCTCCAGCACCTAAGTGCTCGGATTACAGGTGTGCCGGTGAGATGGCTCAGTGGGCCAACAAGCAAGGCCGCTACCAAGTGTGACAGCCCGAGTTCAATCCCTGAACTGAAGAAGAGAACTGACTCCCTCACGTCCTCTGACTTCCACACATGGGCCACGGTATGCACAGGCCTACACACACAGAGATAAGTAAATGTAATAACAATTTCAGATGCACAGTCTTATTAAGTATGATAGAAGTAGGACTGCACTGCACCACACCTCTGTGAATGCACCCTCTACCTGCTTTATGATAGGTAACAGTCACAGTGCTTTATCAGAGCTGCATGTGGCAGCGTGAGCTTGTGGTCCAGCTACATAGAAAGCTGAGGCAGGAGGATTGCTGAATCCAAAAGTTTGCAGACCAGCTTGGACAACATAGCAAGATCATAATTCAAAACACAAGTATGGGACCAGTGAGATGGCTCAACAGTTAAGAGCACTGGCTGTTCTTGCAGAGGACCCAGATTCGATTCCCAGGCCCCATGTGGCAGCCAACAATCATCTCTAACTCCAGTTCCGGGGGAAATTTGACGCTCTCTTCTGACTTTCTTGGGCGCTGCACAACATGGGTGCACTTACATACATGCAAGCAATATACTCATACAGACAAAAATAAAAATAATAAAATAACAAACAAGCATGGAAGTTGATGATTTGAGGAAATACCAGCCTGCCCAGATTGCAACTGATTTTTAAATGACAAGATTTACTGTCAGGGAAGTGTGCTTTAGAGAAAAGGCTGAGGCTATGGCCCAGTGACCTTCTGTTAATAAGAGCAAAAGGTCAGAGCATTCTCACAGAAAATACTTTTGAGATTCAGTGTATGGCACATTCATCCCTCAGCGGAGGTCAAAAATAAAAACAGATTATCGTCTCCTGAACCATGTGTCGCTTGAGCCTGTACCCATTCTGTGAGGTGTACTTGGTGCTTTTCCTTTTCCTCTTAATAGGTCTATATTTTCACTACTAAAAACAAACAAACAAAAAAAAACAAAGGCAGGCTATCTAAGCTAAGTGTGGTGACATGTCTGTGATTCCAGCACTCAGGAGGCTGAGGAAGGAGGAAGGCTTGCCAGGGCTATACAAGGTCCATCTTGGGCTACAAGGGAGATAATCTCAAAAATGGTATGTGGAGGAGAGGAAAGATGAGGGAAGGGAGGCAGAGAGAGAGAGAGAGAGAGAGAGAGAGAGAGAATATTACCTAGGGAAGATCAGTGAAGGAACCTTTTGTGTAAAAGGCTGAATGCCTATTGAACCTATATAAGAGACTCACAAGGTTATTAAGAATTTTAAAATATGTAGTGTATTAGTGGCATGTATGCAAGGGCACCTGTGTAGTGCAGTGCCCTCGGAGGTCAGAAGAGGGTGTCAGATCTCGGATCCGCTGGAACGGGAGTTACAAGTGTCAGCTGGGATTCAAACTCAGGTCTTCTACAAGAACAGTCAGTGCTCTTAACTGCTGAGTTGTCTCTCCAGGCCTGGTTATTGAGAATTTAATACCAGAAGAAACACTGGCATATAGTCTGAAAGGAGAAAGAACAAAAATAAAGAAGATAATTGGCTCCTCCAAATCCCACCAGCAGGAAACTGCAGTTGCACATGAGTATCATCTTTCATAAAGGAAAAGGTATGTCTCAGAGCCATGACCCTACAAGGCAGATCTGAAAACCACAGGGGATTATTCCCAGGTCTTAAAACCTAATGGAGTATGTCTAACTTAATTTTGGAATTATTTGGGTCTGGTAAATTCTCTGTCTATGTCTGTTGTCCTGTGTCTATCCCACCATTGTATTTTTGAGAGCAGAAGACTTGTTCCTACTGGCTTTGAAGAGGAAGGAAGAGCACCAGGACCATGGAATTCAGGAAACGTCCAGAAAGTAGAAAGGATGGGAAATAGACTTACTCTCAGAGACTTCAGAAAGGATTACAAACAACAAACAGTGAAACCAAACAGAAAGTGAAGAGCTCAACTATGAGGCAGATGGACTGGTTATGTGGTTTGCCTCGAATGCACAAAACCTTGGCTTCGATCTCCAGTATCACCTAAAATCAAGCAAGGTAATCCCAGCACTTGGAAGGAAGCAGGAGAACCAGAAGTTCAAGGTCATCCTCAACTTTATGGTTCTGGAAAGGGGGTGGAAAGCGAAATACAAGTAAAAGCTGGGATTTGGGAAGGAGAGAAGGAACTGTGGAGGCTGACACCCACATTTTATCTTTAAGCAACAGGGCAGAGGGTGGAGCCACTGGCTGTTGTAAGTCAGCAGGAAGAGGAACAGGTTTGTGAGGAAGGAGATCATTTCATTCTGGACTTGAGTAGTTGGTGGTGCCTGTGAAGCATTCAAGAGGCAGTTATACAAACAGATCTGAAGTTATGGGAAAAACAAAACAACTGATTGTTATCGTTGATGGGGTGGATAAGATGACCCAGGAAGAGGGGCTAGGGATGGAGCTCAGCAGAGTACTTGCACGAAGCCCTGGTTTTCATCCTCAGTGTCACATAAAACAGGCAAGGTGATGCATGCCTGTAATCCAGACACTCAGGAGCTGTGCTGTGGAGAGAGCCGCCTTATGACAGCTCCCAAACAAATAGCCTGACCCCTGGGCACCAGTTAGAACCTGTTCTAAGAACTTGTTCCTTCTGGTTTCTCTCAGAACTGTTCCCCCAAACAAAGGGATTTCTTTTTCCTTCTTGAAATAGTATATCCAGCATGAAAAGGAAAAGAGGGAAGATTTTCCTCATCTGATCCCTACTGCCCGCAAACAGCACACACAACTGCAAACAGCACACACAACCGCAAACAGATGTTATCAGTCTAACCCCTCCTGTTGTTTGCAACATACACAGGATGCTGTTTTCAGCATTGATATTACACATACACACACACAACACACACACACACACACACACACACACACACACACACACACATACACACACGTTGTTCTGGGCCTGGGGCAAGGAAGGGTCATGAGGGGTTAAAGCTATATGTTTAGGTTACAAGAGGAGCCCAAGGCCTAGTAAGTTTGTTTGCATTGTAAATAAGCTGAGATTGTGTTAAATTACCTAAAAACATAAGATTAATTTTGGTTACAAGGTTGGGTAAGATTCTCATTTGTCTGGGTTGGAGAGATGGTTCAGTAATTAAAAGCACTGGCTACTCTTCCAGCAGACTCCAGTTCAGTTCCCAACACTTACAAGGTGGCTAACAACCTTCCATAACTCCAGCTCCAGGGCATCTAATGAAGCTCTTCTGGCCTCCACAGGCATTGCATGACACTGGTGCACCTATCTACATGCAGGAAATACATTCATACACATAAAATAAAAGTAAAATTATTTTAAAAATAGAAAGAAAAGAAAAGTCATTCCCACAGAGGCAAATATACAAGGATCAGAAGCTCAAAGTCTTCCTCAGCTATATAGAGAGCTTGAGACCAGCCTAGGATACATGAGATCCTGTCTCAAAACAAACAAAATAGGGGCTGGAGAGATGACTCAGCAGGTTAATCACATTGGCTGCTCTAGCAGAGGACCTGGATTCAATTCCCAGCATCCACATGGCAACTAACAGTAGTCCATAACTCTAGTTCCAAAGGAATCTGACACCCTCTTCTGACCTCCAAGAGCATTGTACCACACGGGTGCACCTACCTACATGCAGACAATACATTCATACACATAAAATAATAATAAATAAAATATTTTTGAAAAACAAATAAACAACCAATACATAGGGATATCAAGATGGCTTGTTGGGTGAGAGCACTTGCTGGACAAGCCTGGTGACCTGAGTTCAATCCCTAGAACCCACTTTAATATGAAAGAAAAGAACCAACTCTACAGTTATTTTATTTGTTAGAATCAGTGTCTAATTCCACCTGAATCCAAATTGTAAGTTTTTGTTGTTGTTGTTGTTTTGGTCTTTTTGAGACAGGTTCTCCCTTGTAGACCCAGCAGGCCTTGAAGTTGCCATGTAGTCTAGGCTAGCCTTGATCTCACAGAGATCAGCCTGCCTCTGCCTCCTGAGTCCTGGGATTAAAGGCATGTACCACACCGCATCTGACCAAATTCTATTTTTTTTTTTTAATATTTATTTTCAGTTGTCCCCTGGAGGTGGAATTACTGGCAGTTGTAGGCTGCTAGATAACATGGGTGCTGGGAACTGAACTTGACTCTCTCCAGCTCCTCAAATGCTAAGTTCTGATTTTCCAAAGCCACGATCTTTCCCCAGTTGAGTTCATTTTTATTTTTATCTTAGGCGTGTGTGTGTGTGTGTGTGTGTGTGTGCGCATGCATTTGGAGATCAGAGGGACAACTTGTGAGAGTTGGTCCTCCCCATGTTCGAATTCGAGTTGACAGTGTTAGCAATAGGTGCTTTTATCCACTGAGCCATCTTGCCGGCCCCTCCTCAACGTCGTTGTAACAGAGTTTGAATCTTTCTCTGGAATCCATCTTCCTAGAGCTCCCTGAGAAATGCTTTTCTATATAACCTGCTGTCATCAGCATGGGGTGCTGTGAATTATGACCACTAGGTGGTGCCAGATCACTAGCGAGGCTGATTCACTAGGAAGTGTCCTGGCTTTCTTCCTGTGAAAGGTGAAAGGCTCAAGAGATTAGATGGTTAGAGATGAAAGATCTGAAACACTCCTAGCATTTCCCAGGCCTTAAGTCAAGCAAAAGAGTCCAAGAATTTTTCTCTGAAAGGCTTAGACCAACAAAATAAAAACTGTGACAACCTTGTGGCCTCTTCTCCTCTGTCATCCATGTGTCTGTGCACAGCCCCAAATGAGCACTGTTATGCTGTGACTTTGGAAAAGGGAGGTAAATGCACGTCACTGGGGCCCATGCTGAGCCGGAAGCAATGGTATTACCACTATTAATGTAGGTATGTGGCCTTGGAGAACTCGTTTCATTACACTAAGCCTCAGTCTTCTTCCAGATAAAACAGTCATATGAAGAGACCTGCTTCACTGAGGTTAACAAAATTCACACTGGACACAAGAAAAGCATCACCTCAGTCATGGCAGGGATTCTGTACTCAGTAGTCCCCCAGGCAGACCACAGACTGAGACAAAAGGCATGCATTCTTTCATTTGATCAGTGATTTCTTCACAGATTTGCCATTGGAACTCATTGGTGGACTGTTTATCTAGCCTGGATGAAGCTCAGTGTTCACTCCCCAGCACTGTGTAAACCAAGTGTGGTGCAAGACTCCTGAAATCCCAACTCTGGGAAGAGGAAGAAGGAAGATCAGGAGTTCATGGTCAAGCTCAGCTACATAGTGAGTTTGAGGCCAGCTTGGGATACATGAGACTCCAGATATTTTTAACTCCAGACGAAGTGTTTTTGCCTCACCTGGTCTTTGCCAAAAGTCACAGCAGCCAGGACAACTTTTGAACCTGTGAAGCCTGAAAGAAGAAAAGAACAAGGCGATTTAGATCAAAGCAGTATTCAAGCAGAGGCCTGTCCTCTGGTACAAAGATAAAATACAGCAAAACTGGGCTCGGGGGATGACTCTGTGGGTAAAGTGACTGCTGCACAAGCATGAGGACCTGAGTTTGAATCCCCAGATCCCCAGAACCCCTCCAAAGTCTGGCGCAGTAAGTAATGTTTGTTATCCCAATGCTGGGGCGGGGAGGGCGGGGCATAAGGGAAAGGATTTCAGGGATTGCCCAACACATAACTGGCTCTTTGGTGTCAAAGAAGTCGCTGGGACCAAATTCCTGCTACTAACTTTAAGGAGAGGATCCTCTAACGGACAAGGAAGATGAAGACTTTTGCAGAGGAGGATCTTGATATTTACCTCTTCTGTCATAACTGAAAAAAATGTTTAAAAGAAAGAGCTAAAGAACAGTCCAAGAAGAAACAAGAACAAAAAGTGGAGAAGATCGGGTGTGGTGACAGATGCCTTCACTCTAGAGGAAGAGGCAGGTGGATCTCTGTGAGTTCCAGGCCAGCTGGGACGACAGGGATACCCTGTCTCTAAAAGACAAAAAAAAAAAAAAAAAAGTGGAGAAAGAAGAATTTCTATGGAAAACATTGAGTGGACACCCCTCAATCTCAAGGGTCCATCCCAGCCTCAAGCCAACTTCGAAATCAAAAGGTGAGGCCAGGCATGGTGGCGCACACTTTGAATCCCAACACTAGTGAGGCAGAAGCAGGTGGATCTCTGTAAGATAGAGGCCAGCCTGGTCTACAGAGTTGTAGGCCAGCTAGGGCTACAAGGACAGCCTGTCTTGAAAGAAAGAAAGAAACAAAGAAAGAGTTGGGATGACAATATTGTCTTTAAGAACTGTGCAGAGATTTACCTGTCCCTGCCCTCTGACTCCTGAATGCTGGGATTAAAGGGACACACTACCACCCCCAGCCTTGATTTTGCCTTTTTTTAAAATTTTTCGAGTCAGTGTCTCATGTAGCCTAGGCCAGTTAAAACTTACCATATAGTTAAGGTAGGTTTTCAGCTCTTGATCCTCACATCTCTACCACCCAAGGGCTAGGATTACAGGCATGCACCACCACCCGATGCTTTTTAAATGTTCTTGTCTACTTTCCTGTCATTTCTCTCTTACAATCCCTTTAGAATCTGTTGGTTACGTCTCATGAAAAGTGCATACTGGGTTTGATTGGCACGGCATATATACAGTTTATGTAGATTAATTTGGCATCTTTGCGGCACTGATTTTTTCCTATCCAGGAATATGTATGGATGACTCTCCATCATTTAAGGTCTCCCTGCTCCTCAAGAGCCATACACAATTAGCTGGGCCCCCCGCCCCCGCCAGCCTGTGTTCTAGGACCCAAATCCTTCCCTAGGATCCTCCTAGTCAGCTCTAGTTTGGAATGCTGGCTACTACTAAATTGGTTCCATTTGTAACCCCAACTGTAGCAGGCTGTATTTTGCAAAGATGACTACCTTTATGCTAGTCTTTTTTTTTTTTTTATGCAAACAATACGATTGATTAGCTGATTAACTGATTGATTGACTGAGCGGTTGTTTGATTGGTTGTACTGGAAACTGAACACAGGGCTTCCTACATGCTAGGTAAGTATTCTATCACTGAGTCACGTTCTCAGCCCCCACCCCATGATATTCTTGAAATGTGGCATTGATACTTACCCAAGGGATAGGGCCCATGATCCTTTCTTTAGAATACAGATAGAACTTGGTAAGTGCCTCAACTAAAAGAACATGGTGAGGGACTGAAGAGATGGCTCAGCAGTTAAGAGCACAGTTGTTCTTGCAGAGGACACCCGGGTCCAATTCCCAGCACTCACAATCATCTGTAGCTCCAGTCCCAGGGTATCCAATGCCCTCTTCTGACCTCCTTGGGCATTGCACAACACAGGTGCACTTACATATATGCAGGCAATACACATATACATAAAATAAAAACAATAAAATATAAAAAAAGAACATGGTGGAGGTGGCTCTGCATGACATCCAAGGTCCACACATTGATGTGAGGACAGGCTGGGAGAACTAAAGAGATAACAGTTATCTGGCAACTGGTGCTCTCCTTCTTAGAGCAGCTAGCTAAGAAGTTTAGCTCCCAGGTCTGGGTATGGTTCAGTGGGTAAGAATGCTGGCTGTATAAACATGAGTACCTGAGTTCAAATTCCCAGCACCCACATGGCAGCCAGGCTTGACTACCTGTACTTGAAACCCCAGAGTTGGGGGAGTGGAGCTAGGCAGATCCTGGGAACTCACTAGCCAGACAGCCTAGCCAACTGGTGAGCTTCAGGTTCAGTGAGAGACCCTGTTTCAAGGGAATATGGTGGGGACAGATTGAGAAAGATGCTTAGTGTTCTCTGGCTTCCAGATGTGCATGCACAGGTGTGAATATCTACACACATATGTACACAGATGTCATACATGCATGCACACACAAACACGCACAGACACACAGAGGTTCGTCTCCCTCAAAGTTGCCATGCTGGAGAGACCGTATGGGAAGCCCACGAGGGCTGAAGGGATGAAGGAGAGAACCGCCCAAGACACCCCAGCTGTTTCAAGCTTCCAGATAAGGGTATCAGACATGTGGCTGATGATACTTTCAGATGCTCAGCCCAAGCTGCCATCTGGCTCTTCAGCCAGTCATGCCATCCCTGAATTCCTGATCCAAGAAATTGTCATATTAAGTCAATAATTTGGAGTGATTTGTTATGCTGTACAGTTATGAATGTACCAATACATGCCAGCCATATGTGAAGCCCATAACTTTCCATAATTCCACAAAGAAGGGAACTTTCTCACAAGAGTTCTTGTGTATTTGGCCCACAGGAAATGAAATGTTGAACAACTTTAAAAAACAACATCATAGGGATTAGCTCAGTGGTTAAGGGCACTGGCTACTCTTGCAAAGACCTGAGTTCAGTTCCCAGCACCCAAATGGCAGCTAACAATCGTCTGAAACTCCAGTTCCAGGGGATCCAGTGCCCTCTTCTTCTGACCTTTTCAGACATTGCATGTATGGGTGCACTTACATACATGCAAGCAAAACAGTCAGACACGTAAAATAAGAATAAGTAAATACATAAGATAATTGATTCACAACATCATAAAGTTGAGTTTGGAGAGCTGGGGATATATCTCAGATGGTAGAGTGCTTGCCGAACACACATGCAGCATTGGGTCTGATCACCAGCATGGCATGCTTGTAATCTCAGCACTCTGGAAGTGGAGGCAGGAGAATCAGAAGTTCCTGGTCTTCTGGTGGAAGTAGGGACCAACTCCACACATATGCTGTGGTTCACACAGATGCAGACAGGCATGTACCCTCACACACACAAATAACATAGCTTTTTAAAAATTGAGCTTGGACATCTGTTCTTAAAAGCTCTTTATGCCAGGCATGGTCACACAAGCCTGTAATCCCAGAATGCAGGAGGCAGAGTCTGGTAGATATCTCTGAACTCCAGGCCAACCTGGTCTATAGGGTGAGTTCCAGCCCAGCCGGGGCTACAGGGAGACAGTGTATCAAAAACAGTCTTTAATCCCAGCACTCAAGAGGCAGAGGCAGGCGGTTCTCTGTGAGACTGAGGTCACTCTGGTTTACATGGTGAGAGGTTCAGACCTACTGGTGTTACTGGGAGACCCTGTCTCAAAAAAGACCAAACAAGTAAATTACAACCACCACCGCCCCCCCCAAAAAAATCCCTTTATCCACATTTACCCACTCCCTCTGGCAGTGCCCAGCATTCCTACCTTACCTCTTACGGCTTCCTCTCAGCCCTTTACAAACCCCAAGTTCATCACTCTGCGAGGCATATAGCTAAATTCCCTAAGGCGCTTCCTCCCAAACTCATCTCTAAGATCATCTTCTGAAGCCCAAGGCTATTCGATAACCTTCACTATGGGGCTCAAAAGGATTTTTCCTTGACCAGTTTACTTACTTGTGGTCAAATTTCCTATACTGAATGCTGGCTTGGAAAAAGAGATTCCTCAGTAAATGATAATGAAGGCTAAGCTGCATTAAGCGCCTCTCTCTGTGTGTTGGTACTAGATCTGATAGTTACTATGTCATCCTGTTTTCACGTAAATTCTTTAAGATAGGCATCATTATGATTGCCATTTACAAATGAGAAAAGAAGCGGTCTTCATACACCGAGTTTTAGGTGACAGCATGAGATCCCACAGCACTTAGCCAGTGTGAATGGAAGGAAGCAGAAAGTGGGTTTACAAGACTGCTGAATAAAGTGGTAGTTGTTCTCATGAAAATGGGGAGATCAGCTGTAAAAGGGGTGAGTGAGATGTCCCAGTCCTAGAGACACTGTGAGGATGTTGCAGAGGAGGAAGGCAATATATGTATCATCTGATTCTTGGCCAAGAGTGGACCTCATTGTCTACGCAGGTGATTAGAGAAAGATTAGGTAGTACAGTGACAACATAGCTATTTTAGTTTGTGTAACTACACTTCTTGATGTTTGCACAGTGACCAAATAGTCTCGGGGACACTTTTCACAGAACATGTCCTGGTCCTGAAGAGGTAATTGTAGAAGGTGAATGGGAAGTAGGTGCTTGGGCAGGGAAGCCTTAAAGGACAGCATGACCAAGGGCAGGTCTAGTTGCTAACAGGCCTCTGGTCTCAAGGCTGGAGAAGCTTGTGACCCGAATAGCCTCCAGGAGATCAACCTCCTACAGAGACAGGAGCATAAAGGTGAGAAGGAGGAAGCTTAGAAGGTACAGACACCTCTAGTTGAGTGGAGAGAGAGAGAGAGAGAGAGAGAGAGAGAGAGAGAGAGAGAGAGAGAGAGAATTGTGAAGGTTCAGGAAAGAGTTTGGTGATGGCAAGAATCCAATTATTATTCTTGGAGTGGAGGGAGCCATTTGGAAACGACCAAATTTGTCTGCAGAACCTGAGGTTATAAGCCCGGGTCCTGTAGGAGAGAGGACCCATCCAGGCCTGGCTCAGGCAAGGGCAAAGGAGGGGACTCACACCGGAAACTTCGGAAAGCCTTCTGCCTCTTACAGAGAAACTGGACCATCATCGGTGTCCTGGAACTCCCCTCAGTCTTCCTGCCCAGAGCCTCTGTCCATCCTGAGATGCCGACCAGGGTGGGCACAGAAGACCGCCCCAATCGGGCGGAGCTGGGCGCAGGGTTCTGGCCTCCCTCCCTGCGAGGTTCTCAGGTGACAGGCCTGCGGGTCTCCGCCCCGCCCTACGGCATAATCGGGAGGCCGGGCCCGCGGGTCCGCCAGCATCCTGGTCCGTCGGTGCGTGCGTGGACTCGGCGTCCGTGCTCCAGAACTCGGGGTTCACCATGGCCACGGCGCCCGCGCCCCGCGTCCTCTTCGTCCTCCTCCAGGTGTTGGGTCTTGTCCTGGCGCAAATCGTAAGTCGCACCAGCACTCTGCTGCCGGGGGCCAGGAGTCTTGGTGACTACTTCTAGCTTACCCCTAGTCTGAGAGGTGGCTGAGGATAGGCAGCTCGGCGGGTGAATGCAGGGCCGGCGTTGTGGCCGGGGGTGAGGAGGTTAGACCAGCCGGGGAGCCAGAGGGACCCTGTCCGGAGGTGTTTGGCTTTGCCTGGAACAAGCAGCGGCGGGCAGGAGCTGGCGCGGGGTCCTGGCAGTGGGGAGAGCCCAGGTGGTGGCGGAGACAATGCTGGCCTTTCAGACCGCTGCAGCCTCCGCCCCCGCCGGCTCCCGGGGGACGCCGGCTCCGGCTAGACGCCTCTGTGGCCCGCGGCCTCTCAAACCCGTTCGTGTGCCCCCGCCCCACTTCCGAGGGCCAGCTGGAGGCTGCCAGGCCTAACCCGCCCTCGGCCCGGGTGCCACAGGGCCCGCGTGGGTGCAGCTTGCTGCGGGGAGCCAGCCTGGCACTTCACCTGGCACGCGGGACCTCTCCCGGGTTCGAGGCTGGCCCGCTCTGAAGGCCACGTTAGGGAGGACCGGGTGGCGATGCTGCTGCGCAAGGGATGCTCCGAGACGGGAGATCGTCCTGCCTTGCCTTGCCTTGCACGGCCCCATGTTCCCGTGGGGTTTACCCGCACAAGGCGGAGAGGAGAAGGTGCCACTCACCAACTAGACCCTGTGGTTCGTTGGAAAACAATAATAATAATCCTAAGAAGCATGCATTGTGCGCCACGGTTGGCTAGGGATCATCTGTGATTCACTTGAGCGAACAGCGTCTTCATTGATTCCCCATCACGACAGCACAAGGCCAGGTGGCGTTGACCGACCCTGGAGGCCGTCGTGGCTTCACCACTCACTCTCAGTGGCCATGAGCTCTTGGTCTCTCTGTTTTCTTCGCACTCCCCCTGCCATCCCCAATAGCGCCCCTACAGTTCTGAGTGTTCCATAAGCTAATGGCCCGGCCTGATGGCTCACAGTACCTGACATACAGTAGGTTCTCAACAAACCCCTCTTGGAGCTCCCAGGGTCTGGCTCTCAGGGTCTCCTGCAGCCCTTGGAAGTCTGAAGGCTGCATCCTTGTGTGTTTTCAGAGAGGTCCGCCGGGAGAGCCGGGTCCCCCAGGGCCCCCAGGGCCCCCAGGAGTGCCTGGTTCGGATGGCATCGACGTGAGTATCTAACTTTGAGACCTGAGGGGAAGGGAGGCTGGGCACAAAGGAGAACTTTGTGAGCAGCCCGGGTGGGGATGCGTGGAAACGTAGCGCCTCCTATCGCCAGTAGGCGACGCCTGCCGGGACCACAAGGAGCCGGTTTGTTCCTTGAAAACC
This sequence comes from Eospalax fontanierii, assembly GCA_035773235.1. Lineage (NCBI taxonomy): Eukaryota > Metazoa > Chordata > Mammalia > Rodentia > Spalacidae > Eospalax > Eospalax fontanierii. The sequence goes on along the minus strand of CM069553.1, from coordinate 30,099,552 downwards.
TCAAACCAGCCCTGAAATGCAGAGTCCTTTATAGCCTCCTGACAAGGGCTTGCTGTTCTGCTGCGGGCCTAGGTCCACACCGGCTCCTCACCCGCTCCCTCCCTTCCTCCTCTTTGCGGGTAGCAGACACCTTGACTTCTTGTGCGGCTGCATGCCTGGATGCTTCCTTAAGGTAGCTGGGAAGCCTCGTTCACACAGCCTATCATCTGGGGCTTTTCGCTCCCGGATTTAGAATCGGCTGGGTTTGTCCTCGGCTGTCCCTAGTGTGGTGAGGGTTAAATACCTCATTCTGGAGACTCCCCCAGGAGGTCGGCTGGATGTTTACCGTCTGGACAGACTTCTATTCAGCCTGGTGCCCTCATCCCTTAAACACAGGGCTCTGGGCCCCAGCCAGGCTGTCGCTGCTGCAGGCTCCAGAATGCCTGGGGGCCTCTCAGGGGCTGAATCTGACTCCACGAGTTCTGCCTGTGTCCCACCAAGGGTCTTTTGTCACTTGGGAAAGAGATACTTCCTTTCTTGAAAATATTGGTCCTTGCCTCTGCTTCAGTCTCTGGTTTTTCTGACCCAGAGCCATCGCCCACCCTTCTTCCCTTCAGGTTTCTCTAAAAGTCTTAACATCTTCCCCACACTTAACACAAGAGACTCGGTTCTCCCAACTAACCTGAATCCCAAGGCCCTCCTACTGCGCAGGCACCTTATCAGCATGAGCGTGCCTAAGAAGTCTAAATCTCAACTGTCTCTTACACCTGTATTTTGGGTTGTTTTGAGCAAAGAGGGCAGTGTTCCAAAAAATGTGCAAGGCTCAGCACAAGAGAGGACCAGAAGAAGGATCTTTGGGACCATCCCGCCAGGCTTGCTTTCACTCACTTGGGCAAGCATGAGCTACACATGGTGTCTCATCAACTTGTATTTTGCAGGGTGACAAGGGGCCTCCAGGGAAAGCTGGTCCTCCGGTGAGTGCGTTTTCCTCTCTGACCTTTAACCCTTCTAGTTCTTGCTCTCCTCTGGCTAATATCTGTTCTGCGTCTGTTTTCAAGGGATCTAAAGGAGAGCCTGGCAAACCAGGGCCAGATGGGCCAGATGGGAAGCCTGGCGTTGATGTGAGTACCTGAGGCTGGGTAGAGCCTGGTTCTGCACACCTGTCCAGGTTAGGATGGAGACTGTACGATCAGTCAGCCCTCCTTATTTTCTGTGGCTGATCCCACTGGAGCCTCAAATCCACTGTGGCAGGGAGCCTTTAATCCCTAGCAACCCGGATCCAGAGCGGGGGCTCTGCTGTGTGGTGTAGGGTGGTCTAGCTTGTCTCTGGGCTGGAGGGCATGCCTCTAGAGGCCACGCTGTCCTCAAGTGTCCTGTCTTTTCCCCATCTGTTTCCCTTGCTTGTCCCTTCTGCAGTCCCAGGCACAACCTAGGAAGAAAATATCATTTAGTTGCTACCACAGAGTTCCCAGTGGCCCTCACAGGCAGCCTTAGGGAGACAGTTATTTTGTGGGAGATACACTTGGGATAGCCTTTAAGAGACAGAAAGGAAGAGCGGCCTCTCTGAGTTGTACCTGCCCTGTTGGCTCCAGAGATGTAACCAGGGCTGAGACCAGACAACAGGGCCTGTCCAAACTTCTTATCCACACCCTGCAAAGATTACAAAACACACTGCCAGCTGCCACCAAGTATAGTGGCACATGCCTTTGATCCCAGCACTCAAGAGACAGAGGCAGGTAGATCTCTGAGTTTGAGGCTAGCCATAATAAGACCTTATTTCAAAAAACAAACAAAAAAGGGACAGAGAGATCACTCAGCAGTTAAGAGCACTGGCTGCTTTTCCAGAGGATGGTTCCCACATCCACATGGGGGCTAACAACCAACCATAACTCCAGTTCCAGGGGATCTGATACCCTCTTCTGGCCTCTGCAGTCATTGTACAACATGGCTACACTATTGGCCCTTACTGATCCTACGTTCTCTTTCTTTTTAGGGTTTAACAGGAGCCAAGGGGGAGTCTGGTCCCATGGGGACTCCTGGAGTCAAGGTAAGTGACCTGTTGGGTGCTCACTGAAGAGAAAAAGGGACTTGAGAGTTTGAAGGAACTACAATAGAGGAGAGACGGGATCCAAGTGACAGTCTCTGAGCCTCTCCCATTGCTTCTTCAGGGCCAGCCTGGGCTCCCAGGGCCCCCAGGCCTGCCGGTGAGTACCACCTACTAAGAGTGTGGAGAGACCTCTGAGGGTTGGGAGAGCCTGCAGAGTGAGCTATGAACACAATTTCCTTTTCCTTCTGTTGCAGGGCCCTGGTTTCGCTGGACCTCCCGTAAGTCCTAAGGGGTAGAGCAGGGGACCCAGGACCCCCAGGGAAGAAAAGGAGGGTTTCCAGGGGAGGCCCCATCTTGAGGAAGGACCAGCATTGCTGTGATAGTGCCAGAATGGGCCAGCTTGCTGGAGACTATGGGTCAGCCCCTTTGGACCCATCCGCTGAGTCTGGAATAGTCTGGTCCTTACAGCCCAGGCTGTCAGTCTTTCTAGTTAATCAAATAATCACAGTGTTGACAAGGCTTTGGGTGCCTAACCAAGGTGGATTGACACTGTGAGACATCCTCTGTGCCCCACAGGGACCACCTGGACCTGTTGGCCTCCCTGGTGAAATTGGAACCCCGGGCCCCAAGGTAAGCCCCAGCCACCCTCTACGGACTCTACCTTTTGCCCTCTGTGTCCAAGCTGATGATCTGGGGTGGGTTTTCTGGGCTGAGCTGGCCTATAAGGAGCTCCTCCAGGTCTGAAGCAGAATCCACTTCTGATAAATTTAAAACTGCAGCAAGTCCTCCAGGAAGGAGAGGGCTGGTGTCACCTGCCAGTCTCCTGGAACTCCCCACTCTGGTGGCTTTCAGGAGATGCCCTAGAAGGCAATGTCAATGGAACAGTGGCAGGAAGTGGAGGAGAGGCAAGGGTAACCTAGAGCCAAGCAGGATAGTGTTGTCATTCGGATTCTTGTTTCCAGGGGGATCCGGGACCAGAGGGACCATCAGGGCCCCCAGGACCTCCGGGGAAACCGGTAAGTGTCCTCAGACCGCCGGAATGTCTGTGTTCTCTGGGGGAGCAGCTTGCTGGGGGCAATGGGTCAGATTAAGCCTCATCTTCATACATCTCCTCTTAGGGCCGCCCAGGAACCATCCAGGGCCTGGAAGGCAGTGCAGATTTCCTGGTGAGAGGCGAGGGGTCTGGGCAGGACTAACAGGGGTTTTCAGTGAGTGATGGGGAGGATCCAACATAGGGAGGTGGGGTGCTTGTTTGGGAATTGGTGAAGTGGAGATATATTGCCCAGCTGGCCCATGTAAGAGACCTCAGGACTCCATCGGATTTTTTTTTTTCCCAGTGTCCAACCAACTGTCCAGCGGGCGTGAAAGGTCCCCAGGGACTGCAGGGAGTGAAGGTGAGAATGGGTGGGAAGGGTGGGCTCACCCTGGAGGGTGGAGCATGTGATTGGGGAAAAACTGTAACTGAACCCTCTCCTTTTTCAGGGGCATCCAGGCAAACGCGGGGCTCTGGGTGATCCTGGCCAGCAAGGGAAGCCAGTGAGTGTGATGGCTGGGGCCAGGGATCGGGGTTAGGAGAGACAATCCTACAGAGATCTGACCCCTTCTGCATCCCTTCCCCTGTTCCTATACAGCCAAGGGACAGATCTTTGAACTGAGAGGCAGGAGGCCAACATTACATATCAATGTGTCTCTTGTCAAGTCCCTTCCCCACATGACATGGGACTATATTGGTTTCTAAATGTCCTTCCTAGGTGCCTACATTGGGGATGATAGCTGGTGTCTGCTTGTCTGTGTATTTGCCTGTTAATCTGACAGCTCCTTCTCACTCTTAGGGTCCCAAGGGAGATGTGGGTGCCTCTGGAGAACAAGGCATCCCTGGACCACCGGTAAGTACTTCACTATTATGACCCACCCCTGTCATCCTGGGAGTTCTCAATGAAATCATTCCCCTGCTCAGGCCTCTATCATATAAGAGAAAACTATCTGGATGGGAGTGTCTGGAGGGGGTGAGAGACTGGGGCTGTCATCTGAGAATTCCAGAACAGGTCCAAAGCTGCTCATTTAAAGGCCTGGCTAAGGTCCAGGCCTGCCACGATCCCATTAAGTGACCCTAGCAGGGCCCGTACCTCTGAACCACATTGTCCCATCTAGAAGGTATGGACTCTTTGTCTACTACAAATAGGAATCTGTTATTTTTCTGTCTTGACAGGGTCCCCAAGGCATCAGGGGCTTCCCAGGCATGGCAGGACCTAAGGGAGAGATGGTGAGTCTAGAGGTGCCCTGCAAGAGATGCTGTGATCAGTCCTCTGACTCCAGAGTCCAGCCAGGACTGACCCACAACCCTTTCCTCTCCCCAGGGTCCTCGTGGATATAAAGGCATGGTGGGCTCCATCGGCGCAGCCGGGCCACCGGTAAGCCTGTTCCTGTCCCCTCGCCCTGGGCATGCCCCAGGAGCTCCCGTGGGCGCTGCTCTTCCTGGGCCTAGGTGACTGGGACTCCTGTCTTCTTTCCAGGGTGAAGAAGGCCCAAGGGGGCCACCAGGCCGAGCTGGTGAGAAGGGTGACGTGGTAAGTCCTCAGGAACCCCTGGAAAGACTAGGAAGGGTTCAACTCCATCCAAGGCTGATGTGTTTGTGCACATGTATGTGCTTATGTATGTGTCTGTCAGTCTGTCTGTGGGATGAGTGCTAGGATCTGCTGATCTGTGCTGAGAATCCAGTGGGCATACATTCAGCTCCGGGGTCCAGTCCTGTGGTCACTGGGGTCAGACATTGAAATTCCAGCAAATCAGCCATGGAACTAATGCAATTTGGTCTGAATTCCAAGGCTTCTATTGGCTTCTCTTAACTCTTACTTAGTTTTTTAATTAATGGACTTTTTCTTAGCAGTTTTTGGTTTTTGGTTTTTTTTTTTTTTGGGGGGGGGGGTCTTTTTGAGACAAGGTCTCCCTGTATCCCCAGCTGGCCTGGAACTCACTATGTAGACTAGGCTGGCCTTGAACTCACAGAGATCCACTTGCCTCTGCCTCTTGAGTGCTGGCATTAAAGGTGTGCACCACCACGCCCAGTTGTTCTTTTATTTTATGCATATGAGTGTATTGTCTGCATGTGTGCAAGTGCACACCTGTTGTGCAATGCCCATGGAGATCAGAAGAAGACGTTGGATCTCCTGGAACTGGAGTTACAGACAGTTGTTAGGCACCATGTGGGTGCTGGGAATTGAGCTCAGGTCCTCTTTAAGAACAGCCAGTGCTCTTAACTACTAAGCCATCTCTCTGGCCCCTAAATAAAATAATTTAAAAATATGTAAGAAAAAAAAAGACATTCAAGGTTTACAGATAAGCAAGGGGAGCAGCAAAGTGGTCTAAGGAGGAGCAACCAGGTGAGTCAGTGGACAAGAAGCCAAGTGAGGGCATAAGCAGGATAAATTTCTCCTGTACTTTAACCCCCACACATCTAACAGTACATCTTAGCTTGTACGTCCAGCACACTCAGTGTGTAAATGCTCCTGTCAGAGTAAGAGCAAAATCCATTATTGTATAAAGGTCACTTGTGTCCTTGGAAGTTGTGATTTCAGTGGAGTGGTTCGTGTGAAGCTTGACGGGAACAGGATTAATAGAATATGGAACTGTTTCATTGTCACCGAAGTGTGTTAATCGGTTTGACTCATTCAGAGGATAAATTGACAATATCTTTAAAAATTCAAATGTTCATCTTTGACCTAGTAATTCAACCTCAAGTTTATCTTGTATCTAGATATTTTTAAGTTTTTATTTATTTAATACGATTATTATTAGTGTGTTTGTGTGTGTGTGTGTGCTTGTGTGTGTGTGTGCTTGTGTATGCAGGTCCACCAGCATGAATGTATGTGTGTGGTAGTCAGAGGACAAACTTCTACCTTGTGGGCTCTGGAGAGCAAACTCAGGTTGTCAGGCTTGCATGGCAAATACTTTTATCCACTGAGCCTTCTCATCAGCTCTTAAATTTGTGCAAAATGACGTATATAAAGGTAATTTTTTGAGATGGTGATGGAGTACATATGTCACCATGGATCATTTACTTCCTAAATGTGATATACAAAGAACTCTTAACTGTTATGGCATACTGTTAACTAAAATGTATTATTGGATGTATGAGGCAGAAATTTATATTACACTAACATTATGAAAAAAAAAAGAGAGAGAGAGAGACTACAGATTTGCTTGGAAAAAAAAAAAAAACAAGCAGAAAGTTCGGTTCCTTGCACCCACTTGGCTGCTAACAGCCACCTGTAACTCCAGTTCCAGAGAATCCATTGCCCTCTTCTTTGTAGACAGTGCATGCACGTGGTACTCTTACATGCCAGAAAAATATACATACACTATAAATAAAAAATGTAAAACATCCAGTGAGTCCCGTATGGCTGTCTCACAGGTTCCGGCTTTAGCTGTTTCCTTCACTCCGTTACTGCTTTGCACTGACATTTTCTTTTGTTTCTTTTTTTTTTTTTTTTTTCTAAGAAGGGGCCTCACTATGTAGCCTTGGTTTTCCAGGAACTCACTATGTAGCCCAGGCTGGCCTCCATCTCACAAGATCCACCTGCCTCTGCCTCCCTGGTGCTTGGTTCTGTTCTGACATTTTCAAGCAGATCCTTTCTCGTGTCATTTCACTGTAAGCACTGCTGAATGTATCTCTAAAAACTGAGGACTTTTTCCCCACATAATCACATCATTATCAAAACTAATGAAAGAGGGCTGGCGGGATGGCTCAGTGGGTAAAGACGCTGGCCATCAAGACTGACAACCGAAGATCGATCCCTACAAGATAAAAGGAGAAAACTGACTCCTACAAGTTGTCCTTTGACCTCCACAAGTGTGCCAAGGCCCATGCTTGCCCCCTCCCACTGTGCCCACATAAATAAATAAATAAATAAATAAATAAATATAATTTTTAAACATTGTTTGAAAACTAACAAAAGAGAGGTTGGAGAGATGGCTCAGCAGTTAAGAGCACTGGTCGCTCTTGCTGAGGACCCAGATTCAGTTCCCAGCACCCATAGTTGACTAACAACCATCTATAACTCCAGTTTCAGGGGATCTAACTCCTTCTTCTAGCCCTCCTAGGCATTGCATACATATGGTGCACTTACATATATGCAGGCAAAACACTCAGACACATAAAATAAAAAGAATAAAAGACTTTTAAAATCTTTTTAAAAACTTACAAAAGAAGCAATTATTCTTTAACATCACCAGGTATCCCACCCGTCTTTAGCCTTTTCCAGTTGTCCCCAAACCATCTCTATATCTTCACAGATCTTGTTCAAATCAAAACATACCCTCAAATATAAAGCCCACACATCACCCTTGGTGACTGTTGCTCTGCCTAAGTGAGTTCTGTTCTCTGGATGCCTGGGGCTTCCAGGATCCTTGGCCTCTTCTCCCTGCCCAGCTGCTCGGTGTTAACCTCAGTATTCCCCGCCTTGGTTCCAGGGCAGAAGTGTGCTTCCAAGTCCCTCTCATTCAACCTCTGCACCATGTGGCTGTGCTGCAGGGACTCTGGCACCCAGGGTCCTCTGGTCTTAGCTGTGCTTTTCTCTCTCTACAGCCAGTAGGCTCAGCATCCTGAAGATAACTTGATCTCTATCTACTTTGTAGGGAAGCCAAGGTGTCCCGGGACCCCAGGGGATAACAGGCCCAAAAGGAGTAACGGTAAGTGCCAGGGGCCCAGACCCCGGGCCATTCAAAGACCAGGATCTGATCAGTTTGCCCACATGCTTAGAGGGAGAGGAACATGGAGCTGTAGACTGAACTCTGCAGTAGGCAGCTAGATTTATATCCGGGCAAATGCTTCCTTTTCTGAGCCTCAGTTTCTTCACCTATAAATAGTGGTAATGCCATAGGAAGAATTGTGAGAAGCTAATAACATTCTGAGCATTGTCATCCACACAAAGGAAAGATGGGGCTTGTCCCCTTTAACTCCTTCCAGCTTGGACTCCCCTTACCCTGTTGGCTGAGGTTTCATAAGATAACCAGATCCTCTGCCTGCCTGCACATTGCAGCTATCTCAGAGGGTCATGTCACAGGGTGGGTGGCTTGACCCCCAAGGATCTTCTCATTTTGAACTTTCTTGAACTTTCTTCCTGAGCAGGGGCCTCCAGGCATTGATGGCAAGGACGGGACCCCTGGCATGCCTGGTGTGAAGGTAGGAGTGAGGAGTGCCGGGGAGTCTGGGAAGGGTCAGGCCTGATTCTCCTCAGGTCTTTGAACCCCATCACTCTGATCCTAGACGTTTCAGACCCCACAGCTCTCCTGCATTTCTCAGGCACATCTCTCCTTGCTTCTGGACCTGCTTCCTATCTACACTTGGGTGCAAGCCATGTACCCTCTGGTTGGGGCTCTAATTTGTGCTTCTGGTTCTCTTTCCAGGGCAGTGCAGGACAGGCAGGGCGGCCAGGAAGCACAGGCCACCAGGGTCTAGCGGTGAGTATCCAGTGGAGGCACCAGGGCTGCCCGGGGCAATCTGGTCCTCTTGGGCCTCAGAGAGCTCAACCGCTCTGTGGCCCACCTCCCTGTGATGGTGTGAGTGGCTGATGAGATCAATATCCACACCTGAGCCTGGCATTGTCCTGCTTCTGGCTCATTACCACTTCTGTGGCTCCTGGCCTAGCGTAGGCCTCATTTGGACAATTCTAGCTTTCTCTTTGCTATTCCAATTCTCCACATTTGCTATGTGGAATCAGTTTAACCATTCTGTAGCTATTTGATATCAGAGGAACACTAAGTGGTGGGGAGACATGATAAATGGGGCAGATGTTTGACCTTAATGTTCATCTTAGCGTTCAGGACCACCATAATTTGAGCCTAGCTTACCATCCTCTTCATCAGCACTTCCCTTCTCAACACTACAGTGCCTTTTCTTTTTCTTTCTTTCTTTCTTTTCTTTTTTTGAGATGGAATTTGACTAGATAGCCCTGAGTGGCCTAGAACTCGCTTTGAGGACCAAGCTGGCCTCCAACTCACAGAGATCCACCTGCCTCTGCTAGCATCAAAGGGAGTGTGCCACTAGGCCCAGCTTTCAGTGGCTTTTCTATCTCTACCCCAGTAGGCTTTCCGCTCTTTCCACACAGGCACATCTCTCCCTCATACCTCCTGGAGCCCCGGCTGAGGGTGCCTCCACTCTTCCCTTCTGGGGGCACCAGGTGGCCAAAGCCTGCCTCTCTGTGCATGTGCAGACGTGTGTTCTTCACTCTATGCACCTAAGTGCTGGGCGGAGAGGCAGGCCATTCTCATACTCTACGCCTCTCCTACCAGGGCTCACAGTAGCAGTGAAAGGGCGGCCAAGTTCATGATAGTGGATCTCCCACAAGGAAGAGGAAATCTGGATTAGGCAAGGCAGCAGATACATGGGACACCCCTCCCCATACCAGGGCAGAAACTGATATCAATGTCTTTCTTTAGGGTGTGCCAGGCCAGCCTGGGACAAAAGGAGGCCCCGGAGACAAGGTGAGATCATTCCCAAGCCAGAAGAATTGGTACCATTTGAGCAACGGAGCCACGGGGTGGGGAAGCAGGGCATGGCTTAAAGGTGTGAGGCCTAGTTCTCATCCAGGGCTTAACACTCAGCCTGGGCCAAACCTCCATTTGCCACCACTCTGCCCCTCAGTCTGGCTTGGCTGAGTGGAAATAAGGACTCATGTTGTGAAATCCAGAGGAGAAACAAACTCAGGAAAAGCAGTGGAGCCCAGAGGACTTGACTAAGAACACCCTGTTCATTGGTCAGATTTTATTCAGGGTTTCTGGTTGTACTTGAGACTAAGGACTGGCCAGAGCTATCAGACTAACATGAACTGTGTTTTCCTGCAGGGTGAACCAGGCCAGCAGGGCTTCCCTGGAATCTCTGGACCCCCTGGAAAAGAGGTAGGTGTCCTTCTCCTCCTCTCCCAGGCCTGAGGCCCTGACCTCATTGTAGGGCCAGGTAAGACTGAGGGGTAGAGAATTTGGTGTCAGTCCTGACTAACCGACCCAAGCAAACTCTCTGCATTCTGGGCCAGCTCCAGCCTCCAAATAGAAGCCAGGTGGCCAAGCAAGGGTGGGGAGGGGTAAGCCAGGTGTGGAAAGGAGGGTCCCCCCCAGGCCAGCTGCTAATGCTCATTTCTCTTTCTTTCAGGGAGAGCCAGGGCCTCAAGGAGAAATTGGTCCACGGGGCATCATGGGACAGAAGGTAAGTGCCTGGCCCCGGAGGACCTTGCAGCAGCTGGTAGTGTCAGATCCAGGATCTGTATGAGTCCTCTCTGACAAGGCCTCAAATTACTGGTCTGTGAAATGTTTTGAAAAGGATCCCGTGCTGATAACAGCCTGGGTGGCAAGGGGGCCGGGGGTGCTGGCTTGCAAGGTGCCCCTACTGAGATCTCACCCAGATATGATCTTATCTTTCCATTTCAGGGTGACCAGGGTGAGAGGGGGCCAGTGGGGCAACCAGGCCCTCAAGGACGACAGGTGAGCACAGGCTGGCTGAGGCTGGCAGTGGGCGCACAACTGGATCCCTCGTTTGATTAAATATATACATATATTTAATATTTATTTTCTCCTCCTCAGGGCCCCAAGGGAGAGCAGGGTCCCCCCGGAATTCCAGGGCCCCAAGGCTTGCCAGGCATCAAAGGAGACCAGGTGCCACGAGGGTTTGGAAAACGCTTGGGAAAGTGGCCTGGATGTGGAACTGGGTTAAACCTTCCTGAGCACCCCACACTTGTGGGTTCCTGGCTCCGGTCTGCTGGACCAGCGGAGAGGCAGGGGCGTGGCGGGGGGCGACCAGGTGGGGGTACCTCTCAGAGCCTCCCCTTCCTGGAGAGAACAGCTCGCTTAGCCCCTCATCTCGCTTTCTCCAGGGCTCCCCAGGGAAGACCGGGCCCCGCGGCGGAGTGGTGAGTTCCAGCGCCCGCTGCCCGGCCTGCAGGCGCCTGGCGCGTGGGGCATCGGGTCGGTACCCTGCGCCCCGCGTCGCCACCCCGGAGCTTGACCCAAGGTTTTCTCTATACAGGGCAACCCAGGGGTGGCCGGCCTCCCCGGCGAGAAAGGGGAGAAGGTGAGCGCGGGGCTCGGGCCGGGCAGGGAACGGGAGGCTGGGCTCGGGTCCGCGCCGCGTTCTGACCGCGCCCCCACTGCCTGCAGGGCGAGTCTGGCGAGCCGGGGCCTAAGGGACAGGTGAGTCTCGCCCCTGGCTCTCAAGCGGACGCTATCCTCCCTAGACACCACGTCTGGCCCCGCCCACGTCTGGCCCCGCCCACGTCTGGCCCCGCCCTCCATCCCGGTCCCGCCCTCCATCCCGGTCCCGCCCTCCATCCCGGTCCCGCCTTCTCCATGTCCCTTCCGCCCCTCTCATTCCGGGTTCGCACCTCATCCTCCCGCAGCAAGGAGTCCGCGGAGAGCCAGGCTATCCCGGCCCCAGCGGGGATGCAGGCGCCCCGGGCGTGCAGGGCTACCCTGGGCTTCCCGGCCCCCGAGGACTGGCAGGAGATCGAGGCGTGCCCGGACTACCCGGGAGACAGGGTGTGCAGGTGAGTTGACCCCAGGGCAAGATCTCCAGGTAGGACATCTACTTGGGGTTGTGGCTTATCCACCAAAGCTGGGAGTTCCCTGAGTGGATCCCAGAGATCCACTGGCTTCCCTGAGACTGGGTGTGACACGTGCCAGGAAATGCAGGACGAAGATAGGGGCCCGAGGGCTAGAGCCCGTCCTGGCTGCCTGGGGCTTCTTCCTGAATGGTTTCCTCTGTTCTCAGGGCCGAGGTGCCAGTGACCAACACATCGTGGACGTGGTGCTGAAGATGATACAAGGTGAGGGGAGGGCTGCGGTCCCTCCCCTCGGCCCACTTTAGTGTCCAGCCTCTCCATGTGGCCTTGCTGAGGGTCTGGTGCGCATCCAGGCCTGCAGCGAGGGAGCGGAACCGTGGATAGATTAACAGAAAACGACCTGAGGAAGAAGCTTTTCAAATATGGGCTTTTCTGTCTGCAAACCTAAGGACCTATGGGCCGTCAGGATTCTCCACCCTCTCTAGGCTTATCTCAGACCATTCTTCTTCCTCCTCTTCCTCCCAGAGCAACTTGCGGAGGTGGCTGTGAGCGCCAAGCGGGAAGCCCTGGGCGCAGTCGGGATGGTGGGTCCTCCAGGACCTCCTGGGCCCCCGGGGTATCCAGGCAAGCAAGGACCTCATGGCCACCCTGGCCCTCGAGGCATTCCTGGCATCGTGGGAGCAGTGGGTCAGATTGGCAACACGGGGCCCAAGGGTAAGTGCTGCTCCTGAGTGGTAGCTGAGTTGATAAAGGGGAATTTGGCCAAGGGCAGCCCAGCGGCCTCACTACCCCTTCTAGGGTGAGACCCCAGAGCTTCTCCGTCCCTCAGCCACTCCTGGGTTCTTCCCTTGCAGCAAGCAGGTAGAGACTGATGCCATTTTATAATTTGAGGGCTTTGTTTTGATCTGCTTAATGTGGCACCTCTCACCACAGCTCTAGAGGTTAAGGCGCGCAGGCCTGGGGCCACAAGACTTGAGTACAAATCCTTCCTCCTGGCTCTTGGACTAGTTATCTAAACCTTAGATTTGTCTATAAAATGGAGACATTAACAGTAGCAACCTCATAGAGCTAGCTATGTGGGGATTACATTTAGAGGTCGTGTGCAGGGAGTCCTTTTCAATGAAATGCTTGGTACATCATAAATGTCACATATCCCCAGGCATTTCCTGTAAAAAAAAAAAAATCCTATCAGGCACATAATCTCCCATCTTTTATCTGTCTCTCGCTTTATCCGGCCAGCCTCTGTGGTCATTTACAACTTCCCCCAACTTTAAAGCAGCACAATACTGGAACAGTTGCTGTGTAGGAAACCAATTAAATAGTGGGAAAAATATTTCTGGATGCTGGAAAACAAGACTCTCTTTTTCTGTCTTCAGGAAAGCGTGGAGAGAAGGGTGATCAAGGAGAAGTGGGACGTGGGCACCCTGGCATGCCTGGGCCCCCAGGGATCCCAGGTAACACCTTGGTCCAGTCCAGCTACCCTGGGGGTTATTGACCCATGGACATCTGGGTCTCTTGCATGGAGGCCTGGCACTCAGTCAACTTGGAGGTCTCTGGGAGGGGTCTGGCTGGGAACTGAGGACTTCTGAGGAGGCGCCAGAACCACCTGACGGAGGGAGGGACGGGCATTGCTTCCAGGACTCACTGACTGGGACCTGGCAGCATGTCTTCTTGCATCTTTCTTCCTGTGACACCCTTAGCCTCATTTTCCCTCCCTGAAAGATTTCCTCATGCCCCACCTCTCCCTCTCACAGGTCTCCCTGGCCGGCCTGGCCAGGCTATCAACGGCAAGGATGGAGACCGAGGGTCCCCAGGGGCTCCAGGAGAAGCAGGCAGACCTGGCCTACCAGGCCCAGTGGGGCTTCCAGGCTTCTGTGAGCCTGCAGCCTGCCTGGGAGCATCAGCGTATGCCTCTGCTCGCCTCACAGAGCCCGGGTCCATCAAAGGGCCATGAGCAGCCGGCCAGGACAGAGCCCACCAGTGTCCTAGGTCCCCTCTGGGAAGACATGTACCCCAGCCCAGCCCAGGAGGCTGGCATTCTCAGGACCTTCTTTTTGGAATCTAGGGGTCCTAAAGACAGGTTTAATATGGGGGAGGGGGAGGGAGGGCATCAGAGTAAAGGGAGACCAATAGGGCAGTTGTTGCTGGACAGCCGAAGTTCCCAAGGGAAGAGGGTGACTTTTCTTTACAGAGCACCACTTGGATGTTACCAGCTGTCCTTCACCCACACCAATCCACGCTGCCATCCTGTCCTTTGGGCGGGTGGACTGAGGCCTCTGTGGGTCACCACTCCAATCTCCCTCTTTGGACTTACGGGACATGTGCTCAGGATGACTCTGAGCTAGTGATCCTTTGCCTGGCCCACTACTGCCTTTCTGCCTCCCCCCTCCCCCCCCAGTATTTAAACACCCATCTCCCTCTGTTTCTGTCTCCCAGTTCCTTCTCCCCAGTTCCACTCTGGCCTTTGTGTAAATAAACTTGGTTACAAACTGATTTCTCATGGGTGGGGATAGGAAGTTGCTGCTGTGCCTCCTCTGTTGTAGGTTCCCAAAGGGGAGAGAAGGTCTGGGGCCCTCCATCTGGGCGTATCCTGAATTGGGAGCACTTGGAATGGCAGGCCTGTTTGAGAAACATCTGTGGGAAGAACCTGAAAGTGGAGGCAGGATAGTGACCTGCTGTGTAACTCTGGGCAAATCTCTGAGCCTCTTTGTACAGTAGAGTGGCAAGGGCTTGGCCATGTCATTTATCCAAGTATACCACACCCACTGCCTTGACCCAGCTGTTCTCTCCTCCTTCCTTCCCCTTCTTATTTGAAAGGGTCTCAAGTATTCCAAGCTGACCTTGAACTTGCTATGTAGCCAAGGATGACCTTTTCTGATCCTCTCACCTCTACCTTCCGAGTACTGGGATTATAGGTATGTGCTACCGTAGTACATGGGATGAACCTAGGGGCTTGTGCATGCTAGGCATGCAGTGTGCCAGCTGAGCTTACATTCCCAGCACACACACACACACACACACACACACACACACACACACGCACACCAGGCCCATTTCATTGACTCCGATGTGTTGGCCTTCTACTCCGGAAGCTTGGAGTACATTGAAAGATCTTGCTATTGCCTTCCATGTGCTCCTGTGAGAAAAAAACAGCATAGGTCTGGATGATGAAATTCTAGGGGACACTGGCTCAGATCTGATCTGTATGCCCCAGGGCAGGCTCCTGGTCCATTGTTCTTTTAGCCAGCCAGGAACTTGTGGAAATTGGGTGGCTAATTTCTTTGTTCAAGTATTGATTTGGGTATGTATTGCTCCCAAATGAAGCACTCTCTCATCTCCAGCCCCTCCCGGAGAACAAGGACTGCAGGCTAAAGCCCAGATAGCTCCTGAAACCTGGCCTTCCCACAGCTGACCACAGGACAGTGCTGGTCCTCACTCCTCCCTCTCTCAACACACATTTACCACTAGAGACATCTCAGCCCCTTCCCACAATCCGGGGATAGCCAGGAAGGACAGGGCCATCAAGGTGACTTTGCCTTGAGCTTTGGCCAATCCTGTTATAGCATCCCAGCCCCAAAGAGGGCCCGAACTGTGTGGCTGCCAGGGAACCCTTGGAGTGCAGAAATCTAAGGCCTGGTGAAGGAAGGAAGAGAGCTGCCCTAGTACTGAGCGGGCTCTAGACACTCATAACTGTGGTGCTGCCGCTGGTGGCCGTGGTGCTGCCGCTGGTGGCCGTGGTGGTCCTAGTAAGGGGTGGTACTCTCACGCTCTCAGAGACTGGACTCCATATTTGGCCTAGTGCCTGAAACCTTGGACTCAGAGAGCCTTTCTCCTCCAAGTTTTCTCATGTTCTCAGGAGCCCTTCCTGGTTCCTCTGTGTGACTCTGTAAGACTGAGTCCACTGGATGATTTCAGTGGCAGCAGAGAAGCTGATGATTCACAAATCTCGTGCAGTGTTCCACCTCATTTCCTGTGAAGAAGCATCTGAAGGGCCAAAGGGGACCCCAGGCCACCTGCTCCAGCCACGTCAGTCCCTGTGCTGTTCAAGCATTCTGTGCCACACACGCTGTGCTTGCTGCCTAGAATGCTGCTCCCCAACTACCTTCCCTGCCAGCAGCTTGCTTTCAGGTCTTTGCTCAGTGACCTCATCTCTATCCTGCATTCCAGATCCCGCCTCTGCTGGCTTCTTTCCCCTTAGCACATCTCTGTTTACCATAAAACACTAGAGTATAAACTCCACAAAGCAGGGACTTTGGCCTCTCCTTCACTGTTCTAGTTTCTAGAACCCAGCGTCTGGCACACAGCAGGTGCTCAATATTTGTTGAATGAATATATATATATATATATTACTCAAAGAAACAAGAGACTATCAAGCATCAAACTCAGAAGGAAGGGGCTTGGTTTTACCTTGTATGTGACTGTGAGATGTGTTCCTGGCAGCCCAGGAATTCCAGTGTTTCTTTTGACCACCAAGAATAGTGACCTTCCCCTCCACAACTGAAATTTTTTTTTTTTAAGATTTTGTTTTGCTTTGTCTTTTTGAGACAGGGTTCCTCTGTAGCTTCATCTAGCCTCATCTGCTATAAAGACCAGGCTGTCCTCCCTCTCATAGAGATTCAACTGCCCCTGCCTCTGGAGTGCTGGGATTAAAGGCATGTACCACCACTTCCAGCCCCAGTTAGATTTTTAAAAAATATTTGTTATTATTCTATTATTATTTATATGAGTGTATTGCTTGCATGTAGGTAGGTACACCCATGTTGTGCAGTAGTCATGGAGATGAGAAAGTGCGTCAGGTCCCTGAAACTGGAGTTATGAATGGTTGTTGGCTGTCATGTAGGTGCTGGGAATTGAACCCAGGTTCTCTGCAAGAGTAGTCAGTGCTCTTAACCTGCTGAGCCATCTCCAGCCCACGTAATTTTCCATTGTTCTCAATCACAGAACATGGCAATACCATGAGACACCCCAAGGTATCCCCTGCCTTCCAGACACGTTCTTCCGTACTTTCATTTTAGAGAAACAGTCTAATGTTGTCCCTGGTAATCTAGATCAATCATCTCCTAACACTGGTACCCATTTCTTAGCCAGCTGGCTCAAGGGCATCATGGACCCAAAGTGACCAGGAGGAAGTCTCAGCTTCTAGTTCAACAGAATGTTTATTGTGCCCCTTGGCAGATGCATTCCTCCCTCTGGAACCAATACTTCAAGGCCTGCAGAGTACAAGGTCTCAGGAACAGGAGGCAAAAGTTTTCCTACTGAGTCACAAGGAGTGACAGTAAGAGACACCATTCCCCCGTCCACCCCTTGACTCCTGGACCTGTGAAAACTGGCTATAGGAGAAATGGTCCCATATATTGGATGCTGAGTCAAAGGACACACAGCCTTCTGAAGAACCCAATCCTCCAGGCTTCTGCTACCCAATTGGCACTTTAGCTGTTTTTTTAAAGGGCCATTCCACTGTTCCATCAAGCCAGCTGCTTCAGGATGGTGTACATGGCAAGACCAGTGCCTTCCACGAGCACAGGCCTACGGCCACACGTCCTTAGCTGTGGTTTCCCTGGTCAGAAGCAATGCTGCGTGGAATACCATGATGGTGGATAAGGCATTCTGTAAGGCCCGAGATGGTAGTTTTAGGAAAGACAAATCCATAACCAGATTAAGTATTTATTCCAGTAAGGACAAAGTGCTGTCCCCTCCACAACAGAAGTGATCCTATGTAGTGAACCTGCCACCTGGTGGCTGATGTGGGAATGGTGCCATATTAGGGGTTTCGTGTTAGTCTCTAGAACGTGTCACAAGCAATCCAATCTAGGTAAGTGCAAGTCCATGTTGTTGAGCCCATGCATGACCTCCATCTCTGCTACTATGCCACTGTGTTCATGGGCCCAGTGGGCATTACAGGGATGGATAGAGAAAGACTGTCCACAGAATGGCTCATCCTATCTACTTGACTATTAACTCTAGAACAAATGAAAGAATTATACTGAATTATGGTACCGGAGTCAAAGTCCATCAACCAATTTACAGATTTGTGCCAGTTTACAGATCAAGCACCCCTTGAATAAAGGGAGGGCCAGGCTCCCTTGATGAAGAACACACTGAAGAGTTTTACCAGAAGCTTCTCCCATTCTTCTTCAGCAGGACCTAAGGCCTTTTCTGGAGTAACTGTACAGTTGGGAAAGGGACAACCAGACGTTTGTGGGTTCTGATTTGACACTGATTCCAGGAGACCCCGCCCTCAAAAGCATTGTGGCCTTCTAGTTAAAGCAGGGGCTTATGGAGGTCAGGTGATTGACGAAGTTTTGGCTAAAGTCTGAGTCACAGTGGGTCCAGTGGGTTCCCAAATTCATCCTGTGGTTATTTCCCCAGTCCCAGAATGTACACTTGGGATCGATATATTTAGAAGTTGGCAGAATCCCAATATTGGTTCCCTTACCTGTGGAGTGGGGGCATCATGGTTTAAAAAGCTGGACAGAAGCCACTGGAATTGCCTCTACTATAGAAAATGTGAACCAAGAACAATACTGCATCCCTGGAGGGATTACAGAAATTAGTGCGCCCATCAAGGACTTGAAAGCTGCAGGGATGGTGGCTCCCCCACATCTCCCTTTAACTCTCCTATTTGGGCCATGCAGAAGGCAAACGGATCGTTGAAAATGACAGTTGACTATCAAAGATTTAACCAAGTATTGACTCTAGCTGCAGCTGCTGTACCAGACAGGCGTGGTCTCCTTCCCTGAGAAGATTGACACATCTGGTACCTGGGACACAGCTATTCATCTTGCAAGTGTTTTTTCTTGATGCCTGATGATAAGGACTACCAGAAGTAACTTGCTTTTGGCTGGCAAGGCCAGCAGCATACCTTTATAGTCTTACTTCAAGGATCTATTAATTCTCCAGCCCTTTGTCATAACTTAGTTCAAAGGGACTTGATAGCCTGCCTCTTCCACAAGGTATCGCACTGGTCTACTCTCCCCTCCACTGACCGCATGATGATTGAACCAAGTGAACAGGAGGCAGCAACCACTTTGGAACTGTTGATAAAGCATATTTGCATTAGAAGATGGGAAATAAATCTATTGAAATTCAAAGGCTTTCTACCTCTGAGAAATTTCTAGGAGTCAGGTGGTTCAGGGAATGCAAAAAATATTCCTTCTAAGGTGAAAGATAGGTTGTTGCACTTGGCCCCTCCCACTTCCAAGAAAGAAGTGCAGTGCCACAATTAGTAGACCCATTCAGATTTTGTGGGCAGCACACTGCTAACTCAGGTGTTAAGCTGGCCCACATACCACGTGACTTGGAAGGTTGCTAGTTTTGAGTGGGGCCCAGAACAGGATAGTGCTCTTCCAACAGGTCCAGGCTACTGCAGAGGCTGCTCTGCCACACAGGCCATATGATCCATCAGATAGGGATGCAGGCCCTCGTAAAGCATAGTGAAGGCCTTTGGGATTTTGGAACTAGTTTCTACCTTCATCGGTAGACAATTATCCTACCTTGGAGAGACAGCCAATAGCAAACTACCTAGAACAAGTAAAAAAACCTGAATTATCGACCCCAGGTGTTGGGGACCAAACCTAGGCCCTTGTGCACCATAGGCAAGTACCCTATGACTAAGCCACATCCCCAGCGCCCAAAGCCTGAATTCCTACAATGACATTCAAGGCCCTGTAAGGTCTGTCCTCCCTATTTCATCTCCTAATTCCTCGAGCACACACCATTGCAACTCCTCTGCTGTTTCTCGCCTGCTTCAAGCCCTTTTACCTGGAGTTTCCTCTTCCCAAGATGCCCCCGGACACGCTACCCATCACTGCCCCGCCTCACAGCTCTTCCATACGTACATATATACATACCTATAATAAAGTTTGGCCTCCAAATTAGGCCAAATAATAAAATAGGTCAGTTATAATAAAAGTTATGTAGGACTGGAGATGAGGCTCAGTTTGTAGAGTGCTTGTCTGGCATGCTCAAGGCCCTGGGTTCAATTGCTAGCACCACATAAGTTAGATGTGGTGGTGGATGCCTGTAATCATAACACTCAGGAGGTAGAAGCAGGAAGATCAGGAGTTCAAGGTCATCCTATATAGTGAGTTTGAGGGCAGCCTGGGATACATAAGACCTTGTTTCAAAAAAAAGAAATGAAGATGTAGCTCTTGATAGGCTGACCATAGGCTCCAGTGGATGCCCACACTCAGAAACATATGGGCAGCACAAATTGGAGTTAATGGGTTATTGGAAAAAAAAAAAAAGAGGCCATGAAGTCGGGGGTAGGATAGGGCGGGCTGAAGAAGAGTTAAAGGAGAAGTGTGCATGAATATAATCAAACAGACTGTCATGAAATTCTCAAAGAATAAAAATATTTATTTTGAAGTTATATGAATATAGTCTCTCTTCAATGACTCAAGACAAACAGTAATATTTCTGCTCTGTGGTCAGAAAGCAAAACAACAGGTTAAGAGGTGACCTCTGTACCTTACCTACTATTAACTATAATTTAGTCAGAAGGAAGCTCTGACCCAGTCAGGGAAGTTATCTGTTCACTGGGTGGGAGTACCAGTCCTGGTTTCTTGGGCTTTAGAACACGTGGGGGCGTCTTCTGATTGTTCTTGAGTCAAAATGTTTAGGAAACCATTTCAGGTATTAGAGAGAAGCCAGAGAGACAGCAGTAGTACATAAAGCAAACCCAAGACAATTTGAGTTCATAGAAACGGAGGAGAGTTCCAAATGAAGCTCCCGAGGGGAGCCCCGCATCAGCACAAGCTGGCGCTGCTCTGGGTGCAGCAGGCGGAGGTCCGGGGCGACAGTGCTGAGGACACTGTCAGGCGATGCTGCACAGCACTCTCCAGGTACAGTGCCCGCTCCTCAGGTGACCAACACACAGTGGCGTACACACGACGCACAGATACATCAAACTGAACACAAGGACATAAATCTGCATTGCAATTTTTAATGTTTCGCTTGTGCAGAACTGAAATTTGTACTTAAAGGCACAGAAGGAGGGAAAGGCAGTTATCTGAGCATGAAGTCACAGGAAAAGGGTGCCAGAGAGAAGCCACGGGACTGCTTGGCTCTAGTGCAGGGAAACAAAGAACACGGCGCTGAACTAGAGTTTTGATTTTATTACAGTTCCATGTGAAGATATCACTCAAATGTCAGCTGAGCAGAAGATTTTAGGGCCAGATATGAAAGGTACAGTTGATCTCACTTTGGTGTAAATGCCCAGAAAGTAAACATTATCAGTGAGTGGAGCCTTAGGCACAAAACAGTTCTCATCCAGAACATGGACAGAGACATGAAGCAGTCAGACAGACACCTTTTACCACTGGAAATCTTCCATGACGTTTTTCCTGAAAGTAAACATCTGCCTATCAAGAATTTGAATTTTAAAAAATGGAACCTGGTCTAATTAGTATTTACTAATAAAAATTACAAAAATAAAAACAGAAACTTCTGTCCCTGAAAAAGCTAGAAAACTATTATTTTTTCCTAAAAGAGAATCACCAATATTTTGCCTTTATGTCTTTTCAAATGTCATTTCCTCTTTTTTCCCATGTCTGCCAGATCTAACACTGGGAAACTGGTACAGTATGGCAATTTCTTCTAAGTGGAAGGTTATACTATTATTTACGGAGTGGGAAGAAGCTAGTTTACCCTACTGGGACCAGGTGGGGAAACAGATAAAAACTGAGACTTTCTTTTAAAAAACAAAGTCATTGATTGAAAACTTTTTTTTTTTTTTTTGGATCATAGGGTCTTACTATGTAGCCCTGGATGGCTGGAACCTGCTTTACAGACAAGGCTGTCCTCTAACTCAGAGTTCTGCTTGCTTCTGCCGCCTGGGTGCTGGGATTAAGGCATGCACCCCCAGAACCAGCAAACTTTCTAATTTAAAGCACTGTTAGCAATTCCTAAACTCGGCATGGTGGATCACACCTGTCATCCCAGCACTGGGAAGGCTGAAGCAGGAAGATTGTTATGAGTCCTAGGCCAGCTTGGGCGACAGAGTGAGTTTGGGCCATCATGGACTACAGCGTGAAACCCTGTCTCAGAGACAGAGACAGGGGCGGAGATGGTAATTCCTAGTCAACGTGTAGCAAGAAAAGGAACAGAAAGATTCAAGACTTGGTACACCAGTACAGCATATGTCAGACAACTTTCAATATCATTAGCCCAACTAATTATGACTTTTCTTTCTTATTTAAAACACTGATTGGCCAGGTTAAATCATAATAACATGAAGGTAAAAACAAGTTTCATGCAGGTACGAGCACAATGATTCGGGACCACTGTCTGTTTCTGCCTCGCAGAAAGGACTCAGAGGTGGTGTTCCCACCTTTAAATATATGAACTGAACACCTTATATGCAGATTCCACATAAGTATGTAAATAAAATGAGTTGTGCATTTTCTTAAATAATTTTACAAATTGATGGTAAACCAGATGCTAGATAAAACTATGCTTTTAAAAACATTAAGCCTCAAAATTTTATCCAGTGTTTTAAGAAATGGATTATTAAAATCATTTTTGAAATGAGATATTAAATGTATTTAAATCTGGACTTTTCTGTATGTAATCGTTTGTCTTTTAAATAAAGTTTAAAAACGTCAAGAGCTGGAGCATGCTGCCAGGACAGAAGTAACCAGAAATGTCTTGTTATAACCCTGGGCACTCAGTCTTGCTTTGTGTCCTTCAGAGCCTGCAGTCTCTCCAGCAGTGGAGGGTGAGAATAGTGCCACATTGAAAACAACCAGTCAGAGACCGGGAATCCCAGGTTATCTTTGTTTAGTTTGATCAAAGCAGAATACAAGTCTTTAGCCTTCCCAAGCTTCTTGGCAAAAGCATCAGCTTGAAACTCAAATCTGCGGCTCAGGACTGTCAGGCAGAAGGACAGAACCTGGAAAAGGAACGGAAAACAGTTCAGCTGTCAGGCACCTTTGCTGCAGTGAAGGCTTTGTAGCCTGAGCTGCAGAGGAAGGCTGAGCTGGGATATGAGAAAAGACAGGCAAACTGATAAACACTAGGGTTTAAAGAATTGAGGGCGGGAATTACTACAAATTGCACCCCACCCCAAGCACAGACAGGAAATGGAGGTATTATGAAGTAGTAGCTTTTGGAGGCTGGAGAGATGGCAGCTTTTGAGAATCCACCATGTGCCAGGAATTCCACATATTCCCTGGGAAGCTATTACTTCCACTGTACAGTTGAGGAAGGTGAAGGTGACAGCTCAGTCTGTGGAGGCCACACAGCTGAAAGCTAGTGTTGAACTCTAGGTGAATCTCAGCCAGTGCACACCACCTTCCCAGAGTCAGACAGAAGTCATGCTAATTTGTATTCAGACTTTCTTTTACTCTCTTAAATTTTTTTTGAGACAGGGTCTTGCCATATAGCTGGCAAACTCATGATCCTCCTCCAGTCTGCTGAGTCAATACTGAGCTTCCTCTAAGCTGAGCTATGGCCGTACCTTCAGAAAAAGCCTAGTTTCTGAAGACTGTTAGGAAAGGGAACATTTTTATGGGAAAATACCTAAGTATGGCAGGTTGCCTGTCATAATGTCTATTTCTTAAATTATTTTGACATAAAATTTCTTCCATCTTTTTTTTCAAATCTGCTTTTGGGGACCAAGGGACAGCTCAGTGAGTAAAATGCTTGTTGCATAAGCTTGAGGATCCAAGTTTGAATCCTCAGCACACATGTAAAAGCCAGGTGAGGTGTGTGGACACACGTCTGCAAACCCAGTGAGAAAAGGGATGGAGAGGTGGGAGTGTGGTCAAGGTGAGTCCCAGGGACTCGCTGGTCAGTCAATCTAGCTGAAAAAGTGAGCTCCAGGTTTGGTGATACAGGAAGATGCCTTTTATCGACCTCTGGCCTCCACATGTGCTTACTCGGAAAACACTTACCATACGGCCTACTTCTCTCCATTTTTCTTTCATGGTACCCCCACCACACACACGCTTTTATAACTGAAAAAACAGGATTCACCTATTTGGTCTTAAAACCTTTACTCTATGACCTGTCCCAAGAATGAATGGCGGTATCTCAAGATCGCCAGCATTGTTTCTTGGCTTAATTTGGGAGCCTTACCAATCACCATGAAATACTTCTATGAAAAACAGTTTCATTAACCTGTGTCTCATCATGTGTATGGAATCTGCTAGCAAGGAACTCGCTATGTAGACCAGGCTGACCTTGAACTGACAGAGATCCACCTGTCTCTGCCTCCAGAATGCTGGGATTAAAGGAATGTACCACCATGCCCAGCAGGATTTTTTTTTTTTAATACCTTTATGGTTCAAGATTTGAAACAGGCAAAAGCACATTTGAGATACCATTAAGAAGTATACATTACCTCATTGTAAGGTGAAAAAATAAACTGAAAGATAATTAGTAGTCCAATTAGAGTGGGTTGGCTGTCATAAAAACCGAAGGCAGCAAAAAGTTCCTTTCGACCAATTAATACAGCAAACAAGAAAAAACACAGGAAAGAATTCATCTAGAAAAGAAGGCAAAATTGTAGGTTACTACTATGCAGATTTCACTGTGGGATAAGGAGCACCACAGGCTGTAAGAAGACAGAAAGAGTGCAATAAGAAACACGTTGTGCAGCGGGACATGGTGGCACATCCTGGATCCGAGCACCTGGGAGGTGGAGGCAGGAGGATCAGGAGTCCAGGGTCAGCCTGGGCTAGGAGACCCTGTCTCAGAAAACAGCAACAAAAACCCAAACACACATTCACACCCACACCCACCGAGGGTGGGGGGGGAGGAAGAAGAAGAAGAAGAGGAGGAGGAGGAGGAGGAGGAGGAGGAGGACGAGGAGGAGAAGAGAAGAGAAGAGAAGAGAAGAGAAGAGAAGAGAAGAGAAGAGAAGAGAAGAGAAGAGAAGAGAAGAGAAGAGAAGAGAAGAGAGAATGGTGTGTTCGTTACTTAGGCAGCTTTATGGTTTACAGAATAAAAATTCTCAAAAAGAAACAAAAATTTCAAAAATTTCCCCAAATGTTTGGACATTAGTTTTCTATACAGCCAGGACTAAACTGAGCCTCTTATGACCAAGGGTCTAAAGTGGTCAAAAGCAGTAGGCTAGTCACCATCTACAACAGACTTTGGCTTTTTGAGACAACAGTGAGCTATCAGTCCTCTTACTTGACCTTACATAGAGGCTCCGAAATGACTGGGTCACTTTGAATTCACTTCAGAGCTATTGGAGCTATACTAGTTAGGAAGGTCAGAGGGAAAAAAAAGACCAAATCTATCTTTACTGGTAATTGAGGAAAAAAGGGCTACCAAAATAGGATCCTTGGCATAAGGTTAAAGAACAAATACATTATTTTCCCTTAGCAGAGCAGTAACTTGGCGGCCACACAGCCTACTTTAAGTGTTCCAATTCATTCACCGGGGGATGCAAGAAGCTCTGCCTAGAGTGAGACAGAGCATAAGGCTCACCTGCTTTGCCACAGGGGGTGCAAGTAGTCCTGCCACTCAGCCCCACAATAAACTCCAACACACAAATTTCTTCAGGCCTATTAATCCACTTTTAACAATAACTACTATGCTTTTCGAGATTAACTTTGATTTGTTACTAGTCTCCAGTAGCTACTGAGTTCCAGCCAAGGGATACGGTGTAGAACCACCCAGCCAGAAATCAGAGTGCCCAAGGGACATCCATTATCAGGTGACAGGGGATACGAAGATGTGCAAATGAAGGTTAGGAAGGCAGGAGTTGCCAGCAGGTATTCATGTTCTAGTATGCCCGCTCATGCCACTCTACAACCCTTTGATCAATCCTGACTTAGAGGAAGTTCCTTAAAGTCATTTAATTCAGAAAGAGGACAAAACTTGGAGCTAACACAAATAATTTGACAGGCTAGCACTAGCTGCAAGTAGAGCACTGTGGCATTTAGTGCCACAAAGGGAGAGTTTTGAAAGACACTGTTACAGGGAAATATTCTTTTAAAAAACATATTATTGGTTTTTATGTGTATGAATGCGCCTGTACTGTATAATGCCAGCAAAGGTCAGAAGAGGGTGTTGGATCCCCTGGAACTAGACTTACAGGTGGTTGTCAGCTGCCATATGGATGCTGGGAACTGATCCCACGTCCTCTGTAAGAGCAGCCAGTGCTTTTAACCACTGAGCCATCTCTCCAGTCCCTGTTACAGGGAACTATTCTTGATGAGGGGAACTTTAAATCTCACTGGCAGTCACGCACAGTGGAGGAGACACAAGATGAGAATATATAATTACACAGACACTAATTTGTTGACAGAGGGCAAATAATGGTTTGTGTGGATGGTCAGGGCCTTGGAACAAACTATAGGGTAGCTATCCTACTCCCACAGCCGCTCCAGAACTCGATCAACGGGCTCTTAACTGGTGGCAAGGAGGCAGAGATGGAGTCACACATTAGTATCAACACAGAGCTTCATCTGTTTGAAGAGGCACTTGGCTCCTATTGGTGCCCAGTCTGTGTTCAGGGTCCTTGGAGTCAGGCTGATTCCACTGTAGCCTTTTCTTCGTGGAAGGGGCAGTGATTTATTTTTCTTACAGATGGAACAGTTCATTTGAACTTGGATTGGATTTACTTAAGGACTTAGGTACTGTCTTAATCTGTACAGCACAGCTCCAAGCCAAGGGCGGCTTTTCATACCAAAAGATGTCTGGCAACAGGGAAGCTGGGTTCACGTCTTCCCAGATATACAGAGCCCAGAACCGGCTGGCCTTTCAGAAAAGCAGAGACCCACTCCGGACTCTGTTAAGCACAGTGCGATGATATGAAATAGCACTTCGGAGGCAAGGAAGCTGAAAATCAGCCTGGACTGCACAGTGACATTCCATTTCAACAGACCGACAGCCAGGACTCAAGTAAGGCTCTGCATGCTCAGAAGCAGCCTGCACTACCCACCCAGGGCCGAACACTTCTTGGATTTAGAGGCAGCAGCGACACCCTGAGGAGGAATCGTACGGGAGTTGCTTTCTTTATGTTCACTATAGTTTTTAGTGAATATATAGTTTTAAATGAGAAAAAAAGTTTGAGTTTGTTTTGTTTTGTTTGAGACAGGACCTTCTATGTAGCCCAGTCTGGCTTCAAACTCATAATCCTCCTCACTCAGTCTCCTGAGTGCTGA
Source organism: Eospalax fontanierii (assembly GCA_035773235.1). Taxonomy (NCBI): domain Eukaryota; kingdom Metazoa; phylum Chordata; class Mammalia; order Rodentia; family Spalacidae; genus Eospalax; species Eospalax fontanierii. Next base: position 30,072,859 of record CM069553.1, on the reverse strand, counting down.
GATTTAAGGCACACAACGTCAGGTCTGCCATGAAAAGAAAAGGTTCGTGTCTTTTTTGGTTGTGAGCCTGAGCCTCTAACGGCTGCACCAGCTCTCCAGCCCAAGAAAAGATTCTTAAAAAAAGAATTATTTAAAGATAGAAATATGGCATCCTATTCTTTTTTAAACATTTATTTATTTGTTTGTTTGTTATCTGGGGGGAGGGGTACACGTGTGCCATGGCACCTATGGAGGGGTCAGCAGGTCAGCATGTAGGAATCAGCTCTCTCCTCCACCATAAGGGTCCTAGAGATGGCACTCTGGCTGCCAAGCTGGGTGGCAGCATTACACGCTGAGCCATCCTGCTGGCCTTACAAACAGCTTTTTCACGTACAACTTACCTAGGCTTGCTCCTTTTGAACTTCCACAGTTCTTACATCTGTGCAACGCTGAAGTAATGGCAATGATGGTGACAACAAGAAACACTTATAAGTACTTATACCATGCTCCCAGTTCACCCTAAACGCTGCACACACCATTCACTAATTCCTAACCAGCCCCATTCAATATTATTAGTCAATGAAGGAACTGAGGCAGAGAGAAATGAAGGAACTTGCCATAGGTCACAAAGGTAGTTACATCAGGGAGTCACATGAAAAGTCAGGTAGCTTGGCCTCAAAGTTGAGGTTCTCCTGTCAGCCCCCTCAATGTTAGGGTTACAGGCACGCACCATCACACCTGGCTTGATGTCTGCCTTGACCTCGTTACTACATAACACCTCATGCCTGTCACACTTCTTATTTATTTACTTTATTTTTTAATATTTTATTTATTATTTTTATTTTATTTTGTGAATGAGTGTACTGCCTACAAATATGTAACTGCACCCATGTCGTGCAATGCCCGTGGAGCTCAGAAGAGAGCGTCAGTTCCTCTGGAACTGGAGCTACGGACGGCTGCCAGCTGTCACGTGAGTGCTGGGCACTGGACCCAGGTCCTCTGCAAGAGCAGCCAGTGCTCTTAAACGCTCAACCATCTCTCTAGCCCCATAGTTATATTTTTATATGATAAAAGTTAGAGGTTTGGGGGCTGGAGAGATGGCTCAGAGGTGAAGACCACTGGCTGCTCCTGTAGAGGACCTGGCTTGAGCTCCCAGCACCCATATGTTGGCTAACAACCATGTATAACTCCAGTTCCAAGGGATCAGATGCCATCTTCTGACCAACATGGTCATTGCACACATGAGTACACTTACAAGGATGCAAGAAAAACTCATAGACATAAAATAAAAATAAATAAATTGCCAGGCGTGGTGGCCCACACCTTTAATCCCAGCACTCAGGAGACAGAGGCGGGAGATCTCTGAGTTCCAGGCCGGCTGGGACTATAGAGAGACCCTGTCTCAAAAAGACCAAAAAAGTAAAAAAATCTCTATCTATATATAATAACCCGTGAGTTAGATGTGATGTACACCTATAATCCAAGTACGGAGGTAAAGACAGGAGAATCAGGAGTTTAAGGTCATCCTTGGCTACACAGTGAGTCCCAGGTCAGCCTGCACTATATGAGCCCCTATCTCCAAATAATAAAAATATAATTGTTGCTCAAAACTTACCTGGCTAATGATGATATTTTTGATTGTGTGTCCCAACTTCCAGTGCCCCAGTTCATGGCCTAGTACAGCCAGCACCTCCTCATTTTTACAGCCTTGTTTTTTATTCTGAATCAAGAATAAAAGGAAAATAATTCATTAACAACCTCCAAAAGTTTGGACTTTTAACCTTACCCCAGTAATATCTCTTTACAGATTTTAGCTTAAACTTTAGTGCAAAATTTTGCTTCACAGAAGAGTTACTAAACCACCACTCCACATGAGAACTGTGTTGCTCCCCAAAGACAGAAGCATAAACAAGCCAGATATTCCCGGACTTCACTAAGTTTATATTCTAGACTAATTTAGATTAGGAGAAAAACTGGAAAAAGTGCAAACTTTCATCAGTGAGATTAACAATCAACAGGTCATAATAAATTCACTTGACAGCCATATCATAAGTCCATTAGAATCTTTATTTTCAAAGTTTATGTTCTGACATGGGAAACCACACATGATAGATACAATCAAATAGCAGTTATATCCATTCACTACAAATGATGACAGAGGCCAGGCATGGTGTCCCAACACCTTTAATCCCAGCACTTGGGAAGCAGAGGCTGGCAGATCTCTGAGTTCATGGCCAGCCTGGTCTACATAGTGAGTTCCAGAGCTACAAGATGACCCTGTAGAAAAAAAAGAAACCCAATATTTGGGCCTACAAGATGACTCAGCTAGTAAAAGCACTTGACCCCTAGAACCCACATGGTGGGAGAACTAACTACTACTGCACACTGTCTTCTGACCTCCATGTACACTCTGGCCCATAAGCATCCTACCTCCACATCACACCACAATAAGTAAACTTTAAAAAAAAAAAAAAAAGAAGAAGAAGCCTGGGAACTAGAGAGTAGCTCAGTGGTTAACAGCACTGGCTGCTCTTGCGGAGGACCTGGGTTTGATTCTCAGCGCCCACATGCCAGCAGCTAACAACCATCCTTAACTCCAGGTCCAGGGGATCCAACACCGTCTTCTGACCTCCGAAGGCACTACATGACATGGATGCACTTACACACATGCACATAAAATAAAAATAATAAATAAACTATTAAAAAAATTTTTTTAAAGAAAGAAACCTGATATCCAAGTAGTAGGATTGCCAAAAAGAGAAAACAAAACATGAGCCAGCACTGGGGAGGGCAGACAGCAGCAAATGAGAATCTCTTGGAGACGATTCCAGACTCAAACCCTCAGCACTCAAGACTAAGATCAGTGACAAATTAAAACAGCAAAAATTAAAGTAACAATAAAAACGACCAAATACCTTAGAAAACCAGTCACAATGAGAATTAGCAGAAACAATAAAGAGCAGCATTAACACTGTAAGATTCTGCATGATAGGATTATCAGATTGAAAGTATAAAATGAACACGCTTTATACCAATGAGGGAACAAAGAACGTGAGCTAAAGACTACCTCACCAGACTGATTTGAAAAAGAATCAAAAGGGGCCAGGCATGGTGGCTGTGCCTTTAATCCCAGCATTCCAGAGGCAGAGCAGAGGCAGGTGGACCTGTGAACTCCAGGCCAGCCTGGTAACAGCGAGCTCCAGGCCATCTGGGGCTACAGGGAAACCCCCCTCAAAAAAAAGATTAAAAGAACAAAAGGAACTTTAAAATGAAGACTCGGCGGGCTGAGAATGCAGCTGCACCCGCCTCCTCCCGCATGAAGAGAGGCCCGAGCTCGCTTCCCAGCGCTGGGGAGATGGGAGACAGTATGGAAGTCACATTCCAAGTGCACTTGGGAGGTGGAAGCAAGAAGACCAGGAGTTCAAGGTCAGCCTGGGCTACGGGAGATACTGCTCAAAACAAAGACAAACAAAAATCTGCTGGTGAGTACTGGGTAGGTAAGTAAAGAGCACCCCAGTTCTGAAGTATTTGTCTTTCCTACGAATCAGCAGGATTTTCTCAAACTTATAGCAAACTTACTGTTCCCTTGATGGGAACAATACTTGTTTTCTTATACAATAGGTCAGGTTTCATAAAATTCCAGAGTCATCTTCCTAAATAACTCTTAAAATATCATCACCGATAGAGAGACATTCATCAAAATGTTAAGAATGGTTAACAGAAGTCAGAGTATGGTCCTCCTGCATGCGTTGTTAGCGCACAGAAGGCAGAGGCAGGAAGATTGAGAGTTCTAGGCTAGCCTCAGCTACACAGCAAGACCCTCTCTCAAACAATAAGTCGTTATGTCTAGGAGGACATTTTGTTGTTGTTCTTTTTGAAAGAGTCTCCCTGTAACCCTGGCTGGTATGTGGAGGTCATAGGGATAACTTGTGAGTTTTCTTCTTCCACCACAGGGGTCCTGGGGATTGAACTAGGTTATCAGGCTTGGTGGCAAGCACCTTTACCCATCTCGACGGCCCATTACCTTGGTTTTCTTGCAGTAGGCTGAGTCTCAGGACCATTGATCTTTGCTTTACCCTATGTGTCACCATCAAATCTGCATCTTCCTCTGACCTCTGCCCTCTACCTCTACCTAAACTTTTCAGGCCACTTGATGTCTTCAGAAAAAAAGTACTCTGCAAATTGGTCATCTACATGAATCCATTTTACTCATTAACTTCAGGAGAGGGGTTGAGTAACTTTATCTGTTCCTTGTATTCAACCTGAAAAGCCCATCCCCATCCAAGTCAAAATTCTACATAGCTCACATATTCTTTTCTTAGATACCTCCCTGCCTACTAGAATCTGCATGATATCTGTATTTCAAGACGAGTGGGGCAGCAGGAGGCTGAAGTAGGAAGCAAAGAGGTTGAGCCCGGCCTGGGTTACATTTGAGATTCTATCTCAACCAAGTAACAAAATCCAAACACCTGAATATCTAAAAGTCACACTACTTCAGCTTTTCAAGACGTATCTCACTTTGCCTCAAATTATAGGGTATCTCCTCTGCTCACAGGGAGGATGATACCAGGGCAGGGTGGCATGATATCTAAGGCATTTGTCTTATAACTTGTATACAGATTTGTAGTTAATGAAGTCAACCTCCATTCAACAAACTTCAAAGAAGTACTCAATCACTTATATTGCTTTTGTACTGTTAAGGACTGAACCCAGGAACTTGAACATGCTAGGCAAGTACCCTGCCTCAGAGTTATATCCCCAGCTAACAACTCTGTTTTTACCTAAATAACAACTGTTCTCAAACATATTTTAAATTTCTTTTTATGTGTATGAGTGTTTTGCATGCATGTATACTGGTGCACCATACAGTACCTGCAGAGACCAGAAGGAGGCATCAGATCCCCTGGAACCAGAGTTACAGACAATTGTGAGACACCGTGTGGGTACTGGGAACCAAACCTAGGTCCTCCGTAAGAACAACCAGTGCTCTTAACTGCTCAGCCTGTCTATATTTTCATTACATTGCTTGCTATTAGCAGGCACCAGCCAGTATTTAAACTGAGCTATAATGTTATCTATCAGTGGGCCATCAGCCAGTATTTAAACTGAGCTATCATGTTCTCTACCCTGAGCTCAAATACCTCTTCAATGTTGTCACTACTCTATTTAAAAAAAATAGCCAGGCATGGTGGTGCACTCCTTTAATCCAAGCACTCAGGAAGCAGAGGCAGGCAATCTCTGTTAGATCGAGTCTAGCCAGAGAGTTCTAGGCCAGCTGGGGCTGCAGGAAGATCTTATCTCAAATACATAAATAGTCATTAACCCACTACAATGCTACCTAACCCTCCAAAGCATTTGTCTCATCTACATGCTTGTAACAGGCTCAGACACCTCACAAGATCTTCTCTTCTGAGTTAAGACAAATGCTCAAATAACAATCTCACAACCTAAAAGGTAAGCATCTTTACATTAGCATTCCCCAACCATGGAAGAACAGGCATCATTCTACTTGACTCCACCCCACTCCCAAGAATACCTAATAATGCCCGAAGACAATTTTGGTTGTTGTATGTGAGTGGATAACAGAGCTCTCACTGGCCTCTATGGGGGACAGGCCAATGATGCTGCAAAACACAATACCACACACAGGGTCCCACCCGAAACAAAAGATTACCCAGCCCTAAATGCCAGTTCTGCCAAGGCTGAGAAACCCAGGCAGCCTTACCTTTCTGAAAAGGGATCAGAGGTTCAGAGAGTTTAACCTACTTGCCCAGAGATACAGAGTACATAAATAGGAATCTAAAATCATTTCATATGACCCAAGTCAAGGGCACATTCTATTCCACAAATACTGGAGACTGTTTCTGATGATCTTTATAGTTTTTTGTCACTGTCCTTTCTTCTCCATTAAGTCTCGGTACTTGAATTTTGCCAGTCTGACCTCACCTAGCAGCCAGACTCTCAGGTCCAATTTAAGAAATCCTTTCCTGAGCCAGCAAGATGGCTCAGTGAGTAAAGGCCCTTGCCCACACATCTGGAGACCTGAGTTCTATTCCCCAGAACTCATAAAGGTGAAGGGAAAGAAGCAACCCACAAAGTTGTTCTCTGACCTCCACACGTGTGTTGTGTCATACTTGTGTGCATGTATACACACAAAAATTTTTTTTAATTAAAAATTTAAAAAAGATGGATTGGAGAGATGGTTCAGCAGTTAAGAGCACTGGCTGCTCTTGCAGAAGACCCAGGTTTGATTCCCAGCACCCACATGGTAGCTAACAATCATCTGTAAAGTCTAGTGTCAGGGTATCCAATGCCTTCTTCTGACCCCCACGGGCACTGCACAACACAGGTGCACCTACTTACATGCAGGCATTACACTCATACAGGAAATAAAAATAAATAATTTTTAAAAAATTTATAAAAAAGAAATGCCTTCTCGTATACTCTCCTGAATCTGTATGCACAGCTTCACAGGAGCAGCACCATGGCAGAGAGTATGTGTGTGACCACTTGCCCTTTACACTATAAGCTTATAAAGATTTGTCTTCTTGTTAAATTTTTTTTTTCCAGATATCCCAGGCTGGCCTTGAACTCACTACATAGGAGTGAGGATCTGGAAGTTTGAACTTCTGATTCTTCTGTCTCTACCTCCTGAGTGCTAGGTGTTATGTGTTATGACTGGTTTACGTTGTACTGTGGATTGAATGAGGTCTTGTATAGGCTACATCCACTTTATCAACTGAGCTACACTCCCAGTCCTTACTTCATATTTTTAATGCCAAGCAAAGTACCTCGGCACAGAATACATATTTCATAAATATGTATTAAATAAAACAAATTAAATTATATAAAGTACCAAGGACACCCAACAACTAAATGACAAAACCAGGATTTATTTCCAAGTCTATCCACTGCCAAAATTGATTAACTGCTACGTGTTGATGAGACTAAAAATTAAATGTTTGTCTTCACCTTATTTTGTCTATAAGTAAGGGTGATTGACTACTTGAGTTAGAGTCCGAGGACCCACATGGTAGGAGAAAACCTACTCCTAAAACCTGTCTTCTGTACTCCATATGAATGCTGTGGCATGCACACACCCACGTATGTATACCGTAACACACACAAAATAAATAAATGTAATAAAGTAATAAAGCAACACATATATACATATGTAAAGGTAGCTAATTATTTGATTTTTTAATAAGATCTTTCAGTTTGAATATGTACACTGTATAAAAGCTTGTAAAAGTAGCTAGCTTGTACTAATAATGATAATCTCCCAACTATCAGAACTTTAAAAGGTATTGGTATTTTTATTTTGAGGTATCTGTGATATTGATATTCACTACAAAGAAACTGGTATTATTTTGATTTGTTGAAGAAACTATGTATATAGACCAAGGCAGAATCTCTCAGGAAAAAAGAACTCACTTTCAATTTAGTTTTTATTTCTTCACTGTCCCCTTCGCCATCATTTCGGGGTTCCACGCCAGGCTCCTCCTGGTTGTCTTTGCCCGGTACAGAGTACTCTTCTAGCAGAGTGTCAAACAAAACTATTCTCTTGTTCTTGAAGAAGCCATAAAAATAAGCATTGCTGTGGGAAGAGCGCTTAGATCCTAAGGAAAAGACAGTCAAAGTGTGGAAAATAATTAAAAAATATGTGGTCCTCTGGAGCCACTGGAAAGGGATTTAACATTTCCAAGTTGTTTAATATCTGAAGAAAATTGGACCAATATAAATCAGCAGCAGCGGCGAAGTGTCTGCCACTCTGCATTCTTGCCAACAGATAGGCTACACTTCTGCTCTCAGAAGCTTTGTAGCAACAGCCAAATAAGCCTAAATACCAACAGGTATGAAATGATTAAAATATGGTAAGGAATTAAATGGAATCTTAAGCATTCAGAAAAAAATTAGACCTACAAATTATAATAAAAGCTTACCAATGCACTGTGAAGAAGATGAAAGTTGACATGTTATCAAGAAAAAATGTACATGTAAATAGAAAGCTATAAACCTAAGTCTGTGAAGAAATACAAAGGTCATAAAGTGTCGACCACTGGGCTCCAGAATCATGGATTTTTGTCTCCTTCCTTTTTCTTTCTTCCAGGGTTTTTAAAATAAGCACATACAAAAAGCAAAAAGACATTTTTCTTAAGACTGGAAGAAAATACCTAATTTTCAACAGTGGGTGAACTATGGTTGATTTTATTTTCTTCTTTATTATTTCTTTGATTTCCAAATGCTCCACAACATGTAGTGAACAGAATATAGTGGCTACAGCCTGGACTTTGGGCTCAAATCTTGGCTTTGATATCTATTAACTACAAATTTAGGAAACCATCTGTAAGCTTTACTTTACTGTTTAGGAAGCAAGGCTAACATTTACCTCATTTTTAAACAATGTACTGCTTGATACATAGAAAACACTACTATTACTCATATGCTTTTTTTTTAAACAAAGGAATAACAAAATATTTGTTTCTTTTCCTGAAGTTTCTTAAAGAAAATATGAATTTTGTATCTACACACTTCTTTTTTAACATTTTAAAAAAACTTCTATTCGTGTGTGTGTGTGTGTGTGTGTGTGTGTGTGTGTGTTCACCAGTGGAGGCCAGATGAGAGTCCCAGAGCTGGAATTACAGGCAGTTGTGAAATACCTGCCATGGGTGATCAGATTGATCTTGGATCCTCTGAAAGAGCAGTAAGTTCTCTTAAACCACTAAGCAAGTTCTCTTAAACCGTCTCTCCAGCCTCATTTTTTATTTTTTAAACAAGGTCTTATAGTTATAGATAACTGTTAGCTACCATGTGGGTGCTGGGAACTGAACCCAGGTCCTCTGCAAGAGCAATCAGTTCTCTTAACCACCGAGTCATCTCTCTAGCCCCCCCTTTTTTTAAATTTTTATTTGTGTGTGTGTGTGCATGTGTGTGTACACATGCATGTGGGTATACACATATACACATGCATGTAGTGGCAACAGAACAACCTCTTGTGTCATCCTCAAGAATGCTATCCACCTTCTTTAAAACAGGGTTTCTTAATGGTCTGAAGCTCACCAATTAGGCTAAACTGGCTAGCCAGTAAGCCCTAGGGATACTCCTGTCTCTACCTTCCCAGTTCTGGGATTATAAACACGTGTCACCATACCATGTATTTTTATATAGGCTCAGGAAATCAAACTCAGGTACCCATGCTTGCTAAGCAAGCACTTTACCAACTGAGGTGAGTTATAAACCCTTGACTAGTGTTCTGCAGCGGCAACAACAGTGTCCCTTGCCTACTGGTATGCCCTATGAGTCTGAATTCCTGGTTGCTCTATATAAAAGTTCATTTTCCAGGATTGGTAAACAACTTTCAGAAGATTTTATGGACTATCACAAAATACTCTGGTAAGAAATTTTTCTGGGTGTTATCTGTTATCACATGCCTTTTATCCCAGTACTCAGGAGGCAGAGGCAGGCAGAGCTCTGTGAGTTCAAGGTTAGCCTGGTCTACATAGTTGAGACCCTGTCATACAAAATGAAAAAGAGAGAGAGAAAGAAAGAGACAGAGAGAGAGAGAGAGAATTTCCTGCTCAAATCAGTCAGTTGACTGCTACTACTTGGCAGCACTGTAACTAAGACAATACAGTTGTTAGAACTCTTAATTCCTTGTAAACTTGCTCTTTTTCCAGATTTTTTCTTCCATCTATTCAATGACCTGCATCAAAATCTAGGCTGTGGCCTCCAGGTCTCTCCCCTACATATAACCTATCAGCAAACCCATCAACATTATCTCTGCAGTCCATCCCTCATGTTACCTACTCTCGTCATCAACCACCGCTGTCCACTCTGAAGACAGTTTCCAACGACCTCCTAACTGCTCCCTCTTCTTCCATTTTGTCTCTCCCTACAATGCATTCTCACACAGCAGCCCAAGACAGACTCCTGGCCTAGTGTGGTGGCTCATACCTGTAATTGCACATTTCCCAAGGCCGGCGTTGGTTATAGAAGTTGGAGGTCAGTGTGGGCTTCGTGGGACTCTTTAACAACTCTTTACCCCGACTCACAGAGGCCTACATGGCCGGACACTTGACCCACTGCTATACTCTTCTAGCTGCTCATTCTTTTTTGGTTTTTTTTTTGAGACAGGGTCTACCCTAGCTGGCCTGGAATGTGCTAGGCATTTTCACCTGCCTCTGCCTCCCAAGTGACGGGATTAAGGGCATGCACCATCATGCCCCATTTTAGCTGTTCATTCTTTTTGGTTATAACCACTTTGTTCTCCCTTCTCTTTGCAAGTGCTTCTCACTGGTGATATTTTAAGTTTTATTGGAACACAGCCAGGTTCATGTTTATGCACTATCTATGACTGCTTCTGCATGCCAATGGCAGAACTGAACAGTTGCAAAAGAGACTACGTAGTCTGTACTAAAGCTTTAAACATAGAATATCCATTTGGGAGGAGCTGGAGGTGAGTATGTCCAAAATACATTGCATGAAATTCTTAAGAAAAAATATACATTTAAAAATTGAATATTCAACTTTTTAAAGAAAACTACAGTTCAGAGGAAGCACAGCTGAATTTCAGAGGGATGTAGAGATTTGTTTAAGATCCCACAACTGGTAAATTACAGGGGCAGAATCGGTTATATTTACATTTAGTCTGTACTTATAGATTCTGAAACATACACAACGGTTTTTCGCTAAACTTGAGATTTTAGTAGCCTTATGAAAGCTAACAGTAGCTTAACCCTCTCAGGCAATTATCAGAAAAGTAGAGGTAAACTAATCTGAAGTGCTTGTTGGGACTACAGGTCACAGTCCTCCAGACACTGGATGTTCTGTTGGTAGAAACAAAACCAGTAACAGTGGTTTTCTTTTAGAGTCTCTAAACTGGTGCTAAATAGTATATGATTACTCAAGAGCCCAACTGAGGGGCTGGAGACATGCTCAGTGTCAGAGAGCTCTGGCTGCTCTGGCAAAGGATCCACATGACAGCTACCAACTGTCTGTAACTCCAGTTCCAGGGGATCTGACACCCTCTCTAGCTTCCATGGGCAGTGCCTGCAAGAGGCAATTACATACTACATACATGCAAACAAAACACTTATACACATAAAAAATAAAAATAAATACATTTTTAAAGAGTCCAATTGAATTACCTAAAGGAGCCAGGAAGACGACAGAGACAAGTAAACCAGTCTATCACACAGTACACTATCAGAGAGCAAACACACCACATAGCTAGCCAGAGAGCTACAGGCAAGAACAAGATCTGGCACTGGGCCTCTGGGTTCTGTCCTAGAGCACGTCACCCATTTCTATAAATCTTAAAAAAGAAAAAGCAAGACCTTATCCAAATTTCAAAGTAACAAATTAAAGATAATTAAAGATAAACAATAAAGACTGAGTAAGAATAAAGTCTTGAAAACAAATCATTTGAATAAACTCTTCCTACGTCCAGGTGGCCTTACCTTCTACAACGTACACCTTGGTCAAAGGAAAGTCAATACTCTTCGCCATAACTTCAATTTCTTGTTTAAGCTTTCCCTCAGGCAGAGGTGTAAATTTGTCAAAAAGAGGGGCAATATAATCAGCATAGATTGTGACCAGAACCTGAAATGTAGACAAACATCCTATGAAGATGCTCTTAAAGAAAACTGCTCATTATTAAACACTCAATTATATCAATACAATTATGTCCATGCACCCCAAACCTGAGACAGTATCACTTTAGTGAACTGAATCAAAATAGTATTATGACAACATAGCAAGCTTGTGTCAATTTAATTTTAGAAGATAATGCTACTACCAGTAATTAAGATCTCTGCTGGGTGGTAATAAACAGCCCCTTTCTTGGGGATTCTTGGCACTTCCTAAGTCAATAATCTTGATTAATGTGTAGTCTCTGCTAAATAAGCATTATAAAAACTTGACTCTAGCTAGGTGAGATAGTACACTGTTGTACTCAACAACCAGGTGGCAGAGGCAGGAGGACTGTAAATTCAAGGCAAGCCTAAGTTACATAGCTAGACTCTGTCCAAAACAAAACAAACAGGGCCAGTGAGATGGCTCCGTAGCAGGTAAAAGTACTTGCCACCAAGTCTGATGACTTGAGCTCAATTCCTGGAACCCATAGTGTAAGGAGATAACTAACTCCACAAAGCTGCCCTCTGACCTCCACAAGCATGCCCCCTCCACAAACACACACAAAATTAGTAAATGTAAAAAGAAAACACCCCCCAACAAAAACTCTACCCCAAACTCAACAAAAACAAGCTTGAATATATTTTTGTTTTTATTTTTTAGAGGTATCTCTCATTATGTAAACCAGGCTGGCCTCCAACTCACAGACTGACTTGCCTCTGCTTCCCAAGTGCTGAGATAAAAGGCACCACAGCATTCTTTGTTTTTTTTCTTCTTCTGAGACAAGCTCTCTAACTCAGGCTGGCCTCATTATATACCTAAAGATGGTCTTGAATTTCAGATCCTCCTGTCCCCACATCCCCAGCACAGCACTATACCTGTTTTACGAAGTATTAGAGATGGAACCCAGGGCCTTGTATATGCTACACAAGCACTCCTACCAACCGAGCTCTAACCCCAGCTCTAGACTTTCATTTTCTGTCTCTCTTAAATCTATTTTATCTTCAAAATGTTACTGCTAAAAGGTGGTCCCAGTTGGGGGAAGTGGAGAAGGGGGACCAAAAAAAAAAAAAAAAAGAAAACATTAATGTTTTCTAGGCACTGTGGGGTCAGTCGAGTCATCCATTCCTGTCAAGCTCATAAATGCACAGCCCCGACTGCAACAACTCTAAGAGTTGGCCAAAAGAGAAGAAAATTCATTGTCATTCAACTCTCATATTTCTGAATCTGAAAGCAGGAAACATGAGGAGAATTCATTCCTATCTCATCCTCTTCTTAAGAACTATTTCTAGGACAACGAAAACATTACGATAATCTCATCAAGGAACTTTTATAAAAGAAAATGACATGGGGGTTGGAAGGATGGCTCAGTGGTTAAGAGGACCCATGCTCAGTTCCCAACACCCACAGCAGTTGACTCCAGCACTAAAGATCTGATACCCATTTCTAGCCTCTGTGGTTACCCATAGGTGGCATCACTCACACAGATAAGCAAAAATATACATAAGTAAAATAATTTTTTTTTAATCTTAAAAGAAAAGTAAGAAAATCAAATAGAGAATTTACTCACCAGGGAAACAACTAACGTGAACAGCCAGGCGTAAATAAAAAAATAGTCACCTCCAATTTTAATAATGTAAAGCAGAAGGGAAGACACAGGCAATAAAATACATTGAGTCACAATAAATTTTTTGATTGCATCTTTCATAAAAAACTCCAAAGTCTGAAAAAAGAAAATATTACCATTATTAACTAAGAAACTGGTTTGCATTTAAAATGTCCAGCAAATAAACAAAAAGCATATTAGTCAAGCAATTTTTAAGATTAACATGTACTAGAATTGTTAGATGATACTAGGCAGCCAGAGACAGTGAGAGCCTTACATACAGTTTCAATACTATTAGCTGAAGATTTCCGAACATTAGAGCTCAAAGAGTTTGTTTTTGAGTTTTGCTTGTTTGCTTGTTTTCAGATGGTCTCCCTGTAGCCCCCAGCTGGCCTGGAACTCTGCGACCAGTCTGGCCTCGATCTCAGAGATCTGCCTGCCTCTGCCTCCCAAGTGCTAGGATTAAAACTATGTGCCAGCACACCCAGCTCAAAGAGTTTATATCAAGACTTCAAACTACCATCTTTACTGTATCTGTAGTTTCTTTTTCTTCAGTTGCTTCAAGCTCTAAAATAGCAAATCATATCTAAATTATTGCCAGTATTAAGACTAAAGCACAGAAAATCTTCACATTAAAAAAATACCTGATGATTGAAGCCATGTTTTTCTTCGATCACAAAAGTATTATAAAGACTCCACGGCAAGCCGGTCAATGCACTGAAAAGTGTAGCCAACAGCAGAAACACCAAGGACTGAGTGATCTAAGCAGAAGAAGAAAACTGTTCTCAAATGAATACTAGGGACACACCTAGCTCCAGCAAGTATGTGCCGAGTACTTATTCCATCCCAAGCAATGCACACAATTCCATGGGTAACAGGTCTATAGCATCATTCTGCCCTCAGAAAGTTTATTTACAAGAGACAAAAAGACAAGAGCCAGGCATGGTGGAACATACCTTTAATCCCAGCACTCAAGAGGCAGAGAAAGGTGGATCCCTGTGAGACAGAGGCCAGACTGGTCACAGAGTTCCAGGCCAGCTGGGGGCTAAAAAAAGCAAGCAAACAAACAAAACCCAAAAAAATCAAACTCTTTGAGCTCTAATGTTCGGTAATCTTCAGTTAATAGTGTTTAAACTGTATGTAAGGCTCTGTCTCGGGCTATCTAGTATCATCTAACAATTTTAGTACACGTTAACCTTAAAAATTGCTTGACTAATATGCCTTTTGTTTATTTACTGGGCATTTTAAATGCAAACCAGTTTCTTAGTTAATAATGGTAATATTTTCTTTTTTCAGACTTTGGAGTTTTTTTTATGAAAGATCCAGGCCAGCTGGAGCTACAGGAGACCCTGTCTCAAAACAACCACACAAGAAAAACAATTAAGAAATTCCCTCCAAGGGCTGAAGAGATGGCTCAACAGTTGAGAGCACTGGCTGCTCTTGCAGAGAACCTGGGTTCAGTTCCCAGCACCCACATGGTAGCTAACAACAGTCTATAACTCCAGTCCCAGAGGCTCCAATGCACCCAATGCCCTCTTCTGACCTCCGCAGGCATTGCATAACATGAGTGCACCTACCTACATATAGGCAATACACTCACATAAAATAAAAACTAAAAAAAAAGGAAAAGAAATTTCCTCATGTCAGGCATACTGCACATATGCTATTTAAGAAATACAGACAAAATGGCTGAAAGCAATCAGAAAAGAGAGAGAAGCAGCATATGCTGTTTGAATTCAAGCACACTTTAAACTTTTTTTTTTGAACCTGGGTCCTCTGCAAGGGAAGCCAGTGCTCTGAACTGCTGAGTCATCTCTCTAGCCTCCAAATTCAAGCATGCTTAAAGAGCTAGTGGAACTTGAAGTCCCACTGCAGCGAGAGAGGAATTATGGGATTCAAAAGAGGGAAGGAGGAGAAATTACAAACAATTTACAAAAGCATAAGGAGAGAAAAGAGCACCCAATACACAGAAGGTGATGACAGGATGAATGGCCTGGCTGGGACCAGGTTGAAACAACAGAGGCTGGGCCTGCTGATACTGGGAGACAAAGCAGCAGGGGGATTTAAGTTTGAAGCCAGTCTAGATGGTGCAGTGAGACCTTATTTCAGAAAAGTAAGTGAGGAATGAGTTCAATCCCCCGATTCCATAATGGAAGGAGAGACTGAACCCTCTGACCTCCACATGTATGCCGATACTAATGCACACATATGATACATACACAGTATCATTACACAATAGTAATAAACAGTCTATAAGAACAAAACAAAATAAAAAGTACACTTTAGGGACTGGGATGGAGCTTAGCTGGTAGAGTGCTGAACAGCATGCAGGGACAGGAGGAGCAGGAAGACATGTGACAGGAAAGCCACCCTGGTGAAACCAGCAGCTTTCCTCAACTTTCTAAACCACCAAAGGATGATGAAAACACCAACAGGACTGGTCCTGTCACTGGTCCTGTCCTCCAGGACACCTGGAGCACTGACTGCTTATGTAGCAATCTGTGGACTGAAGGGCTCACAGGGAAGTTTGCAATTTATTTAACTACTCACATCATGGTAACTGAAATTTAATCCATACTGTTAAAAGACTGGTTTTATTTTACTAAACTGTGGTGAGTGACCTTTATATACATCAGAATTATACAAAGTGAGGACTGCCAGTATCATGCAGCCATTAAAGAAAACAAAGCCTATATAAACCAATAGGAAGACCTTTAAACCATTAATAAATGCAAAATTCATACTTCAAAACATCATATAAAATATCCTATTAAAGCTGGGCATGGTGGCACATGCCTTTAACCCAGCATCCAGGAAGCAGAGGCAGGCAGATCTCTGTGAGATTGAGGTGAGCCACCTAGTCTACATAGTGAGTTGTGGGCCAGCCAAGGCTACAGGGAGACCTTGTTTCAAAAAAAAAAAAAAAAAAAGACCCACAAATATCCCATTAAGGGGCTGGAGAAATGGCTTAGTGGTTAAGAGCACAGGTTGCTCTTAACCCAGGTTCAGTTCCCAGCATCCAAATGGCCACTAACAACCATCCATAACTCCAATTCTAAGAGATCCAACACCCTCTTCTTACCTCCATGAGCATTCAGATGAGTGTACTTGCATACATACAGACAATATACATATAATAAAAATAAATTTTTAAAAATCCTATTGTCCTAGTCTGCTTTCAATTGCTGTGGCAAAACACTCTAATACCAACTTGGGGAGAAAAGGGTTTATTTAGCTTACATGCCCCAGGTCACACAGACGGAGCCCAAGACAAGAACTCAGGGCAGGAACCTGGAGACAGGAGTTGAAGCACAGGCCATAAAGGAATGTTGTTTACTGGCTTGCTCCCCAGGCCCATGTTCAGTCTGCCTTTTTTTTTTTGGGGGGGGGGGGGGTGTCTTTTTGAGACTGGGTCTCCCTATAGCCCCAGCTGGCCTGGAACTCACTATGTAGACCAAGCTGGCCTTGAACTCACAGAGATCTGCCTACCTCTGTCTTCCAAGTGCTGGGATTAAAGGCATGTGTCACCACAACTGGCTGTCAGCCTGCTTTCTTATACAATACAGAACAACGGGCCCTCTCCTCCCACATCACTCATGAAGAAAATACCCCACAAACATGGCCACAGGTCAGTCCAGTGGAGGTAATTCTCCAGTTGAGGCTCCCTCAACTCAGGTGTGTCAAGTTGACACTAAAGCTTTCTAGTACAGCCATTAAGATAAAGAACCTGCCAGCTGAGGAGCTAATGGCAGTTGACGGTCACCCAGGGAGAAAGAGTTACTTTCTTTGGGCACCAGTAGGGTGCCCATACCCCACTGGATGACTTCACACATATGTTCATATGAACAAACTAACTAGACTGAGTGGGTTATAAAACAAATAAAAATAAAGAAAACCTCTTATTGACATGTAGAAATTGTATTAACTCATCAACAAACTGTATCTACTGTGGGCGAGCAAGATGGCTCAGAAGGTAAAGGTGCTTGTTACCAAGCCTGATGACCTGAGTTCAAACCCCTGAAACCACATCATGGAAAGGAGAACTGACTCCTGCGAGCTGTCCTCTAACTCCTACACACACACGTGCACACGAACACACACACTAAATAAATAAATAAATAAACGTAATTTCTAGTATATCCCATGAGCTAAAGCTAACAGAGAATAGTAGAGTATGGGAGAAGTATATACGGGCATATCCAGCTTGAAGTACACTGAATACTTAAATGAAAATGGCCTTATATAATAATAACTATAATAATTAATATATAATAAGTATATAATTATAGTAATTTTTAAAATTCACAAGCAAACAGATTGACAGAGAAGCTGGACATGATAATGGATCCCTGTAGTCCCAGAAATGGGGATGCTGACAAATGGGAGGATCACAAATTCAAGGACATTCTGGGCTCCATAAGGAGACCCTGTAACCATATAGACACAAATCATTTATGCAAAGGAAGAAGAGGCCTTATGAGTTCTGCTGCTTTAGAAAAAGCTTTTCAGAAAACACAGAATTAAAGCCAAGAGTACCTAAACACACAGGAGGTCCATGATTTCAAATAAAGAATCAGGAAGGAGGTAACAGACTTGGCAACTTCAAAGGAAAAGTCAGGAAGCAGGGCTGTAGCATCCATTACAGATGGAGTCTTCAGTTTAACGCTTTGTCCAGGAGATAGAGTTTCTGTCTTTATTTGAAGTGACTGCTAAATGTGTATGACACAGAAGTATCTGCTTAGTACAGGTTCAACAAAATTCATGCTTCCTTTGTCACTGCACACGGTTCGTAAGAAGCAGCAGCCTAATCAGAGACTGCATTTCCCAGCTCCTCTCCATCTGGATAAGACCAAATGGCTAGCTCACCAGTGGAGTGTGAATGCAATATCACCTTGGTGTTACCGCAGTTAAAGAGTATAGCCTTCCCAGTGTCTCTTGGCACTGGGTGACACAAAGACTGATTCTCTGGATTACCACATAGAACAAAGTCATCAGTTAACTAAAAATGTACCAGCTATTATGTGACTGAGAAAGGAAAAAGCCACTGAAATTCTGGAGTTTCTTATAGTGACTTGCATTATCCTAATACATGCACAGCCAAGGACTGTGCAGATTGAGTCTAATGATGGAAAGAATCAAAAAGCTCACTTTGGTATTATGCTTACCAAGCAAAAAGAGGGCTATGACCAGTACGCTAATCAATCACATACCTCATACTCTGATCCAAAGCCAGCAGAATCACAGAACCGTCCAGAAAGTCCCCAGAGGTAAGGGATTCCTCCAAAGAGAAGGATAAACTGTAAAACAAAGCATACTGGTCACAGTTGAACAGTATTAGCAACTACTATATGAAAGAGTCTGTCATAAAGAAAAAGGAAAGAGAAAATAACTCTACAGAAAATCTCTCATTGAGAATAAAATATGTAGAGGCATACAAACTACTGAGAAACTAAGTTTAGACTGAGATATTTTTGTCTATATGGATAAACTATATGATATCTGAATTATATTTCTTTTTTTCATATTTTATTTATTATTTTTATTTAATGTGTATGAGTGTATTGCCTACATGTGGGTAGATGCACTTGTGTTGTGCAGTGCCTGTAGGTCAGAAGAAGGCACGGGGTCCCCTGGAACTGGAGTTAAGGATGGTTTTCAGTCTCTGTGCGGGTGCTGGGAATCAAACCTGGGTCCTCTACAAGAGCAGTGATCTTAACCAATGAGCTTTCTCTCCAGCCCCATGAATTAGATTTCAAAAAATCTACTTAAAAAGGTAATCTCAGGTGTCTCATTCACTTGTGGAACAACAACAAGAATAATAATAATGTTTTAGAAGAAAATAAAAGTGATCACTAGGGACTGCCAGGGGATAGAAGTAGCCCATAGATGGGCTAAATAATTGGTACCAAAACAGCTAGTCAGTAAGAATTAGTTAGGCATCTATAGCATACCAGAAAATTTAGTCTACAACAATTTAAGTATTTCATAGAAACATGAGTCCACAGGCTTCCAAGAATAGAAATGATGATTAAAAAAACAGAAATTACAAATGCACTGATTTGATTGATATATATGGAATACGTAAAGTTATACTGTATTCCATAAATATATATAAATATATGCCAATTAAAAGTAAAAATAAAAAACAGGACCCAGGTATGTTACATGCCTTTAATCCCAGCACTCAGAAGGCAGAGGCAGATGGAGTTCTGTGAGTTTGAGGTCAGCCTGGCCTACACAGCAAGTTCCAGGCCAGCCACTGTCACATAGTGAGACTCCGTCTCAAAACAACAACAGAAGGGCTGGAGAGGTGGCTCAGCAGCTGAAAGCACAGGCTGCTTTTATAGAGAACCCAAGTTCAGTTCTGAGTATCCACATGGTGCCTAACAAACCATCTGTAACTCTAGTTCCAGGGGATCTGACACCCTCTTCTGGACTCTATGGGCATTATGCATATGGTGCACTTTACATGCATATAGGCAAAACATACACATTTAAAAAAAAAAAAAAGAAAGGAAGAAATGAGAAGAGACGGGAAATCTGAAAACAGAAGATTTTTCATTATTTACTTCACAGTAACAAGTATTTATCGTGACGGATATGCTAATTGTCCTGAATGATCATTATGGACTGTATCAAAACATCAGTGTACCCTAGAAACATGTACAGTATTATGTGCTAAGTAGAAATAGTTTAATAAAGTAAATAAAAATTTTGGTCAAGAGACCATAACAAAAACTTATACATCAAATAAAGCTTAGAAAAGTTAAATTACCAATCCCAAATCCCACAGATAGTATGTGACAGAGACAGAAATTGAACCAGGCAATATGGCTTCCTAACTGTCTTTTTCATGAAAAGAAACTGTCTGCTTCAGTCAGGATAAAGTATTAGTTTGTTGTTGTTTGAGACATGGTCTCATTATGTTGTCCAGGTTGGATCATGGGCTCCTGCTTTCCCCACAGCTAAGACTAGAGGAGTGTACCACCATGCCCAGCTAAAGTATTAGTACTTTGCTATAGAAATAATGAGTCATGTTCACTGTGGGACAGAACGGGATTCTTGGGCCTTCCTTGAGTGAGTCAGGGTTTCATGAGTGGGCTCTATCCGTGGCACCACCCTTTGTCTTGGGCAAATGGAATGAACACAGACATTCACCAAGTCACCAGAACATTAGAAATGTAGGAGCAGCTCAAAATGTGAAAAGAATGTATGCTTAGTAGCCTGTAAGCCCAGCTACTCAGGAGGCTGAGGAGGATTCCTAGTTCAAGACCTGCCTGCCTGGGCTATACAGTGACTTAAGATCAGCCTGGGAAACAGTGGGTCACTGTCAAAAAAATTTTTTAAAGGGCAGCGGGGGTGGAGGAGCTAGATACACAACTTAGTAGTAGGGTGCCTGCCTAGCATGCATGAGGCCCTGGGTTCAATCTCCAGTAGGAAGGACAGGAGGGAGGGAGGGAGGGAGGAAGTCAGCTAGTCGATTTCTGGGACTAGAGATGTGGTTCACCGCTGAAGCATTCGCATGTCTAAAGTCCTGGATTTACTTAACCTTCAACACAAATTTTTAAAAGGAACTCTACTTCCACAATAGATACTATTAATAACGAAGTTTCAGAACGCTTTGTCATGAAGCGTTTGTCATCAATGTATTTCCTCTCTAGACAGGACCTCAGGACACAAGATCAAGCACGCTCCTTGGTCAGAAGTGCATATCTATGAGTTCAAACACAGATACTCATGGTCTGGGAGTTTTTGTTCTGCTTCTTTTGCTTTGCTTTTGTGCTGGGATTTGAACCCAGGGGCTTGGGCCTTTAAGCTACAATCCAGTTTGAAAGATTTGGGCACTACCATGTTTCATGGGTATCTTCCCAAGTTAATTTCCATTTTTATATATGTATCAATGAATAATAGACTTGTCCATTTTAAGCCTACAGATAAAGGACATCATGCTGTACTTATTCCACAGCTGCATTCTGAACTGTATTTTTTTAATTTTTATTTATTACTTTTATTTTACGTGTATGAGTGCTTTGCCTGCATGTGTGTAAGTACACCTGTATTGTGGAATGCTCTTGGAGGTCAGAAGAAGACGCTGGATTCCCTGGAACAGGACTTATGGATGACTGTTAGCCACCCTGTCAGTGTTGGTAATCGAATCTGGGTCCTCTGCAAGAACAGCCAGTGCTCTTAACCGCTGGGCCATCTCTCAAGCCCCAGAACTATATTGCTTAAGAGGTCACCTTCCATGGTGACCTTCAGCTTTATTAAGTATTACCAGCATGTTCTCTAAATGTTTGCTAATCACATTACACTTCTATCAGGAGCACATGTATTCTTATTTTTCCACACTTAATACATACTTTATATTATCTATCTTTTAGGTTTTTGTTCGTTTTTGAGAGATTTTTGTTCGTCTTTTTATGGAGGCAAGGCTGACCTGGAACTTATTACATAATCCTGACTGACTTTGAATTCATGATGTCTCAGTCTACTGAATGCTGTCATTATAAGCATTCTTATGTGTGTCCTGGCTTAACATCATAGGTCTCAAATATGGTTTCAGAACAGAATTAGGAACAGCTCAACTGACTCAGAGGCTGGAAGAGGGCAACAACAGTCTGAAGAAGATTCTGGTAGACACTAACATTTACATGTGATTGTTTAAATAAACTGATTTTTGAAATGTTTGCTCCAACTCTATGTCTAGACATTTTTACTACAATTAGCTCAATCTTGGCTGTAAATAAACTTGTTCCTTAAAGATATGCTCTGGCACCACTCTCCGATGCTACAGCTGTTGAGCTAATTGACGTGGGATGGCATTCCTTTATCTTACTCTTAACAGCAATAAACAATGTAGAATTAAAGACTTATAATGATTTTGGTAGAAGAATAAAACACCCATTATTAAAATTTCAGCTCTTAAACAAAGAATATCAAGGCATTTTAATATGAACTTTGAATGATTTAGGCATGCATTTGGAAAGCATTTTTTCCAAACTTTATTTTACTTGGGAAGTAAAAAACAAATGGCGAACTACAAACATTCTCTATGTTAGTGATCTCACTGAGCACACTCCTGGAGATGTCCTAGGACAAAAATTAATAAGTACAACAAAAACAATTAGTACTTTGACATACAGGACTTCATTACAGTCTTCAAAAGTAGGCCTGGCAGCATGATCATCTTTAGAGATGCAGCAAATGGAACTCAAAGAGGTTAAAGTAATGCCCAAAAAAACAATGATTAAGTGCGTGTTATGGGTTGAGTCCCATGCTAAGTCTTCATTTGTATTACCTTGCCTACTCAGTACATGCCACAAACCATACAAGGTAAAGTCTAATATCTACCCATCTCTCATTTTATTTTAAATTTGTTTTAAATACTTATTTTATCTTTAATTGTGTGTGTGTTGGGAGTATGTGCATGTGAGTTCTGGTGCCTGGCAGAGGATGGCATTGGATTCCCTGAAGCTGGAGTTACAGAAGGTTATGAGTCCTCAGAGGCAGGTACTAGGAACCAAACTCTAGTTCTCTTCAAGAGCAGTGCATGTTTTTAACTGCTGAGCCATCTTTCCAACCTCAAAAGATGAAAATGTTGCTGGGTCTGGTGGAGTACGTACTTAATTTCAGTACTCAGGAAGCAGAAGCAGGTGGATCTCTGTATGATCCAGGCCAGCCTGGTCTACATAGCAAGTTCCCGGAGCTGAGCTGAGCTCAGTGGGTTGTGAGCTTGGTTGTCAACTTGGTACAGTTGGAAAGAGGGAACCTCAGCTGAGGAATTTCCTCCATTCAATTAGCCTGTGAGCATGTTGGTGAAGCAGTTTCTTAATTGCTAATTGAAACATAAGGGCCCAGCCCACAGAAAGTGGTCAGATGGGCCTGGGTTGTATAAAAATGGTAGCTGAGGAGCTGGAGAGATGGCTCATCAGGTAAGAACACTGGCTGCTCCAGAGGATCAGGGTTCAGTTCCCAGTACCCAAATAGCGGCTAACATTCATCCTTAACTCCAGTTCCAGGGGATCTGATGCCTTCTTCTGGCCTCTTTGGGCATCACAGATGTACTTACATGCAAGCAAAACACTCATACTCATTAGAAAAAAAATTCTAGCTGAACATGAGTCAAGAGAAGCAAGCGAGTAAGCAGCATTCCTCTGTGGAATACTTTGGCTTCCCTCAATGATGGACTGTGAGCTGTTAAGATAAAATAAAACTAACCTTTACTCCAGCTACTTTTGGTCATGGTGTTTATCACAGTAACAGAAAACCAAACTAGTACATGGCTCATGGTTGTAATCCCAGAATTCAGAAGGATAAAAAGGGAGGACCACTGTAAATTCAAGGTCAGTCCAGTCTATAAAACAAATTCCAGGCTAGCCAGGGCAATACAGTAAGACCCCGTTTCACTCCCCCCACCCATCAACCCTCCAAAAAGGGCTGAGAAGATGGCTTGGTAACTGTTTGCCATGTAAGCATGAGAACCTGAGTTTTGATCCCCAGCATCCACATAAAAAGCCAGGCATGGGTGACAGCGGGCACAAAACCCATGTAAGCCTACGCCAGACAAAATCCCTGCATAGAAATGGGCAAGTAGTTAAGAAGCCCCAGCCCTTGCTGAGGAACTACTGGCAACTGACAGCTGTGGGAGAGGGAGAGCTGGTTTTAAGGGTGTGATGCTAGATAGGTTAAACAGGCTCCAATGGACAGACCCACACCAAAGGGCATTTAGAGACACAAATTTGACTTGAGAGGCCATAATAATCTAAGAGAGTACATGAAATCAGACAGAGAGTATTAAGGGGAAAATGCAGATAGGGGAGAGGGTCTAAATGTGATAAAAATATATTATATGAAAAAAAAACAAGGTAGAGATTGACTGAGGAAGGCACTCAACATCAACCTCTGGCCTCCATGTATGCATGTACACGAGCAAGCACACATGCATGCACACACGCACACACACGCACGCACACACACACACACATGCACACACACACACACACACACGCATACATTATCTGAGCTTTTCTATCTGCTCTTCTCCACCCCCCAAACGTTCCAGTTCTTGATAGAGTCTTACTGTAGTCTTACTGTACTGCCTAGGTTTGTCTACAGCTCTTGGACTCAAATGATCCTCCTGCCTCAGTTCCCACATAGCTAAGGCTATCGAATACAGTGTCACGGTGCCAGTCATTCCATTTTTGGAAGGGCTCTTTATTGACATCTGTGAGATATCAGTTACGTCCATCTTAAAGAGTCTGGACATTCCCTCCCCCACGCTCCCGGCTGCTTTGTCACAGTCATGTGAGAGCTAACTCCTACAATTGGTTATACAGGATTCTTCGGAGCTTCCCTCAGGTACAAAGAACTAAGACAAAAAAGGGTAAGGGGCTAAGTTAATTTTTTTACTCTTTATGATCGAAATGTACAAACCCATTAATTTTTTTTGAGAGATGGTCTCAAACCTATTAATTTTAATCAAGACAAAATATAATTGCGCCCTATCCAGTGGCAAATGCAGCTACTAATTTTCCAAAAGATAACTCTAGTACATTTATGTTGCAGCTCATATTTTGAACACAATCTTATTTAACTTTTAAATTTTACTTATTTTTATTTTATGTGTATGAGTGAGAAGATTTGGATTCCCCTGAAACTGGAGTTATGGATGGTTGTTAGTCACCATGTGGGTGCTGGGAATTGAATCCAGTTCCTCTGTGAGAGCAGTTGGTACTGTTAACTACTGACACATCTCTCCAGACCTTATTTTTCATTTTTAATTTATTATTATTTTATGTGCATGAGTGTTTTGCCTGCATGTATATAAGTGTACCTGAGCATGCAATGCCTGCAGATGTCAAAACTGAGCACTGGATTGCCTGGAACTGGAGTTGTGAGTCTCTCCATGTGGGTGCTGGGAACTGAACCAAAGTCCCCTGGAAGAACAGTCAGTGCTCTTAACTGCTGAGCCATCTCTCCAGCCCTGAATATAAATTTAAAGACTCAGAAGAACAGAGTTTCTAACTCAGTTCTCCCACTTATTAGAGCAGCTCTTGGCCATTAAATGGGAAAGCCATGGGGCAATGAGATGGCTTAGCAGGTAAAGATGCTTGCCACCAAGCCAGACAACCTAAGTTCCATCCCTGGCTCCTACATGGTAGAAGGTGAAAATTTTCTTCAGAAAGTTGTCCCCTGACCTCCATATGCATGTACCCACATAAAAAATAAATTAATTTTCAAAAGTAGACAAGCCATTTAATTTCTGAGCCTTCATTTCCTCCCATAAAAAGAAAATAATGTCTAT
Source organism: Eospalax fontanierii (assembly GCA_035773235.1). Taxonomy (NCBI): domain Eukaryota; kingdom Metazoa; phylum Chordata; class Mammalia; order Rodentia; family Spalacidae; genus Eospalax; species Eospalax fontanierii. The sequence continues at coordinate 30,047,339 of CM069553.1, read as the reverse complement.
CCCTCTACTTCTCTGTCTCAAACATCAAACCATAAACACAAAAACTGTATGAAGTGAAAATCACAACTATTACTGTTTCCAGCTTTAGCAATTAATACTGCCTAGAGTGGAGCCATAACACACTGTAAAGCTATTATCTCTACTTCTATCATCTCCTAGAACTGAGCATTCCCATTATCACCCATCATAATTACCAAACTACTGCCCATCTTTCTGAAACTACATACTAGTGACAACCATGGAGAAACTGAAGAGTTTTCTATCATTTTATCATGGTTTTATGGGATTAAGTCAAAGTACTTTAGCTTTTGCAAGGGTTGGAGTTTAATCTCCAGCAAAACCGGGCGGGGGAAGGGGGGAGGAAGAGGAGGAGAAGGAGAAGGAAACAGCAGATCTGACCAGGCTATTACAGAACAACATAAAACATATGGTTCTTTTCACAGTGGCCTTCAGGTGACAGTTATCATATCCTACAATTTTTTTTTTTTTTTTTTTTTTTTTTGGTGGGGGTAGTCTTTTTGAAACAGGGTCTCCCTGTAGCCTCAGCTGGCTTGGAACTCATATAGATAGACCAGGCTGGCCTCGAACTTACAGAGATCCGCCTTCCTTTGTCTCCTGAGTGCTGGGATTAAAGGCATATACCACCATGCCCAGACATATTCTGCAACTTTAACTAGCTAAGTAGTTATGTTTCTACCTCTTTTACTCCACACCCATTACAAGGTTATGGTTGGGAATGTAGCTCAAGGGTGGAATAGCATGCTCTAGCACTGTAAAAAATAATTTTAAAAGGTTATTATATTTATATTATATATGTATATTTATGTATATATAAATGTATTAATAAATGTATTAAATGTATATATAAATGTATATAATAAATGTATTAAATATATATGTATATTTAAAAAGGTTAAGAAAGCATTCTATGACTTACAGACATCGCTACAAAAATGCAAAAACAAAAAAAAGTATTTAAAGTATTAATTAATGTAGGAAATTGTCTCTCCAAAAACTAAATTACTCACAGTGCCTTCCACTTCTGAATAGAGTCCTGACCAGAAGCTGAATGTACTTTTATCCAGTTGATACAGTCGAGACTTCTCAAATGTTTCCGAATCCATGATCTGTCCTAACTCAGGTGGTACGTGAGTTGCTGTTTTATATATCCTTCTCTGAAAGGTTTAGAACAAAACACTTTAATGAACAACTTTTTAAATCATACAATAACAATTTAGAGTCAAACACTGAATGGTTTACAGCATTAATTTGTCACATAAACCTGTAGAAAGTGTTTCACACATACTCAAACTGCACCTAGTCCTGGACACTGACCACTAAAACAAGTGACACAGGGAAGGAAAGGCTGATAAGAAGTTCTGAGTCTAGATGACTAGGTGGACTTACAATTAGGGCTGTCATGTTTTCATTTGCTTGTGCAAAGCATCACAAAGGGACCGCTCCTAGTGGGTTTGGTATATATCTCACAATATAGAAAACAAATTCATGGAAAAAGAGATGCAAATATGCTAAATACAAGTATTAACAGTTATTATGGATGGCCCTGAAATCTGTTCCTAGCAGTCAAATTAAGGAAGTTGAGGAGTGACAGAAATATATCAAGTTTTTACAACCAACTTTCTCATTATGGTAAATTCTAAAAGGTAATTTCATTCCCTGGAACATAATAGATCAGATCTAAGAAACAGTTTTACAACAAACACCTTTCCTATTGTATGTGTGTTAAGATGAAAGTGTTAAGATAATTTTACAAAGGCATTATTGAAAAGTAGCTATGGAGGGCTGGAGAGATGGCTCAGTGATTGGGAGCACTGTCTGACCTCACAGAGGACTTGAGTTGAGTTCCCACCACTCACATAGTGGCTAATCTTCCTAACACCAGTTCCAGGGAATCGGACACCCTGTCTGGCCTCTGCAAGTACTGTATACACATGGTACACTTACACACACGTTTGCAAAACAATCATACACATAAAATAAATGAACAAAAAAATTAGTTATGTTAATTAGGCTTATAATTGAACTATGGCAGATAAATGCACAACATCTCACCTTCCTGCTCTGACACCATATTGTTATATATTGACTTCAGGTAAAGGTACTTATGCAGATTAGCAAGGTCCTGTACTAATAACGCTTTGAATATCTTGCTATTGTGCTTTTAACACTTTGAACATAAAGGAAGAGACAGGCATAACCCTGACACTGACAGAGTTTTAAAAATTAAAATTTTCAATTCAGAGACTCACACAAAGCTGGAGATGTAGCTCAGTGGAAGAGCACTTACCAGGCTGGCAGGTCCAGTTCCTAGGTTCCATCCCTAGCACCACAATAAACAAACTCATGCACAATGTAAATGAAAACTGCAGAGGAGAAAGACTTCAATGCTCAAGAAAAGGCTCCAGCAGTTAGAGAAAGGTTATCGATGACAGTACGGAAGGGTGCCAGCAAAACCAACTAAAAGCAAGAGACTCAAAGAAAATTGATGATTAAAAAGTTGATCTCGGGGGCTGGAGGGATGGCTCAAGGGCTAAGAGCACTGGCTGCTCTTGCAGAGGACCCAGGTTCCAAACCCAGCACCCACATGGCGGCTAACAACCGTCCGTTACTCCAGTTTCCAGGCGATCCAAGGCCGCCTTCTGACCTCCGTCATGTAATCATGACGCCGCGCACCTACAAACATGCAGACAATACACTCACGCATAAAATAAAAATAATTTAAAAAGTCGATCTCACTTAAACGTTCGTATCTCTACTCAAGCTGTTCAATGTAGCCATCACTGTTAACTTTCACTTTTCTCCCTCATTAATTACATTTTTAAACTAAAATGAAGTGATTTTAGTGAAAAAAAATTTTTTTGGCAAAAACGGCATATGCACTATGAGGACACCTTTTTAAAGTGTGCAAATCCTTGGAAGAAATGCAAAGTAATTTCAGAAGTGTTTCCTAATGGTGTGACTACGCAGGATAACACTAATGTCATGGGGAAGTGGCGATTCTATAAAATGTTAGCGTCTTCCTCTAGAAGGCTTCTAACAACGATAAAAGAGGCTGAGCGTGGGCCCCATGATCCTAAGATGCTGTGAGGCCGGCACAGCCCGGCTCAGGTTTGACAGAGGGACGGCCCTTTCCCTTCTTCAAACGCTAACAGGCTTGGGACCCCCTCAAAGCCACAGGCAGCATCCGGAAGTTAGGAGGCTGGGTGGAGGTGAGTTAGGAGGTCACCGAGCAGCGACTGTTGCTAGGGCCTGGGCGAACATCAAGGGGCTTGGGGTGGAGGGCCGGGCTGGCCTGAGGCTGTCCAGGGGCTGGGGTCCGAGGGCCCTACCTAGGCTCACCTGCCGCTGTGCTAGGAAGGTCTCCCAAAAATACACGGTCCAGGAAAAGAGCAACACTGCCCCGAAGATTCGCTTCTCGGCCGGCACGTCCCAGAAAGCATCCACCGACGCCCACATCCCCATGGTCACCCAATTTCACCCGCTCCCGCAGCGTGCACCAGTGCCACACCGACAAGAGTCCCCTCAGCGTGCTGCGGTGTCACAGCGATACGAGTCCCTTCCGAGAGCCTCTTCAGACCCTCCACCTCTCCGAGCTGCCGGCAGTGTCACAAAAACACTCTTCCCCTTCCTGATTCCCCTGAGCCTGGTAGTTTCTGTGAGAATAGGACCAACCCCATCGTTCTCATTTCCGGGTCTGAAGATTGAGCAACGGTGCACCAACATCCTTCCGGGTTCTCCGCGCTGGCTCCTACTCGAGGTTCCGGCTTTCCTGGAGTGGCCGCGCCTTCGCCGCCTCTTTTTAACCTCCGTCATGCCCTTGAGCGGAGATGTCTGCAGTTACTTGGTAGTAACCCCCTGCTGGGACAGGCCGGTTGGTAGTCCGGGTTTGCTGGAACTGACAGAATGGGCCGCACTCCCACCTGGAGTTAGCTGGGAAGGGTAAGGGAATGACAGACCTTTCAGGCTCCCAAAGCATTCTTTGTTCCATTCAAGAGCTGTTCAAATGGCGAGAGGGGCATCCTCGGGATACCGTAATAGTCAAACAAAGCATTAAAAATGGGGTATTTGGGCATTAATGTGTTCTAACTTCAGGCACATTAAAGTGATGAAAATGGCAATAGTGATGAGAATTCTCGTTTACACTTTTCGTCTCATGCTCCCTAAGTGTAGTCAGAGGAGGCATTTTGCCTCTGTGTCCTGGAACAAGGCAACTATGGATAGCCTGGGTTAGAAATAATCCCAAACGGGCCGTGCATGGCCGCTACTGCCATAATCCCATCATGAGCTTATTTCAAACAACAGCAGCAACAAGACAACACTTGTACACACCCCCACACCACAGTTCAGTACCATTTGTGTGGGAACTCTGAAGTGAAATGTGGTCACTGTGACCCCTGTTAATATATTTGCTTGAAAAGTGAAGTCAGAATTTTGACCAAAAGTAAATCTGATATGGTTAATTGGTTTGACAGGTTAATGTTGCAAATTTGCATAATTATTATTTACGGTCAATTGAGCTCCAATCAAAATATATTTAAACTACAGTGAAATTGACATGCTAAAATGAGAAATTAATGAAGTCTCAAATTTCTCAACCATGCCTAAATTCCTTCAAGTGAAAGTAATTCGTATAATTAAGTCACTGGACAAAGTGACTTACTTCAGTAACAGGATTACAAATTGTTTGGCAAAATCAATGGTTTCAGCAAAATCAATGGTGGACCTGATTAAATTGCCAGCTGAACATTATTTGAGTGTTGGATGTTTCAAAGAGAAACAGAAGAATTGATTGACATTACTAAAAACCAACATTCTTACCCACCTACTAAAGAATAAATTTAATACATCTATTAAAATAATATTTCTTAGCACTTGTAACAAAACGGGAGTTGAAAGTGAACCAACCCTTTTGGTTTAGCAGTAAGAAATATTCATCCAGGAAAAACCTTCATGCTGGAAAAGCCTCATCTGTAACCCAGTCCTTGCCACCTGACATGTAGGCAAAAACCAGGAACTGAATCTTTAAACTGTGTTCTGAGAGCCAGCAATCCAAGAAGATTGTGGATTAACATCCTAAAGATCTAACATCTCATCTTGTTATACCCAAGTGAGGGGATTACAGATCACCACCACATGCATAAGCCAATTAAAAGGGAAAGGAGTCCTTTACTGATAACTAGTAAGCACGTGACTGAGAGTGGCTAGTGCCTTTGAAAGTCTCTCAGCACTGACTGATGCTCAGGAATACAGAGTTTATAAAGTGCAAAGTACAAAAATCATAATAATAGTTTGGACCAGAGGGAGGTCAGGGAGACCTTGCTGCAGTGATTATTTTGGTTATACTTTTGCAGCAGTTTTGGTTAGACTTATAGGCCATAGCAGGTCATGAAAAGCCTTGAATGCGTTGCTGGGGGAGGCTGGTGGCTGGGAAGAATGCCAAAGCAAGCACAACCTGGAGTCAGGACTGGCACCAGGGACAAAATGGAGTTTTTTCTGCTACTACAATCTTTAGCCAGCAGATTATATATGTAAGGGACAGACAAGCAATCAATTCAAAGTTAAAACAAAAAACACATTGTATTGTTTAAAAATAAAAGCTAGAAGAGGGGGTAAGAGAGTGCAGAAGGATTGGGAAAATGTGTGGGGTGAATAAACATTCTCCTCCCTGTTTAAAAAAAAAAAAATGCTAGGAGCTGGAGAGATAGTTAAAAAAAAAAAAAAATACTGGCTGCTTTTGCAGAAGACCTAGGTTTGAAACCCAGTACCCACATGGCAGCTAACAACTGTTTATAACTCCAGTTCCAGGACACCCTCTTCTGACCTCCACAGGCACTGCACAACATCGGTATACTTCCATGCATGCAGGTAATCCACTCATACACCTAAAATCAAAATAAATAAACAGAATGCTGTAAAGCTAGCAGTATGTGTTACTTTATGAAGATGGTTATTTGTTGTGGTTAAATGTGAATGTTCCCCATAAGCTCATGTGTTTTGGCCTCAGTTGGTGGCACTGGTTTGGGAGGTTTGTAGGACCTGTAGGGGGTGGGGCTTTGCTGGAGGAAGTGGGCTGCTGGGGCCCTATTAGAGTTCAGCCTCTGTTCTGGCCCGAGACCTTTATTTCCTGACAGTGAGATGTGAGCAAGGAGCCTCATGCTCCTATCAGCATAGAACCAGCCTCCTTCACCATGATAGACTGTACACTCTCAAACCATGCCAGAATAAATCCTCAAGTTGCTGCTTTCTGGAATTTTTTTTCACAGTAAGTCATAAGGAAATTGGTATCGGACATATAATAGGTTGTGATAAAACCTAACCTTGTGGTTTAAGTTTGCATCTAGTTTGTGATAGAATGTGAAAGAATAAGTGCTATAAATAGAACTTTATGAGCTATGTTTTTTTTCAGACAGGGTCTCCTTAGCCCTGGCCCACCCAGAACTTACTATGTAGATCAGGCTGGCCTTGAACTCACAGAGATCCATCTGTTTCTGCCTCCCTAGTGCTGGGATTAAAGAGGTGCACCACCATACCCAAGATGAGATATTGTTTTTTAAATTTATTCTAATGTGCATGAGCGTTTTGCCTGCATATAAATGCACCAAGTGCAATGTATGTGGAGATCAGAAGATCTAGATCCCCTGGAACTGGAGTTAAGTTGTCAGCTGGGAACTGAATCTGGGTCCTTCACAAGAGCAGCCAGTTTTCTTAACTGTAAGCCATTTCTCCAGCCCCCTTAATGAGTTATTCTGGCGGAGAATGGAAAAACAGAATGTCAGTGGAGGACAATAAAATCTCAAAGGGTAATAAGACTCTATTGGGAATTGGGCAAGAGGCCATTTGTGCTATATTTTGACAAAGAATGTGCCTATATTCTGCCAGGGTCCTGAAAAGTTTGAGACTAAATTCAGAGGCAGTAGACTAAGTTGTTTGGCAGAAAAAATTTCAAGACAGCATAACATTAAGGCTGTGACATGATAATTGCTCACTGCATTTACTGAGGTTTGAAATGAAACTTTAAAGCAAAATATAGAACAGAAAGATGAGAAAAATGTACAGTTTGACAAGTGTGAGCATGACTAGAGTTGTGGACCAGGTACGTTCAGATAAAGCAGCTCTAACTGTTGAGGTTAGCCCAACTAGAGAAACCCTACACTTTGCCACAGGAGTTCCCAGCTTAAAAAACAAAGCAAATTAATTTGAAGGGAGAGTGCCTGAACCAAGACATCCTTCTGGACATCTTGCTCAGGGCAAGAGTATCCAAGGGAAGTATTTTCCAGGTTCAGCAAGGCAATCAGAGGTTGCTGCTGCTGCTTTCATCCCGGAGACCATCTTGAGCTAGCAGTGGAACTTAGCATAGTATGTGTGGTGCTGATTTTGCATGTGGCTGGAAATACTCAGATTTGATAGAGCGACACTGTCAGATTGTTTCTTGAGGCCACAAGATCTATTAACACCAGGCATAATGATAGGATCTGAAGAGAAAGGGGAGAATTTTAGACCGCCAAGAAAGAGCAGAGATATTTGTTTTAAGGCTTTGGGGGAAAGAGAAGAATTCATACTACAAGGAAGAAGTCTTGTTAATGTGTGACTTAGAGGATATGTGGACATGAGGAAGCAGGGTACACTTAGTTCATGTGTATCCATCACACAGGATGTGCCATCTGTAGCCCCTGGTGCTTAGGGCCTTACTGGAGGAGTAGGTCACTCACTGGTAGTGTGAATTATGGGATATAGCCCAGCACTAGTTCTGACCCAAGGCTTTTTTCTGCTTCACAATCCACAGAGCTGTGAGCCAGCAGCTTCATACTCCTGCTGCCATGAAAGTGGCGAGCATAGCTGCCTTGGTAGGCTATACCCTTCCAAACTATGAGCAAGATAAATCTTTCTTTAATTGCTTTGCTTTAGGGAGTATATTTGCTTTAACAAGTAAAGTAACACATTTTTCAACTGTTGTATAGAATGTATGGGATATAGTATAAAAAGGAACTCTTTATATAATTTATAAATTATAATTTGCTAGAATTTACATTCTTGCAACTATCTGTCTATGATGAAAACCTTTAGATAGCAACTTAAATATAAGAGAGAATAAATACTTTCACATTTTTCTCTCTTGGTTGATCCTTGCCCCCTTCTACCGTCTTTAGTGAATCGAAAGCTTGTATAAGGTTCTGCCTCCCAAACTGTGGCTGAAGGAACACATTCAGAGTGAAGCTGTGGGACCGATCACAGCTACATTGCCTGTCAGCAGGTTATTTGCATGGTTTCAACATGAAATGTCCCCATTCACTCAAAGCTGGGTTCTCAGCTGGTGGCTCCATTTTCAGATGTTCTGGAAACTTTAGGAGATAGGGCTTAGCTGCAGGAAGTAGATCACTGGAGGTGCGCCCTGGATGCTGTGTATCATTCCTGCCCCTTCTCCCTTCTCCCTGCTTCCTGGCCACCGTGATGTGAATCACTGTGCCCCGCCACGCCCTCCCCACCGTAGTGTAACGTGAAACTGTGAGCCAAATGAATTTTTCTTCTTTAAACTGTCTCTCTCAAGTACTTATCACAGTAATAAAATGTCTAACATTTTACTTAGCCTGGGCTGGGGAGACAGCTCAGTGGGTAAAGGCACTAGCTGTGCAAGCCTAAGGACCTGAGTTCAACCCACAGAACTCCTATATAATAGTATTCATCTGTAATCCCAGCACTCTTGCTGTGAGATGGGAAGCAGAGGCAGGAAGATCACCTGGACACTGACAGACCAGCAAGCTTTGAGTATGCAATGCAGCAGCAGAAACAGTAAGAGACCTTGTCTCAAGGTGGGAGAGGTACTGGAGATGGTTCAGCACCCACATGGCAGCTGACAACCGCCTGAAACTCCAGTTCCAGGGGATCCAACGCCCTCTTCTGACCTCCGAGGGCATTGTACAACATGGGTGCACTTACATACTTGTAGACAATACACTCATACACATAAAATGAAAATAACTTTTTTGAAAAAAGAAGATGGAAGGTAAGAACTGACTCCTGAATGTTGTCCTCGGGTCTCCCTATGTGTGTTTGGCACCTGCACACATACATTCACACACAGAGACACACAGAAATAGATTACTTGACCTTGCCAGGCATGGTGGCTCATGTTTGTAATCCCAACACTTGGAGACTGAGGCAGGAGGATCTCTTCCTGTTCTGATCTGACCTGTCCATATAGCTAAAATGTTCCCACAGCTTATCAACATGCTTAGCAGAGAGCAGCTGTCAGCAAAACTCAGATAATGCAAAACACTCTCCTTCATGTGTACTCTGACCCTTGTTCAGCTCTGAGTAATTCAGAAGACCCTGGACTGCATAACTCTCTTATGCCAAGGACCAGCATGAGACAGCCTTCTACACATCTTGGCCCTCAAACTGCACTTGACTTTCATGGCATCTTCTCCAGTCTGTTCAGCATGGACCGCAGGGTCACAGACCTGACCTCCCTCTCTTCTTTCTCCAGCTGCTTCCACTCCAGTCTGACTATCTTCTGTTACCATAAGGTCTCCAGACTGCTGAACAAGCACATCTATGTGTGTCTGTATCCACATGCATTTATGTGTGTTCAGCCCTAAAGGTCCAACCCAGGGTCTTCCTATATGCCAGGCAAATGACTTACCGCTGCCAAGTCACAGTCCTCATCCTAGGAAACATATTTTTAACTACTGTTCCTCCACATTACCCACTGTACACATAGCAGAAGCTGGGCCTACTGAGGAGGGGCCAGTCCTTTTAATTTCAATATAGTTCTCTATCTTTATTGATACACCACTGCACACATGAGGGAAGCAGTGCTTTTCTGGAAAAGATTGGATCCATCACATTTCAGATGTGGAAGTAAACCCTGATGTGGGCAAGGGACTCTGGCAGTCAGAGCAGCTGCAGTAGGGCTCAGAGGAGCAGTCCCGCTTCACTCCAGGTTTCTGGGCAACGATCATTCCTTCCAAGTCCTTCACTTTGTTTTCCACCATCTGAAGTTTTTTCAGAATTTTCTCTTGCAGACCCAAGGACAGAAAGATATTACTATTGTCTTGAACCTGGCGACCACTTCCCTCTGGGTTGGCTAGCAAAGCCTGAAAAAAGTCTGAGCCCTTCTTGTAAAGTTGGTAGAGTGTGATCACAAACACCACTATTTTCTAAAATGAAACAAAAAGAGTGTTAATATGTCAATCGTGTGTACAGTCACAGGTAACCATAGACACAAAACAGAATAGAACTCCACTAGCAAAACAATCCCTCATTCCCAGGCCAAGCTTTCCCTTAATAAAACATTTTTACATTCACTTTCACTCTTTTGATTATCAGCACAAACTGTAGTAGTAGGCAGGTCAAAGGTTTATAGTTAGTAAATACCATTTGCTGAAAGTCTGTCTACCACCTGCTGGACTCTGACAGAAGTTACCTTGCCTGTGCATAAATTTTTTTATGCAGGAAAACCCAGAACTAGACAGCCATTTGGATACCTTCCAGTGCATGCTCTGTCAGTGTCATAAATTGGAACTAACAGAGCCAGGACTGGGATCCAGGAATTCTCCCAAGTATAGTGATCTGAAAATTAGAATTCCTGGTCATGGAAAAATTGTTTCCATATGCTAGGGTAAGAATAAAAATGAAAGCTTTTCTCTTCATAATAATTAGCCCTGCTTAGTGAACACATGGACTAAGCTTTATTTGTATACTATCTCCTCTAGTTCTCACAACAAACCTACAGAAGAGGCATTCCTAAGAAGCCTGTTTTACAGACAGGGAAACTGGGGCTCAGAGGTTAAATGATTGCTATCAGTTAACAGAGAAGACAGTTCAACAAAAATTTAGACCAACGAAGTCTTGACTCCTGAGCCCAGATTGTTACCTACACTGCTGTTTACACTTCTTTTTGTTTGTACTTTTTTTTCTAGTCCTTTTGAGACAGAGTCTCCCTTTACCCTCAGCTGGCCTAGAACTCACTATGTAGACCAAACTGACCTTGAACTCACAAAGATTCACCCTCCTCTGCCTCCAGAGTGCTGGGATTAAAGGTGTGCACCACCACACCCAGCCCTCCTTTTCTTTTTTCAGACAGGGTCTCATTCATCCCACTTGCTAAGTAGCCATGGATGACCTTGAATTTCCAATCTTCCTGCCTCTACCTCCCAAGTGCTAGGATCACAGACATGTATCACCACAGCTGATTTCTGTGTTTTGAAGACAGCATCTCTCTATGTAGCTCTAGATGACCTGGAACTTGCTCTGTAGACCAGGCTGGCCTTGAACTCAAGAGTTCATTCACCTCTGTCTCCTGAGTGCTGGGATTAAAGGCATATACCATTGTGCCTGACTGATTTCTGGGCATTTTTTTGTTTGTTTTTGCCTGAAGTGTCCAACAGGCTTCATTGCAAACTCATTTTTCTGACTGCACTAAACTAGAAAGTTTTTGTTCTTACCATACATTCTAGTAGCTAATTCACATGCATGTGTAGATGTACATGTACACACATACACTCTCTCTTGTATTGATGACTTAATTATTTTTTATTACATTAGTTATGATTTTGAACAAGAACTAAATTTGGAATCCTAAAATTCTGGTTCAAATTCAGGCTTTGCCAGGGGTAACAAAACCATATTAATTCGGGCAGGAATCAAAAGTTACTTCACTTCCAAAGTGGAGATAACTCGTCCACACTATTATGAAGACATTTCAGAAGTGAAAATAGAATGTGCATTAAATCATGAATATATCCTAAAAATAGTTAACACATGAAAAATCGAAAGCTACAAAATACCCCAGTGGTAACTTCTCTGTATGCTTACCAAACAAACCATTATTTAAGAAAGCCCTTGAATTGGATGTGGTAGTACATGCCTTTAATCTCAGCACTTGGGAGACAGACAGAAGTTTGAGGCCAGAATGGTCTACATAGTGAAACCCTGTCTCAAAATAAATAATAAGCCTCATGCTCATCTTGGTAAACCTCTGCAATCCCAACACTTGGGAGACGAAGGAGGAAGATAAGGCGTTCAAGATTACTCAGTAGATTTGCAATCAGTCTAGGCTACATGAGACCTTCTCAAGAGACTGAAACAAAACAAAAACCCCAGCACTTTTAAAATTCTGTCCCCTTAAATTTATACTGTGCTTCAATGCACCTCAGTTTCTTCATGTCTCCTGTGAAAATAAACTACCAATTTCATGGAGTTATTGGGATTCTCCCCAAACATAAGACATATATTATAAATAAGCTATTGTTGTTTTTATTATCAGGGATTAAAAGGAACTACATAAATCCCAAATGCTTCTCACAATCCTAAATCAGTTAAATTCCTACAGTTCCCAAAAGCTCCTGTATATTTATGGAGGCTTATCTTGTTAAAACACAATAATGAAAACATTTGCATGGCAATACATACATTTATCAGTTAAAAAGGAATGGCAAAAAATTAAAAAGCAATGGTAGAATAAAAAGGACATTCCTAAGAGCCTTGTTATCACATGCTATTTATTCCATAAACACTCAGAGACAAGTGTCAAGCTTGGGGCTAAGGCTGCCTTCTCAAATGCTGAACTTGTTTGAATCTATTTTATAATGGAGGCAAACCAAACACCATTGTGTGAGAGAATTTTTTATGCTCAAAACTTATTTAGTGGAAGTTTTAACAAATACTGTTAAGTTCAACCAACTAGGTAACAACTGCGCACTGTTGATCCTTTGCTGGACTTAAAACTAGGCAGTATTGAAGAGAACCAGCCAAAATGGAATTTGTAGCCAGGATAGTGGTGTGTACCTGTTAGCCGAGCACTTCGGGGGAGGGAGGGTTGGCGGTAAGGGCTGAATGAAGTAGAAACATCATGAATTTGAGGCTGGCTTCCTTCTACAATCAGTTCAACGACTCCCCAAGCCTCACATACAGTTCATCTTAAAACTCCCAAACCAAATTCCAATACCACTCCCCCAACACATAGAAACAAACCTATGTAAATTTCTCTGTAACCAAAGAATACAACCTGAATTGACCGAATGCTTCTTTTCCATAAGGCAAATAATCCTATTGCCAACAAAGTCAAAAAGGAAATCCCTAGGATGACTTGTACAGCTGGAGCAAGATTATCTAGTATCCCCAGATTTGTTGGCTGAGGCACAGTAGTCTCTCCCACAAAAGTTGCTTGTAGCCAATTCCATATTGAGCTGCGAGCGAGAGCGTTTAAAAGGTTGTCCCAGGAAGAAGATGAAGATGGAAATGTTGGCATTTTTAAAACAGCAGCTCCAGGAACTACATGTGCAGAGGCTTCAGGAATCTCGACATGGATTAGGGAGAGTGGTCAGGGAGCTTAAGTGTTCTGGAGGCATTGTGAGCTAAGCTTTGTGATGTCACTATTCCAAAGGCTCAGCCAGCTTACCTTTCACCAGTGACCCTTCTCAGTCAAAATCAACCAGGCACTGGCTTGTTTTCAGTTCATTCACGTTTTTTCTCTGATCTTTGGCTAGTCCCTGTTCTAGCACAGCTGTTAGATAGCACTTTCTGAATGATGAACATTTTCAGTATCTGCCATGCCCAGTGTGGTAGCTAACCATCACTAGAAACATGGCCAGCTGGGGCTGAGGATATAGCTTGGTTGGTAGTGTGCTCACCTACCATGCACAAAGCCCTAGATGTGATCCCTGGCATTACAGAAACTGGGAATGGTGGCACATGCCTGTAACCAGCAGTAAGGAGCAAGAGGCAGGAGGATCAGAAGTTTAAGGTCATCCTAGGTTATGTGCAGATTTCAAGGCCAGCCAGGGCTACACAATACCCTGCCTCAAAATGATAATACAATGTTGACTGTTGGAGAAGTACTGAATTTTACATTTAGCTTTAATTAAATTTAAATAGCCACATGAGTACATCTTAGTGTATATATAGAACATTTTTAGTAATTCTATACAAGGGTATGTTACTGTTTCATGACAGGAGAAACCTGAGGGACATTAAGGCAGAGTGGAAATTTAAGATGAATTTAGAAAGAGCTGCTTTTTTGTTGTTGTTGTTGTTGTTTTGAGAAAGGGTTTCCTTGAAACCACAGCTGGCCTAGCACTCACTATGTAGACCAGGCTGGCCTTGATCTCACAGAGATCCACCTGCCTCTGCCACCCAAGTTCTGGGATTAAAGGCCAGAACTTTCTTTAAGAGGAGTGTACTTGATAAAACCCAAAGAAGATAGCTATTTCTAGATCATTTTACAGCATGCCTTTGCCATTTAAAAAATTATTTGTATTCTATGTATACGAATGCAGTGCCTGCAGAGGCCAGAAGAGGGTCTGAATCTCTTAGAATCAGGTTATGAATGATTGTAAGCCATCATGTAGGTGCTGGAAACAACCTGGGTTCTCTGCAAGAACAGCAAGTGCTCTTAACTGCTGAGTCACTCCTCCATTTCTACCTCTTAAAATGGTATCAGCATATGTTAATTATTCGTAACTGGGTTTCAGTGCACATCACTCTTTCAAAGGTTCTTCTCATATTTGTATCTCATTTTGCTAATCTGTTTACAGAAGGGAATTTGGCTTCTTTCACAAGATTTATACTAAGAGCAAATAGTATGGTTTTGTAAAGCACTTTGTAGAGTAGCATGCTATATACATGCTATATACTGTAACTCATGTGACATTATCAAATCAGTTATTTCCTGTCTAGGTCCTATCTTAGCACTTATCTGATCAGCAAAGAGGTATGAAGACAAGATATGCAGATGTTCTCAAAATGGTTTCATGAAATAAGGTAGTTCACACATATATTAACTAAATTGTAAGTCCAGATTACAAAGACTGCGAGAATTCTTTGGCAGAACATACACCAAAATTGGAATGATTAAAGATGATTCATGGCTCCATCCAAGGATGATACCCAAGTTTGTGAAGTGTTCCATGTTTTTTAACAAAGAGAGCAAAAATGTAAGAGTTTACAACAAGAGGAGGGACACAGTAAAAAACTGTCAGTCATGTAAATAATTTCAGATATTGTCTGACATACAAAGTAAAGACCTAAGCCTACAAGGTTCCAGTGTAAACATTCCAGATGGGGAGGTGGCTACCTGAGGAACAACAGATTTCAGCATCACTGAGAGGGTTTAGTAATTTGCCTGAGTTACCAGAGGCACATCAGAAAAATGGATTTATGACGCTGTTGCAATCAGGAAGTCCATTTTAGAGTAAAATGACCAAACAATTTAGAAGAGACTGATATTAATGTTAAACTCACAATCCACTCATGACTCATCATAGCCAGAATTCTCTCTAGCAAGGAATAACCCAGATAAGATTTGGGGTTTGACTATAACAAGCCAAGCAGAGGCCACAAACCACTAAAGAGTATTTAGCCCCAAACTTTGAAGACAGATTCCCCATGCAGTACAGGGAACCTTGAATTTTTATTCTGAAAACACTTAGCACAATATTTTTACAGTGTAAGATTTATCTATTATAAACTCAAGGAAGACAGGAACCATATCCATTTTAAAGGTTAGTGCTTGGTATATGGTAGGTATTCAAATATTTTTAGATAAATGCAAATGTATTTATAGGTAAAGTGACATCAAGTGTTTTAAAAATATTTTTTCATTATTTTTAGTGTATGGATGTAGTGCCTGCAGGTTTGTAAGTACACCTGTGTCATGCAATACTAGTGGAAGACAGAAGAGGGCGTCAGATCTCCTGGAACTGTAGTTAGTTAGGGACAGTTGTTAGCTGCCATGTGGGCACTGGGACTCGAATATGGATCCTCTACAAAAGCAGCCAGTGCTCTTAAAAAGTTTTTTTTTTTTTTTACACTTGTGTATTTGTTTGGATAAAAGTATTACAGGTAGTTGTTAAGATAAGCTTTAGGTGCTAGAGAGATAGCTCAACAGTTAAGGGACCTTATTGCTCTTACAGAGGATAGTGGTTTGGTTCCCAGCACTAGCAACCACCTGTAACTCCAGGACCAGGGGATTGGACACCCTCTTCTGGACTCCATGGGCTTAGCACTCACACATGCACATACATATGCACACACACATATACACATAATTTAAAAATATTTTTTATGTGTCAGTGTATTGCCTGCATGTATGTAAGTGCACCCCTGTCCTGCAATGCTTGAGGAGCCAGAAGAGGGCATTGGATCCCCTGGAACTGGAGTTACAGTTGTTAGCTGTCATGTGGTTGCAGGAAACTGAACCCAGGTCCTCTGTAGGAGCAGTGCTTTTAACTATTGACTCATCTCTTCAGTCCTAAAGATTTATTTTTTCATTATAGGTACATTTAAAAAATATTTAAGCCAGATGTGACAGCTCATGTGTTTAATCCCAGCTGGGGTAACAGGGAGACCCTGTCTCAAAAAGACTCCCCCCCACCAAAATTAAAGATATCCTTTAGGAATATGACGGACATACAGTCAAATCTAGGTTCTACTATTCATTAATCTTGCTAACTTGCAAATGTCATTGAACATGAGGCTCAATATTTCATTTACAAAGTAAAAATGATCCCTTCCTTGTAGCTGTATTAAGGATTCAAGAATTTTGTCAAAGGTATCAGTGAGATGACTCAGTGGTAAAGGAACTTGCTGTCAAACAAGTTTTGTGACCTGAGTTTAATTCTCAGAATCCACATAAAGTTAGAAGGAAAGGAACAGCTTCCACGTGTGCACAGTGGAATGTTTGCCCACACTCACACTCACTCACATACACACTCACACAGCACATACACACACTCACTCACACACTCACACTCACACATTTTTGCAAAATAACCATGTGACCACACCTGTAAACTCAGCACCTGCGACTGATTTGAGCCACAATAGTTTTCAAGCCTACGTTCGGTCCCTCACTGCCTTTTGAACAAAATCTAGTCTAGAACAGGGCTACAGAGCACTGTGTTAACTTGATTTCTGTTCTCCTATCCAAACTTCCTTTCTTCCCCTCTCTCCAACTTATTTTTCAAGTTTCTTCTCAATATCACAGATATAGCTGTTATACCCCAAAGCCTTGGCATGGAATAGGATTAAAAAGCAAAGAGTTTTATAAAAAATTTAAGTAACTTTTTTGGTTCTCTGATCATTTATTTTCTAGGCTAAGTCTGACAAATGCATGTTTATAGTTTTAAGCTTTTGCAGTGAGTGCCATGATTAAAGTTAAGGCCTTAAGCACACTTGGCAAGCACTGAGCTATAATCACCACTTACAGATTTTAAAACCTGATTATCTTGCTTTGCTTCCTAAAAGGGGTTCAGACCTCCAAATGCAATGTTATTATTCTTGAGGTATAGATCAAGCAGACAAGAGTAGAGCAGGCTATACTTTCTAGACACGGCTATACATATGGGGTATAAAGTAGTAGTTTGCCAAGAACTCCAGTCTAATGCTGAGTGGGGACTGGAGAGGAACAACATTCTGACTTACAGAAATTACTTTTATAGCTAGGTGTGGTGGCACACACTTTTAATTCCAGCACGCTGGAGGCAGAAGCAGGCAAAATTCTGTGTGTTTTTGAGGCCAGCCTGTTCTACATAATGGGTTCCAGACCAACCAGGGCAAGAGAGAACTTGTTTCAAAAGATTTTTAATTTGTGTATGAATGCATTGCCTGCAGGTATGTAAGTGTACTCCTGTCATGCAGTGTGCCCTCGGAGGTTAGAAGAGGTGCTGGATGCCCCTGGAAGTGGAATTACAGAAAGTTATTAGCCGCCATGTGATGGGACTCAAACCTGGGTTCTCTGCAAGACCAGCAGTGCTCTTAACTGCTGAGCCATCTCTCAAAAAAATTTACTTTTAAAAACAAGGAAGCTTAACTTTTTCATAGGTTACATGTTATTCACAGAAACAATGTGCAAGTTTTCCATTTCTATTCTCACAGGAGTATGTGTTAACTCTGGATTTATGACTAGAGTTGGAGCTGCATGACCTGGCCTTTAACACTTTGTAAAAATTACTACATTAAAATTTTTTTTAATATGTATGAGTGTTGTGTCTGCATGTAAGTACACCCATGTCATGCAGTGCCCACAGAGGTCAGAGGAGGGCATAGGATTGAACTGGAGTTACAGATGGCTGTTAGCAATTATATGGGTGCTGGGATTCAAACCAGAAGCTTGTGCAAGAACTACCAGTGTTCTTAACCACTGAGCTACCTCTCCAGCCTCCTGGTCTTTAGCATTTTTATCTTCCCACTATGCACTTTACAAACAATATACTCAATTGAATTCGAGATGTGGTATTTCAGGCACTTCAAATATCACCTGCAACTTTCCACCTGTTATTCCTTCTCAATAAGTGCATCTCACAGCTAGTCTTCAGACAGGGTGTGTTTCATGTGTTTGTCTGTGTGACTTATATGTACCATATGTATGCAAGAGTTGAGGCCAGATGAGGGAGTCAAATCCCCCGCAACTGGAGTTACGTGCAGTTGTGCTGGGAAACGAACCAGTCCTCTGAATGGACAGAAAGTGCTATTAATGGCTCAGCCATCATCTCTTGTCCCAACATTTCACCTTTTTTGGGGGGTGAGTCAGTAGCATCTCTGTAACCAAGGATGGCTGTGAACTTGTGGAAATCCTCCTGCCTCAGTCACCATATATGTTTTTTCAAACATTTTTAATTATGTGAAGGTGTATAGGTATGAACAGGTGCTCTTGGAGGTCAAAAGACCATATTGGATCTCCTGGAGCTGGAGTTATGAGTAGTTGGGAGGCACTCAATGTGGGTGCTGAGAACTGAACTAGAGTCCTCAGCAAGAGCACTCAGGGCTGTTAACTGCTGAGCCACTTCTCCAGCCTGTAGCTCAAGTTCTTTATCTCTCAAGTACGGAGAACAATAGTAACTACTTCACGGAGTTATGAACATCCAATGATACAATTTTACAAAAGGTGCTAAAAGTATAATTACTGTAACTTCACAGTACTTTTCATGGTCTATTTCAGGTGAGTCTAAAATCTGCCTGTGAATCACCTGGAGATCTTTACTGACATGCAGATTTTGGTTCATCCAGTAGACAGCAGGGCCTGAAATTCTATTTTTCAGGGGAGAGGTTTGCAGTGAACTTTATTGATGGTATTCAAGAGAGTAGGGCTTCCTAAGTCCCTCCTCTTCTGGGCATTTGGGATGGAAACTGTGAAGGGAGTTCGTTGGGAGCTGAGTTGGGGCAGGGACTCCCCAGCTGAGGGTCTCTCTCTTCCTCTTACTGGGGTGGGTGATCCAACACTTCTTACTCCTTGGAGGCCATGTGGACCACAGGGTCCACCACCCTATTGCTATAGCCAAATTCGCTATCATACCAGGAAATGAACTTGACAACATGGTTGTTGACGTAAATGCCAGACCTAGTATCAAAGATAGAAGAGTGGGTGTTGCTGTTAAAAGTCACAGGAGACAAGCTGGTCCTCAGTATAGCCCAAGATGCCCTTAAGGAGGCTCTCCGGATGCCTGCTTCACCACCTTCTTGATGTTATCTACTTAGTTGCTTTCTCCAAGCACCAGGTCAGATTCACAACAGACACAATGGGTGTAGGAACAAGGAAAGCCATGCCAGTGAGCTTCCTGTTCAGCTCTGAGATGACCTTAGCCACAGCCTTCGCCAGTGCCAGTGGATGCAGAGATGCTGTTCTAGGCAGCACCGTAACTATAACACTAGTTTCCTAGAGGGACCATCCAGTCTTTTGGGTGGCTGTGATGGCATGAACTCTCAGGAATGCCAAAGCTGTCGTGGTTGACCTTGGCCAGGGGAACTAAACAGTTGGTGGTGTAGGAGGTGTTACTGACACTCTTGAGTTGTCATACTTCTCACTGTTCAAATACGGAGACATCAGCAGAAGGGGAAGAGAGAGGAGGACCCTTTTGGCTCCACCCTTCAAGTGAGCCCTGGCCTTCTCCACGGTAGTAAAGACACCAGCAGACTCCACAACATACTCAGCACCAGAATCCCCATTTCATGTTGGTGGGATCTCGCTCCTGAAAGATACAGATGGCCTTCCCATTGATGGCAAGTTTCCTGTTCTCAGCCTTGACTGTACCATGGAACTTGCCATTGGGTAAAATCATACTGAAACGTAGAGCAAGTAGTTGAGGTCAAAGAAGGGGTCACTGATGGCAACAATACCTACTGTGTCAGGTGCCCAATAATGGTCAAATCCTTTCACTCCTTCACCATTGTTATCTCAGGGATGAGGCTGGCACTGGAAAAGGGAAGAGCAGAGAGCCAAATTCTGCATTTTTATCAAGCTGCTTGTGATGTGCCTGTTGTTGGTCAAATAGAGTATGGGCATTTCAAGACACAGCAGCCCTTGTCTTTCTAATGGTAAAGCTTGGCAATGGCCTGGACAGATTTACTTAGGTACCTTTTATCTCCCAAAGCATCTCAACAAAGTATGTTTGTTGAATTTTTTGAAATAGGTTGTTAAGTAGCACAGGCTGGCTTTTAACTTACTACATAGTAAGATGACCCTGGACTTCTGATCCTCCTCTCTCCACCTTCCAAAAGCACGGATTACAGGTATGTACCACCATGCTCAGCAACAAGTATGTCTTTAAATGTATTTGCTGGGTGTTGTGGCACATGCTCCTAATTCCAGCATTTGGCAGTGAGTTCCAAGTCAGCTTGGCTTACATGGTGAGCCCATTTCAAAAAAGCCAAAGGCCAGGGACACAGCTCAATGGTAGAGTGCTTTCTTAGCATGTGTACGGTCCTGGGAACAACCCCAGCCCCTAGCACCGCTCCCTCCCCCCCAATAAAAGCTTATACTTCACTAGTTGGTGAAAGACTGTGTCCTTCAATGGCTATGTCCTTGTAAATGCAGTTCAGAAGTAGGCATTCTGGGGCCCGAGAGAAGACAGGTTGGGGATGGACTCCTCCGAGGAAGCTATCAAACTCTTTGTAGCTCTCCATGTTTTCCCCCATGTGTTCTCATGAAAATTGGGGAAAACTAAATAAAGAGAACTTTGAGTAAGAGACAAGACTGGAAATGTCAGGCATTGTTGGTTCCTAACCACCATTTTAGGGGCATTCGTTGAAAATGGCTTTGAAACAGTCAACACTTCCATGTCTGTGCCAATGTTGAGACAAATTCCAGACATCAAGCTGGAATGATTATTAAGGCTCTCGCAAATAACCTAGTGACCCCATGTATTATCATTCATACTGGTTCACACATTCTTTACCCTAACAAAATTCCAATAACATTCTTCATAGAACTATTTAAAAAGTCCTAGAATTCATACAGAATATACTTCTATAAGACCCCAAACAGACACAACAATCCTGAGCAAAAAGCAATGTTGGAGCTATCACAAAGCCTATCTTCAAAGTATACTACAAAGCCACAATCACCTACAGCATAGTACTGGGCTTATGTACTAGACCAATGGAACAGAACAGAGGACCCAGAAATATTTCCATACAGCTACAGCCAGTTGATTCTCAAAAAATGGTGCCAAAACCAAAGGCTGATGACAGTTTTTTAAACAGAAGATGCTGGGAAAACTGGATACTGATATGGAGAAGACTATTTCTCATCCTGTATAAAAACCGATTCAAAGTGTTTCAAAGTCTTCAATAGAGGCCTAAAAAAATTGAAAGTATTAGAGGAAACATTTCAATATATAGGCAAAGACACAACTTTCTGAATAGGACTCTAACAGCTCAAGAAACAGCAAGAGCCAGACAGAGTGGCACATAAGTATAATGCAAACACTGGGAGGTAGAGGCAGGATGGTGAGTTCAGGCTAGCCTGAACTATCTAACAGGATCCTGTCTCAAAATACCAAACAGAAAACAAAGAAAAATTAGCAGAAGTTGACAAATGGGATTGCACTAAATTAGAATTACCAGAGAGAAGAAACAGCCTAAAGAACAGAAGAAAAGTCCTGGCCAGCCACTCTTTTCAATGGTGGATTAATATAGTCAACACATATAAAGGAACAAAGAATTCAATCAACAAAACGGCAACTGACAGATCATTCTAAAAGCACAAATAACCAATGACTGCAGGAAAAAATGCTCAACACCTTTAGCCTCTGGAGAAATGCAAATCAAAATGACACAGATTGTCTCTCACATGAGTCTAAATGGCAACTAGAAAAAAATAAATGCTAGTGAAGATGTTTGGTAGCAGTAAGTTACAATATTGTTGGTAGTACTTTAAATGAGTTCAGCCACTATGGAAATCAGTATGAGGGTTCCCAAAACAAAAGAAAAAGAAAAACAAAAACAACCTCTAACAGCCAGGCATAGTGATATACCATGTAATTCCAATAATCCTATTTAGGAGGAATTTGGAGGTCAGTCTGGGGTACATAAGACCCTCTCTCAAAAAATGACAAACATTAGCTAGGCATGGTAATACATGCCTCCTGCCATCCTGGCACGTGGGACGCTAACGCAGGAGGGTGACAAGTTCAAGGCCAATCTGGGTCCCATAGCAAGATCTTGTCCCCAAAATAAACAAATATATAAATAAGTAAAAAGGACAAGAATGGGGAAAGAGGAAAGAGACCAGGAGGAGGGAAGGTGACAAGAGGTAATGGAGGTAGCAAGTATGAATAAAGTTCATGATATATCATGAAAATGTCACAATGAATCCCATTGTTCTAGAAAACTAATATATACGTACAAAGCCTTCCCTTAGGATAAATGAAGCAAGAGCTGACAACTGAATAGGCAATCTTGGAATCACACAAGTAAGGCCTGTACTTGAATTTTGTCAGGTGGGTTCTGAAATACTTGAACTGTGTCAGGTGGGTTCTGAAACCCGGGAATTAGTTCCATGGCTAACAGACCTCTCTCTGGTCTCCTGAGTGCTGGGATTATAGGTGCGCCTCACCACACCTGGTATAAGGAATTTTCTGAGACCTACAGGTAGTTCTTATGCCCAGATCACAGAAGACCTCCCAAGATGATCTCCCATGCCTCAACTGTTTAACGAGGCAGCTGAAGTCCATGGCTGAAGACTCCAAAGAACCAGTAGTGTCTCAGCCTGTAAGATGTTCATCTCGATCTTGGTCTTTTTGAGACAGGGTCTCCACGGCTGGCCTGAATTCACTATGTAGATTGAGGCTGGCCTCAAATCTCAGGGAGATCTGCCTGCCCCTGCCTCCCACATGCTGGGATTAAAGGCATGCACCACCATGTCTGGCTTTCTTTGTAAGGCTTTAAACAATTATCTCTTTATCGTGTATGAGCACATGACACAGAGTACATGCATCGGTCAGGACAATTTGTGAGCCAGTTCTCTCCTTCTACCATGTGGGTTCCAGGGATTGAATTTAGTTTGTCAGGCTTGGCAGCAAGTACCTTTATCCACCGAGCCATCACGGCAGTCCCTCCTTACATATCTTGACTTCATCTACTTTTCCCTATGATGAAGTTGTCGGCACAGTCCACATCAAGTTTGCCTCAATTATTTCATTTCATTATCTTTTTCTTTTGGTCCTTTTGAGACAGTGTCTCCTTGTAGTCCCAGCTGGCCTGGAACTCGCTGTGTAGACCAGGCTGGCCTGGAACTTACAGAGATCCACCTGCCTCTGCCTCCCGAGCGCTGGGATTAAAGGCATGTGTCACCACGCCCGGTCCCATTTTGTATCTTATGTCTTCTCAGATATTCAAATCACAGTCCACAATTTATTTATAAATTATTCTGACCATGCTATTTTGTTCTAACATCCTTGTGAGGTTCTCAGTGGTCTATAGAATTCCAACTTCTAATAATGACATGTTTTACTGTCAGCATATTCAATAATTTGTAGGTTCCTGGATCTGCTTGGCATATCTCCCACTCCATCTACATGGTCAACTTCTGTACCTCCATTTTTAGGAGCTATCTTGAATTCCAGAGGTAATAGCTCAAAATCTCAGAATTTTCTTTCCACAAAAAATCCAAGACAAGGGTCATCCAAAAAGCATCTTGATCTAAAAGGTTTAGTTAGGGGAAAAATCACTGCAGTAAAATACAAGTGCACAGTCCATAAAGTACAAGTGCAATTGCAGCTCACATGTGGCATGAGAACTTACTATGAGTAAACAAGAAATGGGTGAAAAACTGTAATTTATTGAAACTCAACTCAAAAAAATATAAGATGCTGTAGTGTACAATATATTACACAAAGCACCCTCAGGTGCACATTCAAGTCAAGTAAGAACTTCGTAACCCTTTCCCTAGCCCTCCCACCCTGGGACCTTAATATTTGTTCCATATACAATCATGCACACTTACTCTGAAAAAGGAAGCCCCAGAATATTTTGATGTATTAATTAGCACCAAACAAGAGTACAGTTCCATTTTTTTAATAAACAAACAAACAAACAAACAAAACCCAATCAAATAAACCAACTGGAGAGCTAATGGACTCAGCCAATACTGCTGACATAGATATTATACAGTCATGTAAATACACAGCCTAGTCTACCCTAAACAACAGTGTGGCTGGTTCTCAGCCTTTGTTCATATTGGCAATCGTGCCCACGCTGCAGCGCTGGGGCCAGTCACTTCTAAAACAAAATCGCTATTTAGGAACTTCCTACACAAAGCTCATCTGTCTTTTTAGTTGGAAACAAGTCTAAAATTGGCGTGGAAAACTTAGATCTTTCAAGGACAACCACTGGCCGAAGATAATGAAGCTGTTTTAAGGCGAGCTCTCCACAGTCTGTTAGTGCTTTGTCCAACACAACCCTCAGGTTTTCCAAGGAAGGAACTGCTGTGGTTTCAGCTACTATCAAGGATGGGACTGCAGTCAGGCTCTCAGGAACTGGAGAGTCGCTGGAAGAATGAGGTATGTCAATTTCAGGGTCAGGGCCACTCACCATATTATTTGCCACAACATTCCCCATTAAGTCATTACTGGGCTGTGAGGAATTATTCAATGTTAAGTGCTCTGAAGGCTCCCAATCATCAAAATCATCTTCTTTCTCTTCACTTTCCTGAATAAATTTCAGGAATGAAGATTCAAACCCCATAGGTTTGTAAGTCTTCAAATCGAATGACCTGGACTGTGAGTGCTTCCTTGTATTTTCTTTTGGGACATGGGTTGAATTTTTAACAGTGTTTTCTTGCCCTGAACTTTGCTGCCCGGGTTCTTCTTTGACCCTTGGTAAAGGCAGCTGGAAGTTTGTTAAATAAGTACCACTTTCAGTCTCACTGGGATTAGGTATGGAATTTTCTATTTTACAGGGAGGAGACTGAATTACATTACACTGTTCCAGAGAAGTGGTTTCTGAAGTATGGTTACACTGCAAAGTTCCCCTGTAGAGCAGAGTGTCTGCTTCAAATGCGGAGTTGCTTTCTGTATACCCTTTCTGACCTCCATCCTGTTCACTTGGAAAGGAGGAATCAGTGTTCTGAAGGGGCGTACCACTGTCCCCTGGGGAATGGCTGTGCTTTGTGTGCTCTGACTCACAGTTAGCATTTTCTTCTTTCTTTATACAGGGCTCTACTTCTGAAGGGGGTTCTTCTTTAATTTTGGTACCATACTTAACACAAACAACAAGGTTTTCCATCTGCTGGTCTAAATAGGCACTGTTCATCTGATGGGTACGTTTGTAATGCCTCACTATGCTGCTCTCCAGCTTCACCACAGATAAGCATCCTTGAACCATGCATGGGTACTGTGTGTGTTCAGAGTGCTCTACACACATATGGATGGCTTCAGCCCTTGTTTTAAAACTAATTGGAGCTTTCTTATCTTTGATTAAGCCACATTTTTTAGTTTTAGTATTAAATGGCCTCTTGGCCGTCTGATTCAGCTCATGACCTTGAGTTTGAGCTGTCTGACATACCTTTTCACTCCTTAGAAGCCTCTCATTTGCTACTTTCTGGCTGCTGAATAGATCATCATAATAGTCCTTATGTCGGTAATATACATGTTGTGAATAATTACTGCGATGGGTGAAAACCTGGCCACAGCCATTAAGATTACAATGAATTTCATAATCTGAATGTATTTCTCCTTCTATATTATGCTGTTCCATCAAGTGGTGTTTCAACTTACTGAATGTATAAAAAACAGCAGGGCACTGAGGCTGATTACAAGAAAACCTGGCCGCAGATTCAGTTTCAGAGAGCACTTTAGACTCTTCAATGTGGTCGAGGTTATGAGAGTCACTACAGTGCTTAGCAAGAGCTTTGGAACACAGGAAGCGTTTGTTACATTCCTTGTATTTGCAGGCAAATATCTTTTTACATTTTACAAGTTCCCGTTTGGTTCTTGCTTTGTCCTTTTCTAAACACAACTGTTCTTTGTTGTACTGATGCACAGTTCTGTAATGGCGAATCAAGCCTTTGAGATTGGTAAATGAGGAGTTGCAAGTTTTATGGATACAATGGAATGGTTTGTGATATTTATTCAAAATATAGCAAAGATTTCCTTTTGCAACAGTTCGCCTGCTGCCTCTCCCCTCTCTCCCCTCTCCTTCTTCCCTATGGCTGCCTACCGGTGATGAAATATCAGACGTCTTACTCTCCGTTTCCTCACAAGACGACTCCAAGTCCGTTTCTGAGCTGCATTCACCCTTTTTAGAATGACACTGTGGCTTCTCAGAGTTACTGTTGGGACCAAGTTGTACAGAACAATCGCCTTTCAATCTGTCTACTGAGCATGGCCCTTCGTGATCACATTTCTCGCTGTCTAACAGTCTGTGGGTTGGTCTGTCGCTGCTAATTTGATGTTTATTTTTATAATGGATCCTAAGGTGAGTTTTTCTTGTAAATGACCTTTGGCAAATATGACACCGGAATGGGGAATACCGATGCTGAAACATGGTTAACTGAAGGACCTTTTCTTTTGAATAATTATGCTTTTTAAGATAATGCATTAATAAAGCCTCTCTGGTCACAAATTCGTATTTGCATCCTTGAAGCTCACAGAAAAATGGTTTAGCTGCCAATTGTGCAAGGTACTGACTTGGCACATTTTCATCTTGAGACTGAAAATTAAGATCTGAAACAGAAGATGAAACTGATTGAAGAGACTTAGCACCACTGGATGGGCATCCCTGCAACGGCCCTGAGAAAGATCCATGCGCTATTGAGTTTTTCAAGCTTAAATGTTTTAAACGTAACAGAAGTTCCAACATAGTATCCTCTGTACATGGCCTTTTAGAAGCACATGAGGCTGGTTCTGAGGAATAACCTTGATATTCTCGTTTACATTTAGTATGAATGTTGTGATCCAGACCTTCATCTGGGGAGTCACTGCTTGTATCAGAGCTGGGTTTAGGTTCTGCATCAAACTTCTCAGTATGTTCATTACCCAAACAGGGAAAGAAATCTTTTGCCTTCACTTTTTTCGGCTTGAAATGGTATGGATGTACCTTCCGCAGATGTTTCTGCATCCCTCTTGCATTTTTGTAGGTGGAACCACAGCCATCAAAACCACAGGTAAATTTAGTCCCATCAAAACAAACTGCCATACCAGAACATTTCCCCTTTAAAGTAGAGGGGACAAAGACTTTCTCATGAGATAGTAATATATCCTGCATGGTTTCAGAGTGATCTAGTGTGTCAATTAATTCTTCATTCATTGACACCGAAGAGCTGTGACTCAACTGATCACTAGAATTACTGTCACTGTTATCTTTCAGGTTTTCTGCAGTATCGATATGAGAACTAGCTGATCCTGCACAGAAAAGAAGATCTTCGGGTGAATGTGACTTATTGGTTTGGTCAAGTAGATGGGGCTGGTCCACACAATCTTGCTTCTCACTGGCTCCAAGGTCCTCAAGTTTCAATGATTTCTTTAATTCTCCATCTGGACTTTCAACAGTATGCATTGAGAGGTGATTCTGGTATTCAATTTTGGAATAATAGAACTTTTTACATCCAAGAAAGCTGCATGTATAGGATGCATCCCGAAAGTGTTGTGCTTCATGGTGGTAAAGCTGTCCCAAGTCACTGAAAACAATATTACAGCCATTCAATTCACATTTATAACGAAGATCATCATGTTTTTGCTTATGGTTAAGTAGTTCATTCACTGATCCAAACCTTGCATAGCAATCTATAGATACACACATATAAGGCTGAGGACCACAATGGACTTGTTCATGCTCTCGCAGGTGAAACGCAGACATGAAATGTCTTCGGCAGTAAGTACACTTCTCTCTTCTATTTTTCATATCCAAGTAGTGCTTGGCATTTTCATCATTATTTTGGTGTTCAGCTTTAAGATGCACACTTAAGTATTTAAACTGCTTAAAGACACGGGAACAGTCTGTACCAGGACATGGATACAAATCTCTGTCTTGCAGGTGGCGATCTTCTAATTTGCTGAATGTGACATATTCATGAGACTCTCCTTTGACTTGATCACTCAATGACTGATCCTGTTCCAGACTTCCAGAAGGACTCTTGGGATAAATACCCTTTTGAGAGCCTTTCAACAGTAATTTCTTTCTAGAGCGGTCTCTTCTGCTTGGTGGCATTTTAACATGTTCCATCACATGAGGAACGAACAGTTCTTTTCTCTTGAATTTTTTGATACAAACTGGACAGGTATAAATTCCATCTTCCATGTGCATCTTAGAATGATGAAGAATTCTAGCCTCTATACATTCCCGCTTACATAATAAACAGAAAAACTTATATTGAAGCCACCTCTGGTATCTTTCAGAAGAACCAATGGGTTTTTTGTCTCTTTTCTCCTTATGCTGATCCCCCAAATTTCTTCTGTATTGTTTATCTTCTTTACCTTCATCATAGTCACTGAGAAATGACTCTAACACATCTGTGTCATTAATGGACATTTCATAGCCACTTAAATCATCATCAGAATCTGAGGCTTCTTGTCCTAGGAGCTGATGGCAGTGTCGTTTCAATGTTTTCCAATCCCAAAATTCAGGATCAAAAGGCCAGTGGGCTTTTAAAGCTAGTAACAGCTCACATCGGAGAGAATTTGGAACTGGGGCATTTTCTTCATCAAATTTTTGATCTGGTTGCAAATACAGCTCTTCCAACATATTGAATCCATCTAGACTGGGTTCAATTAAGAATTCTGTAAGCTGACAGGCTCGTCTCACCTCCAAATCTTCTGGTAAAAGACAGGAAATTGTTTTGCACACTGAAGCCTTCATTTCCTCATCTTCACTTGATCTGAGTTGAAGAGCTCTGACACATAGTAAAATTGACACCCCAATACCAGCATCTTGTGCCTGTAAAAGAGGAATTAAAAGCCAATTTTTTCATATAAAGGTTTTACATTACCTTCTGTTAAGATATTTTAAAATCTCAAAACCCAGAACTTGGGAGGCTGAGGAAGGATGATTAACAATGACCAGCCAGGGCTAACTAGTAAGTTGGAGGTCAGCCTGAAATATATTAGTAAAACCATGCTTCACTGGGTGTAGTAGCACATACCTTTAACCCCAGCACCTGAGAAGCAGATGCAGGTGGATCTCTGTGAGACTGAGGCCAGCCTGGTCTACACAGCAAGTCTGAGGCCTCTGCGGGGATACAGGGAGAGACACTGTAACAAAAGAAAACTCAGGGGAGCTAGAGAGATGGCTCAGCAGTGGCTGCTCTTGCAGAGGACCCCGGTTCAGAATCCAGCACCCACATGGCAGCTAACAACTGTCTGTAACTCTAGTTCCAGGGGAATCCTATGCCCTCTTCTGACCTTGCATGACACGGATGAACTTATGTACATGCAGGCAATATACACATACACATAAAACAAATAAAATATTAAAAAAAATAAAAAGACAAAACCTCACAAAAACCGAAAAACCAGGCCTTAAAACCAAACAAGGGCAGAGAGATAGCACAGTAGATAAAGGCATTTTGCCATCAAGCCTGAGTTTAATTCCTGGGATCCACATGGTGGAAGAACAGATCCAACCACCACATGTGCATGCATGCATATGCGCAAAATCTTAAAAATTAAATTCAAAACTAAAGAAACAAAATGACAAACAACGACTTACTAGCCAAACAAGAAAAATGTAACATACCAACAAACCAAACCAAGGGGGGCTAGAGAGGTGGCTCAGTACGTTAGAGAGGATTGGCTGTTCTAGCAGAGGACTGGATTTGGTTATCAGCACCCACATGGCAGCTAACAACTGTTCACAATTCCAGTTCCAGGGGATATGACACCCTCTTCTGACCTCCATGGGTACTGCACATGGATGCACTTACATTCATGCAGGTAATATACACTAAAATATTTTTAGAAACTCAAACCCGGGGTCTAGAGAGATGGCTCAGCAGTTAAGAGCACTGGCTGCTTTTAGTGGATCCAGGTTCAGTTCCCAGTCCCTACACGGCCGCTATCACCTGCACAGAACTCCATTTCCAGGGGCTCCAAACCTCTCCTCTGGCCCCTGCAGGCACTGAATGCATCTGGTACACTTCCATATATATAGGTAAAACATTTATATACATAAACTAAAAATAAGTACATCAAAAAACTTAAAAAAAAAAAAATCCAAACCAAAACCTGTGGATTCTCTAAAAGGTCAATGTGCAAAACAGCTAGATGTGGCCAATTCCGCAATTTAGAATTTCCTTTAATTCAAGGGATTCCTTGAAAAGTTGTCAACTCATAGGCTGTCTGTGGCCACATTCTGCACAGAAAGCACAAACTACTCACTTCAGTCTGTATAACTCTAATCAGGCAAAATAAGTGCTGCTGTGTTTTAGCTATGACACCAAACTGCCGACAGCGCTCCAAAAAAGTTTCCAGAGAAGGGTCAATTCTTCTTTGCAGTTTACTCCAAAAGAGAGTCAGCTCCCTATAAAGAAAAAAGATTGCATTAAAATATTTAATTGGCATTTGCTGCCCCATTCTTGACAACCTCATATTTTGGTTAATGAAAGTAAGCGGACAATAGACATAAAAACCAAAAGAAAAGCTATCTGAAATCATTACTAGTTCCTCCTAAAAACAGGTAATAGGTAATACTGTTAAGAATTTTCCCTGAAAATTCTGATTTCTTCTGCTGTTTCTTCTTCCTTTTTTTTTTTCTGAAACAGGACTCCCTGTAGCCACAGACGGCCTGGAACTTGCTATGTAGACCAGGTTGGCCTCGATCTCACAGAGATCCGCCTGCCTCTGCCTCCTGAGTGCTGGGATTAAAGGCTTGGGCCACCACGTGATTTCTTTCTTCTTTATGTCTGAGGAAGGATAAAAAGAGAACTATTTCCTTTATGATGACATTAAAAACAACAATAACAATAAACTTACTAGGCTTCCTGTTCTAAAGGGTCTAACCATTACACTGGTAATGAGTTATACTGATTGATTAAACTCTGTTCCCAAACAACTGGGCAATAACCATTAACACTACTACACTACTGAGGAAATCTATACAGCTAATAAATACTCCAATAATACATTTTTATACACTGATTTAATGAGTTGTTTCCTTCTGCTACTTAGGCCCATGTTTCGGAAAGTTTAGTTACTAATAAAATAAGTTAAATGGAGTGCCTGGTCCCTCAGGAGGCCAGAAGAGGAGCTTGGATCCCCCAGGACTGCAGTTACAGATGGTTTGGAGTTGCCATGAGGGTGCTGTTCCAAGTATTTTTTAAATGGGTATTAGATATTTAGAATATGTGTATCTTCTTTCCTCTGCTGGGATCATCTATGGGGCTTCATGCTAGACAAGCTAAAACAAATTCTACAAATACTACGAAAGCAAAGAGGGGAATAGTAAACACATTTAATGAGTAAGAGAAAACACTCAAGCAAAAACAACACAAAGGGGGGGGGAATCAAAGAGAGAATGTGAATTATGAGCTCCAGGGAAACTGAACGAATCGGACAAGAAAACCCATCAGCTTGAAGCACTGAGAAAAAGAACAAAACAAGGAAAGGCCAAACAAGGAAAGTAGTTCCTTGAAGCACAATTTCAAT
This sequence comes from Eospalax fontanierii, assembly GCA_035773235.1. Taxonomy (NCBI): domain Eukaryota; kingdom Metazoa; phylum Chordata; class Mammalia; order Rodentia; family Spalacidae; genus Eospalax; species Eospalax fontanierii. The sequence continues at coordinate 30,015,465 of CM069553.1, read as the reverse complement.
TGACGTCGTGTTTCATAAGTTTTTTAAAAAAATAAACTTTTTATTTTTTTTAAGAGATGGCTCAGTGGTTAAGAAGACTGGCTGTTCTTGCAAAAGACCCGGGTTTGAATCCCAGCACCCACATGACAGCTAACTACTGTCCATAACTCCAGTTGCAAGGGATTTAACACCCTCTTCTGTCCTCCTCTGGCACTGCACGACAGGCAAAGATACAGCAATACAGGCATAAACATAAAATAAAACTTTTTAAAATATTTAAATAAATTAAAAAAAAAACAAAAAAAAAACAGGCCAGCCATGGTAGCACATGTCTTTAACCCATGGCTCCAAGGAAGAGTGAGTCTGAGGCCAGCTGGAAACACCTTGTGTGAGATTCTGTCTCAAAATAACCTAAATAAATAAATAAATAAGCCCCCAAACACCAGACCCTCTCCCCCAAACAAAACGATATAAAAATCCCTCAGGGCTGGAGAGTTAGCTCAGTGCTTAAGAGCGGTGGCTGCTCTTTCAAAGTGGACCAGGCTCAGTTCCCAGCACCCATGTGGCAGCTAACACCCATTAGTAACTCCAGTTCCAGGGAATCCACCACCCTCTCCTGACTTCCAGGGGGAACTGCATGACATACATTCAGGCAGAACACTCATAAACATAAAATAAAAATAGTAGAATATTAAAAAAATTAAAAACCTGACATTACTTTTTGCAAGTCAGGTTTAAAACACTGATAATTCATATTGCTATTAACAGAGATTATCACAGGAAGTAGAATATAAATTCTAGGCTTAAAAACTGAAAAGAGAAAAGGGCCTCAGGAGTTAAGAGTACTTGCTGTTCTTTCAAAAGACAGGAGTTCAATTCTCAGCACCCACACGCACCAACAAACATATCAGTAACCTAAACACTCGTACAAATAAAAATTTAAAAAACAAAACTGAAAACAGATGGATCCTCACTGAAGAACATCAGGGACACAAATCAGACTCTATATTATAACATAGTACATTAAATTAGACAGGGGGCCGTGAGGGGAAGTGCAGATAGGGGAGGAGATCTAAACACAATCAAATTAAATTGTATGAAAATTGCAAATTTTTAATAAAAAATAAAGCTAAACATCTATTCTTATAGTAAAGTATAATAAATACATTGAGCAGAATTTGTAATTTTATGTTAAGAGGTAACTGGGACTATCCTAAAATAAAAAGCTTTTTAAAAATTACATCAATTGACAGGGTAGGATGGGTGGGGGCAACATATGCCACTGCATGGGTAGAGAGGTCAGAGGACAACGTGCAGAAATCAGTTCTCTCCTTCTACCGTGTGGACCCTGGGCTTGGCAGCAAGTGCTTTTACCCACACCAAGCCATCTGGTTGGCCCTAGAATGAAATATTTAGCAGAAATAAAACTTGCTTCAGAGATTAAAATGAATGGGAAGTGCCTAGCATGTGAGAGGCCCTCCCTGACCCCCAACACTGCACAGAACAGGCATCGTGGTGCATACCTATAACCCTAGCGTTCGGGAGGTGCAGGCGGGAACATCAGAAGTTCAAGGTCATCCTCAGGTATAGAACTGGAGGTCAGCCTAGACTACACAAGACCCTATACATTCAGGAAGTTGAGGTGAGAGGATTGCCAGCCTGGGAATGTATATACCCGCACCTCCCCATCCCAGTAACTACCTGTCTATTATCACCCTTCCACCAGAGAGGAAAGGAGTGTAGTACCCCAAAATACAAAATATAAGTGATTAAAGTGTGAAATAGCTGCCAGCCAAGCCTATTGGGCTGACTTCTTTTTCTATCCCCCTGCCTTTCAGTGCTAGGATTTGAACCAAGGGACTTATACAAGTTGTGAATTACATTTCCAGCTATTGATTTTGACACAGGTATAATTCTGTATCTCAGACTGGTCTTGAACTCACTATGTAACCCAGGTTGGTATGAAATGCCATCCTCCAGCCTCCACTTCCTGAGTGCTGGAATTATACACATATAGCACCATGCCAGCCAACTGTACATTATCATTCATAAGACTGCTTTAGACATAAGTATTTGAAGAGAAACTTTTGAGAATAAAATTAAAAAAAAATATATAAATTACATATGCTCCAAAATAATAATAATAAAAAAAAAAGGCTGGAGAGATGGTTCAGTGGTTCACTTCCCAGAACCGATATTTTTGGAAGGCTCACAATTGCCTATCAGATTGGCCTCACCTTATCCATAGTAAGAAACAAAATCTGGGAAGCTGGAGAGATGGCTCAGTGACTAAGAACAGTGGCTATTCTTGCAGAGGATGAGAGTTCGATTCCTAGCACCCACATGGCAACTAAAAACCATCAATAACTCCAGTTTCAGGGAATCTAACGCACTCTTCTGGTCTCCTTGGGCAGTGCATGACATACATGCAGGCAATACACTCACACACACAAAATAAAAATAATAAAAATATATTTTAAAAAAGAAACACAATTTGGGACAGATCTAGCTATTATTAATCAAGAACTTGAAACAATTGTTTCTGTAGAATAAGAAATCCATGTTTAGTTTGATTTGGGTGTTTAAAATTCCACAAAGAAAATTTTATAAAATTAAGGAATGATAAACACTTAAAGAGGGCTACTGCAGTAGCGACTGGCCTTCATGCCTTCCTTTTTATCATACAAAATTAAGATAAAGTATGTTGGTCTTCACTGGGTGCTAGGAACACAGCTGTGTAATAAACAATGTGCATAATCTTGGTATACCATAATCTAGTTAGGGTAGAATAGGTCTGTAAATACACCTCAAGAAATAAAATGTGAGGCTGGAGAGATGGTTCAGTTCTTAAGGGTGCTTATTTTCTTCCAGAGGAACTGGGTTTAGTTCTGAGCACCCACACCAGGTAGTACATAACTGCCTATTAACTCCAAATCCAGAGGATCCAACACCCTCTAGCCTCTGATAGCACCTGGACAAACCTGATATATTTATATATATATATATATATATAAATTTATGTAAACACACATATACATAAAAATTTTAAAAATCTAAAAAACTTTAAAAAAGAAAAATTTCAACGTACGAGATTTAAGTTCAGAGATGATAGCGAGGGCAAAGGCCAGCCTATCAAATACTCACTAAAAACAGTGGAAGTTTGAGGTTCAACTATATGACTTTATTCACTCACTCCTGTACTATTTCTTTGAGTTTTTTTTTCCCCCAGATAGTCCAAAATCATATAGGGCCAGCAGGATTAATGATCAGGCCAAGTGATACACTTTTTAAGCATGGTAACTGCTGTAAAGTTAAAAGTATTTACTATGATTTGTAAATGTCACTAAAGAACATTTCCTCAGAATATAAAATATTCTGGGTATGGGTCTGGAGAGACTCTCAGTAGTTAGGAGCACTGGTTCTTACAGAGGACCTTGGTTCAGTTCCCAGAAATCCACATGCTTGCTAACATCCGTCTATAACAACTATTCCAGTGGATCTGAAGCCCTCTTCTGGCTTCCATGGGTGTACTTACATACACATAGGCAAAATACTCGTGCACATATAATAATAAATAAATAAAAATATTCGGATACTGTTATATAGGTCAAATTATTTCAAATATTTTCTTTCTTGGTGACAAATTGAAGAATGACACTTTCTCTCTTTTTAAAAATCTTTTTGAGCCAGGGTCTCCCTGTAGCCTCAGCTGGTCTTGAACTCACAGAGATCCACCTGCCTCTGTCTCCAAGTTCTGGGGTTAAAGGCGGTACACCATCACATCTAGTTGAAGAATGGTATTTTCAAGAAATAAATTCTAGTGTACATATTGAAAATAAATGTAACTTTTTATTATGGCATTTTCAACTTTGCTGTCTTATGTTTTAGAATCAGGATGTGTCTATTAGAAAAATGTGACAATGAATTTTGATTTTGTTTTTTGAAAAGAGTTCTTACTATACAATCCAGGCTAGTCTCAAGCTCAAGGCAACCCTTTGCCTCAGAGCCCTAAGTGCTGGGATGACAGGTATGAGCCATCTATCTCTCTAGGCTTAAAATATTTCTTTTCTAAACAAGTACTATATGTCCCACTATCTTAAACACAACAAAACAGGCTGGAGAGATGGTTCAGTGATTAAGGGCCCTGGCAGCTCTTGCAAAGGCCCTGGGTTTGAATCCCAGAACCTGGCTTAAAACAGCCTGTAACTCTCGTTCTATGGGATTCAACATCCTCTGCAGGCACTGCATGACAGAGATACACTTACATGCATGCAGGAATAACACTCATACATGTAAAACAAAATAGATTTTTAAAACATCCCAGTATAACAAAATATTATATTTGAACAGAATTTCTGAGAATTTTTTAAAAAACTTATTGCTTTATGTGGTATTTATCTCTAAATTCAATACCTCATGACCCCCACCAAGAAATCTTTGAAAAAAAGTTTAAAAAATATTATATTCTATCTCTTTGAATTGCTTAGAAGAAGCTTACTTTTAACAAAGTGTGAAGTGTCTCAGATATTTTCTTTCTTTTTTGCAGAGGAAAAAAGAAATCCATATTAATCCCTTTCTGCTTCAGGGAACAACATTAATCCTAGAGCTATCCACATCTTCCCTTGAATGGTGGCTGAGTAAAGGAACAAATAATTGGCCACTGTAAAGGGGAGCTGTGTCAGAACATCAAAAAATTGTATGTGGAGGGCTGGAGAGCTAGCTCCACAGGTAAAGTGCTTGCTGCATCCCAGGCCCCGTGTAAAAAGCAGAGTGTGGTAGTGAGCACCTATAAACCCAGAACTGGGGAGGCAGAGACAGGAGAATTCCCGGGGCTTGCTAGTCAGTCCAGCTAGATCAACTGATCATTTCCCGGTTCACCAAAAACCCTCTCTTAGCCAGGTGAGTTGGTACATGCCCTTAATTTCGGCACTCGGGAGGTAGAGGCAGGGATAGGGTTTAAGGTTAGTGCAGTCTACATAGTTAGAGAACCTGTGTTTAAAAAGGGGGGTGGGGCTGGAGAGATGGTTCAGCAGTTAAGAGCACTGGCTGTTCTTGCAAAAGACCCAGTTTCAATTCCCAACACCCACGCGTCGGCTAACAACCATCCATAACTCCAATTCCGGGGATCCAACACTCTTGTCTGTCCTCCACGGGCACTGCATGACTCAGGTGTACTTCCATACATACAGGCCTAACACTCATACACATAAAACAAAGTAAGACAAAACAAATACAAAAACAAAGGTGGGGAAGGAATAGAAGACACTGGAGTTAGACCTCTGGCTTTCACAGGCATGTTCATAGGCACACGTATACACACACGTACACACACACACACACACACACACACACGGGAAAAAATTGTGTGAAGTTGGCTGCCTGTGATGGTTCATATCTGCAATCCTAGCACATGGGAAGTGCTTTGAGTTTGGAGGCAGCCTGGGCTACAGAGTTAAGATCATGAACCAAAAAGCAAAGGAGGAAAAAGAAAAAGGCAATAAGCAATTGTATGCATCTATGTTTCTAAATATTTATTACTTTTAATTTTATGTGTATGAGTGTATTGCCTGCATGTGTAAGTGCACCTGTATTGTGCAATGCACACAGAAGAGGCCAGAAGAGGGTGTTGGATCCTCTGGAACTGGAGTTACAGATGGTTTTTAAGCTGCCATCTGGGTGCTGAGAACCAAATCCAGGCTCTCTGCAAGAGCAGCCAGTGCTCTCAACTGCTGAGCCATCTCTCCAGCCTCATGGATGTATTTTTAAAAAATACTCAGAATCTAGGGTTAGAGAGATGATTGGCTTAGTGAGTAAAGCCCTGTATTCTGTAAATTATTTACTTTTTAATAAAAAAACACTAGCTTAATCTAGCAGATATTTTTATTATAAACAGAAATAAATCTACAGTAAGAAAAATTGAGGTTTGATCCTGAACCCTATCTGTTTTGTTGAAGCTAAAACTTCTAATCTTGGGGGGTTGGAGACATGCATGAGCTTAGTTAAGAACCTGGTTACGGAGGACCCAGGTTTGGTTCCCAACACTCACTGCTAGAACTCCCGTTTCAGGGGATCTGACACCCTCTTCTGGTCTCCATGGGCACCGGGCATGCACACGGTGCACATATGTAAGTGTAGGCAAAATACTCAAACACACACACACACACAAAACCTAAAACACAGAAACCTTCTCATCTCCAGATTTCTAGCAAAATAAAATTTCTTGATTTAATGATAAAAATATAATCTTACTGCTCTGTAACAAATTATTTCCCCACCCTTTCTATGTTTCCTACCAAAATGTCTTCGATGATTATTTTAAGATATTATGAAGTCCTTATTCCACTATTTCCTTGTTCACAGGACATATACCTATGATACAATGGACTTAGTGATAGAAGACTATAATTTCTGTATCAAGAAAACAAATGTTCAAGGGCTGGATATGTAGTTCAGCTGGTGGAGTACTTGCTTAACATGACTGAAGTCTTGGGTTCAATCTCCAGCACTAAATAAATCAGCTGTCATGTCATACACTTCTAACTACAAAACATGGGAAATGCGGGCAGGAAGATCAAAAGGCCTGTTTGGGACACATAAGACTGTCTCAAAGGAAAACGAAACAAGATAAAGAAAGAGAGGCACTAGATTAGGAGGCAAAAACTCAGAGTTTGTGCTTTACAACTTAAGCTGAGACTCCAAGCAACCAAAACACTTTTCGGAGCACTATGATTCTCTACTGTCATCTGTTCAATGTTGTTATAAACTGTGGGTGAGATAAAGAATATTTCAATACAATATAATACATAAAAAGAAACAGTAATATTCAAAGTACCAATAACAATAAACTATGCAGATAGACAAAGGAGCTCCAGAGGGAGATCAACCAGGGTCCAAGTGTACAAAAGGCTTTACTGGGTTCTCCTATGAACAAAAACTTTAAGCCACCCTTAGGCACAGAAATACTCAGGGTTTCCCTAATCAAGATTATACAAATTCAATCCCATTTGTGCTAGTTCCTCCCTAGCACCTCTCTTAACTACTCTGGTGCAAGGTGTGCTCCTTCTCTAAATCTATAGCTTTATCCATATTACTAATCTGGTACTTCCTATATATTAGAAGTTCCCTGTGTACTAAAGAACCATGGGTACACTTCCTCTTATACTACACTCTATAGATAAACAAAATATGAATGGACTTCAATCCAAATGGAATGTAGCCACATTACATCAAAGTTGCAAAGCAGATGATTCATTACCTGAAGGGATTTCCTTTCCTAATGCAAATTTTCCTTAGAAACGTAGATCACTTGATCTTTTCATTAATGAGTTTCCAAATAAGAGGGGCAAGTTACTACCAGAAGATACTGATAAATAATGAGGGAAAATAATCTAGTGTCTATTTGTTTCATATTGACATAATTTTCTCTTCAAGGAAGATATCTACTGGAGTCATGAGACAATTATCTATGAGACAAACAAAAAGAACTTGCCTTTTCTTGACTATATTAAACCAATATTTTTATTTAAATCATTTCATTAGTAAGCAAGACTTTATTCACATGTCATCATTTGCTAAGACTTAAATTTGACACAAACCGTAAATGCTATGCTATATACTAACAAAGTGCATACAAACTAAACGTACTTACCAAGAACAATATACACTTGCCGTTTGGAGTTGCTGGGTAAGATAAGTTGTACAAAGAACAAAGGCTGTGTTATCCTGACCCTCAGATTCCAGATTACATATGATGTCTAGTATTTCCTTGCAGTCGACCTTTGCAATCTATCAAAAATGAGAGAACTACGTTAAAAAGAAAATGGTCACTTTTCTGTAAACCTTACTATGTGAAGTAAAATTTCTGTATAATATTTTCTATCTTTGGAAATTTTGTTAATAATTAGCAAGACAAGAAGTAGAGATATATAACTTTATTTTACTAATGAGTAGCATGACACAAATACTTAATATATTGAATCACTAAAAAGAAAGGATTAGGCATTCCTAAGGAACTTTCACTCTACTGTCTATTAACACAGATAACATTTTGTAGTTGTAAAAATTATTCACAAACATTGCTACCCGAGTCAAATACGCACAATAGGTGGTTATTTTCATCCAAGAGTACAATCCCCCTCTCCTTCCTTTTCTTCTCCAGTGCTGGGGATTGATCCTGGGGCCTAAAGCATGCTTAACCATCACTCTCCACTGAGCTACATCCACAACCATTGATCCTTCCTCCATTTCCATCTCTTAGTGGGAAGTCAACCTTAGGACAGAAGACTGGGCACTGTCGACTGATTGTCTTCTGTTTCCATTTTATTTTGAGACAGGGTCTTATTAGGTTTCCCCAACAGGCCTTAACATGAAATCTTTCCTGCTTCAGGCTTGGCAGCTGGGATTATAGGAGTACACCAACTTACCCTGCTTCCTCTTTCTCGCCCCTTTCTTAGCTCTACTTAGGATACTCTAGATACAGAAAGTAAATACCTGACTTGCCCTTACTACTAGCAGGGTTAAGAAAATCAGTTCATAAATTGATTTAAATGATGCATTAACATTATTTTTATAGGATTAAGAAAAGAAACATTTTTAAATATTTATTTTTACTTTATGTGTATGAGTGTTTTGCCTGCATATTAGTGTATGTAAGTGCATCATAAATGCCCTAAGAGGCCAGAATGTGGTGTTGGATCCCCGGGAACTGTAGTTGTTATCTATGGGGGCTGGGAATCGAACCCAGGTTCTCTGCAAGAGCAGCTAATGCTCTTAACTGCTGAGCCACTTCTTCAGCCCTCCAAAAAGAGTATTTCAAATAAATGACTTCTTGTTTGTTGTTTTGCTTTTAAGATAGAAGGACTCCTATGGTGTTCAGACTAGCCTTGAGCATATCCTCCCACCATCCCACTAAACTGAGAATTTTTCAGGGCTTTGAGCATGCTTAAGAACATTCCACTAGATTTATTTCTACTTTCATTTAAGCAATAAAGACATCTGACCTGATCTTTTTGTTGTCCTTCTTAAGAAAGAGAACATAGACCTTTCTTCAAACTGTAACCCACCTTCTCCTTGCAGATTCTAAATCCTCTGGCAGGTTGTACCTGTTCTTATTTTATGCTTCTATTCCCCTTAGTGCCTATTTCAGGATCTTCTTACAATAAGCACTTAGTTAACATTTGTGTAGTTGAATTTCAGTAGTATACCCCAAATATCTGCTCCTTGAATAAAGAGGAAAAAGTATGCTAAAGAAAATACTTGCTACAAAACATTGCTTAGCAAAGGAAAATTAATGGTCACTGACCAGGTTTTTGAGAAATTTCAACCAGTACCTATAAATAGATATAAAAATAATTTTGTTCTTAATATAATTTCTGATGGATATGGTGGTGCATGGCTCTAATCCCAACACTTGAGAGACAGAGGAAGGAGAAACTGTAAGTTCTAGGCCAGCCTAGTCTATATCATGAGTTCTAGGCCAACCAGGGCTAAACAGTGAAACCTTATCTCAAACAACACAGAAGCAAACAAATGACCACTCTCAAGGCTATATTCCATCACTATGAAGACAAGCTGAATGCACATCTCAAACAGAATTCATCAATTTCTGAAAGCAAACTTGTGGTCTGAATGAAAGGTTTAGGATTACAGATCCATCTGAGGCACATTATCATCTTAATATGAAAATTTTTGATACGTGAACATGAAATGTCATGACATTTACCTATATTTTTTTATTTTTACTTTATGTGTATGAGTGTTTTGCCTGCATGAGTGGATGTAAGTGAACCATATATATGAAATGCCCCAAGAGGCCAGAAGGAATTGGATCCTCTGAAACTGGGGTTAGCTGCCATTACGGATGCTGGGACTTGAACTCAGCTTGCAACAATTGAGCCATCTCCCCAGCCCCTTAATTTTTTTTAAAGGAGCTGAAAACTGAACCCATGACTTCATGTGTATCAGGCAAATACACTACCAGCAAGCTACAGACCCATTTATTTAGATATTTGCTTACTTTTAGCAGCACTCTATGACCTTTAGTGCACACACCATATCATGAGTTCGAGGCCAACCAGGGCTTAACAGTGAAACCTTATCTCAAACAACACAGAAGTAAACAAACGACCACTCTCAAGAAAACACAGAAATTTACTTCTAGGTGGGCATGGTAGCAAATGCTTATAATATAATAAGGACATGAATTTAAGGCTAAGTTTGGGCTAGATAGCAAGACTCTGTTTCAAAATTAATTAATAAACCTCCAAACTCCTTAAAAAAAAAAAAAAAAACCACCACCACCAACAACAACAAAAAACCAACTCAGTTGCAATTATTTACTAATCAGAAGAATTGAAGCACACACTTTTGGCCTTCAAGGAACTTAAATGTGTTGCAGCTCAGTTTTTTGAATAAAGAAAAAAATACTATAAAATATTTTTGTTTTGAAATTTCTGATCCTCTGTCACCCCCATAATTTAGCAAATGAAGCATGCTAGGCATAATCAGTAAAGACACAACAGAAGGGTTCTTTTTAAACCGGACCTTAAATATTACTGCTTTTACATATTGGTATAAGCACAAGATAATGTGTCATGATATCTGCAACTTCTTTGTAAATGGTTCAGAAAAGGAAAAGTCTGGTAAAGAAACAAAACAGTTCACTTGCTGGATAGAGGTCAAGAGGCAGACACAGGAATTAAGAAAACAACTTTATATTAACGTGTTTGAAAAACTAAAACTCAGGAAGGATCATGATTGTTGGTGAAAATTCTGTGTACCCTTTATTTCATTCCATTACAATCAGAGAACATGCTTTATATAATTAAATCTTTTTCTATTTACTGAGGTTTGCTTTATAACCTTACATATGATCTCCCTAAGAAAATACTTCGCATGCACTTGAGAACTATTTATATTCAGATGCTGGTGAATACTCTGTAGCTTCTGGTCTTTTTAGATAAGCTTTCACTACCTATCCCAGGCTGGCCTTGAACTATAGGCTGGTGCCACCACCTCTGGCCATCCTTTAATTCTTTATACATGTTTTCTCCCCACTTCTACATTCTTTATCAATTAGCCTGCTTGTTCAGACTTGTCTGAACACTCATTGATTTCTATAGTCATTCATAAGCAGGCAAAAAAATGACACAAAAAATTAATCACCCAATGAATAAAAGCAATTAGGTAATATCAAAGTCATGGTCTGCCTTCATATTTCAGCTATCAAATTATAAATGGCTTGCTTTCTTGCATTCTGTTTAATGCTAAACGCCCCCCCCCCTTTTTTTGCTTTTCATCAGTGATTCTGATATTTTTTTAATTTTTAAAAAGTTTTATTTGTTTATATGTATTAGGGTTATGTCTGCATGTACGTAAGTGCACCCATGTTGCACAATGCCTACAGAGGACAGAAGAGGGCATCAAATCTTCTGGAATTGGAGTTATGAGTGGTTGTTAGCTGCCATGTGGGCACTGGGATTCAAACCCTGGGCATCTCCAAGAACAGCCACTGCTTTTCACCGCTAAGCCTTCTCGACAGCCCCAGTGACTCTAATGTTTAAAATGACCTCCAATTGTAGCCCTGCGGTGCTGGTTAGTGTTGCTAAGTACAGGAAATATACTGAAGCTACTGTCCATTGAGTTCAGTGCCAACACAGCAACAATATAAATAAGGTATAAGCAGAAACACAGAATCAGGTATTGGATGGTTGATAGAAATGAAACCTGAACATCACAGGATCCAAACTCTCCTAGGGGCAAAAAATCAATATTTTGCTAATTCACTACCTGCAGCAATTTTGTACAATTTATCATAAATAACAGTTTCTGATTTTTTCACTCTGCATGAGCTATCATGTTTCTTTGTGCGATAACTGATATATTTTTATTTAATGTGTATGAGTGCCTTACCTGCATGTATGTAAGTGTACCATATGCGTGCAATGCCTAGAAGGGGACCAATCCTCTTAACCACTGAGCCATCTCTCCAGTCCAGTAACTGGTGTTTATAGCATTGAAAACATATTCCCCACAACACTTTGGTTTGTACTTTCAGTGATTTTTCTGGAACAATTCTGTAAATTGTCATGTGGTCATGTCATGTGGTCCCTATAGATGCCACTTCTTAAATTAACGGTCAGTTATACAAACAACAGAAATCTCAGTGTCTTGAACTATATTTCTCTGCTTTGCTGAGTGGCTACTTTGAGGGACGGGGCATGTTCTCAATATTTTGGCACATAATTTACAACTCTTCCTTGACCTTATTTTCTGTGCAGAGCCTCTGATTTCTTGGACTGCTCTTCTAGGCTCACCTCAGTATACACCCACATTACCTTCTACAGTATCTGAAACACACAAGAGGCAAGTAATCAAAGGGTTTCTCATTGTCTACTTTTTCCTTTTAATTTTATTTATTTATTGCTAGTTTCTCATTGGCACAACTGATGATGGCTCCTCAGAAAACTGTCAGTTACAGGTGTTTTTGTTTGTTTGTTTTTGAGACAAGGTCTTGTGTACCCCCAGCTGGCCTGGAATTTGCTATGTAGTTCAGTCTGGCCTCTATCTCACAGAGATCCACCAGCCTCTGCTTTCTAAGTGCTGGGACTAAAGGAGCACACCACCGTGCCCAGTAGAAAGCTGTTATGGTAAACAATGGCCTTTAAACAAAGAGGACAACAACAACAGTAGATGCCCTGGGGACAGGGCTCTTGACAGACAGTGAACTGGAGTAAGTAAAGGTGGGCAGAGGCAGCATATTTTTTCTATTTTCTTCTTAGGCTATCAATGTTAACTAACATTCTTACCAGTGGAATAGTTTATTGTTTACCTTTCTTCAGAAAATCAGTTTTCAATAAAGTATGTTCATGAGTCAATGAAGGTAAGTCCTGAGAATGAAGCTGTAATTTCCAACAAGCTGCCAGAAACCTCAAAGAGTAACCATTCCCTAGGCATGGGCTGCGGAGACTGACAAACCACACTGCCTTCTTGAGCAGCTACTATGCATCTGTTTGGCAGTTACTGCAGTGTGTGGCTGCTCATTTTTTGAGGCTACTATGGATCTAGGGAAAGGAGGATAGGAAACATGTAAGCTAAGTACCACCAAGTTTGCGACCTTTACTTACACTTACTTGCTGGGATGGTTTACTTGTTCCCTTCCTTCCCCCTCCCTCCCACATGTGTGAAAACTCTCTTTGAACATTATAAGCCTTTCCAGTGTTCTGAAAGAGCTAATCTTTTCTTTTTAAAAATTTGTTTGTTTATTTATTGTATCTATATGTGTATGCAGATCCAAGGGCCAGTCCCTGCACTTAGTGGAGGTAATGGGACAACTCTAGGGAGTTGGTTCTCCCCTGTCAACTTGTGGGATCCAGGACAGAACCCTTTGTGAATCCTGTATAAGCACCTCTACCTGCCAGCCCTCTGGAATAAAAGCTTATTCTCTGTATCCAAATGTTGATGATCTAGCACTCTTAATTTCCACCTCAGACTTTTACCCTAAGTCTCATGGGGCTGGCAAGCCCGTGGGATCCCCCTTTCTCTCTCTTGCCAAGTTTGTTTTTAATGTGGGTTCAGGTTATCAACTGAACTATCTGTTCAATCCCTCTTTTATTTTATTAAAACAATTTTTTTAGGCAGGGTTTACTCTGCAGCCCAGGCTAGCCTGGAATTCATTATGTTGCCCAAGTTGATCTGAACTCCCAGCAATCCTAATACTGGCTGGAATCATGAAAATTATGTGATGGGGAAATGCAATGATCCCTCCAGTGTAATCATATACCAACAGAAATAACATAACCATGAAAGTGTGCCTAGAAGTGAAATTCAGACACAGAGAAAATCAGTCCTGGGAAGATGTTTCTCAGAACTGTTTAGGGCTTGGGGCTACAGCCCAGAAGAAGAATGCTTGCCTTGCATGATTGAGGGTCCTGGGTTAAAGTTAAAAGTTGTTAGAACTTTGCTTTAGGAGTTAAAATATTTAAATAGGCAGATCTTCTATTTCTTTATAGCTTACCTATTACTAGTGCATTTCTTTGGTATATTTCTCAATTTCCCTCATGATCATACGGAAAAAAACAGAAATAGTTAAGATAATTTTAAATCAGGCTGGAGATACGGCTCAGCAGTTAAGATCACTAACTGTGCTCTTGTAGAGAATCTGGGTTTGAATCCCAGCACTGACATGGGATTCATCTGTAACTCCAGTTCCAGGAGGTCTGACGCTCTCTTCTGACCTGCATGGACATTGCACTATATGGGTACACTTCTATCTATACAGACGATACACTCGTATACATAAAAATAAGAATAAACTACTATAAAAAATTAAAAAGCTAATTTATAATTTTGTAATCAGTTCTTGTTCAGTTTTCACTTCAAATGAAATTTGTATTTAAGTTGCCCTTGGAATTTCTATGCTCTTGTTTACCTTACTTCTACTCCCAAACGGAATTCCCACTGGGTCCTGTTTAAATGTACTTGCTCTGTTTATCATTTATACTTAGCGACTGTGTTAATTCCCAATAGTGTTAAACTGAATAAATTAGATCCTGTTTGTACTTTCCTTTCTCCATCAAGAGAAGAAATAAGTACCTACTACTGTGCTATGAAATGCATCAGAGCGTGAAAGCATAGTTCATTCAGGGATGAACACTGAAATGTACTACTTTATACTTTGTTGACAGGATTCTTGCTTCTTTAAAGCAATATAAACATTCATGCTTAAAACATTTTCTCAGCACCTGGGAGTCACAGGCAGGTGGATCTCTGTGAATTCAAAATCAGCCTGGTCTACATAATGAGTTCCAAGCCAGCTGGGGCTATAGGGAGACCCTGTCTCAAACAGAACAAAAAAATATTCTTTTTATGTGTGGACAATTTGATCTTTGCAAAAAATCTACCCTTTCTATAATGAAAAATTGTAAACATCCACTTCATTTTTTAAACTTTCATTACAAACCATTTATACATAAATGGTACCAGGCCTCGCAGATGGCTCAGTCAGTAAAGGTACTTGCTGCCAAATGTGATGACTCATGTTCAATCCTCAGGACCCATGGTGGAAGGAGAGAACGAACTCCAGCAAGTTGTCCTATGACATCCACACCCACCATGGCAAACACAACAAACAAATAAATATTTTAAGATCAGCACTAACAACTCATTCATTTCTATAGAAATTAATTATTTCAACCTAAACTCCAGGATTCCATGATGTTCTGCTTTCTAAAGCTACCAATTCCTGACTGGTCTAACTATGCACTGGGCTGTCAGTTAATCCTGATTGTATATGTCTGGCAAAATGGTCCCCAGTAGAGGTTTCTCATTACACACCCATTACTGGGATACCCATAGGTGCCAATATAAAGAACTCTTATTCCCAGCTGTTGTTTGGTTAACCTAACTACTTTCCTGAACTCAGTTGAAGATAATAGTAAAAATGTAACTGCTATATTAGAACATATGGTCACTAAAAACCCCAATTAATGAACATCTAGCAATTCATTAATACCTTTCCAAACTAAATATTCTCACTAAGTAAGACACTGGTGCCTCTTTTAAAATAATTTTAGCTTAGTGGCTAAAAGTATTGGCTATTCTGACAGAAGCCCCAAGTTGGGTTCCAGGACTCACAGGGCAGGAGACAGGAGGACACCCAGGACTTGCTGACAAGTCAGCATATCCTAGTCCCCAAGGTCAGGTTCCAGTGAAAGATCCTGTCTCAAAACAAAGTAGTAGATGGTTCCTGGAGACTCGAGGTTGACCTCTGTCCTCCACAGATGTGCACACTCATCTATGCCCATACACATACACTTTCATGTAACACACACACACACACACACACACACACACACACACACACACACTCTCCTGAAAGAAGAAAAAGGAAAAATAATAAAAGATATACTCAGACACTAGATAAAGACAATAGGGGGCTGGAGAGATGGCTCAGCAGTTAAGAGCACTGGATGCTCTTGCAGAGGACCTGGGTTCAGTTCCAGCAAGTAAATAAACAGAACAGACAGACAACAGGGTAGTGGATCAAGTTAAGCTCAAGAACAGCAGAAGAACTGAGGAGAGTATGCCATAAAGTAGTAAAACTGGACTAGAAAAGCAGATTAAGGAGAGATGTGAGGATATGGCGGTGATGAAGCAGAACGAAAGGATCATTGATACAACAATGGATCCTGGCTGGTGCTGGAAAGGGAGAAAGAGCATGACACAGGTAACATGATCATAAAATTTAGGAGCTATATAGCAGAGAACCAGATCACTGCGAAGCCTACTTTACTAAGAAATTTCAGGGTTGGCAAGATGGCTCAGAGGTAAAGTCATTTGCCTGGCAACTCAAGTTTCCCACAGAAAGTTAAGAGGAGAGAACCAAGTTCACAAAGTTGTCCTCTGACCTCCACATGCATGCCACAAACACACATCAAGCACACGTGTGTGCACATACACACTTATAATTAAAACAAAGTAACTTCAGTGTAGAATCGAGAACCTATGAGTCAAATCTGAAATGGAAGTTAAGAAAATTAAAGATAGTTGATGAAATAAAGTCTAAGTTCCAATTTTGTATGTATAATTTATTTAAATTTTGGAGTTTCTAAATTCTCCAAGAAAATTCAATTCACATCTCCTTAAAAATGATGTCACTGATTAAAAAAATTTTTTTAAAGTTCAACCATTTTATAATATTATGCTATTATGTTTCACAGTACCTAGTTTGGCCACTTAAATTATTGTTAAAATATATTATGGAATCTAGAATCCATGTTTATAGTTAAATGTGTAAAAAAAAAGTTAACTAAGCTAAAATTAAGTTACATTCTCTCTAGATTATTCCTTGACATCACTATTGACTTTTTCATTTTCCAAATCCAAATCCAGTAAAAAGCAACTTTCACATTTAAAGACTTCATCGCAGTCATACAGACAAATAAACATCACTTGTATATTCTTAATTACCTACTTTAGAAATTCATCTATAAAATATAACTAACTTTATATTCAATCTGATGAACAGTTAAACATATAAATAAAACTATTAATTTCAATCACCTAAATAATGCATCTTTGCTTTCACTCTGATGCAAGAAATGAACCTTGCAGCATCTAAACACATATTACATCTATAGGAAACACAAGCAGAGTTGTTTAATGCACTTACCTCCTTAATAGCATCCTCACTGGGGAGCATGGAACATAAACACGTAATATAGGCTTGCTGAAAAGATGACACCTGTGAAATTTCTTTAGATTCTGCACAGAGTTTTGATAAAGCAGTAGCTTGGGAGATGCAGTTTGATTTCAACAAATGTTTTATTCGCATTTGTAGAAAAGAAGGTCCTTCTTGTGCAATCAATTTATTAACTAGAAAAAAGGAAAAATAAAAGTGTGATAATACACCTCACGAAGAAAGAGGATGACCTTTCGTAATTTCCTTTGTTGATGCGTGTTTGTTTGTTCTTTTCTTTAGAGACAGAGTCTAATGGAGCCCAGACTGGCCTCAAACTTACTACACAGCTGAAGATGACCTTGAATTTCTGTTCCTCCTGTGTTCACCTCCCAAGTACTAAGATTACAGGTGTGCACCACTATAGCTAATAAAACTTGAGCTGATATAGCCGGATGTTAATTTTAACCTCAATAGTCACCAAAGAGAAGTAAAAGGAAAACAAAGCCAATGATTTCCATAATACAACTGACATTTTATTAAAATTAATTTGACCATCTCCTCCTTACTTTCTGATGACTTCAGTAGGCAGTGGTGAAATGATCTATGAGCATACACAAATTCAAGAAAACGAAGTAAGTAAGCTACAGAATATCCACTAACAAGTGGGTGCCTATGATGTACCAAATTTTAAACTACATATTCTTCTGTACCTCTTGTTATTCTTCACACCACCACCAAGGCAAGTATTATCCACAGCTTAAGGTTAGAAAAATTAATATTCAGAGAAATTAGGTAACTTGCCAAGGATTCCAAAGCCAGTGGTGCTGTTTCCTCTAAACCAGGCATTTCTCAAAGTGTGTTCCACGGACCAAAAGACCTGAGAGATAGTCCTAGAAGAAAAAAGGATTCCTTGGTCAAATCTTTGAACAGTCCTACAATAAATACAACTGTTCGTGTATACTGAACCCAATGTTTCCCAAACTGATTTGACCAGAGAACCCTTTTACACATATTCTTAATACCTTGTAAAACATGTATTTCTGGCTTAGTACACACTTTGGAAAATGCTGCTCTGAGTACTGCTGAGTGAGAAGCACCTGAGTGCTGGGAGTGCAGCACTCTGACAAGTCCTCAGCTTTCGAAAAGCTACTCAACAAGTCCGTGACAGTATAAACTAAAGAACAGTCAAGCCAAGCTAATAAACCAGACTGCTACAGGTGGCTAATCTAAATCACTATTTCTCAGACTTGAAAATGCCTTATGAATCAGCATGGGAACACATTTATTAAATGCAGATTGTATGTGTTAGATCTGAGAAGGAACTTTAATTTTTTGTTTTGTCCAAGACAGAATCTTACCATGTGGCCCTAGCTAGCCTAGAACAAGCTAAGTAGACTAGGCTGGCCTTGAACTCACAGAGCTTCGCCTATGTCTGCCTCCCAAGTGCTTGGATTAAAAGCATGCACCACCATGTTGAGTGACTAAATTTGTTTTTTTTTTCTAACAAAAAACCTGTCATATACCAGCTCCATGTTTGTATGAAGGAGATCGTTTGTACTGAGCACCAGTTTTTAAATAATCTTTTAAAAATAAATAACTCACTGTCATAGGTGTGTGTGTGTGTGTGTGTGTGTGTGTGTGTGTGTGTGTGTGTGTATGCGCCTAGAGTGTGCACATACAGAGTTAAATTATACCCCAAGTCAGGGGTGGTAGTGCATGTAATCCTAGCACTTGAGAGCTGAAGCAAGAGTTGGATTTCCAGGCTAACATCTCTGCAAGAAAAGATTCTTGCTTAAAAGAAGACGAGGGAGAGGATTTCCCTTTTATTTTGCTATCAGAGCCCTAAAATTTCCTCCCAAAGAAAGAAATACTTGCAATTTTTACCTATCTTTCCAGAAATAATCTAGGAAAACACAAAATCTATTTCTTGATCCACCTGGTGCATCATACAGATCATTCTCTAAAGTCAGTACTTTAGAGCCCCCTTCTTACTTTTAACAACCTAATGGCATCCCACAATTCATTTCAACAATTCCTACAGTGCATTTACAAGCTGTTTCCAATCATCAGCAATCATCAATAACATTTCAGTTTAACAATCCTGTGCATGGGTCATTTCACAAATGAGTATACCAAAAGAACCAATTCCAAGAAATGGAATTGCTACGTTAAAGGCTTTTTTCATTTGTAATACTGACCCATATTGCCAAACTGCTGCTAGAAGCTGAACCAATCTGTGCTCCCACTAACAACATGTAAGTGCCCGTTTCCTAAGATACTTCAGAAAATTCAGGGACTGAGTTCCAGCTCTGGAGATTGTGATTTAGGGGGCAGAGCTTGTAACTTGGTATATGCTTTGGGTTTTAAATTCTGTAGACATTCTATAATATATATAGCCAAGGCCAAAAGGCATGAAAGAAAAACAGATCACATTTACTTTGGCCTTTTCTATGTTAAGTCTCAAAGTCACTAAAATCCACATAATAAACTCACATTCATATCTCCACCTCCAACAGTTCCTCTATCTTGTTTTCAGTGATGTGACTCTCTCAATTAGAAGTCAAGCCATGGAAGGACTCTTTTGTATCACTTCTTTCAGGGTAAGCTACTTATCTGCTATGTCCTTGTATTCTTAAACTCTTTTCAACTTAATTCCTGTATAATACTTCCTCATATTTGTCTCTCTTTCATCCTATTCTGCCTAACATCAGACTCTGCTTTATCTGCCCAATGAGGGTGAAAGCAATTTTACAAATCCCAAGGAGATACCACATCTTGCAAACAGGCATGTTATCTTTAAAATCACTGCCTGTTAAGCCTGCACAGAACTTTATATCTTTAACCACACTGAGACTTCTCTGTGGGGACTACAGTGTAAAAAGAGTTAGATTTCAGAATCACTGACCTGAGATTTTAGCCTGACTCTGACACATTCACTGACTTCCCTGAAGCTCAAATTTTTCATCTGTTAGTAAAATTCATTCACCTCACAGGATCATAGAATCTTATGTGAAATTATAATACAAACAAAAAACAGTGCAAAACCAAGTAAAGAACAAATGTTCAATGCTGCTGGATATTACTTAAGTCCAGTATCTCTTTTGTTACAGTCATCAATCTATGATCAGATATAATGTTCTGCGAACTTCTAAGCACTATGTGAGTAACTGATGGGATATCAATGCCCAATGAGATACTTTAATATCTTATGTGTGAATTCTTCCTCCAAAATTTTAACTACAAGGTCTTGGGCATGTGTGATTTTTTTCATCTGCTTCATAGATTAGATATAAAAGCACAAATAATATTCAGCACATAGCAGGCAGGAGTATAACAGCTGTTATTTCTAGGGGGAAACTATTTTACTCAATGCATTACACAATTGGCTAAATTAATATTATATCTTCTTTTTTCTATTTGTGATGTTGGGGGTTGAACCCAGGGCTTCAAGTTTTCTGGGCAAAAGGCACTATCACTGAGCTTTATCACCAGACCTTCATTCTGCCAAGTTTTACCACAGCTCAATCTTGAATTTTAAAATTCATTTTACGGGCTTGGGAGATGACCTACTGAATAAGAGTACTTGCTCTAAAAGCATGAGAACCTGAGTTTGATCCCTAGTACCCATGAAGAAAGCCCAGCACTACTGCTGTTAACACGTACTCAGAGTTGGGAGAGGTAGATACCTAGAACACCATGGCCAGTTGAGTCTTGCTGAGCTTTGAAGGGCTTCTGGTTTAGTGAGAGGCCCTGCCTAAAAGCAATAAGGAGGAGAGTAATAGAGGAAGATACACAGTGTCTTGCTCTGGTCTCTACACAGGTGTGCACAGGTACAAATACTGGCATGCATGTACACATACTATTTCAGGCTTTTGAATGCATGCTTTTAAGCTCACCAGCCTACTTCGATTCTTGGATGTCCTTTCCCTTTCTTAATAAATTGTCTTAATAAATTTCTTAAAAAATGTATGTGCTACATAAATTTATTAATTTCTCAAAAGGATATTCCAGGGGGCTGGAAAGTAGCTCAGCTGTAGATGTCCAAGGCACTACAAAATAAAGTGTGTGTGTGTGAATCTGTCTTTCAATACTTAAGTTGTTCTCTGACCTCTACCTACACCATGGAACACACATACTTACACAAATAAATGTAAAATTTTTTTTAGAGAAATAAAAATGTATGGCCTGGTAAAGCAGCTTCCTGGTAGAACACTGGCCTAATGTAAGCAAAGCCCTAGATTTGGTCCCCAGCATTGCAGGAGGGGGGGATAGAAAATTATAGACATCATGATATTTTATCTTGTATATACTTTATCTTAATCTAAAAACAGTCACACTTAAGGCTTAATTTAAAAGGAACTCTTATGGGGCTGGAGAGAAGGCTCAGCAGAAATTAGGGTTTGATTCCCAGCATCCACATGGTGGCAAACAACTGTAACTCCAGTTTCAGGGGATCTGTTGCCCTCTTCTGACCTTCTCTGGCACTCCACAACATGGGTGTACTTACATACACTCATACACAAAAATAAGAATAAAATATTAATTTTTTTTCACACAAAAAAGGGAGCTCTTATCTAGGCATGAAATGGCATGCTTATGATTCTAACACTTGGGAGGATGATCAAGAATATAAGGCGTGCCTTGACAGAACAGAGTTCCAAGGTCAAACTAAGCTAGAGAAAATCTGCCAGGAAAAGAAAAAAAGGGGGGGGGCACTCTTCCAGGATGTCTTTAGAATCAATCTAGACAGAAGTGTCAACTGGCACATGCTTCAGATATAAACTTTTTAATATCTACTAAAAATTATTATTGTATATGCTCATGATATATGTATATGGGCCACAGCATGTATATGGAACTCAGAGGACAGTTCTCTCCTTCTACCTTTGTGTGGGTTCCAGGATTTGCACTGAAATCATTAGGCCAACGTGGCAAAAAACAAACAAACAAACTTATAGGCCTTTTGAACTAAAACTAGGGGCCAGAAAGATGGCTCAGGAATTAGCAGCACTTGCTGCTCTTGCAGAAGACCCAGGTTTGTTCCTAACACCCACATCAAGTAGTTCACAACCACCTGTAATTCCAGTTCTAGGGGATCAAGCACCCTCTTCTGGCCCCTGTGGGCCCCTATATACATAAGGTACATCCACCCAAACACACACACAAAATAAGAATATATCTTAAAAAAAAAAAGCCAGGCATGGTAGCACACACCCTTAATCCCAGCACTTGGGAGGCGGGGGCAGAGGCAGGTGGATCTCTGGGAGTTCAAGGCCAGCCTGGTCCACACAGCCAGGTCCAGGTCAGCCAGAGCTACAGGGAGACTGAGTCTCAAAAGGACCAAAAAAGAAAAGACAAGATCTAAACTGGGATTCATTTACTGAGTTCCTTGGAGGTAAAAAAATGTGCAGGGGTTATGGGGTAGGGGCTAAAGAGATGGCCCAGCAGTTAAGAGCTGAGCTGAGCTGCTCTTCCAGAGACCTGGATTCAGTCCCCAGCACCCACATGGTGACTAACAGCCATTTGTAACTTCAGTTTCAGGGGAGCTGATGCCCTCTTCTGGCCTCTAAGGGCATTGTATGCATAGGTATGCTTACATACATGCAGACAAAACACCCACACACATTTAAAAAAAAAAAAAATCAAGCAGGGAGCAGTGGCATGTGTCTAATCCCAGCTCTAAGGAAGTAGAGGCAAGGGGATCTCTGACACTGAGATCAGTCAGGTCTGCACAGTGTAGCCAGCTGGTGCTACAACGAGATCCTACCTTAAAACAAAACAAAACATTTTTTTAAAAAGTGGAGCTACAGAGATGGCTCAGCGAATAAGAGCATTCATTGTTCTTCCGGCAGAATCAAGTTTGGTTTCCAGCATTCATGCCCAGCAGCTTACAACCACCTCTAGCTCCAATTCCAAGGAATTCAATGTCTTCTTCTGGCCTCCACAGACATCCAAATACATATGACATACACTTATATGCCACATACACAGAAATAAAAATGAAATTTTTTTAAAGTACATTTTAATACCTCAGTTATTACTCTACTGAGCAGAAGATAATAATCACTCCTTTTTTGAGACAAATATTTTTTACTACACACACACACACACACACACACACACACACACACACACACACACACACAGAGTCTGTAGAGGTCAGAGGAGGACGTCAAATTCCCCTGGAAATAGAGTTATAGACTGTTGTTAGCCGCCATGTGGTGCTAGGAATCAAACTCAGGTCCTCTAGGAATCAAACTCAGGTCCTCTAAAAGAGTAGCCAGTGCTCTTAAATGCTGAGCCATCTTTCTAGTCCCTTAAGCTAGCTTTCTTTCTTTTATTTGGGGATGGGTTGAGAAAGGGTTTTCCTGTAGCTCCCTATGTAGACCAGGCTGGCCTGGAACTCACAGAGATATGCCTGCCTCTATATCCCAAGTGCTGGGATTAAAGTCATGTGCCACCACGCCCAGCTTAAGCTAGCTTTCTTATACAGCCCAGGACCACTTTTCTAAGGATAATGCCATCCAGTAAACTGGGCCCTCTTGCATCAATTAATCATCAAGCCAACCTGTAGCCTCACTCCCACCCCCTAGACATGTGCACAGGTCAATCTGATCTAGGCAATTCTTAATCAAGGCTTTCCTTCAGATGAGTCTAGGCTGTGTCAATTTGACAACTAAAGAAATCTACAATAAGGATGTTTAACTCAACCTTATCCTTTCTCTTCTTGGGCTTGGGTCTGTTAACAGAGAATAAATTCTCCACACCAGTCAAAATTTATCTGGACTGGGATCTGCACTGCAACCTGGGATGTTGCACTCTGTAACATTTCATTCATGATGGGCTGTATACAATCATAGTAATTCTGTAAGATTATAACAGAAGTTAAAAATTCCTATCACCTAATTACAATGTAGCCACTGAAACAATGCAATGCAATGCATTATTCTTGTTTGTGAGGATGTGGATATAAACAACCTATCACAGTGATATGAAAGTGTATCAGTCTTATAAAAATAAGAGCACATAAAATTAGGTATAGTACACAATACTAGATAATGATAAAATGTTTCTAGTTTATGTATTTGCCTCACTGTAATTTTCATAGTTAGAATACATTCCTACTTATTAAAAAGTTTACTGTAAAACAAAATATTGTATAATGCCAGCACCAATCTCAAACACTTCGCATTTACTATTACTCCTGATTGCAAGAAGTGGCTGCTGATGGTGACTCTTATGTATAAGTACGATATGATGTTTATAGAAACTGTGTATCAACTCATTTCTCTGAACACATCCCACTACTACACAATGCATGACCATACTGGTTTTGTCCTCTAACAGCTCGTATCAATAATAAAGGTGTCCTTTTAGTCTCCATTTGCCTATATTCACAAATAGAAGCCATTTCTTCTTTCTTTCTCGTCAGTACAAGGGGAAAGTAGTAGAGTCACCAAAGGGCAGGGCCAAGAGAAAAATCTAACACCTTGAGTTGGCAAAACAGTCTCATGACCTGAAGTAGATCCCCAGAACTCATAGAAAGGAAAGAGAAGAACCAAGTCCATAAAGTTGCCCTCTGACCTCATGCACACTGTGGTACATGCATTCAGCATCCAATAATCTGAGAGTACTTGCTGCTCTTGCAGAGGACCTAGGTTCAGTTCCTAGCACCTATGTGGCAGCTCACAACTGTCTGTAATTATAGTTCCAGGAGATCTGATGTCCTCTTCTGGTCTCAGGCATACATGGTACACTTATATATGGGCAGGTAAAACACTCACAAACATAAAATAAGTAAATCTTAAAACAAAACCCCTTATATCAATCTTATTATACAGAAAGGTCCAAACACCATGTACATGATGATCAAACTTGATTAGATAGGTTAGGTAGAACAGTGTTCTGAAATCTGCTGCTACCTAGAGATGTAACAAAGCTATTCATTTCTGCATGAAAAAGATGGCTCAGCAGTTAAGAAAGAGCATTGGCCGTTCTTCCAGAGGACCCGGGTTTGGTTCTCAGCACCCACACGGGCAGCTAACGTTCACATATAATTGTAGTTCCTGGAGAATCCCGTGCCCTCTGCAGGTTTGCATACACAAGGTGCACTTACAATACATGCTAGCAAAAACACATACACATAAAATAAAAACAAACAAATCAAAAAATTTTTTCTTAAAATACTCATTTCCGCTGGACGTGGTGGCACACACCTCTTTAACCCCAGCACTCAGGAGGCAAAGGCACAGAGGCAGGCAGATTATCTGTGAGTTCCAGGCCAGCAGGAGCTACAGAGAGACTCTGTCTCAAAAAACAAAACAAAAAAAGTAAATAAAATATTCATTTCTGTCTCAGTAGCCACATGAGCATTATCATTCCAAGTGACAATTTAAGAAAATAAGCACCTGGAATAGCATCAGAACTCTTAATTACCTACATAAGCAAAATACCATACAGTAATAACTATTTTGTTTGTTTGAGACAAGTTTTCATTATTGGAACAGTCTACATAGCAGAGACTGACCTTGTCTCCACCTGTCTCTAGAGTGCTGTGATAACATGCACCACACCACACTGCTAATTACTTACTACTAAAAAAGAACAAATAACCAGGCAGAAAATTTTAATCCATGACCAATTTCAGTCCTCTTAGAACTCAATCCTTTCAGTCAAAAAGTTTAAGACTTACCTTCCTCTGTTTCTACTGGCTGTTGAGACAGAATTTTAAGAAGAACAGGGTTTTTCCACACACCTTCCTTTGTAACATGAACTAGTATTTGTAGGTTATTATTCCCAAATTCCAACAATGCCTCATGTGACTCCTAAAACAAACAAACAAAAAAACCCCAGCATATTCAGAAAATAAGCCAATAATGTAACGTTTTACTTTTGCAATCTAAGTATTTATAAATTGAAAGGACTTGTAACTTGAATTTCCTAAAAATAGAGGGGGAAGGAGGATGGAGGGAGAAACAGAGAGAGACAGATTAACCTCAAAAGTTTGCTACTGTGTTGGGATATTTTCAACCAAATTAGAGAATGTACTTAAAATGTTTTCATGAATTTCCCAAGTAAAATTATTACCACAACCAATTTAGGCCCTTTTATTATTATTATTATTATTATTATTATTATTATTATTATTATTTAGAAAGTTCTATTAATTAAGATGGACAGACTTTTTAGGACCTTATAACCTTCATGGCGGGTGACTGTTTTTTTAAGACCACTTCACAGCTTTCATGTGAAGAACTAGGCAATCTTCAGACAGGAGGTCCACTGTTTCAGAGAGAAGTAATTATGGCATTCATTATCCCACACACACTTAGTGAGGACTACAGGACCTCATGATGCTGGGACTGAGCTACAGACCCTGGTCTGATGTAGAACTATTGAAGGTCTTCTATTAAAGTAGTATTCAAATAAGAGGTGTCATTCTACAAAGTGTTATGAAGTCTTGGTTATTAGCTCTTAAAAAAATGTATTTGCCAATATCAGTTCTTTAAATAAGGAGTAAAAAAAAAAAAAAAAAAACGAGAAATTTAACTCCAACTGTTATCTGAAGAACTCCAGCTTCAGCATGTTACTCAGTCAAACTACTCTATGATTTAAAAAGAAAAAAAAATTTAACCCCACATAAATAATAAATATATAGCCAGACACAGTGACACGTGCCTTTAGTCCCAGCATTCAGGAGGATCTCTGTGAGTTCAATGCCAGTTGGGGCTACAGGGAGAGCTTGTCTCAAAAAAACAAATGCAAAAAACATTGAATATATGTCTGTCTTTTACTACCAGCAGAGATTATTGATTATAGTAAAACCATTCCAAAATTTTAACTGGTTTTCTTTATTTTTAACTGCTGAAATCCTGTAAGAACATAAGCCTCTATTTACAGTCATTTGCCCTTGGAAAACCTAAGCCCCAAATGGTCACAAATCTAACAATATAGCTTAATATTCATTCAAGAGAAATCTAACATTTATAACTCTCTCATCTTAAATCTGGTGTTAAATTGAGACATGTTTTTGCTACACACACACACACACACACACACACACACACACTGAGCCACATTATCCTCCATTGAGATTTTAAGATATGGAACTGCATACCTATGAAACCAACAGTAAGGGGCTAAACCAGGAGGACCCCAAACTCAAGGTCAGCCTGGGCCTAGTGAGAACTGGGAAGAAGAGTCAGGCAGATTTTTGTGAGTTCTAGGCCAGCCAGGGATACACAATGAGACCTGTTTTTGTTTTTTTTAAAAAAAAAAAAGAGTTAAGAGAAGACAGGTGTGGTGGCACACGACTTTAATCCCAGCACTTAGGAGGTAGAGGCCAGTGGATCCTGTGATTTCAAGGCCAATGGGGTCTACAGGGAGACCATGCACTCCCCCACTGCCCGCCAAAAAAAAAAAAAAAAAAAAAAACTATGACAACAAAAAAAAGAGTTAAAGGTAAAATACAAAAGAAGTTTATAAAGAAAATGAGATTTCCAAGATGGATATAGGAATGGTAGCACATTTCTAGCAATCTGAAGTAGAGGCAGAGAAACAAGAAGATCAAGAGTTCAAGACCAATAATAGTTTATTAATAGCAACATTTAATTACTAATTACTTAGTATTATTTTGGTATTATTTAAAACTACAATTTTCTTTTAATAGTGTCACATGTTTTTAGGTTTCTCTCTCCTAGACTTAGAACAGACATTTATTAATATTCTATGTGAAATTTTCAGAACTTCTGGAGTCAGGTTACTGAGTTCATGTCTACCAGAATACACTGGCAGGAAATATTACCACAGCCACGGTAAACAGCGACTGACATTTAGATGGTTGCAGTGCTCTCTCCTCCCTCTTCTCCCTTTTCTCTTAATCTGATTTAGTTTTGAGAAAGTTTTTCACTATGTTCTCCAGACTAGTCTAGAATTCATAAGCCCAAATGATCCTCAGTTTGCCAAGGAGCTGCAATTACAGGTATTGGAGGCCATATCACTAGTTTCTTTTCATCTGAAAAACTCAGAAGATACTTCATTCAGAGTGAGAATGATGTACAGCCCTTTGTTACCAGTAGATATTTAATTAATTTATCACTTATACCTGGGCTACTTTGAAAAACTCAAGTCTTTAAAAATTATGGTGGCATCAAACCTTTTAAACTTCAGTTTCTTTTTTATTAAAAAAAAATTTTTTTTTAATATGGTGAGGCACAAGAATAAAATGGGGTGCTTGTAGGCATGCCAGAAGACAGCTGTGGAAGTTAATTCTCTCCTTCCAATGAGTATTCTAGAGCTTGAATTCAGGTTGCCAGATGTAAAACAAAGCACCCTTACCCAGTAAGCCATCTTAACAGCACAGGTTTCTTTTTTAAGTATAAATACCCTAGGTCACTTCTTGAAATCAACAATAAATATCTGCACAAGATATTCACTTTAATACTATTTAAAAGTCACATAATTCATACTACAAACACAAAAAAAGAATCTCATGCAACTATCAAAGAGGAAGACCTACATGTATAGTCCAAAGATATATGTCCATAATAATTATTAAGTTACAAACAAGGCCAATAGAGGAAGACTGTAAGTTTGAGGCCAGCCTTAGCTACAAAGTGAGTTCCAGTACCCTCTGGTAACATATAAATGCTGTCTGAAACAACTAACCAACACAACAAAAAGTCCAAGATGTAGAAAATACACTCTCATTTTGTTTACTAAAAAACCCCTACTGGGGGAGCTGGAGAGATGACTCAGAGATTAAGAGGACTGGCTGCTCTGACAGAGGAATGGGGTTCGATTCCCAGCACTCACATGGCAGCTAACAACTGTCTGTAACTCCAGTTCCAGGGGATCCGATACCTTCTTCTGACCTCCATGGGCACTGTATGACACAGGCGCACTTACATACATGTAAGCAATACACTTGTACACATAAAATAAAAATAGAAATTTCTACATACTGAATGCTTATTATTAAGCAAATCTTTTTTTTTTACCCACTTGAAGCAGGTTCAAGCTACTCTGTAATGTGTTCTGGATGAGGCATCTAACAAAGTATTCTCAGGGTCCAAATCTGGGTATTATTTTGGACAACTTAATTTCTCTGTCTCTTGATCTATAAATGGAGATTCAAATAATCTACATATTATAAAGTTTACTTGATATTTTAAATGATCATTAATTAGTAACCAATAATGGAACAATTGCTGTTACTTAATGTTTACTTTGTATGTGTGCTCACAGGTGTGTACCTATGGAGGTCATAGAAGCACTCTGATGGTGTTTCTCAAGCATTTTCCATCTTTTATTTTTTCAGTCTCTCAAATGGCCTGAACTTTGCTACGTAGGCTAGGCTACTAGGCAGCGAGCTCTAGGGATCTTCTTTTCTCCTTTTCTCATTTTGCTATCACTGGTATTACAGGATTACAGGCCCATGAACCACACCCAGGTTTTTTGGGGGCGGGGGGGCGGGATCTTTTTGAGACAGGGTCTCCCCTTAACCACAGTTGGCCTTGAACTCACAGAGATGTACCTGCCTCTGCCTCCCAAGTGCTGAGACTAAACACATGTGCACTGTGCCCAGCCATGCCTAGCTTTTTACATGGGTTCTGATCTAAACTCAGGTCCTCATGCTTGCAAGGACTGAATAAGCCATCTCTCTTTAATTCCCATGTTTATTTTTTAAAATACCTTTTCTGTTTTTACCATCAAAGATAATTTGTCTCCTGTTGTCTGGTAGGGAACTTGCCCCCCCCCCGCCCCATTCCATTTTATTCTTCTTCCTTAACATCCTATTTTCTGATCTGCTCATCTACTTAGAAAGGTGGTAATTAAGCCTATGTGAGAGCCCAAGTTGTTCTCCCGTAAGTATAATGCATGAGTAGAAGCTACGATGACTAGTTTGCTGTTTTAGAGACACATTCATTGGCAGACTCTCACCTGTTAGGGACGAAGGAAAAAAGAGAACTTTAGGTATATGGAATTACGGTGTTTTGTATATTGAAGGTTACTACACAAGTACTCCAAGAATGATCTGAATAGTCTACCTTAATAACCATGAATGGTTATTTATTTTTGTGAAGGATCTCACACATGCTAGGCAAACATTCTGCCACTGAGTTACATCTCTAGTTCCATTTTTGAAATGTTTTTTTTTGTATTGAAAATATTTTTTTTAGTTATTTATTTTCATTTTATATATGAGTGTTTTATATGCATATATGTTAGAGTACTCATGCATACACTACCCACAGGGGCCAGAAGAGAGCATCGGATCCCCTGGACCTGGAATCATGGAGGGTTGTTAGCCACCATCGGAATGCTGGGAATGGAACCTGGATCCTCTGCAAGAGCAGCCAGTACTCTTTAACTGCTGGCTGGGCCATCTTTCCAGTCCCGTGTTTTTTGTGTTTTGTTTGATTGAATTTTTGAGATAGAGTTTGCTATAACAGCTCTGGCTACCCTCAAACTCACTGTGTATATCAGGCTGGCTTGAGAGAGCCTCCTATACCTGCACTTGCCTCACAAGTACTACTACCACCATGCCTAGCTTGGTTTTAACTGCTTTATTTTTGCCTTTTAAAAAAACAATTAAGACCTTTTGTTCATTTGCCTCCCTATATTGGTCTCAAACACACAATCTTCCTGCCTGAGCTTCTGAAGTGCTACTACAGTCATACCAAAAACAAGCCAACAAACTAGTTTCAACACATAGCACTGGCCAAGTGGATTCCCGTTCATGTTTCACAAGAAATATATGAATATATAATGAATCTGTTTTTGTTCTAAGTTTACATTTACTTTGCTGAGAATAATTATGTCTTAGACAGTCATGCCGAGTGGGTTTTTTGTTTGTTTTGTTTTTAGTTAAAATGGACTCACCTGTAGAGACTGAAGGAATGGTACCCAAACTTCACAGGGCAGGTCACTTTCAGACACTGAAAGTAGTAATTCAAAACAACTCCTACAACACAAATAATTAAGTAAGTATAAAAGGTACAGTAGTAGTTAAGTAAATCATGAAAGCAATACTGATAATATTGTATACTTGTTCAAACTATTTTAAATATCTTTACTGTAAAATTTCCTATGAAGTTGTTATACCAGCTTTCAACTTTAAATAAGAGGGGTGAGAGGGCTGAAGAGAGCTCAATAATTAAGAGCACTGGCCGCTCTTGCAGAGGACCTGGGTTCAGTTCCCAGCACCCACATGGTGGCTAACTTCAGTTCCAGGGGATCCAGCACCCTCTTCTGACATTACATGACACAGGTGCACTTACATACATGCAGACAATACATTTATAAGCATAAAATTTTTAAATATTAAAAAGAGGGAGGGGGGAAAAAGGCCATAAGTCTTGAAGTTTCCATTTTTGCTTTAATACAGTTTATAAATACATGGGCTTTTTAAAAAGGTCATATTTGGGGCTGGAGAGATGGCTCAGTGGTTAGGAGCACTTGCTGCTCCAGCAGAGGACCTGGGTTTGGTTCCCAGCACTGACATCAGATTGCTCATAACCACCTATAACTCCAGTTCCAAGGGATCCAACTCAGTCTTCTCTTCTCCATGGGCAGCTGCTCACATGTGGTGTAATACATAAAATAAAAATAATGGAGCTCAGGAAAATAGTAAATGTGGTTGACAAAGTGCTAAATACATGTCAACCATCACCTATATAGGTTTCTATCATTTGCAGAGGAAGTAAAATAATTGGCAAGGTTAATTTAAAAAAAGAGATTTTTCCTTCTGCCATTACCAGGCACAGGGAAGAAATAACAAAGAGGGGTTTTAAAAAGATGTATAAGTGATTGAAGAGATGGCTCAGTGGTTAAAGGCACTGGCTGCTCTTACAGAGGACTTGGGTTCGGTTCCCAGAACCCACATGGGGACTAATACCCATCCATAACTCCAGTTCCAGGGGATCTGACACCCTTTTCTGATCTCTTAGGGCACTGCATACACAGTGGTGCACTTACATACAAGTAGGCAAAACACACATACGTATACATGAAATATAAATAAGATATATAACAACTTGAATAAAGAACAGCTCACGGAGCCAGGCATGGTAGTGCACTCCTTTAATCTCAGCACTCAAGAAGCAATGGCAGGCCATCTCTGTGAGTTCCAGGCTAGCTGGGGCTATATATACATCCCTCTAAACAATGCAGAATCTCAACAAAGTAATGCCAGCCTAAACTGAATAGCTGTCAGAGTTTTCAATTTGCAGGTGAAAAATTATGTTAAAGGTGTAATTCTGCCTGCTATTAGGCAACCTAATATTAAAACAACAGCTAATAACTATAGACTCTCGGTGGTAATCTTATACCATACTTTTTTTTTTTTTGCTGAGAAAGGTTGTTTTAGTTAAAATCACGTAATTGAGTTGAATTTCACAGTATTTTTTCCAAATTATTAAGTGTTTCTCTCTTATCACCAAGCTCATTAGACTTAGATTGCTAGAGATGGGCAGACCACATGGGTGAGCTTCTTTGTGAAGGCATTTCCAGAGAGGATTAACCAAAGGGAAGATTATCCCTGAATTTGAGCAGCACCATCCTAAAGGATGGGGTCCAGGATGGAATGAAAAGAATAATACAATACCCAGCAGGATGGCCAGAATTCTCTCTTGCTTCTTGCTTCATGATGTGAACTGTTCTCTCTGCCAGGCTCTCCCTGTCATGATGGACTTAGACCTCTGAAACTAAGCCAAAATAAATGCTTCCTTCCTTAAATGGTTTTTTTTTTTTTTTTTTTTTTTCTGGTATTTGGTCACAGTGACAACAAAACTCACTAACCCACAATGTATACCTAAGGGATAGAGAAAGAAAAGTATCATATTTGGATTACAACCTTGAATAAGAAAAGAGACTCTAGAAACAGCTAAAGATGTTGTCTAGCTGGAGCTTCACTTCAATTCTACATATCTGCTGGAAAACTGATGGTGAAGGCTCAGGGCAGAGGAAATGTCATTCAAACTATGGCTCTACTGGTGCTTTAAAGAATAAATAAAGCTGCTGTAAAGAGAAGTCAAGCAATTATCACAACAATACTCAATTTTTAGAGTAATTTAAGTGCTTAAAACTTACAGTACTAATCTGCCAAGCACTAAGAGGACATCTTCACATTCAGTAGTTAAAAATGGACGTGCGCTGGCAAAGCTTTGGATGGCAAGTCGGTACACCTCCAGAAGATACACAATATGTTCTGATGCATTCTTGTTGCTTGCATACTGCAATAAGGTCTAAAAAAAAATTAATCATTTTAAACAAAAATGAAACAAGTTCGTTGTTCTCAAATTCACAGTGCCTTCCTTTATTTCCTAACAGATGCATACACACTGTCTTTTTGAATTCTGTTTTGCTGAAAGGATTCTATTTTCACCAACTAATTAGTTGTATCTGTTAAGCTAAAGAACAGGCAGAACTGTTCTTCTAACATGGGAATAAATCTTAAGGGTAAAGCCCTAAAATGTCTCTAGTTAGTGGTCTCCCTAGTTCTAGAATATCAACTCTGAAATTCAGTATCAAATTTGATTAATACTGAAGGGGAACAGGAAAGGAGCTAAGGGGAGGGAGGGAGAGAAAAAGAAAGGGAAGAAGGGAGCACTCCTGAGTGCAGTATCAGTTCTAGGACTCCATAAAATCTACCTTTTTTTCTGCACATAAAGAATTGATGAGAATCGGGCCTGGTGGTATATGCTTGTAACCCTAGCACCTAGGAGGCTGAGGCACGAAGACATCTAAATTTGAAGTCACTTGGGCTATATAGTGAGTTCCAGGCCAACCTCAGCTCCAGTACTGACTTAAAAAAAAATTTATTAAACTGGATATAGAGGCACACACTCTTTAATTCCAGTGCTTGGGGAGGCAGAGGCAGGCAGATCTCTGTGAGTTCAAGGCCAGTGGGGGTTACAGGGAGACCCTGTCTCAAACAAACAAACAAACAAACAAATAAACAAATAAAAAAGGGCTTTCAAGGATTATACTCAAGTTATAAAGTTACTTTTATATTTTTAAAACAATTGTTTAAAAGGTAGGGGCAAGTGTCTGTTTATTCATTTTATTCATTATAAAGAGGAATTATCATAGCATACAGAGCTCTCCAGCCCCCATACCACGGCATCTGAGAAGTTATCTGGTCAATATGAAGCCTGATAAATTACTTGTACCACATCACTAAGGAATGATAGTAGGAAAGCTACTGTTGTCCCGAAAGACTACCAAATTCTTGTCTGAGAATTCTCTGTAGGCTCGAGGAAGCTGTTCTGTCTTGTTAATACATTTCTTTCTCCAGACAACTGAGTCAGGCAAACAGTGAATAGCTTAGCAACCGGGAGCTCCAATTGACTGGACTATGCCCATACCTCTCTGAACAAAGCACTTGGCAACCAGGGACCCTCTCCTGCATCAAGCTACACATACACTCACCCCAAATAGGGTGAATAGGTTTCTCCCCTCTGACAACCATTAAGAACTCCCTTTTTGTGAATAATTTCTATTCAAACATATTTCTAGACATATCAAGGATCGAGTGACATGTGGCTAATCTAGCCTAGACTGGTTTGGGGTATATGAGCAATAAGGCAAATGGTCCTCTGAGTTTAGCTCTTAGAGAGAATCCCCCATTTACCATCTTATGCCTATGCATAAACTGGAATACATGAGGTTAAAACCAGATGCATTATCAGAAGGAACAACTCCAGTCTGACAGTCAAAAAAGAGCAATCCAAAGTATAAGCCCTAACAATCAGTCTCTCCTTCCCCTAGCAGCCAATAATCTGGTGCATTAGTAATAACATACTTCTGATTTGTATTATAGCTTTGCCTTTAATAGAGTTTTCTTTGTATTTTGCAAATCCATGTATGCTTTTATTTCAATCTCTTGACTAAGACACCAAGAACTTGAAACATCTAGTCCAGGAACTAACCACTACTATCACCTTGCCTGTGTTCAGCTAATGTATCTAGTTAGGTTAAGGTATGTCACAGCCTAACATAGGCAGGATACAACCATGTTTCCCTAGAGAATACATTCTAACTGGGCTGTAGTGTTCCTAATAAAAATTGCTTTTTAGTTAGGATTATTCCTAAAGTTAAATCTTATTTTCAGAATAAGCTTGATTTTTGCTGAATTATATGGAATCTGAAGTTTTTAACCTCTACGACAATTTCTAAAAAGATTTCTAAGTTACTGTCTTATATTTTTCTAAAGAATTACAAATAGAGCTGGACGTGGTGGCACCCACCTTTAAATCCAGCACCTGAAAGGCAAAGGCAGGCAGCTCTCTAAGTTCCAGGCCAGCCAGAGGTACACAGTGAAGTCCTGTCTCAAAACCAAAACTAAACAAAGACACAAAACCAGTCTCTGCAAGTTGTCCTCTGACCTCCACATGGGTGCTAGGCACACATGTACCCAAACACATAAACACACAAAATAAATGTAATTTAAAAAATTTTAGGAAGGTAAAAATAGATGTGGTAACAACACAGGACTCCACTGAACTTTCTATAGCTTTAGTTTTCACATTAAGAGCACTATTATGAGATAGGCATGGTGGTGCACACCGTAATGTCAAGGGGATGGAAGGTGTGGCAAGACCATCTGCAGTTAAAGGTTTTGACTCTATAACATGGGCTTCATGAAACCCTGCCTCAAAACAAGAATAAAACAAAATCAACAACAAAAAATATTTTTACTATCAGTTCTGATTTTTAAAAAAATGATTACAATGACAATAAAAAATCCTCTTAACACACTGAAATAACTGAATGCCCGCTAGGCTATTTGATTATACCCATTAAGCACCCTGCTACTTGGCCACACGCACCAAAGATAAGTGGTCTTCTCTATTTTCAGAAAAGCAGTATACCATTATTTAATCAAATCTCCAAATATTGGGGGATTGTTTGTTTTTGAGACAGGGTCTCTTGTAGCCCAGGTTAACCTCAAACTCCCTCTGTAGCTAGAACTTCTGATCCTACTGCCTCCTCCTGTAGGCAAGGATTAGAAGCCTATGTCACCACATTTGGTTTATGTTGTACTGAGGACCAAACTCAGCACTTTGTAAAAGTCAAACAGATACTCTATCAACTAAACTACAATTGCAATCCGAGTTATATACTTTCAAATATACTCTGGGGTGTTTATATTTGCAACTTTCCCTATATTGATTTTTCTAATATTTCATTTTAAATTATGTGTATGTGTATCTGCTCTGTGTGGGCATGCACACATGAGTGTGGGTGCTGGGAAATGCACACAACCTCTGTAAGAGCATGTGCTCTTAAGCACTGAACCATCTCTCCACAGCCCCTGATTTATTCTTCTATATTCTTAAATCTTTACCCTCACATGTTGGTGCAAATTAAATAATGAAGTTTCCTTAATATACCTACTATGATCATGCTTGGCATCTGAGGAATCATTGAGACAATTTTCACTTCTTTTTTTGGTAGGTGCAGCGTCTTGGACTTGGGAAGTAAATGTTGTACACTGAGTACAAAAGTTATAATCCAAAAGTTCTAGCAACTGCTTTTTAAATGTAAGAGTAGGCTTAGTGAATTGTATTCATCCAAATAACTTTATAAGTATATCATATACCTTATATATATCAAATACCATTAAAAACAGTAAAGAAAAGAATTCTCTTTTATTGTGCTTTCTTTTTTTGAAGCCAGGTCTCCCTGTAGCCCCAGCTGGTCTAGAGCTCACAAAGATCTGCCTGCTTCTGCTTCCCTAGTGCTGGGATTAAAGGCGTGCTCTACCATGCCTGGCTGTTCCTCTCTTTAATAAGTTTTTTAATGACTTCCAACCTTAGTTTGAAGAGCTGGTAGATATAAAGACTTTTTTAAAGTTTATTTATTTTTATATTATGAGTATGAGTTTGCCCGGTATACTCGGAAGCCAAAAGAGGGATTTGGACCCCTGGGCCTGGAGTTAAAGACTACTGTGAGCTGCCATATGAGTGCTGGGAAGCCAACCCTGTCCTCTCCAAGAGTAGCACATGCTTTGATCTCCTGAGCCATTTCCTGGGCCCTCTCCAGAACAACAGAGTTCTCTTATTTCTCTTTTGAGTTCCAGGAAACAACTGCAACCCTGAAAGGGGGAGAGGGAATAAAAGATAAATATGATCCCTTGTAGCATTCTACAGAAATGAATGGCCTCTTCCCTTTGTAAACTTATTCATTCTACAAATATCCTACTGTTACAGGTATTGCAGATAGAGCCTATGCCTACCTTTCATGATAAATATATTCCAAGATATCAGATAAGTTTGAAAAAACAGTGCCATACCTAACTACTTAGGCACCAAACGTAACTATTTTAAGCACTTTTATAAGATGCTCTTAAATCCCAGGCAGACTGCCCTAGAGCACTCTGTCAAGCCTTTGTAATATATGTACAAAACCAAGCATATCCTCCAGAAAATGCACTCTTCCTTCTATTTCCATCTGCCTCCTTTCAGTAGTGAGAGCTTAAAATAAAAATAAAAAGAAAGAAAGAAAAGAAATCACTGGGGCTGGAGAGATAGTTCAGCAGTTAAGAGCGCTGGCTGCTCTTGCAGAGGACCTGGGTTCAATTCCAGGCAGCCACATGGCAGCTAACAACTGTCTGTAACTCTAGGGGATCTGATGCTCTGAGAGTACTGCACAGGCAGGCAATACACTCAAATGGTCAATACACTCACACATGTAAAATAAAACGGGGAAAAAAGAAACCACTACAGCAAAGTCTGTTGATTCTATTGCAGAAATAATATAGTCTCCCATTCCTATGCTTTTATCTGTAGCATCTGACCTAATTCAGGCCCCTAGTATCTCTTATCTGCACCACAGCAACAGGCCAGAACAATCCGCAGTGCTTCAGGTATGTTCTAATCACAACGTATTTCTACATTAAAGAATCAATACATGGGAGAAAAGATCACAAACAGCTCCACTAAAATGCTAACATGTCTAGCACTGCAGGAGTAAAAAGACTGTGAGCAATTTTTTATAATCTCCATACTTTATTCTATGAAACTACCAAAAAGAAAGAATTTCAGGATGGTCATGTTTGATACAAGGGTTGCATTCCAATTTTAGACTCACAAAGTTCAGTACTACCTTCCCATGGAATAACCATAATTCTACTCACTAGGCAGATGGTATGGAACAAGTACTTTCCTAAGGGTTTTCATACTACTACAGTCATGAATCACATGACAATGTTTTGAGCAACAGGTTATTGCATATATGACAATGGTCCCATAAGGCTGCAATGGAGAGAGAGAGAGGAACACCTAGCTTCAGACTGCAGAGTTTGTGGTGGTTGGAAATGCAGAGCAAATTTAAAATAAGTGATAAGTTAGGCATGGTGGATCTTTGTGAGCTCGAGGCCAGCCGGGTATGCCTGGACAGTGCCTTCCAGGACAGCCAGGGTTAAGTGATGTTGAGACAGGCAAGAAAACCTCAGTGCCACACTGGAAAAGGGAGACAAGCAAAAGACTGGGCTGTGTGGTCTGTGTGGTGGTCTAAATGAGAGAGATGTCCTCCAAAGGCTCAGGCATTCAAGCATGAGGTCACCAACTGGTGACACCATTCAGGAATGTTTAGAAGGTTTGGATTTGTTGAGGAAGAATGTTACTGGGGGCCAGTTTGGGGATTAACAGCCTCTCCCAACTTCTAGTTTTCTTGCTCTGCTCTGTGTTTGTGGTTGAAGGTGTGATCTCTCAGCTTCTAGCGCTGGCCTCCTATTGCCATGCCTCTTCCTCTGGAGCCTTAAGCCAAAACAATCTCTTCTATAAGTCAATTTTGGTCATGGTGTTTTAGCACAGAAAAAATAAAGTACAACAGTGTAGGCAGAAGACAGGTCAGCCAGGACTCTCTTACACAGATGCTAACAAGAACACAGGCATCGCCTGGGGAGAGGAGGTATAGATGGTAGATTTGGAAAGTCCTAAAATGTACATTCCTGGAACAAAAATGACTTTCATTGGCATTAAAGAGAAAGAACTGACCTATAGCTTATCTTAAAAAGGCGACCACTACCCTCCCCCCAATAAAATCTTAAAACAAAAGTTAGGAACTATGATGTCCGTAAGCAAAATTGGGTAATAAATAAACCGTCGCACAGTCGCACAGCAAT
Source organism: Eospalax fontanierii (assembly GCA_035773235.1). Taxonomy (NCBI): domain Eukaryota; kingdom Metazoa; phylum Chordata; class Mammalia; order Rodentia; family Spalacidae; genus Eospalax; species Eospalax fontanierii. Next base: position 29,976,175 of record CM069553.1, on the reverse strand, counting down.
GAGAGTACAAAGATAATCTACAATAGTGCTAAGGGATATTGGTCAGCAGAAGAATGCTCACCCAGTATCCCTGGCGCAGAGGGTTCTCAAAGCAAAAAAATAAATGAAAGGAGATGTCCAAATGAATGTAAAGACAGCATATTAGTGTTTTCCCATTAAAATGTGTTACTTTATACTTTGAAGATATTCTCAAAATTACTTATTAACAGTGGTCTATTTCTGGGTGTTTTTTTTTTTTTTTTTTTTGAGTTACCGAGAATTTTATCGACACATTTTAAAATATGCCACTATGGCAAAGCAGCAGGAAGAATTTTAAAGTTGAACATGAAATAAAGCTAGAAAGCATAGCTACACCCATGAGAGAATCAGAGTCTAAAAATAATCTTGGTAGGTGGGAATGATGGACTGAATCCAGTGAAATTTAATCAGGATGGATGAGGAATTATAGATAAATGGGAGTAACAAGTAAGCCATATTTCTGACTTCATGAAACCGCTGTAATGTAGAAAGCGTGGCTTGGGGCACAGCAGCAGCACAAGTACAAGGCTTCGGGCTTGAGTAAGCACTCCAGGCTGTAAACAGCCAGCTCTTTTCTTCTCATTCATAGTTAAGGTCTCACCCAGCTTGATCCTCATTACTGAGACTCATTTACTCCCTGTCCTAATCACCTGCTCAGTTATTTCTTTGTTCAAGTTGCCTTTTCTTTGAAGTCCTCTCATTCCCTTCATCTTTGCATTTTAAAACTTTACCCCATGCTTCAAGGATCCAGCTCAAGTGCTGCCTCCTCCCTATAGTGTAATCAAACTACTCAAAAATTTATAATTTTGAGTATTTCATGTGCGAGAAATTTATATCAAAACAAGATTTCTTGCTTTATAAGCAAAATTTAAAATAATCTATACCCTTCTTTTTTAAAAAGGCATAGAAATCTCTATTGCCACAGAAGGATCAACTTTATCATACACAGTTTTGTAATGAACCATTAGTGTTTGTGTGGTTTTTAAAAATATTTATTATTTTTATATGTATAAGTGCATGTGTGTCCTGCAATGCCCATGGAGGTCAGAAGACGGTGCCATTCCCAGGAACTAGAGTTACAAATGATTTTTAGCCACTATGTGGGCGCTGGGACCTGAACTTGGGTCCTTTTCAAGAGCAGCCAGTGCTCTTAACCTCAAGTCATTTCTCTACCCTTTGTGTTTGTTTTTAAGGTAGGGTCTCATGTAGCCAAGGCTCCCCTTAGGATGACCTTGAATCCATAATCCTTCTGCTGCCACCTTTCAAGTGCTAGGATGACAGGTCTGTGACACCATGTTCAGTTCCCATGCTGGTGATGGGAACTGAACCCAGAACTGTGTACACACTAAGCAGACACTCAGCAGTTAGGAGAACTGGCAGTTTTTAAAGAGGACCTGGGTTCAGTTCCCAGCACCCACACGGTGGCTATCAAAGGTCTGTAAACGCCAGTTTTAGGGGATCCGACACCTTCTTCTGGCCTCCACAGGCAATGCAAACACGGGTGCACATACATACATACAGGCAATACACTCATACATATAAAATAAATGTTTTAAAGATTCCACTTTTCATTTTTAATTATGTTTCTATGTAAGTGAAGTATGTACATGTGAGTACAGGGCCTGCATAGGATGGAAGAGGGCATCAGATTCCCTGGAGCTACACAATGTGGATACTGGGAACTAAACTTTGGTCCTCTGGAAGAACAGTACAAGCTCTTAAGCACTGAGCCATCATCTTTCCAAACCTTGTTTTGTTTTTGTTTTTGAGACATGTCTCCCGTGTACCCAAGGCTGGTCCAAGAACTATGTAGCCCAGGTTGGCCTAAAACTCACACTTCTCCTGCTTTAGTCTCCTAAGTGCTAGAATTATAGGTGTCTATAGCCACATCTACCTTGGTTTCCAACTTTGTAATATTACATGTAACATTAGGATGAGTACTCCTATGCCTAAGGTTTTACTTGTAGTCATGACAATTTTACATTTTTTATTCTCAGACAATTTCCTAAGTGTGTATGAGCTGTTCTGTTTACTCTCATCCCACACCCTCTCTCCCCTCTCTCCCTCCATGGTCAGGATACCCTTTCTTCCTTTTAGCCCCCTCCCACATTCTTGTCTTTTTGTTTTGTTTAGTGACCCACTGACTTTACTCAGGGCTGTCTCTGTGACCACATGTCTGGAACTATCCACTGGAGACTATTGACTATTTTCTTAGAATGCACTATAAATACAACTTCTAGCTGCACATATATATTTGGGCTTTTTGAGACTGGGTCTCCCTGTGGCCCCAGCTGGCCTTGAACTCACAGAGATCCACCTGCCTCTGCCTCCTGGGTGGTGGGACTGAGAGTATGCACCATCATGCCAGTTAGCTGCATAATTTTTAAGACTTCACATAGTTGTGGATTCTGCTCCAGAAAATTCATTCCTATTATCAGTATAAAACGGTGACAGATTGAGATTGAGGCACTATCACATTTGATAATTTAAATACAATTTTCTGTGTGTGAACTGGGCCTGGAGAGGAAGCTCCTCCCCTGTCAAAGATCCTACAAAGTCAAATGCCTGAACTTTGATTATGCAAGTTAAAATGTTTCAGAACAAAGCCAAATTATTTTGAGCTATTATTTTTTTAGACTCCCTGAAAGCCACTAACATCTTTATGACTCTTAAAGCCTTTAAAATGTATTCTTATCAAACTACCAGCTTCCAGCACCCTAAAAGCTAAGAAATGTCATCAGGTAAGACCTAATACCTGTTAACGGTTCTCCCTGCTTTCTTGTAACCTGTAGTACTCAGCCTTGCGTTATGACTTTCCTTGCTCTGTAACTAGTAAAAGCTCTGTAACCACTTTTAGTATGGACCATGGGTGTTTGAGGTAAACTGAATCTGTGTTCCTAGGTCATGGTCACTCAAATGTGGCTCTGGAACAAATCATCTCTTTTCCCCTTTCAGGAAAAAGCTTCCCCCCTTTGATCTTTTTTTTTGGGGGGGGGGGTGGCGACAGAGTCTCCCTGTAGCTCCAGCTGACCTGGAACTTACTATGTTGATCAGGCTGGCCTTGAACTCACATAGATCTGCCTGCCTCTGGCTCCATGTGCCACCATGCCTGGCTAAAAGCTGTTATTTTTACATAGACAAAAGATCAGTTTAACGAAGAAATATAATTCTTAGTTTATTCATTACAATCCTTTTCATTTGTTGTGGCTTGTTCATTTATCTGTTCAGTTTTTTGGGACATGGTCTCATGTAGGCCAGGCTGGCCTTTAACTCCTAATCCTACTGCATCCACTTCCCAAGTAAGTACTGATATTTACAGGCTTGTGCCACCGTGCCCACCTTACATTCTTTTCACCAGTGTGGTGGTTTTTTGTTAATATTTTATTATTTTTATTTTATGTGTATGAGTATACTTCCTGCATGCGTAGTGCACTCATGTTGTGCAATGCCTATGGAGGTCGGAAGAGTTACGATTGTTAAAATGGGAATGGAATCCCGGTCCTCTACAAGAGCAGCTAGTGCACTTATCTGCTGAGCCATCTCTCCAGCCCCCTCATCAGTGTGGTTGAATTGTTTTACCGATGTAATTTTTAACCTTTAATTAAGAATCATTAATAAAAGATACAAACCAAAGGAATCGGACAAGCTAAAAATGAATTCTTATATACATGGTGAAATAATTTTTAACAAGCATAACTAGATCATATAATAGGAAAAGACAGACTTTTCACTAAACAGTTCTAGGAAAGCCAGGTTTACATACGCAAAAGAATAAAAATTTTAAAAATATGTTTAAGGAAAATTTAAAAACCCCTCCGTATTTTCCCCACCCTCCAGCCCTTGGCAACCACCACCCTTCCTGCTTCTGTGTGCACTGCTGCTCTCATAATAAATTGTTTGGAAAAAAAATCAAAACAAGAGAATGGTACTGCTATCAAAGCAGACAAGCAGAGCAATGAAAAAGAACAGAATCCAGAATAGACCCCAAGGTATATGACTAATGTTCAACAAGGAAAAAACCCAATTCAATGGAGAAAGGATACACTTTTCAACAAATAGTGTTTAAAAAATTGGCTATTCATATTTAAAATTTTTTTCTGCCTGTATCTCATACTAAATATAAAAAAATCACTTCAAATGGAACATATATTGAATTTAAGCCTAACACTGTAAACTCTCTAGAGGGGAACACAGAACACCTCAATGTTCTTGAGAAAGGCAGGCTTTTTTATTTTTATTTTTTTAGCAGACCAAGAAAAAAACAAGCCATAAAGGAAATGTTAGTAAACCCAGTTTGAAAAAAAAAAACAAAAAACAAAACTAAGAAACCTATATCCTTTGGATTAACTGTTAAAAGAGCAAAACCTAACCTTTGGAAACATACCTAAAAAAGACTTTTACCTAGAAACATATTGGCATACTTCTCTCCCAAATCTCAACAATATAAAAGCTAATCTTTTTAAATGTCAAAGACTGGAACGGATACTGCACCAGATACAAAGAATGCAAAAATAGGCACAAGAAAAAAATATTAAAATTAGGGTGTCAGTGAGCTACCACTAGCTTTTGAGAAGTGATAGCTTACAAACTAGCCACACAAAGCATTAGCCAGGAGGTAGAAAACTAGACTTCATACATTGTTGATGGGAATGCAAAATGATACAACTGCTTCAGAGCACCTGTCACAGGACCCTGCCATTCCACCTAAGAAAAAAGAAATAGCATTTGTCCACACAAAAGCAACACAATGCTCACAGCAGCTCAGTTTATAGTAGCCCCCAACTAGAAACCTATCAAATACCTATCAACAGCTGAATGGACAAAAATATTATGATATATCCATATAATGAATACTTATCAGGAAACAAATTGATACACACATGAATTTCAAAATAACCACGTTGAGGAGCTGGAGAGATGGCTCAGTAGTTAAGAGCACTGGTTGCTCTTCCTGAGGACCCAAGTTTGATTCCTAGCACCAATGTGAAGACTAACAACCAGCTGTAACTCCAATTCCAGAGGATCCAACGCCCTCTTCGGTTCTCTGCAGGCTTTGCATGTCACAGGCACACTTATATAGATACAGTTATAACTCATTCACATAAAATAAAAATAATAAATTTTTAAAAATTTGTGTGAAAGAGGCCAAATAAAGATTGCATAATTTTAGTTATATCAAGTTCTAAAAAAATTACAACCTAATCCAAAGAGAAATATGCCTCAGTGGGCAAAATGCTTGAAGACATGAGGACCTGTGTTCAGATCCCCAGGACTCATATCAAAGCTAGGCTTCTTAGTGCATCAATAACCCCAGCACTGGAGGTTAGAGGGAGGTGGATCCCCACAAATCACTGGACAGCCAGCAAATGGGTGAGTTTCAGGGCTTCAGGTTCAGTAAGAGACCCTGTCTGGAAAAATAGGTAGAAAGCAATAAACGAAGACATGACATTTCTCTCCCTCCTTCTCTCCTTCCCTCCTCCCTCCCTCCCTCCCAGGACTGCAGAAGGCAAAATATCATAAAAAGTAATAAAATATGTACTTTGATGAACACATTTATTACAATAAAATGTTAAAACTTCAGGAAGGTAATATAAAAAGTAGGGGAGTGAGCAAACAGCCAGCCAAGAGCATTTCCTCCAAGGCTCCTGCCTCAAGTTCCTGTCCTAATTTCCCTTAAAAAAATGGACTGTAGCCAGGAGGTAAATGATAAAATATATCTTTTCCTTCCCTTTAAGAAAAAGCTGGGCTTGGTGGCACACGCCTTTAATCCCACCACTTGGAAGGAAGAGGCAGATGGAGGCCAGCTTGTCTACATAAGAAGCTTCAGACTAGGGGATCTACAGAGGCCCTGCCTCAGACAAACAAACAAACAAACAGGAACACTTGCTATTATTCTTGCAAAGAACCTGAGCCAGGCAGTACACAACTACCTGTAACTCAAATTCCAGGGGGATATGACACCTCCAATAATATCCAACACACACACACACACACACACACACACACACACACACACACACAAATTAAAACTAAAATAAAGTAGCTTGGTGTGGCAGCACAAATCTTATAACCCTAGGTCTCAGGAGGCAGACACAGGCAGATCCTGTGAACTTGGGCCAACCTGATCAACCAAACAAAAAAATGGGGAGGATGATGGCTCATCCATTACGAGCACCAGCTGCTCTTGCAGAGTTGGAGTTTTGTTCCCAGCACCCACACGGTTGCTCACACTATCAATTCCGGGGGATCTGACGTCCTTTCCTGACTTCCAAGGGCATTGTACAACACAGGTATACTTACACACATGCAAGCAACACACTCACACACAAAATAAAAACAAAATATTTAAAAATAAAATAAAGTCCTGTGAGGTGGAGGACAATCTGGTCTCTAGAAGACTTTGTCTCAAAAATCAAAATCAAAATCAAAACAAAACAAAAAAAATTAATTTGTTGAATAAGAATTTACTCTTTACTACTTTGCCTGCTCAAAATGTTTAATTTTTTTTAATGAAAAAGCAGCAATACCTTCACTTTACTATGTGTAACTTCTTTTTTAAAGACAGGGCCTTTTACTATCATCTCAAACTAACTCAAACTGAAAAACATTTGATTTTTCTAAAAAGTAATACATCTTTCAAAGTTTTGAGAAAATTTGATTTTTCAACCTCAGTTCTTCTACCAAGCCTAACACAATCAAGAGAGGAGTTGTCCAAGGGAAACAACTAGTATCCCCTCACACTCAAAATTCAAGGAAATAAAACAAGAACTGGATCCAACTAAGGAGAGAAGCAATGATACATACAGAAATAATTAATGAAGAAACCAGGACTGGTGAGATGGCTCAGAGAGTAAAGGCACTTGCCACCAAACAGACAACCTGAATTTGCTCCCTGATACCCACATGGTACAGAGAACTAACTCCAAGTTATTCTTTGATCTTTATACAAGCACTGTGGTATGCACACAAAAAGTGCAATTAAAATGTTCTTAAAGAAAAGTCATGCTGGGCATTTTAATCGAAGCACCTGGGAAGCAGTGGTAGGTGGATCTCTATGAGGTTGAAGCCAGCCTGATCTATGTGAATTCCCGACCAGTTGTGGGACCCTGTCTCAAAAGGAGCTCACCGCCCCCAAAAAAACAACCATTGGCTACACTTGCATAGCAATACACAAATGATTACCTTTTACTGCCATTTAACATGTTTGTTTACTTGTCTTGAGACAGGGTCTCCTGTAACTCCAGTTAGCCTGCAATTAGTTTCACTATGTAACCAAGGATCACTATAAGCTCCTGATCCTCCTGCCTCTACCTCCCAATGGCTGAGTCACATGCATACACTATTATGCTTAGCAACGACTACCATTTTTATTTTGAGCAGAAGGGAGATACTGTTTTGTTTTGAGACAGGCTCTCCCAATAGCCCCTGCTGGCCTGGAACTAGCTATGTGGACCAATCTGGACTCTATCACACAGAGACCCACCTGCCTCTGCCTCCTGAGTGCTGAGTGCTGGGATTAAAGGTATACACAAATCATACACTGTCTAAATCTACTTTTTTTGACTGTTTAAATTTTATTTACAAGCTCAATACACAGAAAACTTGCTTAGTATGCACAAGGTTGCTTTGATCCCAGGTACAGTCGACAAAACAAAGACAGCACACCAAAAATAAAATTCATACATATTCCCACCACTGTAAAAGTTTGTAGGAGTAAATGAGAAGGCTCAGTGGGTAAACACACTCTCCACCAAGCTTGACAACCTGGTTTGATCCCTGGAAACCCACATGGTGGAAGAAGAAAACAGAATCCCACAGCTTAACCGATGACCTTCACACACACACACACACACGCACGCACAATATAAATGTTGTAAATTTCTTAAAATAAAAATAGCTCAGGCCAGCCTCAAACTTGCTATGTAATAAAGAATGACTTTGAACTTATCATCCTGCCTATTCCTCCCGGGTACTGTACTACAGGTTATGTGCCATCACAGACTAGTTCTATGTGGTACAAGATACCAAATCTAGGGCCTCATGCATGCTAGACAAACACTTTATCAAGTGAGCTATATCCCCAACCCCTGGGTCCTCTCTTTTCAATCACAAAGTCACTTCAAAGTTTTGATTTGTCAAACAACTCCAGGAGGCTGATTATAGAAACAGGGTAATTAATAATAATCCCTGAAAGGCATACTAAGTAAAACTCAGCAACAATGCTGCTTACTCAAAGAACATTTATATTAAACTTGAAAATTATGGAAGATTTAGTCCAGGCATATTAGCACATGCCTTTAACCCCAGCACTCAGGAGGCAGAGGCAGGTTGATCTCTGCTTGAGACCAGCCTGCTTGACATAGCAAGCTGCAGGACAGCCAGCACTATATAAAACAACAAAAAGAAAATGATCTAAGATTTAAGAACAGGACAATTTGCTTTTGAGTTGCTTTTGAGATGGGATACCCCTGATGTAGCCCAGGATGGCCTCACTTGTGATCTTCCTACCTCAGTCTCAAAAGCTCATGACCTCACCCCCACCCCCACCCGGGCCTTCATTCAGAGTGTTGGAATTACAGGTCCAGGCTTGTGCCAGAATGCCTGGCTTGTTTGTAGTGTTGGGCATATATCTCAGGGACTCTTGCATGCTTTGGCAAGCACTTTCTGGCTGAGCTACATCTGCAGCCCCAGTGAGAGTTATTTATGCTCTGCATCCCCAAGGACAAGATGGCTAGAAGGCAGATACACATATTGGCCATCAAACACTGACTACTGCTCTACCACAACTGTAATAAGAAAATCTGTTTAACCCTTATCTTTTCTACTAAACAATAAACTTAACAGAGGGCAAGAATCACGTCTGTTTTCAGCACTGTAAACCAGCGGAGTATTATATAGCAAGGATTCTATAATTTTGCTTTTAATGTTCTGCACTTTTATTAAAGGATGTGCTAAATTATTTTCAAAATATAAGGCAGTTTTTCAAGCATTTTTGATCAGTTGAAAAATGTCATCTACTAAAAGAAATTCAGTCAGACATGGTGGGTCACACCTTTAATTCCAGCACTTGGGTGGCACAGGCATTATCTCTATGAGTTCAAGGTCAGCCTGGTCTACAAAGCCAGTTTCAGGTCAGCCAGGGCTACACAGTGAGAAACTCTGATTCAAAAATAAATAAGGGCAGCATAGGCCAGCCTGATGCCCCTGTCTCCCAGGGACTGATATAACATGCATTTATCACCATGCCAATTATGTATATTATGTATTTCATTACTGGCTTAAAGCAAAGCAAAACAAAACAAAATGGGATTTAGCTGAGAAGTATATTTGCTAAATAACTTCAGAAGTTCTTTCTTCAACCATTAAATTCAACAATTTTAAAGAAAACATGGCTTAATTTTAACCAAGGAAATAAGTATCAGAGGTTATAAATTCAAATCATTAAGAAATTGATTTACTATAATTTTATATATGTGAGTGTTTTGCCTGCATGTAAGTGCACTTATGTCTGCACTGCCCAAAAGGGCAAAAGAGGACACCGGATCCCCTGGAACTGGAGTTACAGCCGGCTCTTAGCTGCCATGTGGCACTAGAAACTGAACCCAGGTCCTCTGTAAGAACAGCCAGTGCTCTGAACTTCCAGGCCATCTCTCCAGCTCCTAATCATTTTAAAAGATCTTTTTATGTGTAGGTGTGTCTATCTGTACATGTGTATGCTACCTGTGTGCAGTTGTCTATGGAGACCAGAAGAGGGCATCAGTTCCCCTGGAGTTGGAGCTACAGACAGTTCAATTATGGGCTGCCTGATGATGTGGGTGCTGAGAATTGAACTTGAGTTCCTCTAGAAAAGCAACTAATGCATTTAATCACTGAGCGATCTCTTCAGTCCAATTTAAATCATTTTGATATATGCATACTTCAATATAATGAAATACATAATATACATAATTGGCATGGTGATAAATGCATGTTATTTCAGTCCCTGGGAGGCAGGAGGATTAGGAGTTTAAGCCTGGGCTACAGAGTGAACTCAAGGTTAGGTGGGCTACATAAGAACCTAACAACAACAAAAAAAAAAAAACAAAAGGCTGCAGGATAGAGAAACAAATAAATACTAAAACAATAAGTAAAGTTAAAGCCAACAGCCATATTAAAAAAAAAAAAAAAACAACTATGTAGAATAATCTTTTGGCTCCAACAGATGAAATCATTAAAAGCTTCAATGCAATGGAAGTCCACAGTAACTGATACTTCCAGTCCATAAAACCCAATGTAGGGTCTCTGAATCTGTTTTGTTTTGTTTGAGACAGGGTCTCCCTGTCGCTCCGGCTGACGTTGAACTCAATATGTAGACCAGGGCCTTGATCACACAGAGATGGCCTCTGCCTCCCCAGTGCTAGGATTAAAGGCATGCTGGAAAATTTTTGCCCTATCAACTGGTTGTACACAAACAAAGAAAACAGGAGAAAGCTGCTTCAAAAATCTTCTTTGGGGAGCAGGGGAGCTAACTCAATGGGTAAAATATCTGTCCCACAAGTGTAAAGATTGGAAGTTCAGATACCCAGCAACCATACCAAAGCCAAGTGGGTGGGACAGTCTGCCTATGATCCCAATGCTCAGGAGATGAAGACAGGAGATTCCTACAGGTAAGCTGGCTACCTAAACAAATGGGAGAGCTCTTGAGTTCAGCCAGAGACTCTACTTCAGTAAATAAAGTGGGAAGTAAATAAAGTGGAGAACAATCAAGGAAAATACTCAATGTCAACCTCTGGTCTCCACACATACAAATTTTAACATGCATAAAGGTACACATGCCACACATATATACATACATACATGGGGAAAACCTTTAGGGGCTGAGGCTGAAGCTCAGGTATACATACATACATACATACACACACATGGGGGAAAAGACTTCTTTGGACTAGAGTGAGAGGGCCCATCATCCCTTTTACACACTTCTCACTTGGCAGTCATAGCTATTTGTAGTGTTTGCCTAGCATATATGAAATTCTGGATTAGATCCCCAGCACCCATAAACCCAGTACAGTGGTATGTGTCCTATAATCCCATCATAGGGGGGACGTGCAGACAAGAAGATCAGAAGTTCAAGGTCAGCTATACAGTGAGTTTGAGACCAACCTGGGCTACACAAGACTCTAAGAAACAACAAAACAAAACTTTTCAGTTGAGCATGGTGGCACATGCCTATAAACCCAGTACAGGGAAGGCAGAAGAGGATGGATGTCAAGTTTCAGACAGCTCAAGCTACACAGCAAAATCCTACCTCAAAAGAGAGGAATTTTTTTTTTCCTTTGAAAGAAACAAAAGTAGAAAAGAACTGACATGCTGGATACTTCCTTCATCAAAGGCAATGGTAAGGGCAAGTGTTATACTGGCCTGTTTGATCCTCCCAACCACCTATGGGGTAGTTCTCTATTACCTCAGACTCTAGACAGTAATATAAATCTACAGGAAGGTTTACAGTTCAAGTAGTGGAATGAAGATTTAAAGTGAAAACTAACTCAAATGCACATGAACATGCTCTCCTTTGTATGACAAGAAAACATGAGACTGAGCCATCATGGTTTGGTTTTATTTGTTTTTGAGACAAGGTATTACAGTGTAGCCCTGGCTGGCTTAGAACTTGCCTTGTAGATCAAGTCGGTCTAGAATTCACAGATTCACCTGCCTCTGCCTCTCAAGTGCTGGCTGGGATTACACATGTAATGGCACACCACATACAATCAAATATGGTATTTTATCTCCACTTAGGGTTAGAACTTTATGGGATAATTTGCTCTAAGTCAACATTTGCATTTACAAAATTTAAAGTTGAAATCAAGATTTCACTACAGGAGTTGGAGAGATAGCTGAGCAGTTAAGAGCACTGGCTGCACTTGTAGAGGACCAGTGTTCAGTTCCCAGCATCTACATGATGGCTAACAACCATCCAAAACTCCAGTTCCAAGGAGGATCCAGCATCCTCTTCCATCCTCCAAGGGCATTACATACATGAGTACACTTACATATACACATGCAAAACACCTGTACACATACAATAAAAATAAATAAATCATAAAAAATTTAAAGATTTCATTACAAACAAAAGAGTCAATTTTTAAAAGTAAGCATGGGCTAGAAAGATGGCTCAGGGGTTAAAAGCACTGGCTGCTCGTGCAGAGGACCCAGGTTTGATTCCCAGCACCCACATGGCATCTAACAACTGTCTGTAACTCCAGTTCTAGGAGATCCAACGCCCTCTTCTTACCTCCTCAGGCACTGCACAACACGAGTGCACTTATATGCATGACAATTAACATAAATAAGTAATTTTAGTTCAACTTAGTAGTGTGGGTTCCACTGGCATAGCCATTTACTCTAGAGGAATAAATGATAACCCAACACACATTACACTAATAAATATACAAATCTCATCTGGGTTGGGGACTGGAGAGATGGCTCAGTGGTTAAGAGCACTGACTGCTCTTGTAGAGGACCTGGCTTCAATTCCCAGCACACACACAGTGGCTAACAACCATCTGTAACTCCAGTTCCAGGGGATTAGACACGTTCTTCTGACCTCCACAAGTACTGAGCAACCACAGGTGCACTTACACACATGTAGGCAATACACACAAACACATAAAAAATTAAAAAAAAATTTTTAAATCTCACCTGGAGACTAGGAATGTAACAGTTGGTAGAGTGGTTTTCTGACCCGCACAACCACGGTTTGATCCCTAGCACCATACAAACCAGCCCTAGGGACTGACTCCTATAATCCTAGCACTCCAAAGGCTGAGGTAAAAGGAATGAGTTTGAGGCCATCATGGGCTACAGTGAGTTCCAGGTCAGCATGAACTCGAGAGAGTCTCTCATCCCTTTTAGACATTTCTCATTTGGCAGTGTAATTTATACAATTTATTCATGTGATATAAAAAAATGTATCTGAGCCTGGAGACACAAGCCTGTAATCTAGCTGCTCTGAAAGAGTGCAAACTCAAGGACTGATAAAATTGCACAGTAAGTTCAAGGCCAGCCTAGGCAACTGAAGGAGACTATATCTCAAAATAAAAAGGAAAGATGGGGAGATGGTTCAGTGATTGGTCAGAGATTGTCTGCCAGGAGTATGGGAAGGCCTAGGTTCAGTTCCAGGACCATAGAAAAGGAAAGAAAATATATTCAATTATTTTGAGATGACTTTAACCAATGTTTAACAAACATGCTTTGAAGATTTACTTAGGGGCTGAAGAAATGGCTCAGCGGTTAAGGAGGTGGCCTCCTTGAGCACTGAATGCACGTGGTGCATTTGTGTACATATATATGCACCACCTGTGTACCCACAGAAGACAGAAAAGGGTGTCAGATTCCCTGGAACTGGAGTTATAGATAGTTGTGAACTGCCATGTGAGTGCTAGGAACCCAACCTGGGTCCTCTGCAAGAGTAGCCAGTGTTCTTAACTGCTGAGCCACCTTTCAAGCCCATTTTAGCAAGCATTTAAACAGAATTACATTACTTGAGAGCCAAATCTATTTTGGGGTCATCTCACTTAAAGAGTAATTTTTTGAACCCTACTAATAACAAACTAGCATGGCTCCAAAATAACAAATTAGTATGGTCCAAAGTCAAAATGCATCCCTTTAGTGGCTCTCTATGCCACTGGTTTCTAAGTTTGCAAACCCAACAAGCATCAAGATGTAAGAAAAAGCTAGTTCATGGAAAGCATTAGGGTGTTTCTAGTTATTCAGCCATGGCATCATGAGAGTCATCCCAGAATCTAGTAAAACTGATGCCTAAAAGACAAATCTGCATTGTACCACACTTTCCAATAACTTCAGCTGATGCTAGGTCATAATCCTTTAGGATATATTCTGCTCCTTTTTTGTTGTTTATGTGCTTGCTTTGTTTTTGAAACAGGGCCAGAAGTAGCCTGGGCTGGACCCAACCCCCTAACTAGCTAAGGGTGGCCTTGAACTCCTGATTCTCCTGCCTCTACTTCACAGTAAAGTTACAGGCCATCACACTCAGTGGTGATGGCACACCATACCTGAGAACCTGAAAGAGAATAGAATCTCAAGACTAAAACTGGCACATACTTAAAAATCCCAGCACTAGAGTTTAAGGCTAGTCTAGACTACAAAACAAGACCCTGTCTCAAAATAAACAAAATACCCTCCCAAGATTACATAGTAAACTCAATGATCAGATAAAGTCTAGTTTTAATGACAAAGTAAAATAACTTAGTAAGGTTCCTGACTTTGGGCTTCACATGCTAACACACACACACACACACACACACACACAGAGAAAATTTTAAATAGTCTACATGGGACATATTCAAGTTATTTCAATGCAAATTATCAATGTGATAGTATATTTTTTGCCTGGGCAAATATTAAAAAGACTAATTAATAATAGTAAATTGCTAAGAATATGGAGAAACACAGACTCTCAAACACCACTGGGGGAAATACATGTTAAAATTCTTTTAGACTAGTTTCTATCAACATTCTTTTTAATCTAGGAATTTATGTTGCAAATATAAATGACAATATTATTGTGTATAAAAGTGTATAACAACCAAAGAGAACACAAATGATTTAATTAATTATGGTGCCACCAGGCATGGTGATGAATGTCTATAATCCCAGCACCTAAGAGGTAATGGCAGGAAGATTTGGAAGTTCAAGGCCAGCATCAGCTACTCAGTAAATTCCAGGCCAACCTCGTTTAGAGTAAAACCCAGTCTCAAAAATAAGCAACAGCTGAGTGTGGCAGTGTACACATCTGGTTCCAGCAGTACTGGAGAAGCACAGGTAGCCTTGTCTACAGAGTGAGTTCTAGGCCAGCTGGAGCTACAAAGGAAACCTTGTCTCAAAACAAAAACAAAAACAAAAAACTCAACAACAAAAAGGTTGGAATGGTGGGATACACCTTTAATCCCAGCACTCAAGAGACAGAGTCCAGGCTCTATGAGAGCTGGGACAGCCTGGTCTATATAGCCAGTTCTAGCCCAACCAGAGCTACAGAGAGACCCTGTCTCAAAAATAACAAAAAAATCATTAAATGGATAAAATGGACTCCTGAAAGTTGTCTTCACACTTGCACAGTGGCATGCACATACCTGCAGCCAGATACACACACCACACACACAATAATAGTAAATAAAATTTTGTGTGCAGTGCTGACAGAAATCAGGGCCCTGTGCATCCTATACATTGTTCTACTAGTTACACCCTCAACCTGATAAAAATTCTTTAAGACATATGAAAGGAGTCAAGCACAAGAATCTTTATGACCACCAACCTCAAGATCTTCCTCATCTCAACATCTCTGCACTAGTGCCTATTCATTAACTCAGCTCTTTCCAATACAAGCCTTGCATATTCTGCCCATCAACAGTACTCACTGTGCAATGAAATGTGTGCACTATATGAACATAGGCTTAAGGTGGTCTCTAAGTGCTCAAAATCTCCTCCGCTGTTCCTTTACTCTAGCTAAATGGTCCTTTTAAAGCACTCATCTCTTTGAGTGTATCAGGCAATCCCTATACTATAACTCAGTCAACAAAACATTTGGGAGCTGGAGAGATGGTTTAGCAGTTAAGAGCATTTGCTGCTCTTTCAGAGGACCCAAGTTTGGTTTTCAACAGTCATATCAGGCACCTGTTAACTCTAGCTCCAGGGGATCTGATACCCTCTTCTGGCCTCCTTGGGCACATACATACACATGCACATACAGACGCAGGCACACACAGTAAATTATTTTGTGTGTCAGGCATTGTACAAATTGCTAGATACACAACATACAAAAGAGTGCTGGGTGTGATAGGCCATGCCTGTAATCCCAGTACTCAGGAGTTCTAGGACTAGGCCACAGAGTAACGTGGGCCATGGTGGCACAAGCTTCTGATCCTGATACCAGCACTCAGGAGGCAGGGGTGAGAGTTCAGGGCCAGCCTAGTCCACATAGCAAGACCCTGAACTGTAGATAAGCCCAATCAGAAGGCAAGAAATTTGTAAAGATCCTGCTACAAATAGAAGGCCCATCAGATGGCAGAGATTTTTGAACAGATTGCTATAAATAGGAGAAAGCCCCTAAAATGTGAAAATAGTGACAACAAGAAAAATAACAGTTGAAAACGGATAAAAAGTGTCAGGGGAAGACCTACCAAGAAGTGCTCAGAGGTAGAACACTCTGGCATAGAGCCCTAGATTCAACCCCGAGTAACAGAAAAAAAAAAAAAAAACAACTGTGTCCTGTGTTAGCACATACCTGTAATCCCAGCATCTGAGAGGCAGAGGCAGGAAGAGCTCCACAAATTCAAGGCCAGCCTGATGTACAGAGTTCTAGCCAGTTACAAAGTGCCTCTGTCTTGAAAGAAAGAAAGAAAGAGAGAGAGAGAGAGAGAGAGAGAGAGAGAGAGAGAAAGGAAGAGAGGAAGAAAAGCGCACAGCACTCTAACACCATTACATAACTGTTTATAATGTTTTTTATATGGGTGTTTAGCATGTATGTATGTAAGGTCCACAGAGGTCAGAAGAGGGCATTGGATCCCTTGGAACTAGAGTTAAGGAAGGTTATTGTCTGTCATGTGAGGGCTGGGAACCGACCAAGAGCAGCTAATGCTCTTAACTGCTGGGCCTTCTCCCCAGCCCCCAGTCTTTTTTTTTTTTAGAGACAGTTTCTCATGTAACCCAGACTAACCTCAAACTGGCAGGTAGTCAAGACTGACCTTGCACTTCTGATCCTGATTACAAGTATGTCCCACACCTGGTTTAATGGCTGCTGGATACTGAATCCAGGGCTTCAGACAGGCTAAGAAGCATTCTACTAAGCTACATCCCTAGCTCCTTTATTGGTTTTTTAAAGAAGTTCTCATGTAGCCAAGGCTAGCCTCAAACTCCAACTCTCCCTACCTCCACCTTCCAAGTACTGGAATTATAGGTATGTGCCACCACCATAACCTATCAGACACTATTTCAAGACATTCCAGAAGTGTATGACATTGGCCTGTGTGATGTGACTGGTAAAGTAAGAGCTGAAAGACAAGGTGGAGCTAACATACAGATGTTCTATTCCAAAGCTGAGAAATCTGGATAATTCACATAATTTCAGACATCATTTTTTACAATAATTATCTTAGTCTTCACAATGATGTACTTACTTAGAATACAATAGGTATACTATACCATTCCATTTGCAAATAAGCAAATTAAGGAGTAAAGAAAATAACATGTCCAAGCCCAGAGAGCTTATTTAGATGAAGATAACAGTAATTCCTCTTTTGTCTCAGTTTCAGGTACCACGAGTTAGCAAAAAATAATAAATGGAAAATTCCCCACATAAAGAATGCATTACCTTTCAAATGGCATACTTGTATTGAGTGGTGTGATGAAATCTTGAGCCACCCATCTGTCTCACTGGGGGCATGAATCATGCCTTTCTTCCACATATCCAAGCAGTATACATACTGAGTAGCAGCCTCAGTTATTAACAGGGCTGTGATCAAGTGACCCTTATGTAGTAGCTTAAAGCTAAGTAAGTCACAGAGAACCATTTTTCATTTCCATTCAACTCATCTCTTAGGCACTGTGTCATCTTATATCATCACAGAAAGGATACACACTATGACATTTTGCAAAAGCAACACTATTCACACAATGTTCCCTACAGTACACTGTTGTAACTGTTCTATTTTATGATATGTTATTAGTGTTAGTGTGCCTGATTTATAAACTAAGCTTTTTAACATGCCATTATTATTAATGTGGGGAGCGTGAGTGGGGTGCTCTAGTCAAGGCAGAAACAACTTTTAAAAAGTCAGAGAAAGTCAGAGAACAACTTTTAAAACTCGGTTCTCTCTTTCCATCATGAATTCTGGGAACTGAATGGCAAGTGCTTTTACTTTCTGACCCATCCTCCTGGACCTCAATTAAACTTTAGCAAAGGTAAATATAGGGAGGAAAAAGTAACAGTTTGATATTATTTGCAGTTTCAGACATTCATTTGTGGTCTCAGAATGTGTATATCCTGTGTTTGACCTATTAGACTGAAAGCCCTTTAACTCAATGACTAATCGAGAAAACACACACACACACACACACACACACACACACACACACACAGTACTTATTTTTTAAAAAAAGGTACAAAGTTGCTCAACATGGTGGCATATACCTTTAACCTCATCACTGGGAGGCAGAGGCAGGCAGATCTCTTTAAATTCAAGGCCAGCCTGGTCCTAGTCTACATAGAGAATTTGAGGCCAACGAGGATTACAAAGTGGACCCTGTCTCAACCGCCCTCCATCTACAAAATTAAGTCTAGAACTTAAAAGTGTCTCACATAACATGGTTAACTCATAAAACTACTTTGTCTGGCATTCTTTAAGTATAATCACTTACCTAATTTTATATATGATAAATGAAGTTTAATTAATGTCAACAGTTGTAAGAATTTCAGAATTTTTTCAAATTTTATTATTAATTAATTTGGGGAGGAGGTGGGTAGGCTACAGTGTGCTTGTTGAGGTTAGAGGACGTCCTTCAGTTCTCTCCTTTCACATAGGTCTCAGGGATCAATTTTTGGTTGTCAGGCTTGACAAGTATCTTTACCTACCAAGTCATCTTGCTGGTCTAACTTTAAGAATTTTGTTTCCCTAAATACAGTACACATTTTAAAAGACATTATCAGATTTCCAATAACAAAAGACTATTTTGTAGCATTTATCTTCTTTAAAGTTACTTGGCTTTTTATTTATTTGATTTGAGGCAGGGTCTCACTACTTAGCCCTGGCAGGTCTGGAACTCACTGTGTAGACCAGGTTAGTCTCCTACTGGTAGAGTTTGTCTGCCCCTGCCTCCCGGGTACTGGGATTAAAGGCATGCATCACCACACTTGACAAATTTACTTGTTTTATTTATTTATTTTTTAACATTTACTGATTTGTGCTTGTGTCTATATTTGTGTGCATGTGGAGGTCAGAGAACAACTTGAGGGAGTTGGTTCTCTTCTACCAAGTGTGTCCCAGGGATCAAATTCAGATCATTAGGCTTGGTGGTAAGCACATTTTCCGGCTGAGCCATTCTGCTGGCCCCTCGTTTTCTTATCAAATATTACTTCTGGAGTTTTATTTTCTTCATAAACTTAAGAAAACCGAAAATATGCCTAGACTAGTTTCTTGATGTACTTTCCAGTTATTCCTTGAGTCAGTAAAACTTCAAAGACAGTCATTTGTTTGGGAGGTTTTTGTTTATTTGCTTTTTTTTTTTTTGAGAATGGATCTCTAGTAGCCCAAGGTAGCCTTCAACTACTGATCCTCTCGAGTCCAAGGCTGGGATTACAGAGGATGGTCACCACTTCTGGCTTTATTTCTTTTCTTGTGTACATATGTTCAAGTGTCTATGTATATTCACAGAGGAGGCCTGTGTGTTATGTGTATACACACATGCATGCACATGAGTGCATGTGAAGGCCTGAGGTTGATGGTGGGGCATTTTCCTCAATTATCCTACCTTACATATAGAGGCAGGATCTCCCAGTGAAACCACTGAACCTATACCTCATGTTTCTGCAGTCTGGCCAGCCAGTTTGCTCCAGGGGATTCCTAGACTCTGCCTCTCTTGGGCTGGGATTACAGTTGGGTTAACCATACCCACAAGGCTTTTAACCCAGCTTTAGATAAACAGGCCCATTTCTTATATGGTCCAGTATGCTGCAATTGTTGGTACAATCTTCAAAACATGTTTCAGTAAACACGTGACGAACACATGTCTATAGCAGTAAACACCTGATAAGCAGGAGGCCCTTTATGAAAGGTGTGGCTTACTCTCAATCTCTGGGTATGGTGCTCCAATCTCATCTTTAGCACTTAAGTCATAAAATCAGTGTTTATTATTCTGCCTTTCAAATGTGAAACCAAGAAAGCTATTCAACCAAACTAACTAATGGCAAAATTTTTCCAGAATATGTACGAAATATACTTTGACAATCTTCAATCTGACTAGCTCCATTCACTCTTGTTATCTTTGCAGGAAGACAACTGAAGCGTAGAAGCTTTGTTCAGAATCCACAGTTGTTCTCCCACTCCCACACTCCCCTTGCAATTAGTTCCCTCTTCTACCATTGTATTCTGTGTCTTCTCATCTCTCCTTTTGGCACTGGAGAGCTGCCACCCCAACAACAGCCTTCATATGCTTCATGTACCTCCTTTCAGTCACCTAACCAATGTGGCCTCTTCCAGTTCTCAGCCAGTACTACAATCCATAGCCAACCTTTTACATTTACCTCTATTGTCATCCCCACTAGGATAAACCATGAAAGTTCTCACCTCACTGTCTGCACACACCTTTTTTTTTTTCTCCCATCATTTCCAAAACAACACTGAAAAGTCATTTCTTTTGAGGGGAGGTTGGGGTGAAGAGGTGTCAGATAAAAGGATAATCATTGTAGTCCAAGGGGAAGCGCTACACTGGAGCCCACAATGAGGCCCAAGACTACCTTGAACTGGCATAGATCGAGGTGCCTCCTTGCTGGTATTACAGGCATGCACCACCACGCCTTGTAAATACTGTCATTTCTGCAATATCTCTTCAAGAGTAAGAACTGTGTCTAATTCATGCTTCCTCAGCACTCAGTTAAGATGTGGCAAAAATTTGTAGAATAAATGGCTGTGTTAAATCACCACAGTCAATACCAGAGAACAATAGAAATGCTAAAGAACTGGAATGACAGAATGTTCAGAGAAGAATAACAAAGACAAAATTCCAAGCAATCAAGGTGGTTCTGGGTTCCCAGGGAGAGAAAAGAACAGCACTCAGGCCAGAGAACTTTTAATTCCGTTCAGGACCAACAATGCCAACTGCTTCCCTCCTCACCCCAACTACAACTTTTTAACTCCACAATTTATTCAGCACATTCAACAGCTCATTAAGAGTCCAAGTATCAACATACTTCGATTACTTTGTATTCTCTGAGGTACACCATGTAAGGAGCAAAGGGATGACTGAAACCTGATAGCTCAAGCATCGAAGGAGAAACAATAACGGCAAACAGTTACAACACTTGTAAGACACTGGAGAACACTGAATAATGTTTGATGTGATCAGAGACCAAACCAAACACACCGTCAGCTTGGAGGCATAGGTTGAGGCCCATTATGGCACAGAAATGATCAATCAAAAGACTGCCAAAAGAGGTCACACTATCCATCTCTCTCCCGATCCTCTTCTATTCAAAGACTCATCTCTACTACAGGGCTCACAGCCTCATTCCCGGTAGTACAATCCTCAAATAAATACAAAACAGGTGAAAGAATGGCATAAATCTCTTTCCCCTAAAATGGCAAACACCAAACAACCAAACGGCTCAGTAATTCCTAATCAGAAAGCTCTAGACGCCTTCCAAAACCAACTGTCGTTATCTTTAAAAAGCCAAAAGACGCTGGCTCCATAGATAAGTCTCTGGCCTCAACCACCTCCCCAAGAATATTCAGAAAAACCAGGGCTTTCCAATTTGAGACGAACACACTACTCAAAACGCATCTCCCTGCAGGACCCGGCAGTCGATCCCTCGGGGACAGTGGCGCTCCAGCCACTCGGCCAGGA
Source organism: Eospalax fontanierii (assembly GCA_035773235.1). NCBI lineage: Eukaryota > Metazoa > Chordata > Mammalia > Rodentia > Spalacidae > Eospalax > Eospalax fontanierii. The sequence goes on along the minus strand of CM069553.1, from coordinate 29,954,545 downwards.
CCCGGGGCACCGACAGGGCACAGCCCTTCCAGGCAGCCGCCGGCGCTCCCGGGCTCTCCGTTCCGCCCAGCGCAACCCGCCCCGGCAGAGGCTGAAGTCGGGTGGTGGCGGAGCTGGGCCTGCCCGGCCGGGGGCGCGGCGAGACACGGGGGTGGCGTCTTCCCACCCCGCCGAGCCGCTGCGGCGGATCCAGGCCGCCTCCCGGGCCTGCCACCCCGTCACCCTCGGCCAGCCAGTCGGCCCCTCACCTGGCAGAAGCTCCGGCAGTAGTTCAAAGATGAGACCTCGGACACCTCCTGCTCCCTCAGCTCGGTCTCCAGCTGCCACAGACATGGTCGCAGGCCCGGGGCTCCCGGCGCCGGAGATGCAGGGCGGGGACCTCGAACCATGGACTCCGTCTCGCCTGCGGCTCCGGCGACCGCCGGAGCCTCAGCCCCGACCCCGGCGGCGGCGGCGGCGGCGTCTCCCTTTCCGTCCGCCATCTTCCCACGGCCCAGCAGCGCGTAGGCAACCAAACCACGTGACTGTGTCGGGCCCCGCCCCCGATCGCCCGCGCATAGTGACGCATCCCTGGCGACACTGGCGCCAGCATTATTCCGTCACTAAGGCGCCGAACGCTGGTACTTTTAGAAGTCTCCGCTACAGCCGCCATAGCAACAGCCTAGCAACGACTCATCCGAGATTCTAGAACACCTCCGGCCCCTTAGAATCTTAGGGTTGCGAAGAGCCTAGAGACAATCGAGGTATTCGAGAGCTGTCAACAGAGCTGCGAATTGAAGAACGAGCGGAAAGTAGCCCTGAAAGAAGCTTAGGGAAAGGCATCCCGATTGGAGGAAAATCAGAAGCAATCACCGAAATGAAAATTAGCTGCAAGGGAACTTATTTTTTGACAGGAATGACTGGGGGAAAGGATAAGCATAAATGGCGCTGAGGCGTTTCTTCCAAAAGAGAGTAAAAAACGTATTTCTACTTCAAACCATATACAGAAGTACAGCTCATATGGATTAAAGACTTAAAAAACGGAAAATATGCTGAGCATAATATACCAGTAACTTCAGTACCCAGAGTGAGGCTAAAAAGTGCTTCATGGCAAGAAAGACCCTGTCTTGGGCCCTATGTGGTTGTGCACGCCTTTAATCCCTGCATTCGAGGCAGAAGTAGACGGATCTCTGTGAGTTCAAGGCCCACCTGATCTATCTACGAAATGAGTTCCAGGCCACCATCAGGGGCTACAGGGAGGCCCTGTCTCAAAACGACCAAAAAAAAAAAAAGGTCTGTAATCTCAGCCTTCTTACCAATCTCAGCATTCTTACCAGGCTGAGCTGCTCATTGCACAACAGGCTTTCCTTATCAAACTAAAAACCCAAAGAAAAATAAAAAGTCAAAGTTCCCCAAGCAAGGAAATAGTGGATGCAAAAGTCATAAAGTTTGCATGTCTTAAGGCCCTAGCAGAGCATGTTAGTGCACACCAGTAACTCCAGCACTTGAGAGGCTGAGGCAGGGGAATCATGAGTTCCAGGACAGCCTTTGGCTGCATAATGTGACCTGTCTTCCAGGGGTCTGGGGGAAAGAAAAGCAAGAGGGAAAACGAAAGGAAAAAGAATTGCAAAGCCAGCATAACTGGAGGCCATGAGTGGAATTTGGAATGATGAGTAACAGAGAATGTGTAACCATGCATGTGACACAGGCAAAGGAAATTTAGAATGCAGAGGGAATATGGGACTTTCAGGAGAAAAGCACTCAAGAAGGCAAGAGGAGACAGCATCCAGAATACACCAAGAGGTTTGGTCTAGTATACAAATTCAGGACTCATTTCTTTTTCAGCTGGAGAGCATCATAAACTATGGACATAGAGGCAGGTAAATGTGGGATTTGGTGGTAGGAGATTTGAGAGTCATTGCCTAAATTCTTTTTCTTCTCCATGAATTGATATAGAACATAATAGAGAAATTACGAAAACAAGGATTTTAATCTCTTCTCTGTGTCTCTGCCAGCAAAGTTCTGATGACAGGTTTGTGGTTAGAAGGCTGGCACAACTAGCTAGAGACACCCATCTTGTGGTTCCTCCCCCACCCCTTCTTAACCTAAGCTTCCTCTTTTTGTTTGTCTCAGACTGGGACTTTTTAACCTACTACCCAAGGAGTGCCTTCCCTTTGGGTTCCAGACTTTGAGACTTGAGTCTTCTGGACTGAACTGCAGCCTGAATAAAACCTGCTTCCTGAACATTCCCAGTGTCTTGCCTCCCCATTTCTGCTACAGAAATACAAGATAAAGTCACCAAGGCCAGACTGAGCTTTTGAGAAAAGAAAGCAAACTTTGATAGAGTTGTTTCAGAGAAAGGAAAGAATACATCTCACACACACACAAGAAGAATAAAGGGCAAGCTTTGAATGGCAGTTTTTCAATAAATATTGATTGACAGGCATATGTTTCAAGTTCTGTCCTAACAGTAAAACTACATCATGAATAAAACAAGTCCTGACTCTTGTTTTTTGTTGTCGTTTGGTTTGATAGTTGTTTTTTGTTTGTTTGTTTGTTTTGGTTTGGGTTTTTTGGTCTTTTTGAGACTGTCTTTCTGTGGCCATATTTGGCTTGGAAATTGCAATGTACATCAGACTGACCTTGATCTGATCCACCTGGCTCTGCCTCCAAAGGCCTATACCACAACACCAGGCCTAGACTTGAGTTTTATATTCTTTTTGTTCCCTAGACATTACAATACAGTAAATTTAGATGCACCTTTTTAAAGTTATATTGTAAATCGTAGAAGGAGATCCTCAGAGCAAAACACCAGGAGCTCTGTCAAACCAGCTGTGCTGACTTGCAAGAGTCCATCACCTTCTGGCTGACATTCCCTCTTAGAAAGAGAAAGTGAGGAAGGACCTACACCCAAGATGCCTGCCACAGGTTCCAGCCTTTTATATGCAATTCTGCCCTAATTATACTTGGCCTCAGGGTCTCAGAGTGTATAGGTTGGGAGAGGATAACTGAATAGCTCCATCATACCACTGTGGGGAAGCCATCATCTATACTAGGTGTAGATTCCTGTGTGGCAGCTTTGGGGTCACCCAGGCTCCAGCAAGTAGCCCCTAACTCATGATTTGAAAATAAGACCAGTAATTTCATTGGTTCTCCAGGGTGAACCTTGGTTAAACCGTCCTTTGGTTTGTCCTCGGGGACCTTAGGAGAAGAGAGAAGCTGCTTACGCACGCCTCCGTTTCCCTAAGGAAGGAATTCTTACAACATCCTAGTTCCTCTAGAATAGATAGCCAGGTAGACCTGAGCAAAAGGAAGGAGGGTAACCTATTCAGTCACCTCTTTTACAGTTAGATACCTCCTGACTGAGTAGGCAGACACTTAGACCTGTAGTGCCCAGGAAACTACACCTTTTCCTTAGTAACTGAGTCTTCTGAGGGTTAAAATGACCCTCTGTGGCTTTAAGTCCTACACACCATATCAGAAATTAAGGCTCCAGAATGCTGTCCCAAAGACCATACATACTCATCAAAGAATGTCCTGAAAAACAAGGAAAAACAACAACAAAAAAGGACATCCCGGGAGCACACACAGTAGAATGGCATGAAATGGAGTTGCTGTCCAAGGGGCAAGCATTTAATAGTATCACAAGAGGTGGGAAGGAGACTGACCATAAAACCTTCTTAAAAATCAGTAACTGGGTGGGGGGGGTGGCTGGGGAGATGACTCGGTGATTAAGGGCACCAGCTGCTCTTGCAGAGAACTTGAGTTCAATTCTCACACCCACATGGCAGCTAACAACCATCCATAACTCCAGTTTCATGGGAATTCGATACCCTCTTCTGACCTCCGCAGGCATTGCATGACACAGGTGTGCTTACACACATGCGGGCAATACACTCATACACATAAAATTAAAATAATAAAATGTTTTTTGAAATAACGTAGAACCCAGTGGGCTACTCCCCATCCTCCCTTTAGGTCAGCCTGCTCTAACTTGACCTGGTTTTGCTTTGCTTTACTAAATAAATTTCTGACTAATCTAGCTCTGTTTCTTGACTGACTTCTGAAAGGAGAAAACAAGAATAGAGGAGAAACAAATGTCTGAGTTAAACAATTTATAAAGAGAAAAGGTTTATTTGGCTTATACATAAGAAAATTTACTCCACAAGTCCATAATTGATTGGTCCTGTTTCTAGCACATCATGGTAGGGAACTTACGATCTAACAAGACTTCTCACTTCACAGCCTGGAAAAAAAAAGGGAGAAGATGGCCCAGGTCCTGATGTCCCATTCCAGGGCACATTAACAAAGACCTGACCACTCCCCCACTGAATTTCTAACAAAGCCCAATGCTGAACTGGGGATCGAGTCTTTGCTGCAGCCTTTTGGAGAGCAATGAGATTCATCCTGTAACATGGCTGTGCTCATCTGGATGGAGCTATGGTCTTTGAACATTTGTGAGGCCAAATACAGTGCTATGAACTTCTCGGTGTTATTCTGTCAAGTCTGTGCCTGCAGCAGAGAAAGGAAACATTGTATCTCCAAGCAGCAAAACTGAGGCTGGGTGGTTTGCTATCTCAGGGTGTACAGAATAGCAAGGGTATCAGAGGAATGTTGTGACATCCAATGCAATGTATCCATAACCAAAGTGTCCATAACAGGACCAGATACATAGTGAGCAATCAATAAGTGTCAACACTGTTACATCTCCAAGGATTAGTCTCTTTAGTTCTCCACATTGCAGGCTGCCACACTGAAGGAGAACACCAAAGAAGAGGTAAAAAGCAGATGTAAACAAAGTCCAAACATCACTTGAAAACAACGATGTTTAATGGACAGGGTGGAAAACCACCTCTTTGTTTAAGTTCAAAACACTGCTATAAATCATGATGACTATTAGATTAGATTAGGGCATTTGTTAACTAGCACAAGATGACTGGTTTTTCTTTTGTTTTAAGGAATGCTTAAAAGAATCCTTGTATTCTTTAAAGTTTATTGATTAACTGTAAAACATTCATCACTTTGTATGTGATCAACGCTTGACTAATGTTCATCGTTTTCATATATTCCTGCACCTATTTCTCTATAGTAACCATGAGATTTGACTATATAAGATTGTAGCATTCTGTAATAAACTCGAAGAGATATCAGTCCTCTGCCTTGCTTCATTTTGTCGTCCACCAGCTGACCCAGGCTTTCACACCACACATACACTGATTGTGGAAACCATCTGTTTCTATGACTTTGTCCTTTTGAGTGACAAAATGATTGGGGAAAATACCCATATTGTAGTTCTTTAAAGGAACTGATTGGGCTTCAATTTCTGATATGTAAGTTCAAGAACTTGATTCTGTCATTTCATCTAAGTGATGATTAAGTCACAAGAGTCCAATTTACTAATTTATCCTAAGAAAGTTAATGGCATCCCTATAGAAAAATCAGCTTGGGAACAGAATTAACACCAGAAGTTTCCTTAGGGAAAGTAGAATAAATATAGAGGGAACAAAAAAAATCCTTAAATCCTGATCATTCCCACGCCATCTTCCCTCCCTCCCTCCCTCCCTCCTTTCCTCCCTCCCTCCCTCCCTCCCTCCCTTCCTCTCCTCAGATTGCCAGTAATGTATTACCATGTCTGGCTTCTTCTATCTGCTTCTTCTTTCTCAAAACCTAATCAGATTTCAAGTCCTATCAATTTGTCCTTGGGAAATTTCCTTCCCTTTACCTTTCTGTCTAACCCATTTCTACTTCTTCATCCGTGAGGAATGACAGCATGCAGATAAAGTCAGAAGAATTTGAGCAGTGAGGGGAGCTGCTAGGTAAGGGAGGAGCAGATATGCTCCAGCGCCTCCAGTTGAAAGGCTTCCTTGCATGGTTGATACCATTGCCTCTCAGGCTCCCTCCTCTCCTCTCTCTCCTCACTGTTCTTACCTCACTGAGACCCCAAAAGCCTTCTGTTTCTTCCCCAGGGAACTTATGATGTCTTTCTGGGATGTTTTGTTGCTGTGGGGCCTTTTGTTTATTTGATTTTGATTTTGTTTTTCTGAGACAAGTTGTATGTAGCCCTAGGTAGCCCTAAACATGTTATGAATTACTGATCATCCTGCCTCTACCTCTGAACTGCTAGATTTATGAGTGCCACCACACCATCCAAACAATTAAACTGGCTCTTTTTTTGTTACTGTTTTATCTTGTCTTGCTTTTTTCTTATTTATTTTATAATATATATTTATTTTTACATAGGGTCTCACTATGTAGCCCTAGCTGCCCAGAAACTCATTATGTAGACCAGGCTGGCCTCTAAGGCATAAAGATCTGCCTGCCTCTGCCTTCTGAGTACTGACGAATAAAAACATGTGCCACCACACTCAACAAAGATTTAATTATTTTTACCTTTGTGTATGTGTATATGTGTATGTGTGCACTTGTGTGCAGGTGCCCATGGAAAATAGAAGAGCACATCGGATCTCCTGGAGCTGGAGTAACAGGTGGTTATGAGCCACCTGGATGTGTGCTGGAAACTGAACCTGGGTCCCCTAGCAGCAAGTGCTTTTAACCACTGACCCATCTCTCCAACCCCATTGTATATCATTTATTTTGTGTGCATTTGTGTGTGTGTACATGCCACATGCCTATGCATACACATGGAAACCAGAAGAGAGCCCTGGGTATTCTCTATCACTTTCTACCTAGTCCTTTTAGGCAGGGTCTCTCCCTGAACCTGGGGCTCATGTTTTCTCACATAGAGTGGAAGCCAGCAAACCCCATGTATTCTACTATCTTCAACTCCACTCAAAGCTAGAAATACAGGCATATGCAAGGTGCCAGGCTTGTTACACAGGTCCTGGAGCTTGAACTCTGGTCTTCATGATTACACAACAAGCTCTCTTAATGGCTAAGCCATATCTCCAGCTGTTTTCAGATACAGATGACTGTGTAATCCATGCTGGCCTTGAACTTGCTATGTAGCCTAGAATGGCCTTGAATTCTTGATGTTCTTGTCTCTTCTTCCCAAGTATGCAGCCATGTCTGGCTTCATTGTCTTCTTAGTGCCTTGCTGTATAATGCAGACTGGCCAAGAACTCATTATCTTCCTGCCTCATGGTTCTGGGTGCTGGGATTACAGACATGTGCCAGTATGCCTGGCTTGATCAAGTTGTGGTTTTTTTTTAACCTCTCTGAGAGTCGGGGCTCATCTGTTTTGATACTGGATTATTAACACTCAAAGAAATATCTTGTTAGGTTGTTCTAAGGAGTCTATCCACACTGACCCCTATAGGAATTTTGTTTCTGGGACAGCAGACTCCAAGGCCCAGCTATATTTAAGGTTTTTGTGAGCTACTCAAATACTCTGTGGGACAGAAAAAGCTCCAAATCATCCCTAGAATTGTCCCTGGCATAGTAACCAGCCACAGATAAAATGCTAGGGAATCCAGGAGAAGCTAGACAGCAAACAACTAATTTCCAAAGAACAGAGTGATAGTGGAATTTCCAATTATTTCAGAGAATTGGGGAGGGACCTGGTTGAAAGCTTACATTGACTGCTACTTGCAGATGTAATGTGTTACTCACAGCTTGAGCAGGGTTTTTGTCTTGTTTTGATTCTTAGGTTTGTTTTTAGGGTTTGTTTGTTTGCTTTTGTGACAGGGTTTCCTAATAGCTCCAGCTCGCCTGACACTTATTACGTAGACCAGGCTGGCCTTAATCTTATGGTGATCCACCTGCTTCTGCCTCCCAGGTGCTAGGATTAAATGTGTGTGTCACACCCAGCCTCATCATTTTAAAGATTTTTAAAATTGAATTTATGGTGCTGGAGAGATGGCTCAATGGTTAAGAATACTTGTTGCTTCCAGAGTCCCCGAGTTCAATTCCCAGCAATCACATCAGGCAGCTTACAACTGCCTGTACATCCAGCTCCTAGGACATAAAACACCCCTGGCCGGCAAGTTTACCTGTATTCATCATGTACATGCACCTTCTCACAGACACACACACACACACACACACACACACACACACGCACGCACGCACGCATGCACACATACACACACACACAATTAAAATAAATACATTTAAAATATTTTAGTTATATGTATGTATGTGTCAGTGCTTGTGTGCGTCTAGAAAAGGGTATCAAATTCCTTGGAGCTAGAGTTATAGGTGGTTGTCATAGGCACCCAAGCTGCCTGACTTGGGTACTGGAAACCAAATATTCTGGCCCTGTACAACAGCAGTACAGGCTCTTAACCACTGAGCCCTCTCTAGCCTTATTTCTTAGTTGTTTGTTTTTGTTTTTGTCTTTGTTTTGCTAAGGTTTCATGTAACCCAGAATGGCCTGGATCTTAAAAAAAGAAAAAAGAACTGGCCTGGCATGGTGGTAAATATATTTATTCTTAATACTTGAGAGGTAGGAGCAGTGAATCTCTGTGAGACTAAGGCCAGCCTGGTCTACATAGCTAGTCCTAGGTCAGCTGGGGCCACAGGGAGACCTTGTCTCAAAAAAAAAAATAAAAACCAAGTTTGCTGTATAATCAAGGCAACCTTGAACTCCTGGTCCTCTTGCCTTAGCCTTGAAAATGCTACGATTATAGACATGAGTGGTCATGCCTGATTTCTAAGGTACTGGGGATAGAACACCCAGCTTTATGCATGTTAGGCAAGCATTCTACCAGGGGAACTACATCTCCAGCTCAGAGCTTGGTAGAGCATTGCTAGACGTATGATATGATTATGTTAGAGGTAGGTGAGGTCAGAGGTATTTCTGAACACTGGGTTGTAAAGATTAAGTCAGAAGATGGATTTCTGTGAAGGACTACTATGATGCTTGCTTCATAAAGACTGCATAGTAAGCAGCAACTGTTACTGTCGACAATAAGGTGCTCTCTCTCCATTTTTCTTTCTTATGCCACTTGGCAAATTTATTCTCTAATAATAGAATCATAAAAAGTGAATTTGAACCAGAATATGGGCAAATCTTCTACTTTTTGGAAGACAGTCCTTGTGCTTCCCCCCGAGTTTTGATTTGCCCATTGGAGCAGGTTCAACGGACCTCTGGTCCTTCTCTCCCAGGCTGTTACATCCTAAAAGAGAGCTTATTTCTCCTTCTTTGGTTTCATAGTTCTTTTCAGTCATAAGGAGTTCAGTGTTTCTTGATAAGGTTGTTTGAAGACAAAATTTAACAACTATCGTCACATCTTTCACAATCAAGAATCACTCAGCAATTAAGATGAGCTTTGAGTCATTTGCTCAAATAATACACTTGAAATGAAATTATTCAGCATGACTCTCCCTCCCACCATCCTTCTATTATAGTATTGTTATTATTATGGTTTTTAAAATATTTTATTTATTTATTATTTTTATTTTATGTGTATGAGTGTATTCCCTTCATGTATGTAAGGGCACCTGTGTCGTGCAATGTCCACAGAGATCAGAAAAGGGCCTCAGATCCCCTGGAACTGAAGTTACAGTTGTTTTTTGGCCACCATGTGGGTGCTGGGACCAAACATGGATCCTCTGCAAGAACAGCTAGTGCTTCTAACTGCTGAGCCATCTCTCCCACCCCTATTATTTGGTTTTTGAAACAGAATCTTGCTACGTAGTCCTGGTGAGCCTGGAACTGGCTACATAAACTAGGTTGGCCTGAACTTGAGGCAATCATTCTATTTCTACCTCCTGCCTGCTGATATTATAGACATGATCCACCAAATCTGGGCTTTTTATCCCTTCTGCTGAGGTTGAATTTAGTGTCTCCCATTTGCTGGAAATACTCTACGCCAGAATTATACTCCCACCCCCAGCCCTTTAAAAAGTTACTCAATTTTGAAACAAAGTTTCATTCAATTACCCAGGTTGTTGTCCTTGAACTCTCTCATTAGTCCTACTAAACCTTGAACATTCAATATTCCTGCTTTGAAGCCCTCCCCGTAACAGCTGGGATTACAGGCCTGTGCCACCAGCTCCTGATTTGTTGTTTGTTTATTTATTTATTTATTTTTGAGGCAGGGTCTCATGTTGCCTGGCTGGCTTCCAATTTGCTATATTACCCAGGATGGCCTTGAACTCCTAATTTTCCTCTTTTCCCAGAGATGGGTTTACAGGTGTGTGCCTCTTTATTAGTTTATTTGGTACTAGGGATTGAACCCGGGGCTTTGTGAATGCTAAGCAAGCACTCTACCAATTGAGCTACATCTCCAGTTGTCGGGAGCCATTTGCCTGCCTTGAACTATGCCCTAGTTTAGGGTTAGGCAGTGGTCAATCTTGTGCACCGAAATGCTGTGGGAGCAGGATGTTTGGTTATGCAAATAATTTACACCTGAGGGAAAGTCTATCTTATACCCAAGGCTGAGGATACCTGAAGACCCTTAAAGGAAGATGTGATTGGCTTAAGTTATTAAGTACTGTGTTAGTACTGTTTTTGTGTTGAACTTTTAACCCGTTGCTTTGTTCCTCATTTCACAGAGTATAAATAGGGGGTGCTTAATAAAGGCGAGCTGCTTCAGGTACAGTTCGATTTCTGCCGCCGGGCTCCGGCACCCAGTCCTGTGTCAGATATTTAAAATGAAAAATTACTATGCATGTATGAAAATGTTATAATGAAACCCATTAGTTTGTCTGCTAGCTAAAAAATCAATTTAAAAAATTAAGAAAAGCAGACAATGTGTTTTGTGTTTATAATCTCAACTCTTAGGAGGTTGAGGCAGGAAGATCAAGAGTTCAAGGTCATCACTCAGATGTGTAGATCCAGGCCAGAACCGGCTATAGAAGATACTACCTCAAAAAAGTATAAATTAGCCAGGTGTGGTGATACACACCTTTAGCCCCAGCATTCGGGAGGCAGAAGCAGGTGGATCGAGATAAAGGTCAGCCTGGTCTACATAGCAAGTTCTAGGCCAGCTGCAGCTATAGAAGACCCTGTCTCAAACAACAGAAAGACAAAAACAAAACATATAACCAATTCAAAATCAGCATTGTGTAGAATATGAAAAACTGGGGCTGGAGAGATGGCTCAGCAGTTAAGAGCACTGACTGCTCTTACAGAGGACGTGGGTTTGATTCCCAGCACCCATGTTGTAACTAAAAACTGTCTGTAACTCCAGTTCCAGGGAATCCAATGCCTTCTTCTGGCCTCTGTGGGCACTTCACGACATGGGTTCACTTATACACAGGCAGGCAATATATTCATACACATAAAATAAAAATTACAAAAAGTAATAAATAAAAGATTGTTGTAAAGTTGCACTGCGGAAGCTTGCTCACCAAAGCATTCTCACATAGTATGAAAATGAAAAAATACAAATATCTAATTTCCATCTTGTTTCTTTCCACTCCCGATTATATACTTAGGTAACTTTAGGACCCGTGGGTTGGTGGGGGTGGGGAAATCCAGCATTCAAACTATCAATAGCAGGGAGAAAAAAAAAGATTGTTTTAAGAATGAAGACAGGGTTCATGAGCATGTTCTCCACAGTGGGGTGCTAACTGGATGTCTTTTGGCATAACTGGTACATATTTGGCAGGGAGAGCACACAGGCTGGTGTCTTCAAAAAGGTCAAGCAGATAGGACTCACTTGCCTTCAGCAGAGTGCTAACAGCTGCACTCTGTGAGAGCAGATCTATTTTGAAGTCCTGAGCAATTTCTTACCAGACACTGGAAGGGGAGTTCGCCAATCAGAAGTTCAGTGGACTTTCGATAGTGTCTTCTTTCAGAGCGGCATGGTACCAGGCCTGTGATGTGAGATTTCTTCACCCCTTCAGTAGAGGGTGCACTCTGTAATGGACAATCGTTGCCCCAGCACTATACTTTCAGTGTATTTTCAGGCCCATGTTCTTTGTTTGAGCCATGGTTTAAGACATCCTTACCCCTCTTCTTTGGCCGGTGCTTGCAAGCTAGAAGATCTCCTAATAGTCTGAAAACTCTTTTTAATCCTTGCAATGCTGGCAAAGAAACCCAAGGCCTCCCACCTGGAGACAAGTCCTCTGCCACTGCTTGATCCCCAGTCCTTAAAGCATAAAGGGTTGTGTCCAATAGTTATCAGGTATTTTTTTATTTTATTATTTTAATTTTATGTCTGAGTGTATCGCTTGCTTGTACCTAAATGCATGCACATTGTCAACGCCCGAGGAGGTCAGAAGAGGGCATTGGATCCTCTGGAACTGGAGTTATGACTGGTTGTTAGCTATGTGGATGCTGGGAATCAAACCTGGGTCCTCTGCGAGAGCAACCAGTGCTTTTAACCACTGAACCATTTCTCCAGCCTTTCTTTTTATTAGAAAATCTTTTATTATGTTTATGTTATGTGTATGAATGTATTTTCTGCATATGTATAAGTGCACTTGTGTCGTGCAATGCCTGCTGAGGTCTGAAGACGTCGGAGGGAGCCCCTGGAACTGGAGTTACAGATGGTGGGTGGCTGCCATGTGCGTCCTGGGAATTGAACCTGGGTCCTCTGCAAAAGCAGTAAGTGCTCTTAACCACTGAGCCATCTCTCCAGCTCCGCTTCTTTTTATTTAATTTTGGGCTTTTTTTTTTTTTTGAGACAGGGTCTCTCTGTAGCCCCAGTTGGCCTGGAATTGAGATTAACATGAACTGTCCCAAGGTGGGGAGCAGCATAATAGGCTCTGCCTTGTGAATTTTAAAGAAGTTGTTATGAATATTCAAGAGGTGAATAGCATATTCATAAGAATAAGATGACCCTTCCTCTGTTCCAGATTCTATTGGACCAGTGCTTTCTTTTAGGGTACCTCCTTCTATGATCTCCCCAAAAGGAAAGGAATGTTAGCATCACAGTGTAAGAGATATAATGATGCCAGGCCTTTTCCTTTGTTAGTGCACATGCTGGGTGAACGTCCTGTATTCATTTGTAATCTAGGGGAACAGCCTAACTCCAGCTTCAAGGATGTTTAACCACAAAGAGGCCAGCTGACCTCCAGGAGACACAGCTACCAAGATAGAGATAGATGCTGGGAGATAGACCAGGCTGGACACTACGTGCACATAAGAAGCAGGTATTCATTGAGGCCTCAGTCTGGTCCAGCAGGCTCAAATCTCAAAATCTGGATCCCGAAGGGAAGTAGCAGAATTTTTGCACCTTAGGCGCTGGGTTACAGTGAGAAGGAAACTTATACATTGATGGATTATCAGTAGAATCACAAAATTAGGCAAATTATTATGAATTTAGAAAGAAAACAAATGTTAAAAAAAATCCTCTGTCTGAAAATCATTGCAGAAGTCTTCACCTAAGACAAACAGAATTGAGGAAGTTCCTTCGGGACCCAGGTCAGTCGTGTTAGCGAGCTGTGTTGGTGTTGTAACCACAAGCTTCTGAGCTGAAATTTGCTGACAGAGACAGAGGGAGAAAACAAGGATTAAAATCCTTATTTTCTGTAATATTCCATCAGGCTTTATATCAATGCAGAAGCCATTTTTCTTAGTTACCTCATATCTAACTCCTTGCTGATGAGTGGTCTGAGATAGTTTCATAATCACGAATATGCGAGGTTGGGGTTGTCCATCAGAGCCTTCCAGGACTACCTGTTCTCTTTCCAGAGCTTGTCTGTCCTTCATATCTGGCCGGACCAGCTGTCTCAAAATCAGCTGCAAACACTTTTATGTTTCATCCCCAATGCTCCCGTCGTTACCCTATAACGGCAACATTCATTTTAACTCATAGATTCGTTTCTATCACAAGAGAAACATGTTACTTGATGCTGTTAAATGTTCTCCTTGGACTCTAATGATGCAATTCATTTTTTAAGACTTCAGACCAGTCCTGCTGCACAATGAGCTTGGTGCAAGCTGTCACATGCTTTGAGCTTTGAGAAGTTCTGAAAGACTCATCTGCCTTGTTAATTTAGCCATTTTTGCCTGCCAGTGGACTGGTTTGGAGATTTACAGTTTTTAAGCTTTGTTGGCTTCTGACCAACTTTTTTAAAAAAGTGCATGAAATATAAAACTTCCCATAACTAAAACTGTGTGTGTGTGTGTGTGTTTAAACCTGGAAAGCTCACAACAGAACTGCATAGAAGCAGTATTTATTTAAACATCACACTGGTATGTGACACTATTACTGGGGAGACACGGCAAATGTCTACTCAGGGACAGAGTAGGGAACCAAGGACAGACCAAGAAAATCCAACCAGGTGAACCAATGAGAATTGTTGGGATTATTTAGAGTCTGAGTATATGTGAGGCGTTACAGGAGCAGAAAGGACTTACCGAGTCATTTTCAGAGTCACTGCATCACTAGGAGCCCACCCCAGCATGGTGACAGCTCAGGAAAGCAGGAAACCTGGAGCTCACTGAACCACTTACAGGGAGATCAACAGATTAGAGAGTGTCCTTTCTGGCTAGCTCAGCTGGTCCTAATGGGGAGAAATTAATCTAATGTGGAACTAACTCAATATAACTTTGTTCTGTATAATAGGTAAATAAGTACTAGCAAATTTATTTGATAAGAACCTTGAGTACTCCTAATAATAAACCTAATAATAAGTGTACTTGTTGATATGTGTAGAAGTAAGAGTTAGAACTTTGGAAGCTTCTACTTGGACTCAAAACATAAAGGCCACTCTGAGCTGTCTCAGGTTGAGATAAGGCAAGGCAGAGAACCACAAAACCCCAGACTGTGATCTTGAGGAAGCACCTGGCATCATGTTACTGGGGAATGTCAAAACCCCACACTTGCCCAAAATATCTGTTTTAATAAAAATACTGACCACTTAAATTTCCTATAATAGCCTAACCAGCACGTAGACTTCTATTCTGGAAGTATCAAATCCATCAATATGGTTATTGCCAAAGGATGGCTTAAAAAATCTTATAAAGATCTATAAGTATTTCTGACCCATGACTCAGTTTCTCTGGAGCATAGCCCAGTCTGAGGCTGGCATGTACTAAAGGCTAAACTTCCTGCTTCCAGAATATAGTTTGAGTCCTCTTGCCAGACCAGGTCAGTCTCAGGTTAATTCCTGTAACAGTCTGAGCCTCTTCTGGCCACCCAGCTGGCCTCTGCTTCTTCCTCTCACCTTGATTTGTAATGGGGAAAGAGAGGCCTAGTGAACCTGGACGATTTTAGAGATTTCCTAAAGCTATCCAGTTGTTTACTTCCTGGACTTTAGGAGCTTTCCCTGCAGGATGAAATGTTTCACCTCCTCTCAAAACATCCTGTTAATGGAAGGTTTTGTCTCCTGGTTGCTACTCAACATGAACCAGGGAGATGCTTAAGCGCTTAAATGGGGCTTGTCTGCCAGCAAGCCTGAAGATTTGAGTTGGATTATTGGGACTCACATGATGAAAGGGGAAAGAACCTCTGCAAATTGTCCTCTGGTCTGGAGCTCCCCATGTAGACCAGGCCACTCTTGAACTCATAAAGATCTGCCTGCTTCTGCATCCTCGGTGGTAGGATTAAAAGGAGTTTCTTTCTGTTTTTTCTTTGAAAAAAATTTTTTTTATGTGTCTGAATGTTTGCCTTCATGTATGTATGTGTATCGTGTACATGCCTGGGTGCATGAGGAGGTTACAAGCAGTCGTCAGAGTCCCTGGATCTGGAGTTACAAGCGGTTGTGACCCCCCTCACATACTGGGAACTGAACTCTGGTCCTCGGCAAAATCAACAAATACTCTTAATCACTGAGTCCATCCCTCTAACCCTAAGAAAAAAAAATGTAAACATGGTCAGCACATTTACTTTATTTGTAAGAATCACAAAATTGAAAATATCAACCATGGAAATGATTAATGACTTCATTTTTAAGTTTTTAGTTGAAATTTTCAAATTTCATGTATTTTGATCATATTTAGAGCCTCTCTCCTATCTATGCTCCTCTTACTGCTCCCCATCCAATTTGTAGCCCAGACTGGCCTCAAATTGGCTGGAGAGCTGAGGATGACCCTGAGTTCCTGATCCTCCTGCCTCCTCCTTCCAAGAGCTAGGATTACAGGCACATGCTGCGAACTAACGGTTTATGAGTAAGGTAGGATTGGGGATGGGGTTTTTATGGGATTTTTTTTTTCTTTTAATCTTTTTGAGACATGGACCCTATAGCCCCAACTGGCCTGGAACTCACTATGTAGACCAGCCTGGCTTCAAACTCACAGAGATCCCAAGTGCTGAGATTGCAGGTGTGCCCCACGTCTGGCTTGTTCCTGTACCTTAGTTGAACAGAATGTTCTTGTTCTCTGTTTTTCTCTGTTCATTACTTCAATAATAATACATATGCCGTATCATCACTCTGGAGTATGGCTTTAGGCTAGACGAGAATTTTACAAGTGCACGACAGTAATATGTCATATGTCAAGTTTTGTGAATAATGGCTCATAAAAGTAACTTATTATGCTCAGCTAATCCCAGCACTTGGAAGGCAAAGGCAGAGCTAGAGGCAGGCAGATCAAGACTAGCCATGTGGGTGCTGGGATTCGAACCTGGGTCTTCTGCAAGAACACCCAGTGCCCTTAACCATTAAGCCATCTCTTCAGCCCTGACCATCTTATTTAAACTTCTAGTAACTCTATACTGCTTCTTGCCCTGTTCTGTTTTTCTTCTGTTCTGCCTGTTGCCTTTTAGCCTATTATTTATGCCTAAATAAACATTATATTTATTGCTGCCATCTGTCTTTCTCTATGCATAACAAGGATCCTTGGCTATTTTGTTTACTGACTGATCCCTAATGCTGGAGACAATGTCTGATGTGTAGTAGTTATCAATAAACAGTATTTAAATAAATTAGGTGACAGCTGGAGAGATGGCTTAGTGGTAAAGAGCACTGGCTGCTCTTGCAGAAGACCCAGGTTCAATTCCGAGCACCCACATGGTAGCTAACAACTGTCTATAACTCCAGTTCCAGGGGATCCAACACTGTCTTCTGATTTCTATGGTCATTGCACAACATGGTGCATTTACATACATGCAGAGAATCTACTCATATACACAAAATAATAAATAAAAATATTTAAAAAGATAAATAAATTAGGTGACAGAGGGCAGGTGAGATGGTTCAGCGGGTAAAGGCACTTGCTACCAAGCTTAAAGACCTGAGTTCCATCTCTGGAACCCACATGGTGGAAGGAGAGGAGAGAACAAACCCCCACAAGTTGACCTCTCACCTCTATTGATACTCACAATAAATAAATACATACATACATGCATAGATACAGATACATAGATAAATGCAATACCCCCGCCAAGTAAACGAATTAGGTGAGTGAACTTATAATTTCCAAAGCCTTTACAAACACACAGTGTTCACTATTGAATCTCAACTTCAATTTTCCAGAAGATATTTTTCCTATTCCATTTCATGTGTATGTGTGTCATGTACATGCATGTATGTATACATGTTCAACTGTGTGTGGGCACACAAGTATACACATGCATGTGGAGGCCTGAGATTGACATCAGGAGGCTTCCTCAGGTCCTCTCTATCTTTTTAAAAAGTTTATTTATAAGCCAGGCCTGGTGGTACAGATCTTTCACCCCAGCACTTGGGAGGCAGAGGCAGGTGGATGTCTGTGAGTTCAAGGCCAGCCCGTCTATATAGCGAGTTCTAGGCCACTTAGGGCTACAGGGAGACCCTGTCTCAAAAAAAAGTTCATTTATTGTTATTGTGTATGTGTGTCTGTACGTGTGTGGTAGACTTGGCTAGACTGGTTGGGCAGCAAGCACCAGGGATCCTCTTACGTCCTGCTGACCATCTCCCTTCTATCTTCATTATCTTAATTAAGGTAGGGTTTCTCAGTAGCACCTGTACCTGCTGAGCCATCTTGTCAGCCCATCTCTGTCTCCCAGTGGAATCCAGAGTGCATCAATCAGACTAGTCTAGCCAGTCAGTTTGCTCCTGAGATCCCTTGTCTACCTTCTGAAGAACAGGCAAACCATCTTGCCTAGATGGCATTTATGTGGGTTTCAAGGATCCAAATTCTGCTTGTTATGCTTACTGCTTATGCAGCAAGTGTTTTAACTGCGGAGCCATCCCCAGCCCTTTCCAAAGAATTAAAAATTTTTAATTACATTTATTTATTTGTTTACTTAATGTAGAGTTGGAGAGAGCCCATTCCATGGCACGTGTGTGGAAGTCAGAGGACAATTTTCAGGAATTGGTTCTCTCTAATGGAGGGTCCAGAGATTGAACTCAGGTCATTGGACTTGGTGGCAAGCACCTTTTTACCCAGTGAGCCATCTGGACAGCCACTGATACAATGGAATTATTCAATTCCTTGTTTGCCTATAGATTTTCTCCACTGGTGATAATCATACTGTGTATGTTGGTCATTGTAATTCAGTTTATCTGTTTTGTGTGAAGTGATATTGAATAACAGTTGAGTTATGAAGTTCTGTAATCTAGAAAAAAAATTCTGGGTCAACCAGTAAGCAATCAGGGATTGTTGAACTCCATATAGTTCGGATTTTGTGAAATCTGCATGCTTAAAAATTGTGAATTTATTATTATTATTATGTGTGTGATGTAGGGGAGGTGGTATCTGCAAGCCATAGAGCACATGTGGAGGCCAGAGGGTGACTTTGTAGAATTGGTTCTCTCCTTCCACCTTGACATGGGCTCCGGGGATCAAACTCAGATCTTAGGTTTGTGTGGCATGCATTTTATTGGCTGAGCCATCTCACTGACCCCTGAATGTTTTGATAATAGCTCTTCTGGTAAAATTAATTATGGGCATTTTCTTTTTAAAAAACATTTATGATTTCTATTTTATGTGTATGAGTGTATTGCATGCATGTGTTTAAGTGCACCTGTGTTGTGCAATACTGTGGAGGTCAAAGGAGGATGTTCAGTTCCCCTGGAACGGGAGTAAGGAAGGTTGTTAGCCACTATGTGGGTGCTGGGAATAGACCCAGGTCCTCTGCAAGAGCAACTAGTGCTCTTAACTGCCGAGCCATCTCTCTAGCCCCAGCATTTCCTTTTTTAAAAAATGTACTTATTGGCTGGGTGTAGTGGTACATGCCTTTATTAATCCCAGCATTCAGGAGTTAAAAGAAAGCGAATCTCTCTGAGTTCAAGGCCAAGGCTTGTTTATGTGGCAAGTTCCAGGCCATTAGGGGCTACAGGAAGACTCTGTCTCAAAAAGAAAAAAATGTATTTATTCCTTTCATGTGTGTATGTGCGTGTGTGTGTGTCTGTTTGAATGTGTGTATGCTGTGTGTTTGAGTGTGCGCATGGCATGGCACACGTATGAAGGTCTAAGATCAGCTTTCTCTCCTTCCACCTTTACCTGCACTCTGAGTTCAGACTCAGGTTGTCAGGCTCCCATGGTAGGCAATTTTTCCCACTAAGCCATCTCATTGGTCTGCATTTTCTATTTTACTTAGAAATAAGAGTTTTTATTTGTTCAAAGTAAATAATTCACTGGGTCCATCTAAATAGATGCTCTTGACTCTGATAGCTTAGAATTTCTGACCAGAGTCCACTAAACCTGAGCTTCAAGCTTCCTAGCACATTTCAGGAGGACCTTCTCAGCAAATAAGAACATTCTCTTCAAAGAGACTGTTTATTAATAATTGTCATGCTTTATTATGAGTGGTTCCCAAGCAGGACAGGAAGATGGAAGATAGAAGAACTTCCGGTGATTCCAATATATCCACAAAAGTTCACTGAATGGAGGGCTCCAAATACAGGGCTGTTACGAAGTAGAGGAAGGTTGCTTATTTATTGGGCAACAGACATTAGCATCGAAGGCTCATTCTTCCTAATTGCCTATTCTATTTCCATCAACATTCCTCTCCGGGACTCTACAAGGATCCCCTTCTGTATAACAGGACTGTTACTGACATCTTCAGATGTGTTGTGTGTTCAGAAAGAAAAGCCAAAATATGGGTGGGTCTCCATCTCCAGCACGGTTGTTGTGCTCCAGCCATGCCAGAGAATGGAGGACGATCGAACGGGACCTCAGGTGGCTCAGAGTGTGGCGGGAGGAGTTCCCTCCCGGGAGACTACTTCCGTGGGTAGTTCGGTTATTAGAGCCAATGCAGGGGCTTATATAGGGAGGCCTCCTGACTGTTACAGAAGGCGGGAAAGTTAAAGTGAGGTTTGGGGGTAAAGGGTGGGAAGGCTGTGGAAGTTCAGGAACGAGGAAACGAAACCCAAAAACCTGGTTCTGGTCTAGGGTGGGGGAAAGGAAGATTCCTATCTACAGTAGCTTCCTGGGGCCAGGTTATCACACAGGCAGAGCAGGTCAGACACCTGCCATCCCTTTAGGGTATCTGGAGTTGCTTGCCTTTCTCGATACCCAGATCCCCACACCAAAGCATCACCTATGGTCTCTAGATATCATCAGGGATCCTTTGTGGGATTTCTCATTCTTTTTTAAAAATGTAATTTATTGGGGGCTGTAGAGATGGCTGTATTAAGAGCACTGGCTGCTCTTGCAGAGAACCCAGGTTTGATTCCCAGCACCCACATGGTGACTGATAGTGTTCTTAACTCCAGGCAAAACACTCATACATATAGAATAAAAATATTAAAAATAATGGATTATTTTTTATATGTTTGAATGTTTTGCCTGAATGTATGTAAGTACATTCATGTCCTACAAAGCCTGCAGAGGTCAGAAGAGGGTATAATAGTCTCTGGAACTGGAGTTGTGTCTTTTTCAAGTTACATACTAACATCTGAACTCCTGTCCTCATCACACAGGGCATAGCTATCCCCAGAAGAACATTTCAGAAATCCTTTATGAGAGTTTAGACACCTGAACATCTTTGGGCACACTGACAAAGCTGGGACCCTGGCTAGGAGGTCTCTGATTGAGTGTCATTCCTCTGTTTATCGATGGAACTTCAAACATTACAGCTTCCTCTGTTTTAATAACATTCTCTTCCCAGGCAAAGGTAGTGATGATTTCTTCCCAGTCTTTGAGGCTTTTTTGGTTTTTGGTTTGGTGGTAATAGTGCTGGTTTATTGTTAGTGCTCTGTTTTGTTGGTTTTCTGAGATGCAGTCTCATTCTGTATCCCTGGCTGGCCTCAAACTCACTATGTTGAGAGAGATGACCTTGAACTGATTGCAGGTGTGTGCCACCTTGCCCAGTTTATGCCGTGCTAGGGACTGAGCCCAGGGCTCCGTGCATGTTAGGCAGGCACTCTACGAACTGAGCTACATCTCTAGTTCCCTCAAAGGTTTTGTGTTGTTGTTGTTCTTTCTTGTTTGTTTGTTTTGGTTTTTTGTTTTTTTTTTGAGACAGGGTCTCCATGTAGCCCCAGCTGTCCTGGAACTCACTGTGTAGACCAGCCTGGCCTTGATTAGGATAGAAAGACGACACTGGAAGAGGCATCGTTAGTCACTAGGAGAACTTTGACCTAATGAAGAAAGGAAACGCAGAAGGGTAGTGAGGACCCATTTACAGATCCCTCCTTGGATCTCTCACTCGGACCAACTCAACATTATAATTACACATGCTAAAGAATAGTTTATTCCTCTGCTTCCTGTGTCTGCTTGAAGATGTGAGCCTCTGCTTTCCACTGCTGTTCCACCACCTCCTGCCACCAGGCCAGCTGGGGCTACAGGGAGGCCCTGTCTCAAAAAACAAAGCAGAATAACAACAGAAAGAATATATCCTTGAAATTATTCTTGTGTCAATTAATAATAATATTAGCCATCAAAACAATCAATAAAGACTGGAGAAATGGCTCAGCAGTTAAGCACATGGGGTACTCTTTCAGAGGACTTAGGTTTGGTTCCCAGCATCCACATAGCGGTGTTACTGTCCGTAAAAACAGTTTCATAGGATAAGATACCTTCTTCTAGCCTCCGTGGGCATTGCAGGTAAGGGTACACTTACACACATGCATGTAAAACATTCATACACAGGACTTGGGGAAATGGCTCAGAGGTTAAAAGCACCTGCTGCCCTTGCAAGAGACTGGGGTTCGAATCTCAGCATTCATATGGTGGCTAACAACTCTAACTCCAGTACCAGGGAATCTGAGACCCTCTTCTGGCCTCTGTGGGCATTGCACACATGTGGGGCACTTATATACATGCAGACAAAACACTCATACACATAAAATAAAAATAAGAAATAAAATATTAAAATAATACACATACACATAAAATATAAATAAATACAACTTTAACAAAGTTTATTCAGTATTCCAGCAGTCACCACTAATTGATGTCAGTGAGTAACAACAACAACAAAAAACAAGAACATGATGGTGGGAAGGGCTGTAAGAGGGAGGTGTCCAAGAGAGGGGAGCAGGAATGGTGGATATGATCAAGATGCACCGCACTTATGTATGAAACTGACAAAAATAAAGAGTAGGGCTGGAGAGCTGGCTCAGCAGTTAAGAGCACGTTGCACTTGCAGAAGACCTGGGTTCAATTCCCAGCACCCACATCATAGCTAACAACCATCCACAACTCCAGTTCCAGGAGATCCGCACTATTTTCTGATATCCAAGGGCATTGCATGACAGTGCACTTACATACATGCAGGCAACACGCTCATATACATTAAACAAAAATAATAAAAATACTTTTAAAAAATAAAATAAAATTAAATAATAATAATAGTAGTAGTTGTCTCTTATTGAGTACTAACTCAGGTTCAAGCGCTTTACATGCAATTTATTTTCTTTCAATTCTCAGAACAATCCTGCGGGGAAAGTTGCATTAATGACTTTATCTTTATAAATGAAATCCTGAGAAACAGAAATGTTAATTTGTCCAAACTACCATGAATAATAAATCACAGAACTGGTATCAAGAATATTGTCTTGGGCTGGGGAGAAGTGCTTACTGTACAAGGTGGTGTGCGTCTGTGAATCCAGCGTTAGTGGGGCGGAGCAGAGATCGGAGTAGCCGAGAGGCTTGCTGGCCGGCCAGTCTAGTCGACCCATTGAGCTCTGGGTTTAAAGGAGAGACTCTGTCTCAAAAAATAAGGTGGAGAAGTAACTAAGGAAGACATCCTGATGTCCACCTCTGGTGTGCACGTGCGCCTTTGGGCATGTGCACACATAGGCACACATGCACGCAGACACACCCAACACAAAACACTGTGTTTGTAGACACACATAACCACTGTACTATAACCAAGAAAAGATCTGATTCCACTGTCACTTCCTAAGGTCAGTGACTCCAAGGTCTGATGGGAGAAGGAAGAGCTTTATCAGTGGCCAAAGGATGGAGGAGAAACTGCAGGGGAAACACCTTCTCAACTCCCAAGAGTTGAGTTTAGAAGTAAATAGATCCAGGAAAGGCATAATGATGGGGAAAGAGAGATTAATACCAGGAAAAATATTCAAGTCTTCTCTGTGAATAGGGGGAGATCTGCTAAGAATTCAGATACTGCTATTCTTCACTTCTTTTTTTTTAATATTTTATTTATTACTTTTTATTTTATGTGTATGAGTATATTGCACCCATGTCACGTAATGCCCTCAGAGGTCAGAAGAGGGCATCAGATCCCCTGGAACTGGAGTAAGGAACTGTTGTTAGCCCTGCTGGGATTTGAATCTGTGTCTTCTGCAGGAGCCAGTGCTCTTAACGGCTGGGCCACCTCTCCAGCCCCTCTTCGCTCCTTTTAAAGTCTGGTGCTTCCAGTCATAGCAGTGGGTAGATAACCAGTAGTCTTTATCCAAAATATTAAAATATCAAAGGAGACTAAGGATGTAGCTCAGTCAGTAGAGTGCTACCTCTAATACACATGAACCCTGGGTTCAGCCTCTAGCACCTCATAGAACCGGGCCTATGACACACACTTACACACTGGCACTTCAAGAGGCAGAAAAAGGATCAGAAATTCAAGGTTGTCCTCAGTTACATAGAGAGTTTGAGTCCAGCCTGGGCTAGAGACCTGTCTCAAAGAAACAAAACAAAACAAACAAACTCGAAGCTAGTATGTGGTTCAGTCACAAGCATGAGTACCTGAATTTGATCTCCAGCATCCACATAAAGCTGTGTAGAGTGCACCTGTCGTCTTAGCGCCAGGGAGGTGAGACAGGAGGATTCCAGGAGCTGTTCCAGTCAAGTTGGCTAGTCCTAGGTTCCGGGAGAGACACTGTCTCAAAAAATAAAAGAGAACAATTGTCGAACACACTCGATATTGACATCTGGCTTCTGTATGCATATGTATAACCCCCACCACACACATACATGCACATACACAC
Source organism: Eospalax fontanierii (assembly GCA_035773235.1). Taxonomy (NCBI): domain Eukaryota; kingdom Metazoa; phylum Chordata; class Mammalia; order Rodentia; family Spalacidae; genus Eospalax; species Eospalax fontanierii. The sequence continues at coordinate 29,930,452 of CM069553.1, read as the reverse complement.
AAAATAAAATTTAAAATATATTTAAAGGAGGACCAGCAGGGATGACTCAGTGAGTAAAGATGCTTGCTGCCAAGCCTGACGACCTAAGTTCAATTCCTGAAACCCACACAGTGGAAGGGAATCTCTGAAACCCACATGGTGATGCTGGTTTTCCAGGTATGCAGAAAGCAAGGGTTGTGGGGTCACAGAGGCTTCTGACAAGATTTCAAAGAGAGGTTTCAAAGCCAGGGAGTGTGGAACAAGGGTAATTCTTGGGGGTGGGGTAGCCCCTAAGAGGATAATTCATGAAGTGGGAATAAAACTAAAGTTGTAAGGAAGACCCAGGAATTTAGAGGTGTTGAGTAAAACCAGGCTAAGAGAGAGGATTTGTGGGCTGTAGCAGCAAGGCTTCATAAGCAGGTCTGTCCAAACCCTTTGAAGTTCACATTGTGCCACCACAAACCTTGGATGGCAAACTTGAAGCTACAGGGTTTAGTGTTTGCCTTGCTCGGTTGGTTCTTTTCTTTGGTCCTATCTTCTGTGTCTCTATTCCTCCCTTTTGGAATGGAAAAGTTTACCTTGTACCATTGGATATTAGACATATGTAGCTGCCTTTTTGAACTTTATAGGGCCTCACAGTCAAGGCTTAACCTTGCGTGTCAGAGGAGACTTTGAACTTGCACTTTAGAGAAATCCTCATTCTGTCAAGGCTTTGAGTACTGTTGGAAATGAACTAAGTGTACTTTGCACTATGAGATAGACATGAGTCTTTAGGGGCCAGAGGTAGAATTTTATGATATATATCATAAAAATATATACTCTCTTTATTTATCTATCTATATATCTATATATTATACAAATATACTATGTATATCTGTAGTCTCCAAAGGTTGCAGAGAGACTCATGTGTTGAAGGCTTACTTGCTTGAACCCTAGCTAATGGTGCTATTAAGAAGTGATTAGATCATAAGGAAGACAATTTATTGATGGGGTCATGGCAGAATGGACCATCAGGAGGTGAGGCCTAGTTGGGGAAAGTAGGTCACTGGAGGTCTGTTTTTGAAAGATAACTCTTGTCTCTGTATCCTCCTATCTCTTCTCTGCTTCCTGACCACAGTGAAGCGAGCAGCTTTGCTCTACTCTGCCTTCTCTACCACGATGTTCTGTCACCACAGATGCAGAGCAACGGGGCCAAGTACCGGAACCTCTGAAATTGTGAGCCAAAACGAACCTTTCCTCATTTTTTAAGTGAATTTTTTCAGGTATTTTGTTACAGCAACAAAAAGAAACAACAATCCTTTCATCCTGAAAGATCTGTTTATTCCTGCTCTTAATTGCTACTGCTTATCTAAGTGCGGTGAACTGTCTTAACCATTACGGATAAGCAAGGTGAAGGCCTTACTCTTTACATAGCTTAACAAACAAATAATAAGGGGCTGTAGAGATGGCTCAGTGATTAAAAGCATTGACTGCTCTTGCAGAGGACCTAGGTTCAAATCCCAACATCCACATTGTGGCTAACAACCGTCTGTAACTGTAGTTTGAAGGGATCTGACACCCTCTTCTGTCCTCCACAGGCATTGCACGATGTGGGTGAACTTGCACACATGCAGGCAATACACTCATACCATTTGAAAAAATAAAAAGAAAGGAAACTAGTAATAAACAAATGGACACATAAAATATTATGTGAAGCCTGGTGTGGTTGGTGGTGCACACCTTTAGACCCAGCACTCAGGTGGCAAGAACAGCCGGTGTTTTTACAGCTGAGCCATCTCTCCAGCCCCAAGTAGGTTTTTTTGACAGAGATCGTAATAGAGCTGTGAGCTTACAGACCCCCAGCTGCCCTTCTTAGCTCCCAAATCAGGCCACACCCCCTATGACATCTCTCAAGGTACAGCTGCAAAGAGCCCTTGCAACTCTTAGTGTTGAGCTGAGGGGAGAGCCTCACAGCTGCAAACAAGGCAGAAAAGTAAGACCTGTGAGGACTCTTATCTCATGCCCAACTCCCCTTACTTCTTGGGCCCAAGGCCTTGAGAGTTATGACCCTATTTTTTTTAAGCCTTTGGAGTACTCAATATTTTGGAGGTTTGCGCCACTGAGAGGCTGAACTTGGTCCTCTTCTTGAAATGCAGTTGACTAGTCAGGGATCACCTTAGAGATGAAGATGCTCAGAGGCCTGTCCTCCTCAGGTGTCAAATCCCCAACAAGAATCAGAAGCCTTGCTGAGTGTGATAATTTGGGGCAGACACTGGTCAACTCTGCTGTAGAATTGGTGGTATATTCTCTCAAGAGGAGGAATCCATGCAAAGGGCTCATAGGCAGAAAACTGCTGATTGGTCAGCATATCAGCTGTCCATCTCAGAGCAAACACATTTTCATTCAGCAAGCAAGCCTTGGCACCTCAAGCCTTGTCTCATTGCCAATTTTTTTTCTTCCTGTTTGCAATATGTAAACCTTTGAACCTAAGGCTTGAATTTAATCATTGGGTTCTGATTGGAGCTTTATCTTACCTTTAGCCGCTCAGAATAATTTTACCCTCTTCAAACTGCTCGAAATTATTATATCTAAGACATAAAACTACCCTTCAGGGCTGAGAGATGGCTCAGAGGTTAAGAGCACTGGCTGTTCTGGAGAAGGGACCTGGGTTCGATTCCCAGCACCCACATCACGACTAACAACCATCTGTAACTCCAGTTCCAGGGGAGTCTGATGCCCTCTTCTGACCTCCACATGCATTGCATGACAGGGGTGCACTTATATACATGCAGGCAATACATTCATATTCATAATTTTTAAGGGGTCTGGAGATATGGCTCTGTGGTTAAGAGCACTGGCTGTTACTGCAGAAGACCTGGGTTCAAATCCCAGCACCCACATGATGGCTAGCCACGATCTGTAACTTCAGCTCCAGGGGATCCCAAACCCTCTTCTGTTCTCCTCTGGCGTTGTACAACACCAGAGCACTTACACACATGCAGGCATAACACTCATACACATAAAAATATGAATAAACATTTTTAAATTAAAAAAATAAAACAAACCTACCTTCCAGTGGATAGAGATGGCTCTGAAGCTAAGATCACTTGCTTCTTTTACAGAGGACCTGAGTTTGGGTCTCAGCATTCAAGTCAGACATCAGACAAGCACCTATAACTCCAGCTCCAGGGGAATGCGATGCCCTTGGCCTCCAAGGGCACCTGCACTCATAAACACATACCCACACAGACATGCACACATACACATAATTTAAAATAAAATCATTTAAAAAACCTACTAACATAACATCTCTTTTTTTAAAAACAAAACACAGTTACTAAATTGATGTGAATTTATGATGATGTCATGAATTTATATCTGTATGGTCCTTTTTTTTTCTTTTTTTGGTCTTTTTTGAGACAGGTACTCCCTGCATCCCCATCTGACCTGGAACTCACTATATAGACCAGGATGGCCTCAATCTCATAGAGATCCACCTGCCTCTGCCTCCCGAGTGCTGGAATTAAATGTGTGCACCACTGCCAGAGGAGGCCAGAAGAGGGTATCAGACCCACTGGAACTGGAAGACAGATGATTGTTAGCCGCCATGTGGGGTGCTGGGATTTGAACCTGGGTCCTCTGCAAGAGCATCCGGTGCTCCTAACCGCCGGACCGTCTCTTCAGCCCCCTCTGTAGTATCTTTTTATAAACAGAAGTGATGGTTGTAAGCCATGCAAATACCTGGGGGGGAAAGCATTCTAGGTGGAAGAAACTTTGCAGATCTTGAGGTGCAATTCCTTTTGGTGGGCTCAGGGGACAGCTGGATCCAGTGTGCTGGAGCCCAGTAAATGAGAGGGATAAAAAGAGGTGCGCCCAAGATGTGAGGCTGATAAAGTAGGGCCAGGCAGGTCATCATCAGGATATTGAATTTATTCTGAGGGTGACAGGACTTGATTGGAAAGTTAAGAGGAAGTAGTGACACACTCTGATTCCCATTCTCCTGTCTTCCTTCTTTCTTCCTCTCTCCCTTCCTTCCTTCCTTCCTTCCTTCCTTCTTTCCTTCCTTCCTTCCTGTTACAAGGTCTTGCTGTGTAGGCCAGGTTAGCCTTAAACTCTTAAATTTCTTGCTTTATTCTTCTGAGTGCTGGAATTACAGGAATCATGGAAATTACATAGTATCGTGCATTACCTGGCTTGATTTTTTTAATTTTTTAAAAAATATTTTTAATTACACTTTAAAAACTTTATATTTCGTATGTGTCAGGGAGTGTGTTCATGCCACCACATGCATGTGGAGGTGAGAGGACAACTTGCAGGAGTTAGTTCTTTCCTTTCACTATGTGGATCCCAGTGCTCAAATGAAGGTCATTAGGTTTGAGTCAGATCCTGTGGAACTGGAATTAAGGACAGGTGTTAGCTGCCATGTAGGTGCTGGGAACTGAACCTGCTTTCTTTGGAGGAACACTAAGTGCTCTTAACTGCCGAGCTGAGCTCTAGTCATGTCTTTCAGAACTTTTATGTATAGAATCATCCTCCTCAAATAAGGATTCTTGGACTTTGTCCTTTCCAATTTGTCTCCCTTCTATCTCCTTCCCTTGTCTCATTGATCTAACTAAACGTCAAGCACCTCAAGACTAACCATAGCTACACCATGCCCCAGCTAAACCCAGTAGTTAAAGCTAGAAACAGTTAACTCAAAGTATGGGAATGGAAAAGTTTGACCAAGGTATGGGTTTGAGAAAAGGTCAGCACCCACAAAGTTACTATGGCGAACCACAGATTTATGACTTCTGTACTTTCTGCTTTGCTTGCTCTTGTAGAATAGGAACTGTTTGAGGGGCTTGCCACCCCTAAGTTTTGGGAACTTGAACTTTTCACCCTAGATTTGTTTTTTCCTTTCCTTCTGGAAACAAGGCTGACTCTGAGAAAAACCTGTGCTATACTTGGGACAAATTTGCCCTGTGTGGTCGCTGGTCGGCTCTAGACTTTTTTTTTTTGGCAATATCTCATATCTGAGTGGTCTTCTCTGGTGAAATACCTCACAACAATATTGAACAGGAATGACACATATTAGGACATCCAGCAAGTCTCAACAAATTTAAGAAAATCCTGCATTCTACCTGACTACAGAGGAAATAAAGCTGAAAAGCAGCAAAAATAGAAATGGTGACCAGTATACAAACTCATGGAAAATAAGCAACATGCTACTGAATAAAAATTTTGTCAAAGTCTTCATCAGGAAGAAAGAGTGTAAATTCCTGGAACTGAACAAAAATGAAAGCACAACATACCAAGACAGTCTTAAGAGGAGAGAGTACTTATCCCCGAGTGGGACACCTGTATCAAACCCTTGCCTCCCAAGGCTCAGGGGTCCTATTAAGTTCAAACCAGACAAAATCCCAACATAGAGGCGCCAGAGAGATGGCTCAGCAAGAGTCCTGGCTGAGGAACTAACTGTTGGCAGTTGATAGTTCCTGGGAGAGGAAGAGTCCGTTTTCTCTAAGAGTTTGACTCTGGGTGGGTTGACCAGGCTTCAGGAGATGGACCCACACTGAAGGACATTTGAGGATAAAAATTAGACTCGACAGGACTTAAAAAAATAATAATAGAGGGTGTGAAATCAGGCAGAGGGTACTAAGGGGCTGCAGGTAGGGGAAGGAGTCTGAATATTACAGAAATATGTTCTATGAATAAAAATATTAAAGAAAAATTAAATAAAAATATAAAATAATTCCATCAAAAAATAGTTCTGTCAGTCGTATCCCATCTCGCCCACTCACGCTTCTGAGCGTTAGAGCATTTTAAAGCAAAGTCTCAACCATCGTATCCCATAAGTATTTGCCAGTTGAAAAGAAATGCCAGGGCCAGGTACGATGGATTAAGAATGTGTGATCAAGCTGGGCCTGGTGGCGCACACCTTAGTCCCAGCACTTGGAGGCAGAAGCAGGTAGATCTCTGGGAGACTGAGACCAGCCTGGTCTACATAGTAAATTGCAGGTTAGCTGGGGCTACAGGGAGATTCTCTCTCTCTCTGCGTCCCCCTCACCCACACACACAAAGAATGAGTGATCAAACATGCCAACTATATGGCTAGAGAGATAGTTCAGTGGTTAAGAGCACTGGCTTCACTTACAGAGGGCCCAAGTTCTGTTTCCAGCATCCACAACTGTCAATAACTCCAGTTCTAGGGGATCTGACATCCTTTTCTGGCCTGCACAAGCATTGCACACACAGGTGCACCTACATATATGCAAGCAAAATACTCATACACAGAAAATAATAAATAAAATTAATTTTTAAAAATGTATGTGTGTCTGTGTACATGGAGGCCAGAAGGGGGTATCAGATCCCCAGGAACTGGAATCACAGGTAGTACTGGGAACCAAACTTGGGTCCTCTAGAAGAGCAGCAAGCACTCCTAACCTAGGTCCTGCACAAGAGCAGCCAGCACTCTTAACTACTAAGCCATCTCTCCAGGACCACAAACATGTTTTAAAAGAATCTGTAACAACAACAAAAAATCATTCAGGCATGGTGGTGCACGCCTTTAATTCCAACACTTGGAGGCAGAAGCAAATGGATCTTTGTGAGATGGAGACCAGTCTGGTCTACACAGTGAGTTACAGTCCAGCAGGGGCTGCAGGGAGTCCCTGTCTCAAAAAAAAAAAATAATAATAATAAAAACAAGATAAAATAAAATCACCTTGGAGGGCTGGTAAAGTGCCTGCTTAGCATTCATGAAGCTGTGAATTTGATCTCCAGTGCTTAATAAATCAGACAGGATGGCACAGGCCTGTAATCCCAGGGCTCAGGAGATGGATGTAGGAGCATCCAAAGTTCGAGGTCGTCTTTGAACTTGAGGCCAGCCTGGGATACACGAGACAGTGTCTGAAACGAACTTGGATTTAGAAATATGCCATTCACTAGAGACTTTGATGAACATAGTTTTGAATGGAGTCATAAGCATGAGTTTGATTAAAGTGGGTTCAAGGGAAAAATGAGTGGCGAGCCAAAATCAGCATCCAACTTTGTAAGAGGTTTTTTTTTTTTTGTCTATAAAGGGAAACTGACAAATAGAGTCATAACTAGTAGAAAGTGTAACATTCCAAGGAATCCACTTCCTTATTTTTTATTGTGCTAAATATACAACATTAAATTGTCCTAGAATTACAAACAGAAGCTACCACACACTGGTCCAAATTTATCTTAACCATATGTGTGTGTGGGTACGCATGTGTATGTGTGTTTGCTGTGCAAATGTGTGTAGTATATGTGCAGGAGTCCTTGCATGCAGAGGCCAAAGGATGACATCAGGTTTCCACCTGATGTGTCTCCATCTTATTCCCTTGGGAAAGGGTCTCACAGAATTTAGAACCAGGCTGGTGTCCAGCACGCAGGAACAGTCCTAGCTCCCCACCCCTCACGTTGGGATATAGGTGCTTTCCGGCCAGGTACAGCTTTTTCTGTTGTTTGTTCTTTTGAGACAGGGTCTCCCTGGAGCTCCAGCTGTCTTGGAACTTCCTATGTAAAACAGGCTGGCCTTGAACTCACAGAGATCCCCCTGCCTCTGCCTCACGAGTGCTGGGATTTAAAAATGAGCACCACCATACCTGGCCCCACATTCAGCTTTTTATGTGGGGTCTAGGTATTTGAAGGTCCTCATGCTTGCACAAGAAGTACTGTTATCCAGTGAGCCGTCTCTCCAGCCTGTCTTAACCTGGTTGGTCTGGAACTCCCTGTGTAGACCAGACTGGCCTTAAACTCATAGAAATTCTTCTCCATTTCTGACTACTGAATGTTGAGATAAAGGGTGTGTGTCACCATACTTGGCTTATCTTAACCATTTTTAAGTGTACTGTTCAGTGGTATTGAATCAATGTTGTACATTTATTGCAAAACTCAGGCTGGGCCTGGTAGCGCACATCTTTGATCCCAGCAGGTGCAGTGCATACATGCAGGCAATAAGTACACTGTACCCACTAAGAAGTAACTCCTCATTCTCTGTGATGGTTAGTAGATTGTTAACTTGACAGGGTCTCAAATCAGCTAGGAGACAAACCTCTGGACCCGTTTGTGAGTTTCGGGATTGAATATATTGCGATAGGAAGATTCCCCCCCAAAGTGTGGGAGGTAGTGTCTCACGGGCTGGGTTCCTGGACTGAGTGAAAAGGAAAAAGCAAGCTGAGCATTCCTCTCTCCGCTTCCTGGCTGTGGACGCGTGTTGCCTCACATTCCAGGACTTCCCCATCATGAAGGACTGTATGTGCTTCACACCATGAACCAAAATAAATCCTTCTTGTTTAAGCTGTCAGGTATTTTTAGTCAAGCAATGAGAAAAGTAGCTACTTTGCCCTCTCTCCCTGACAACCACCATTCTATTTTTGTCTCAGGGAGTTTGAATGCTATTATATTTCATATAAATAGAATCAAAAAAGCAACCATAACTGGCTTATTTCACTTAGCATGATGTCCTGAAGATTTGTCTGTCTTGGGCCTGGAGAGATGGCTCAGCAGTTAAGAGCATTTGATGCTCTTGTAGAGGACCCAGGTTTGGTTCCCAGGACCCACATGGCAACTCATAACCATTGTAACTCCAGTTCCAGGGGTTCCAGGGGCTTGGATGACCTCTGTTGGCTTCCTTGAGCACCAGACACATGTGGTACACATACATCTAAGCAGGCAAAACATTCATGCCTATAAAAAAAAAAGCCTTAAAAAAAAGAGATTTGTCCATGTTGCAGTGTATGTCAAAATTTCCTTCCTTGGGGCTGGAGAGATGGCTCAGCAGATAAGAGCACTGGCTGCTCTTGCAGAGGACCTGAGTTCAGTTCCCAGCACCCACATGGTCGCTAGCAACCATCTCTAACTCCAGCTCCAGGGGATCTGATACCATCTTCTGATCTCCTCAGGCATTGCATAACATGTAAAAGTGCATGTAAAAATCAGATAAAAATAATACAAATAAAAATATACGAAATTTCCTTCCTGACCAAGGCTGAGTGATATTCTTTTGTGTGTCCATGCCACATTTGATGTAGCCCTTCTTTCTTGGGTGGACCTTGGATTGTATCCACCTTTTATAAATAATGCTTCTAGGCATGTGCATGTCTAAATATCTCTTTTTAAAATCCTTCATTATTTATTTATTTATTTATTTATTTATGTGTATGTGTATATTGCTTGCATGGATATAAGTGTACTCGTATGGTGCAATGCTGGTGGAGGTCAGAAGAGGACGTTGGGTCCTCTGGACCCACCTGCCATGTGGGTTCTGGGAACCAAACCTGGGTCCTCTGCAAGAGTAGCCGGTGCTCTTAACCACTCAGCCATCTCTCCAGCCCCGTATCCCTACGTAGTTCTTAAACACCCTGCTCTCAGTTCTTTTTGAGCGTATGCCCAGAAGTAGAAGTGCTGAATCATATGGTAATCCTAGTTTTAATTTTTTGAGGAAGTAGCATATTGTCTTCCACATTCCATCCTTAGCAGTAGGCAAAGTTGCAGTTTCTCCACATGCTCACCAACACTTTTTTATAGCAGGCTTTGTGAAGTACTGTAGATTATGTATGTCTTTGCCCCAGTTTCTGAATCAGAGTTCCTGCAACTTATGTAGATAAGAGAATCACTGATTCAGTGGGCTTTGTCCCCACTTTCTCACACAGATATCCTCAGACCTTTCTAATTTCTATACCAATAGAAGTACTGACCAAGAATTCCTAAGTTATTTGGAATTTCTAGTAATGGAAGCAGTTTGGTGTCTAATGAGATGACTCTTGATGGATGAGGAATGGTCACTAGAAAGACCAGTTCATGATTAGAAATGTGGAACTTTCGTCCTACTCTGATTCTTCAGAAAGTAAAGAAGGAGGAGAGTAAGTTAATATCATCAAAAAATCAAGAACTGGGGCTGGAAAGATGCTCAGTTGTTAAGAACACTGGCTGCTCTTGCAGAGGACCCGAGTTCGAGTCCCAGCACCTACATGGCAGCTAACAATCATCCATAACTCCAGTTCTAGAGGATCTGAACTCCAAGGGCATTCCACAACATGGATGCACTTATGTACATGCAGGCAATACACTCATACACATAAAATAAAATAAAATTTAAAAATCCCACTCAAGAGGCAGAGGCAGGCAGATCTCTGGGAGTTCAAGGCCAGCCTAGTCTACATATCAGGTTCCATGGAGCTGGGGCTACAGGGAAACACTGTCTCAAAAGAAAAAAAAAAAATCCAAGGACTCCATGTGGGGCAACTCATCGTGAATTCAAACCTGGGTTCCATCTCCAACACCACAGGAAAAAGCAACAAGTAGGCCTGGGCTCATGGTTATACTCCCTCTGCAGGGCAGTGGAGCAGAAGGATTCCTGGAGCTCACTGTTCACCAGCTTAGCACAGATGAGTCCCAGGTCCCAGTGAGAGAACTTGTCTCAAAGCACAAGGTATATGGCTCCTCAGGAACAAAACCTGAGGGTGACCTCTGTCCTCCACACACATGTACCTGCCCATGTACAAATGCACACACAATGCATTTATACACAGACAAAGACACACACACACACACACACACACACACAAATCCAGGAACTATAGATACCAGAGAGCTCATTTTATTAATTAATGAATTTTATTTTATGTGTATGAGTGTATGTAAGTGTATGTAAGCCTGCATGTATGTAAGCATACTCATGTCATGCAATGCCCATAGAGGCCAGAAGGTGGCATCAGATCCTCTGGAACTGAAGTTACAGATGGTTGTTAACTACCACTTGGATGCTGGGAACTGAACCCAGGTCATCTGCAAGAGTGGCCAGTGCTCTTAACTGCTGAGCCATCCCTCCACCCCATTCCCAGAGTTTCTGGAATGTTCACATGTAGAGATGCCAGAGTTTAGTGGACCAAGAGAGATCCACATCTTCCTATATACCTTGTCTTAAGAGGGTCTTCCTTGAGTGTTCATCTATTCTTTATAATGAACTAGTAAACAAGTAAACTGTTTTATATACTACTGTAGCAGATAATGGAGCCCAAAGAAAGAGTCAGCAGAACGCTGTTTCATAGCCAGTTGGACAGGAGCTTCAGAGGCCCAGAACTTTCAGGTATTTGATTAATATTTATATATCTTCTTTGGGATCCTTAGAAGTTGAACCCACCTCCATCTCGAGGCTGCTTTTCCTTTTCTTTTTAAAATACTTTATTTATTTATTTTTAAATTTTATGTGTTTGAGTGTATTGCCTGCATTTGTGTAAGTGCCCCAGTATCGCGCAATGCTCTCAGAGGTCAGAAGAGGGCGTTGGATCCCTGGAACTGGAGTTATGGACAGTTGTTAGTCACCATGTGGGTGCTAGGAACAGAACCTGGCTCCTCTGCAAGAGCAGTCAGTGCTCTTAATGGCTGAGCCATCTCTCCAGCCCCTTTCTATTTCTTTTTTGAGACCGGATTTCACTATGTAGCCCTGGCTGGCCTGGAACTTGCTATGTAGACCACATTCATTGGGACCTCACAGAGATCCACCTACCTCAGTCTCCCAAATGCTAGGAATACAGGTGTGGTTCTCAATTTCTATTTCTAACTAGGTGTTCTTGGTTCGATCCTCTGCCCTGGAACACATGCGCCGGGGGCTTTCTCTGTCTCTCTGACCTCCATGCTTAACTTAAAAAGCATAACTTTTCTATTCACCTGGCAGGGAAGATATCATCATCAAAATGGTGGTTTTCCCAGAGGGACTCATCCATTGCACTCTGGATTTCTCACCCAGGGGTGAGAATGCTCACCCCTGCATTTCTCCAAATGACAGAAACTCAACTGTATAATTTATGGTAATTAGAGACCTGTGTTTGTGTTCTCTCAAATTAAACAAACAAGCAAACAGAAGTATCGCTTTCCCTCCATTTCCCCTTCTGGCAGTTGCTGAGATTTTCAGCTTGTCTGTCCTATCATTTCAACTTTTAATAAACATTTTTAAATGTATATTTATTATTAGTGTGTGTCTGTCACAATGTGTGTGGAGGTCAGAGGACAACCTTCAGGATTTGGTCCTGTCCTTCTACTGTGGGCCCTCGGGATGGAACTCAGGTTTTCAGGCTTGTATGACAAACTCTTTTAACCTGCTGAGCCACCTCGCAGGCTCTTATAGGTTCTTCTGTCTTCTCTAGAGAAATATCAATTGAGGCCTTTGACTTTTTTTTTTTTACTGTGAATTTATGAGTTTAATTCTCTGCTAAATCAGCAGATGGAGAGATGTAGTAAATAAACAAAAACATGATTTGTAAACTTAGGAGAAAGGCAGGCACTTTTAGAAAGAGTTTACGTTTAGATATTCAGTAAGTTGGACTTTTTTTTCTTTAGAGACAGAGTCTTATTGTGTGTAGCCCTGGCTGGCCTGGAACTCCCTATGTAAACCCAACTAGCTTCAGACTGCCTCTCTTTCCTGAGAATTACAGACATGGACACTTGATGCCTGGTTCCAAATTGCCTTTTCAACATCATTTGATCTTTTTCATATTTCTTTAACTGTTAAAATGTTCCTTGAGAAATACTAAAATTGTATTTTAGAACTTAGCTTAAATATTAGAGTTTTCTAAGTTGCTCTAGGCCCTCCCTTTAAAATGTATATCTTCTTCTTTAAGCTTTATTATACTTATTATTATTGCATGTGGTTTGTACACGATGTGTGTGAGTGTGGGTGTGTGGAGATCAGAGGTCAGAGGACAATTTCGTGGAGTCAGGTCTCTTCTTCCATCTTTCATGGGTTCACTGGGATTACACTCAGGTCATCAGGCGAGCCCAGCAAGGTCCTCTCCCTGCTGAACTATCCTGCTGGCACTAAAATGTGTATCTTTTCATAAAGTTATTATTCTACAAAGTATTCTGGAGAGGGTCTGAGGGTGGGCTCAATAGGACAGCACGTTCAAGGCCCTGTGTACACACCCTAACACTCCCCGAAACAGATAATCTGGGGAACCAATGACAAAAGATCTACAGCTTCTTCTTCACATTCTTCACAGTGGTGTATCCGTTGAGTAAGACATAGTTCTTATTTCCTTCAGATACAGCTCACAGCAGCTCATTTTACAACAGCTGTCTACAGTCTGTACTTTATTACTGACTATACCTGAGAAAAGTCATTCTCTGAGTTATATATTTTTTTGTTTTTATTTGTTTGAGACAGAGTCTCCTATAGCCCCAGCTGGCCTATGTAGACTAGGCCTTGATCTCAGAGATCTGCCTGCCTTTGCCTCTGCCTCTGTCTCTGCTGGGATGAAAAATGCCACTACTCAGATGTGATATATACATTGACCAATTCTTGTCTCTGAATGTCTTCCTTCTCCTGATCCTCTGTTTTCTTATCTACTTTCTGTTTAGTTCTGTTATTGAGAGTAGGATATTGAAGTCTCTAATTCTTCTCATGGACAGAGGCCTTACTATGTTGTTTGCCTAGGTTGGCCCCTGACTCCTAGACTCAAATAAGTCATACTTCAGCCTCAGAAGAAGGCGTTGGATCCCCTGGAACTGGAGTTACAGACAGCTGTTAGCTGCCATGTGGGTGCTGGAATTGAACCCCAGTCCTCTGCAAGAGCAGTCAGTGCTCTTAACCACTGAGCCATCTCTTCAGCCCATAGAGAGATGCATTTTTAAGGTGAGAGAAATCACATGTTTATGATGTTCAGGGAAACGATCAAGTAGCAGCATACTTCAGCTGGACATATAGGTATGCTCTAATGAGCATGACTAAAGTCTCCACTCACTGCTGTAGAGGTACCCATTCTAGGGGAAGATTTGTTTTTGAGACAGGGTCTCACTCTGTAGCCTGGTTAGTCTGGAACTCTCTATGTAGACCCAGGCTGGCCTTGAACTCACAGAGATCCACTTCCCTTTGCCTCCTGAGTGCTGTCATTAAAAGAATGCATCAAAACACCCTGCTAGAGAGATGCATTTTCTGTTATTTTTATTTTGTGTGCACGAGTGCATCACCCGCATGTGTGTAAATGCACCTGTTGTGCAGTGCCCAAGGAGATCAGAAGAAGGCGTTGGATCCCCTGGAACTGGAGTTACGGACAGTTGTTAGCTGCCCTGTGGGTGCTGGGAATTGAACCCCAGTCCTCTGCAAGGTCAGTCAGTGCTCTTAACCACTGAGCCATCTCTTCAGCCCAAAGAGAGATGCGTTTTTAAGGTGTAAGAGATCACATGTCTGTGATGTTCAGGGAAACGATCAAGTAGCAGGAACAGTCTAGTGATGTGGAAGTGAGAGGGAGTTAGGTGAAGAAGTAAGCCCTTGGGGAGGTGAGAGGAAGCGAGGTCCAAGGTCTTAGATGGTTTCCGTCAATAGCCATAGGGAGTTATTTTTTTCTCCCAGTACCGGGGATCAAACTCAGCACCCTGTGCATGCTAAGTAAGTGCTCACCATACCACCAGCCCACCATAGGAAATCTGAAGACCTATGCTCTTAGGTCAGGTTTTAGGGCAGAGTCGTGCCCCCTGCACTTGCTTATTAGTGCATGTCCCAGGGAATGGGTATCTTTGCACAAGGAAGAACCGGGGCTTGCCACAGAGAAAGAACTCTATAACTAAGGAAGATAATCAGGATGTAGCTTATCTGTTGAGGAATTTACACCTGTTCGGTCAGTTGTGCTGTAAGCAGTTCTTTTGACTAACTTTGGTTATGCAAAGATGTGAATTCTCTAAGAATTACCAACAAAGTTGAGTTGACCAAATATTTCAACATAGAGAAGGAAAAATTTCCCCTCATCACACTCACTCTGTCCAGAGACATGAACTCCTAAGCCCAGGGTGGAGCACACTTCAGTGTACATTTGACCATAGTGATAGAGTCTGGTGCGTATGAAGCAAGCATGTGCTCCAATCCAATTCAATCACATTTTTTAGTAAATACTTAACTAAAGGTTTCTTTCCTGAAAGATAGGAGAGAAAATACTATACCCACAGCTATGCACACCAGTCATGGGACCACAAAAGAAAGTCAGTGTAATAGATCACAGAGCTATTTTCTAATGAAAATAAATTAGGTCCTTATCGACCTGCTGAATTAAGTCTTCCCAGAAGGTCAAATGTCAAGTTTCAGTACAGCTCTGATATTTTTTAGTTATGTGAAATAGTAAATTCTGCTTATTTATGTATCCATTTTATTTATTTATTTGTTTATTTATTTGGACCTGAGCATGCCACACACAGTATATATGTGGAGGTCAGAGGACAACTTTCAAGAGCTGATTCTCTCTTCTCACCATATAGGTTTCAGGGATCGAACTGAGGTCAGTAGGCTTCGCAGCACGTGCCTTTACCCACAGACCCATCTTGCCAGTCCAGATCTCTTTTTTCTTTTTTGTTGAGACAGGGTCTCACTTTGTAGCCCTGGCTAGCCTAGAACTCACTCTGTAGACCAGGCTGGCCTTGAATTCACAGAGATCCACCTACCTCTGCCTCTGGAAGGCTGAGATTAAAGGTGTTCGCCACCGCACCTAGCTCTGCAAAACCAACTTTTTATTTTTTATGTTTTATTTTTGATATGGGATATCATTGTGTAGTCCAAGCTAGCCCAGAACTTGTGATCCTCCTGTCTTAAAGTCCCGAGGGTTGAGATTATAGGTGTACACTACTATATCCTGGTAATAAATTATCTTTATTAATTCAACCACTTTGCATTGGATTTTCTTTTATAGACAGAAACGTTGGAACTGAAACACAGAAAAAGGCACAGACCATTTCTGGGCTATGCATTCAATGAAGAAATGTTTATCATACTGTGTCAAGCATGCACTCTGCAAATAACTTAGCACAATGTCTTCACCGCCTCGACCCCCTCTGAGTGCCCTGGCACCCTCCCCTTGCGGGCTTCTTGGGTCTTCTGCTCTTTGCTGTGAGCCCCAGGGCTTTGGGTTTCTTAGAACTGCCATCTCCTGACTTCACTATTCAGGAACTTCACTAGCCAATTTTGTTTAAAAATAGGTTTATTTTCCCAATTTTCATTATCTTGGTCATTGTGTTGAGAAAGCAGAAGTCACTCCAGAAAGCTCAAATAGAAAGGAATTTATTTCAGAGAAATTGTTTTTACAGTAGCTTTACAGAGGCTGCAGGACTGAAAGTCAAAGAAAGTTATTCTTTACCCTTAGATTTGACACTAGCTTTCAATGAATCAAAAATTTTCAGAATTGCATGGATCATTATTATTTGCAATGTCTGTATGGGTGATTCATAGAGACTTGGAAGCCACTGCAAAACCCCTACTTCTGTTCAAGGGCCAATCACATGTGTCTTCTTCGGCTCTTTTGCTTCCCCAAATCTCGTCTGAGATGCCTTTCATCAGTGGGCACTAAGCCACACCCTACCAGTAAGGAAGTCTGGAAAGGAGATCCAAAATTCCCAGTTCTGGTGATATGGGAGAACAGAGAAAGTGTTAAATGGTATGCATTACCAATACGCACGTGGCACAAGCAGTCGCCAAAAGAATAAACCGACCCCGCCCCCTCCCTGTCGTTTACCCTTAGCTCAGGTTAGTCTTGAACTTGTGATCCTCCTGCTTCAGCCCCCAACTTCTGGGATTATTGGTGTGCAATACAACACTTGGCTTGCCATTTTCTTTTCTTTTTTTTTTTATGTGTTTGTGTGTCTGTATTCAGGTGCCTGTGAGGGTCAGAAGAGGGCATCAGATCCCCTGGTCCTAGAGTTACATACATTTATAAAGCTACCTCATGTGAGTCTTGGGATTAAACTCTGGTCCTCTGCAAGAGCAACAAGTGCTCTTAACCACTAAGCTATCTCTTCAGTCTTGCTGTTGTTGTTGTTGAGACAGGAGCTCACTATGTAGCCCTGATTAGCCTGGGCTCATGGAGATCTGCCTACCTCTGCCTCTCTGGTGCTGGGGTTAATGGGGTGTGCCACCATGCACAGCACCATTTTCTTTTTATGTTAACCATCTCCGATAGTTTGTTACACATATTATTATGAATAGTATATACTCATCTGAGGAGCAGACAGAAGCCAAGCAAGGTCAGCGTGAGAAGTGAGAAGGAAGAAATATCAGACTGCACTGGAGACTAAATTCAGAGTCCACACATGTGGCCCCGCAGACCACATCACAGATTTTATTCTGTGTGTGTGTGTGTGTGTGTGTATACCTTTAATCCCAACACTTGGGAGACAGAAGCAGGCGAATCTCTCTGAGTTTGAGGCTAGTCTGGTCTACACAGTGAGTTCCAGGGACACACAGTGAGACCCTACATCAAACAAAAGAAAACAAAACCATACTTTCGCAGCCATTGTCTTCCGAGTTCTATGGGAAGTGGGCTTAGTGGCTCACACTTGCAATCTCAGCACTCAGGAGGCTGAGGCAGGAGGACTGAGAACTGCCTCCAGCTCAAGGTCAACTTGGGTTATGTAATGAATTTCAGGCCAACTTTGGCTATATGGTGAAACTGTCTCAAAGCAACAGTAACAAAAGGGGCAGGCTGAGGGATGATTCAGTCAGTAGAGCGCTTGAATCCCCAGCAACAATGAAAAGCCAGATGTGGTGGTGCCGTGTCTGTAATCTCAGCACTGGGGAGGGGGACAGGAGGACGTTTGGGACTTGATGATGAGCCAGCATATCCTAGTCCCTGAGCTCAGGTTCCAGTGGAAAACCCTATCTCAGAAACAAAGTAGATGGCTCCTGCACACTCAGGTTTGACCTCTATCCTCCACAGATGTGTACACATATCTGTACCCCTACTCTGGAACTGCAGTTAGGGACAGTTGTCAGCTACCATGTGAATGCTGGGATTCGAACCTGGGTCCTCTGTGAACGTTGCAGGTGCTCTTAATGGCTGAGTCATCTCTCCAACCCCTTATTTTATTTTTAAGTTTGTGTGTGTGTTACCCTTACATGTAACACACACACGTACAAGAAGAGAAAGAAAAAAGAATAAATGATATACTCAGACACTTGATAAAGACAGTATGAAGCTGGAGAGATGGCTTAGCAGTTGAAAACACTGGCTGCTCCTGCAGAGGACCTGGGCTCGGTTCCCAGCACCCACATGGCAGCTAACAACCATCTGTTACTCCAATCCGACACCATCTTCTGACTTCTGTGGGCATTTCGAGAACTGGGTGCCCTTACACACATGCAGACAATACACTCATACACATGGAATAAAAATATGAGTGAAATATTTTTTAAAAAAGACAAAAAGGATAGATTTTACTCTGTGCTATTGCAGTAGGGGAGAGAGATTTGGTAAAACTAAGCTCAACTCTGAATACAAATAAAACAGCTGCATGTGACTGAGGTCTATAAGCGAAAGCAGAGTAAGGGGCCAGTGGATAATTTCTTTTGTTTGTGTTGTTTTTTGTTTCGAGACAAGATCTGCCTGTAGCCCCAGTTGGCCCAGAACTTGATCCATCTGGCCTCAATCTCACAGAGATCTGTCTGCCTCTGTCTAAAGGCATGCACCATCACGCTCAACCAAGATTTTTTTTTAAGATAGTATCATGTATGTAAGACTGGCCTCGAACTTGCTATATGGCTGAGCATGACTTTGAACTTCTAAGCTTCCTGCCTCCACCTCCTTAGTGATGAGTTTATAGACATGTACCACCATGCCTGGTTCAGAAAAATTACTAAGAGCAGACATTAACTGGGAGGGGTAGTGCGTGCCTTTAATCTCAGCCCTTGGAGGTGGAGGCAGAGGCAGGTGGCTCTCAATGAGTTTGAGGTTTCCCTGGTGAGTTCCAAGCCAGCCAGGGCTACATAGTGAGACCCTTCCTGAAAAAAATAAAATAAAAAAGGAGGGGGACTGACTAGAGAGACGGCTTAGCAGTTAAGAGCACCTACTACTTTTCCAGAGGACCTGACTTCGTTTCCCAGCACCCATGTCTGAATAGCTCACAACTGCTTGTAGCTCCAGCTCCAGGGGATCCAATTTCTTCTTCTGGCATCCAAGGGCATCTACACTTAGGTATAAAATAAACTTTTTAAAAAAGACCTCAATGGTAAGGGGATTCCTGGTAAACTGGCCTAGCAGGATTTTTCTTTGTTTGTTTCCTTGTTAACTTCATACATATATACAATGCATTTTGGTCATGTCACCTTGTCTCACTCCTCCTGGCCCCCTCTGGGTGCATATCCCTTCCACCTTCATGTCTTTTTATAACCCACTGAGTCCATTTAGTGCTGCCTACATGAGCCTGGGCAACCAACCTACCAGCAACCACCCTGAAATTTAAAAACACCTCCCTCCACCAGTGGCCATCCATTGCCAGTAGCTCCTCAACTCGAGGTGAGGCCTCATGAGCACCCATTCAGGAATCATTGGCTAGCTTGGTCTTGTGCGGGTCTTATGCAGCCAGTGTGAGTTCAAGAGCATACCACCCATGCTGTGCTTAGAAGACCGCATTTCATAGCACTCCCCCATCCTTTGGCTCTTACGTTCTTTTCCACTCCTTCTTCCTCAGTGTTTCCTGAACCTTGTGGGGTTGGTACAGATGTCTCATTTAGAGCCGAGCACTTTGGCTAGTTTTGAGTCTCTGCATTGACTTCTGTCCTCTCAGACAGAAACTTCTCTGGCCAAGGTTGAGAGCAGCACTCATCCATGGGAATAAGCACAAATGTTTAGAAGCCAGTTTGACAACATGTCTCCTTAGCAAAATAACAGTAGTAAGTTCCCCACCTGAGGACTGTGACTGCCCCTCTCTTGGGCTTTTGACCAGGTTTGCAGTACCATTAACAGGATTCTTCCCAAAGATAGACCAAGGTCTTAAATGTTGAGGATAGGAAGGAGGAGCATGGCCACATGTTATCACTCACTAAACTGACAGTATGATTCTTGCTCTAAAATTGGGCAAAGGGTTGGAGGTATATCTCAATGGTACAGTTCTTGCCTAGAATACTCAAGCCTCACAAATAAATAAAATAGGATTGAGGATGTAGGCTAGTTGGTACAGTGTTTGCTTAGCATGCACAAAGTGCTGGGCTCAAAGCCCGAAGGAGGAGAGAAAGCTGCTTCTCAGACCAATAATATTATTCTATTTAGTCAGTGAAATTTTCTAATTCTATTGAAAACTCAGTACCTGACACTCTCTTGATGATCAATAAGTATGTGGGTTTTTGTTTGTTTGAAACAGTCTCATGTAGCCCAGGTTGGGCTCAAGCTCACTATGTGGCTAAGGATGATCTTGAACGTCTGACCTTCTTGCCTCTACTTTTGGAGTTCTGGGATTACAGGTGGGCACCTCCATACCCTGTTTATATGGAGCTAGGAATAGAAACTTAGGCCTTTGTGCATACTAAGCAAGCACTTTACCAATAAATATAGATATTTTTGTTTTGTTTTGAGACTGGGTCTTATGTAGTCCAGTTGTTCTTGAACTCACTATGTAGCTGAGGATGACCTTGAACTTTTTTTTAATGTTTTATTCTTTTTATTTTATGTGTTTGAGTGTTTTACCTGCATATATTTAAGCGCACCTGTGTTGTGCAATGCCTGTGGAATCCAGAAGAAGGCATAGGATCTCCTGGAGTTGGAGTTATAGATAGTTGTTAACCATCATGTGGATGCTGGAACCGAACCTGGGTCCTCTGTAAGAGCAGTTGGTGCTCTTAACCACTGAGTCATCTCTCCAGCCTGACCTTGAACTTCTAACCTTCATGCCTCTACCTCTTAAGTACTGGGATTACAGGTATGTGCCCCGTGTCTGGTCTAATTCAGTGCTGGGAATCCAGTCCAAGGCTTTGTGTATCCTAGGCAAGCACTCTACCCACTGAGTCACATCCCCAGCCCCAATAAGTATGTTTTTAATAGCAAGTAACTTCATTAAAAATTTTAATCTATAAAATGCTTTCATTTTCTTGTGTTCAGACAGGAACCTGAAACTCGTATGCGTCTCTGTTCCCATTGTTCCTTGCATGATGCAAATTATTTGGGGAACTGATATGGAGCCTATTAACTTTCAGTACTCTTTGAAGATGCGTGGAAATTCAGGCTGTGCAAGTTCTTGCTTCCAGTGCTATATTAATTCATTTGGGGGCTCTTTATTAAAATCACAACTGAGAACTGACTTAAACTGAGAGAACTTTGCTTAGCTCCCACTAGATGGTTCCTCTTAAAACTTAAGTCCAGAGGAAATAAGAACTCAGTCACTTCTCTAGATATTTTAACTATTTGATTAAAATACTCGTAGCATGGCAAGGTCAATAGAAGAGGCTTAGCTGTGTGGATTGGGTTATATTTAAGCAGAGTGAGGATGGCAAGCCTGTTCCAGATAGTAGAAATGATGTGGGAAATGGGTAAGGTGGGGTTTTTAGGGAATACCATTTATAGATCCGCTCTGTTGAGGGAATGAAGAAGGGGGTGTGGGAGGGTATTTTGGATTCTTCTTTGACTACCAAAGCTTGAAACAGGAGCTTATATGGTAGCACATGCCCATAATCCCAACATTCTTTAGGGAGGCAGAGGCAGAAGGAACAGGAGTTCAAGACTATCTTGAGCTATATGCAAGTTCCAGGCCAGTCTGGCTACATCTGTTTGTCTCAAATGGATAGACAAACAAACAACCTGAAGTGTCTTTGGTTTTAATGCTTGAAATTACAGATGAATTCTCAATTTTAGGGGAAAATTGTATATATTGGATCATTTCTTGCATTCGATTTAATGAGTTCCCAGGTGTGGGGATAATAATAGCTCATGTTTTCCATATCTGCTATAGTCTCTCCATACTTGTTTAGCTTGTTGTATTAATATCTTTGTGTTTTTGATCTGCCTTTGTGATTATTTCAAGCCCTTTTTTCACATTAGTAACCCCATTTCCAACTGTGTCTATTCTGTTCCTTATTGGGTTTTGAGTATTTATTAAAGTTCTACGAAAGATGGTCTTGGGGCTGGAGAGATTGGCTCAGTGATTAAGAGAACTGGCTACTCTTGTACAGGACCAAGGTTTGATTCCCAGCCCCTACTTGGCGGATAACAATCATCTGTAACTCCAGTTTCAGGGAACTCAACACCCTCTTCTGACCTCCACAGGCATTGTACGACAAAAGTGTACTTACATACATGTAGGCAATATACTCATACACAAAAAATAAAAAGCATTTTAAAAAAGATGTTCTTTACTTTTTCAGATATGTGGGTTAATCAGCTCATAATTTCTTTATTGTCATTCTTTTTAAAATACATATTTATAATCATTACTGCATTTTTATTTAGTGTGTGTGTGTGCACAGACCATGGCGTATATAGAGGTCAGAAGACTACTTTCCAGAGTCGGTTCTCTTCTGCCACTATGTAGATTCTGGGGGTAGAACTCAGGTCCTCTGCCAGGTGGCAGGCATCTTTATCTACTGAGTCATCTTGCTGACCCTCTTTCTGTGTGTGTGCTGCTGCTGAGCAGGGCCTTGTGTGTGGGGGTAAACACTGTCATGGAGCCACATCCTCAGCCCTATTGTCTCAGTTTTGAGTTCTTATTATGTTGAGCTCAATTTCTTTATATATATATTTTTAAATTTATTGTATGTATATGAGTATTATGTCTGCGTGTGTGTAAGTGCACCTGTGTCATACAGTGTCCACAGATATCAGAAAAGGGCATCAGAACCCCTGGAACTGGAGTTACAGATTGTTGTTAGCCACCATGTGGGTTCTGGGAATCAAACCTGGGTCCTCTGCAAGAGCAGCCAGTTCTCTTAACCACTGAGCCATCTCTCCAGCCCCTGAGCTCATTTTTTTATTAAAACTCATGAGATGAGTTTTTACTTTCTAACAGAATTGTTTTCCTTTTTCCAGAACTGGCTAGGTTTTCCTGCTGAACTGAGGTTTGAAGGTTGTCATTTATGCTCCATGCAGTTTTTCTATAATTTATAAATGAAGGACAGAGAGGAAGGAAGCGTGACTTCCCCCTGTATTTACCAACAGAGCCAGTCTCCTACCTGGCAGGTATGGAATGTTTACGTTTCACAGGGTTTTTATTATTTCTTAAAATTAATTAATTTTTATTGTATGTGTATGAATGTTTTACCTGCATGTATGTAAGTACACCACATGTAAGCAATGCCATGGCGATCAGAAGAGGGCACTGTATCTTCTACAACTGGAGCTACCAGTGTTAGCTTCATGTGGGGTGCTGGGAACTGAACCCAGTTCACTGAGCCACCTTTCCAGCCCCCATTTTAGAATTTTTGATGTGTATATGTCATTTTATTCTGATTATAAACGTTATATTTCCACAGCAGGCATGATGGCACATGCCTGTACTTCTATCATTTGGGAAGCAGAGGCAGGAAGATTGTCACATGTCAAGGCCAGCTTGGTCTAATATAGTTATTTCTAGTCCAGTCAAGACTGCAGAATGAGACCCTGTTTCTTTTTCTTTCTTCTTTTAAAAAACATTTTATTTTCATTACTTTTTAATATTTTACTTGCTTTTTAAAAATTTTATGAGTCTTTTGCCTGCATGTATGCAAGTGCATCGTGTGCGTTCAATGCCCTGGAGAAGGAGAAGAGCATGTCAGATCCTTTGGAACTGGAGTTACAGATGGTTGTTTGCTGCCATGTGGGTGTTGGGAATCAAACCTGGATCCTCTGGAGGAACAAGTGTTTTTCATCACTGAGCCATCACTCCAACCCCGATTTTTCATTATTTTTAAATTGTGTGAATATGTGTGTGTGTGTGTGTGTGTGTGTATGTGTGCAATCGCTCGTGCTTTGGATGCCCTGAAGCTTGAGTTACAGGCAGTTGTAAGCTACCCATTGTGTGGGTACTAGGAACTGAACTCTGCAAGAGCAATAAGAACTTGAGTCCTCTGCAGGAGCAATAAGCACTCTTAACCACTCCAACCCTATGAGACCCTATTTCAAAAACAGAGCTGGGGAAGTGGCTCAGTCTGTAAAGTGCTTGCCTTGTAAGCCTGAGAGGCTAAGTTCGAGCTCCAGAAATTAGGTAAAAATGCCAACTGTACTCACTTGTAATCCCAGTAGTGGACATGCACATGCATACATGTGTACCCACAGACACACAAACAAGCACAAATACACATAGACACACAGTTGTGTATACTTTCTGTAAAAATTTAAATCAAGGGACTGGAGAGATGGCTCAGAGGTTTAAAGTACCAGGTGCTCTTCCAAAGGACCTAATTTCAGTTCCCAGCACCCACGTGGCAGCTAACAACCACCTCTAACTCCATTCCAGTGGATCAGATGCCCTTTTCTGGCCTCTTTGGGCACTGCAAAAATGTGCTGCACATCCATATATGCAAGCAAATACACATACACACAAAATAAAAATAAATAAATCTTAAAATTTTAAATCATATAGAAATGTATAATGTAAAAAATGAACCAGATATGGTGGTCCAGACCTATAATCCAGCACTTGGGAGACAGAGGCAGGAGGTTCTGGAGTTCAAGGTCATCCACAGCTACATAGAGAGTTCCAGGCTAGCATGGGCTACATGAGAACTGTCACATGTCTTCCTCAACCGCTCTTCACCTTATTTTTCAAGACAGAGTCTCTCACTCTTCCTGGAGTTTATGATTCTGTTAGCATGCTGCAGGAATGTTCTTATGTTCATGCCTCAGAATCGGGATTGCAGGTGCATATCTCCACACCTACCAGTGCTGGGGCCTGAACTTAGGTCCTCATGCTTGTGCAATAAGCACTTGACTGACTGAGCCATCTCCCTAACCCCAAGCCTATTTTTCTTTTCTTTCTTTTTCTTACATATTTTTTGGGTGGGGGCACATGTGTCATGGTGGGCATGTGGAGGTCAGAGGACAACTTGCCAACCACCTTTACCTGCTGAGCCACCTTCCCAGCCCCAAACCTATTTTTCTTAAACTGGGTGTCATATGATGCTTTATAATCTTGCATTTTAATGGACTTTTCAACTGCTAATTAACTACTAGTTTCAGCAGTGTGGGACAGAAGGGTTTCATGTGGTTGTGTAACCGTTTTTCCCTCTAGAATACATTGAAGAGAAAATTCGTGTCCCTCTATATAAGACAACTTTGTCCTTCATAAGCTAGTGTTGTTGAGGGTGGCGGCACACTTTGGCACTTGGGAGGCTGAGGTAGTCAGATCAAGGCCAACCTGATCTAGGTAGTCAGATCAAGGCCAACCTGGTCTACATAGTGAGTTCCAGGCAGGCTTGGGTTATTGAGAGACCCTGTTTCAAACAAACAAAACAAGCCCCCCAAAACAATAAAATTAGTGTCCAAGAATCATATTACACCATGAATACATCCCCCTTCCTTAACATTCACTTAAACATTTTCTAGGATAAAAAGGTTGAGCAGGTAACAGATAGTGAAACTGGACTCAGAGAATTTGGCCACAGAAATTCTGACCTCCATGGGTATTGTCCCATGGTCAGAAGAGGTCGACTGGCCCCCTGGAATTGGAGTTACGGTGGTTGTTAGCCACCAGGAGGGTGCTGGGAATGGAACCCTAGTCCTCTTTAAGAACAGCCAGTGCTCTTAATCACTCACTGAGCCATTTCTCCAGCCACCCCGTACCAAGTAAAAGTTTTTTAAAAAGAGAGATAAATAAGGAGGATGTGGGAGATGAGAGTCTCTGGCTGTGATCTAGACTGGAGCTTAAACACAAGTAGAGAGTTGGTTACTCCATCTCTTTGCTATGTAACCATCACAAGACTGATGTGTCAGTCTGCAAGTCCTACTTAGATTTCTAACACCAGTCTGCTTCTCTCATGACCTAAAACTTCCTCCTTCTTTGATTCCACCATTGCCTGTTGAAATCCTATCTTTCCTTTAAGATCCAGAACAAATACCAGCACTGTCATGACTAGCCCTGGCTGAAAATCAAGTCTCCACTTTCCCATTACTAACACAAGGCTGAATCCTTTCTGTCTTCTTTCCATAGACCATTTTTCTGCCTCTGTGGTGCCTGTCCAACCCTCTCACATGGATACATCCAAGCACCCACGTGGACACACACATACACACACAGGCCAACGAAATACCTTAGCCGGTAAAGGCACCTGCTATCAAGTCTGATGACCTGAATTCCATTCCTAGGCACATAAAATGGAAGGAACTCCAGAAAGCTGTTCTCTGACCTCCACACACGTGTGCCCCCTCCTAATAAAAATAACGTAAGACAGTAAAGCAAAATAAATTCACTCCAAAGGAAATGAGGCCGGTGTCAGAGAACAGACAGCTAGTCTCTGCTTATAGACACATAGCAGAGGAGGCACAGGACAAGGGGCGGTCGCAGAAGCCTTTAATTCTAACACCGGGGAGGCAGAGACAGATAAATCTCTGTGAGATCGAGGGCAACCTGGTGTACATACACATTTCAGGCCAGCCAGGACTACACAGTGAGAGAAAAAGAGGAGACACATTTTCAGTTATTCAAGACACTAAGCCAGCATCTGGGTGTGAAATGGGAAGCAGTGTGTAAATTCAGTTAAAGGATGGAGGAGCAGTGCCTGGTATGCAGTAAGCGCCGAAGGGACGTCAGGTCAGCACCGGTTCTGCAGCTGCCAGCGCACGGCGGGGCGTGGAGGCCTGGGGACCTCGGGGGACCGGCTCGCCGCGGGGCGCGCGCGCGGTCATGTGACTGGGCCAAGATGGCGGCGCCCGGCTCCCGGTGGCTTCTGGCTGTCTCTCTTCTCCCGTGGTGTTGCGCGGCCGGGATGCTGGGGCTTCTGGGCTCGCCGCCGCCGCTGGTGATCTGGCATGGGATGGGTGAGTGCGGAGAGGGGTCGAGGATAGACCAGGGGATTCTCTTCCTGTCCCCGCCTGGGGTCGGGACTGCAAAACCGAGGCTGGGAGGGCGAGGCCGGAGATGCCGCGCACCTGCGGGACGTTTGCGGATGTCGGGGCGCTGCTCTGCACTGGGAGAAGGGACGGGTGTCCTCGGTGCACCGCCGGGGTTTTACACATCCTTGTGTAAGAGCCCAGCAGTGTCAGCCTCTGATAACTTGTTCAGCTGGTCCATGATTTCATCCCTTCAGACTTCCAACAGAGATTTGTTAAACACCTGCGCTTCAGTTCTGCGTTTATTAACACGTAGTGAGAGGCGACAAGGTCCTAGATACAGCAGTGAATGAAACATTGAATTCTTCGCCCTTTTGGAACTTATTTTCCAGTGGGAGAAACACACTATAAAGAAATAAGGGAAACATGCCGAAATGGTAAGGAGTGCGGGGGAGACAAAAATAAAGCCGGTGGAGCCCGAAGTGGCAGCTTGTAGGTATCAGAGCAAAGTTAGGAAAGGATTCACCCGGAGAGTGACGACCGACGGAGCAGAGATCTTAAGTGGATGAGGGAAGATACCATTTGGATGCGAGGTACAAGGTCCCACTCATGGCAGGAGTTTGTACGTTCAGATAGTATAGCAGGACTCAAGGGAGCACCGGCAAGAGAACAGAAGTTTGTTAGAGAGAGGGGTGGGTGTACATGGTGGGTCTATTAAGAGTAGTGCAAGGCCGATTGAGGTGGCACTGGCCTTAAATACCCAGCACTCAAGAGGCAGAGACAGGTGGATCTCTCTCTCTCTCTCTCTCTCTCTGTGAGATTGAGTCTAACCTGATTTTAGAGAGAGTTCCAGGCTAGTGTAAGAACCTTGGCTAGAGATAGGAACATTTGAGGAGATGAGTAACATGATTTGACTTGCATTTTGTAGTGGAAACAAAGTAAAATAGAAGGATCATTTTAGTTGTAATACTACATGGACCTGTGGAAACTTGTTCTAGTGGTTGTAGAAATAAAACCTGTGACTAGGAAGTGTCATGCAGTCGTTTTCATTAGAAAGAAATGGGGAGATAGCTGATTGATTGCAGGAAATTTGGGCTGCTTGCCAACTGAGAAAAGAGCAGGCATTTTCTTGGGTTCTTTGAGGGGTCTGGGGTTTATTAGTTGTGAAGACAGCATTTTCTTGAAATTTCTTCTTTATGGTTTAAGATTCCTTATATAAGATACAGCTTGTACCCTTTTTGTTTCTGGGGACATCTTGGCTTTATTCCTATACTTAGTGAGTTGTCTAGCCAGACACATTCCATAGGTTGTGAGAGAAACTGGGTATCAGTATTTCTGGATTAAGGGTGTGAGAACCTGTCTTGTCCCATGAAAGTAGTTATTTCTATTTTTTAAATATTTTATTATTTTTTATCTTATGTGTATAAGTGTGTTGCCTGCATGTGTGTAAGTACATTCATGTCGTGCAGTAGCCTTGAAGGTCAGAAGAGGACATTGGATCTCCTGGAGCTGGACTAACAGACAGTTGTTAGCCACCATGTGGGTGCTGGGAATCGAACCAGGGTCCTCTGCAAGAGCAGTCAGTGCTTTTAACCACTGAGCCATCTCTCCAGTTCCCTTATTTCCATTTTAGTTGCTCTGTTGAGAATAGATTGCAAGTATTCACAATCACACACATCAAGGAAGCAAGTTAAGAAGATGCTGCGATAACTTAAACATTAGAAATGTCTGTGGCTTGGAGCTATACAGTAACAGCAGAGTGTGGGGGAGTGGTCAAACTTGAAGTTGTTGAAGGTAGATTTAAGGGATTCAGATACGGCATGAAGGCAGAAATGATGCCACAGAGTTTTGGACCAGACAACTAGAAGATAAAGTCATGTTACCAAGCTGGGATAGCCTGTAGATTGAACGTACCTGGAGCCAGAGAGAAAGGGAAAGAGGGATGGAGGGAGGGAAGGAGAGAGAGAGATAGAAAGAGAGGGAATTATCCTATTAAACCAAACAAAATGGCACAAGCCAGTAATTCCAGTACCCAGGAAGCAGAAACAAGAGGATCATGAGTTCCAGGCCAGCCTGAGGTACATAGCCAGACCCTATCACAAAGCAGAACAACATAACAAAACAAAACCACATTCTGCTTTTGGACTTAACTATATTGATGGAACTTTGTTCTTACTGTTTGGGGGGTTTTGTTTAGTTTCGTTTTTTGGCTTTTTTTAATTTTTTATTTTATTTTGAGACAGGGTCTCCCTGTAGCCTTAGCTAACCTGGAACTGTGTAGACCAGGCTAGTCTATATAACAGAGATCTACCTACCTCAGCCTCCTGAGTGTGTATGTGTGTGTGTGTGCTCACATGTGCTGTGTATGAAGGTCATATGGACAGCTTTTGGGAGTCAGTTCTGTTCTCTCCTTCCACCTTGTGAGATGTGAGTCCAGGGGATTGAACTCAGTTAGTCAGGCTTGGTGGCAGGTACTTTAGCCTGAGCCATTTGCCAGCCCAGTTTTTGTTTGTTTCTTTAATTTTTCTTTATGAGACGAGGTCTCACGTTAGCCTCAAACTTGCTGTATAGCTAAGGACAACCTTGAACTCCTGATCCTCCTGCCTCTACCTCCTAAGTGCTAGAATTACAAACATATGTTACCATGTCTGAATGATTTATTTTATTTTTTTTTTTTGAGACAGTGTGCATGTAGCCCAAGTTGCCCATGATCTTCATATGTATCCAAAGGTGACTCCCATTTTTTTCTTTCTTTCTTTTTTATTTGAGAGAGGTTCTCACTCTGTAGTGCAGGCTGTCCTAGAACTCACTATGTAGTTCAGGCTGACTTCAAAGCCCCAGTGATCCTCTTGCCTCAGTCTTTTGCATACTGGGATTACAGGAGGAATGCCACAAGGCCAGGTTCCCAAAAATGGCCCTGAATTCCTAATCCCCATTCTTCTACCTCCAAAGTCCCAGGGTTACAGTTATCTACCACTATGACCTATTTGATTTTGGGGGATGAAAGGGTACTTTATTTTAAGACCATTTTCAGTGTTTAGACCAGGTTGCCCCAGCCTCTCATGTGTTTTGGTATTACAGGCATGTGATACCACACCAAGCTTTGGACTTTGTAAATATGAGAACCTTGTTACATAACCAGGAGGTAATACAGAAGCATTTTCACTGCTAGAGATTGGGAGCCTTGGACCTCTGGCTAGCATTTAAAGCTGTTGTCATGGAGTAAGATCATTCAGGGAGTGAGTGTGCCAGGAGAACTGGCCTGGAGGCACCTCAGCTTCCGCAGGTAGAGAGTTTTGCAGGAGGATGATTTAGCCAAGGAGAGATACAGCAAGGGAACACCCTGAGGGTAGAAGGAAGTTAGAGTACAGAGTCCTGGGAGCCAAGTGAAGAAAAAGTTCCTAGAAGGGAGCAAGCCCAGGGTGGTGGCTCATACTTACAGTCCTAGTACTGGGAGGATCAGGAAGGAGGATCGCTGGGAGTTCAAGGCCATCATGGTTTACCAATCTGGAGTGATACCCTGTCAACCCAACAAAAACAAAACAGAGAAGGAAGATAACAGGTTCCCGGATGGAGTGTTGATAGGTCAGGTTTAAACAGGCCTGAGAACTAATTATTGGCCTTAGCCCTGTGAAGATTAGTGGTAATCTTGACAGAAGCAGTTTGAGGCTGAGCTTTTTGAATGGGTTAATGAAAATCACAGAGAGGGATTAGAGTTAGTGAATATAAACCTCTATTCCAAGGCTTTCCCAGAAGCTAGGGATATTAGAGCCAGGCTCAAAGGAGAAGCACGCTAGATGCTGCCCTCTGCTAGCACTTAGGCCACTAACTAAGCAAAGTAATGTGCTTATGGTGCAGGGATAAGCCCAAAACTGATATAAAAGTTTAGTAAGGGCCGGACACTCTAGACAGAAACACATTGGGTAAACTCTCAGAGTGTGTGTGGGGTCGATGAACTGCACCTCTCAGACTTTTATAGCAGAAGTTACCTGACTTTGCTTCATGGCCCATTTGTGCAGGATCCTATTTGAGAATAAGAGAGGTGGGCAGCTCACTGTCTTGTTGGTAGTAAGTTTTATAACACCGATCTGTCCTTCCTGAGATTGGCTATGGGGCAAGACATCTTGAGTTCTAATTGTTTCCAAGGAACCACAAGTCATCAGGCTCCAATCTGATGGTTAGAGAGTGGGGGATTTTGCTTTTTATTTTTAAGCTTTGTATGTGTGTGTACAAATTTGTATTGTATCCATGTGGTGTATGTGCCCATGTGCATGCATGTGGAGAAGGTTAAGTAGGACCAGCTATCTTCTTGGATCTTCCTTTATCATCTAGATCTCCACCTTCTTTGCCTAGCCATCCAGCAAGCTTTGAGGATCTTCCTGTCTCCACCTCCCAACTCTGGAGTTACAGCTATGCCTGGCTTTTTATGTGGGTGTGGGGGATTTGAACTCTGGTCCTCATGCTGACAGAGTAAGTGCTCTTACCTACTGAGGCGTCTCCCAAGCCCCTTTTTGTCCCTACACATTACAGTCAACGTGGTGAATGTTTTTAGGAAAGAAAGAAGATTCTCTAGGCCTGAGTGTTTCCTTCTTTAAACTTCCTGTTCAGTTGGAAATGGTATGATTTATGGGCAGAGAGGAAAATGATCTCAGTCCACTCCTCCACCAGTAGTCAGTTTGTTTCCTGTTCTTAACTTCTTGTTCTTTGACAGAAAAGAAACAATTCTGGGGCTAGCGTGAAGCAAGGAGCTGCTCAGTCCCAAGTTTATAGGAGTACAGGGCCTTCTAGTCCTCATCACGGGGAGCAGCTCCTTAAATTCTGTGCCTTCGGCACTTCATGCACCCTACCCTGGCCCTGGCAATCCTCCTGCTTTTTTTAGCCCTCCACGTGCTGGGATTATAGTGTGTGTCATGGTGTGTGTCCCTGCACCTGGCCTCCTGTTTTTCTGGTTTTGCTTTTGTTTTTCTGGGTCTCATGTATATCCTACTAGCCTCAGGCTTGTCTTGTAGCCAGGGATGACCTTGAGTTTCTAATGTTCCTTCTCTACCTTTGAAGTGTTGGAATTAGAGGTGTGCACCATTGTGCCTGTTTATACAGTCCTGGGGCTCAAACCCAGGCCTGGCATGTGCTAGGCAAGTGTTCTACCAACTGAGCTACTTCTCTGGCCTCTTACAGGCTGTTGAAGCTTGCTATTGACAGGGATAAGCAAAAAGTGTTCTTTACCTGTTTTCATTGAGGTGAAGTTCATATAACATTAGGTTAAGCATTTTTTATTGTTTCAGTGGTGTTCGGTGTATTCACAAGTTTAGGCAACCACAACTTTACTCTAGTTTCAAAGCTTTTCAGCACCCCAGAAAAGCACCCACAAGTTAAGCGGTTGTTTCATTTCCGCCATTTCTGCCTCCCCCAATTCCTGATTAACCTCTAGCCTATTTTTTATCTTTGTGGAATTTCCTATTCTGGGCATACTGAGCAATATAGGTGTCGTGTTCGGGGTAAGCTGTCTGCAGCCTCGTAGTCTCTGCACGTTGACTGATTCTCTATTAGTCACTGTCTGCCTGTATGAGGAAGTTTGTCTGCTGAGAGTTGAGCGAGGCATTAATCAAGACAGGTCTAGGAAAGGTCCCTGTTCTGGGGTTCCACAAGGGTCCTAATAGAGCAGAGATGACCGGTGCAAGGAGATGTGGAGAGGGAGTGCAGCAGGCAGGTCTCGGTATGCAGTGTTTATTGGAAATTTGTTTTCGTTTCTCTTGTGTGTATACATATAAGTGGTGTTTCTAGGTCATTTGATAATTATATGTTAGGTTTTTTTGAGAAACTGCCTTCCGTTTCCACAGGGTTGCACTGGTTATGTTCTCAACAACATCCACATCCACCAACAGGGCATAAAAGTTTCTACTTCTCCACATCCTGGCCAGCATTTATCTTCCAAACATAAAGAAGTTATTATTCAAGTAGTCTAGTTGGGCATAAACTGGCACTTTGCTGTTTTTTGATTTTATATATATATAGTTATACTGCCTGAATGTAAGTGTACCTGTGTTGTGCAATCCCTGGTGGGGTCAGAAGAGGGTGTCAGATCCCCTGGAACTGGAGTTACAGACTGTTGTTACCCATCATGTGGGTGCTGGGATTCGAACCTGGATCTTCTGCAAGACCAACTAGTGCTCTTAACCGCTGAGCCACGTCTCCAGCCCTGCACTTTGTACTTTTAACTTGCATTTAGTTAAAAACCAATGATGCTGTTGACCATTTCCTATCTTCTTGGAGAAATGTCCTTGCATCCTTTTCACATTTATTTATTTATTTTTAAATTTTTTGTCTTTTTGAGACAGGGTCTTCTGTAGTCCCAGTTGGCCTGAAACTCACTATGTAGACCATGCTGGCCTCAAACTCACAGAGCTCTGCCTGCGTCTGCCTCCCAAATGCTGGCACTAAAGGCGTGCACCCTACCCCGTTTCCTTTTTTAAAAAATATTTTAATTTTTATTTTTTGTGTATGTATGTAAGTGAATCAGTGTTGTGCAGTATCCTTGGCGATCAGAAGAGGGTGTTGGATTCCTCTGGAATTAGAGTTATGGACAGTTGAGTTGTTAGTGCCTATTTGGGTGCTGGGAATCAAACCCAGGACCTCTGCAAGAGCAGCCAGTGCTCTTAACTGCTGAGCCATCTCTCCAGCCCCCTGACTTCATTTCTTAATTTTATTATTTGTCTTATTGAGTTGTAAGAATTATTTATATATTCTGGACATTAAACTCAGATTCATGTTTTATGCATAAATATTCTCTCATTCTGGAGACTGAGGCCTCATCCATTAGGCTCTTATTAAATTGTGTACACGTGACCCCATGTGGGATTCTTGATTGTATGTGGGGAAAGGGGTCACAGAAAATGTGGCAGCAGTATTCTGAATGCAGAGTGGCCAAATGCTGATTATCAAACGTGGAATAAATTGTTTCTGGCAGAACTTGCATCCCCCAGTTTTCTGGCCTTGGTTCTGAACACAGGACATGCGCACTTCACATATTGCGGCCCATCTCGCCATTTGGACCAGCAGTGGCTTCCTGGAACGCCTTCTCAGAGTCCAGACTATTGCATTATGAATTCCAGTGCTTTTTTACTGTACAAATTAGTACAGTTTTATTAGATAAAATGTTATACAAGTGCAGTACAATTAGTGTACCTATTATACAAGTGTAGTACAGTGCAATTAGCGTACCTTTCTCCAGTGTTTGGTTTTGAAAATTGCTTTTTAAGTTCCTGAATTGGGTTTCATAAAAAAAAAAAAAAAAAAAAAAAATTCCCAGGAGCCAGAGGTAGGTAGATCTCCATAAATTCAAGACCAGCCTGGACCACACAGTGAGTTCCAGGCCAGCCAAGTCTACATAGTAAGACCTTATGTCAAAAAAAAAAAAAAAAAATCATTGAGTTTTGTCTGCGATTGGGATAGAATTCCTAATAGTTTCTGAAAGAACTCTAAATATACTTCTACCATTTTATATTATATATTTATGCAGAGAAGTATTGTCATTGCTGATGACTATAAAATCAAAATACTGGTGAACTCTGAAAAACAGTGAATGCTCTATGTCATACAGTATCAACTACTCAGCCAAAATTTAATTCTTTTTTTATTTGGAGAGAGGCGCTCACTATGTAGCCCTGGCTAGGCTGGAACAGTGTGCAGATCAGACTGCCTTCAGATTTACAGGGATCTGCCTGCCTTTGCTTCTGAGTCTGGGGTTATAGGGTGAGCTACACTGTCCAGTTCAAAATTAATTCTTTATATGAAAGCAAACAAGTACATCTATCTCATTAGTATGTAAAATTTTCTCTCATCTTTAATAAATCATAAAATTATATGTATACTAAAGACTTATTTTAAAATAAATTTCTTTAAAAAGATTTTTTTTCCTTGAGACAGGGTCTTCCTGTAGCCACAGGTAGACATAGCCTTGCTGTGTGGACCAGGCAGGCCTCAATCTCACAGAGATCTGCTTGCTTCTGCCTCCCGAGTGCTGGGATTAAATGCATGCACCACCACTCTCAGATCTTTTAAAAAATTTTTAAAGTATTTTATTTATTTTTGTTTTATGTGTATAAATGTTTTGTCTACATGTATGCAAGTACACCACATGTGTGCATGAAATAAATTTCTTCATGATTTACTCTCAGTAACTGTATACTTTTTCTTGTTTTGTGTTGGTCTTTTTAAGACAGGATCTCCCTGTAGCCCCAGATGGCCTGGAACTCACTGTCTAGCCCATCCTGGACTGGCCTGGCTCACACAGAGCTCTACCTCCTGAGAGCTGGGATTAAAGGAGTGCTCAGACTTGTGTGTCTACCACCTGTTTTCTTCATTCTGTGTGCGCCCTTTCACATCCTTGATAATACCTCTTTGAGTCATAAAAGTTTTCTCTTAATCTTTTATTTGTATGTTATGTGTGTGAGTATTTTACCTGCATGTATGTAAGTGTGCCACCACCTTTGGAAGCCGGAAGAGGGTGTCTGAATTCCTAGAACTGAGTTACTGACTCTTGTTAACCCTGTGCGGGTGCTAGAAACTGAACCCGTGTCCTCTACAAGAGCAGCCAGGACTCCTCACCGCTGAGCCATCTTCCAGCCCTCAAAGTTCCTGTTTATTTTTTTTTTTAACATTGTTTTGATTCATGAAAGTCATTGTTTTTGTTGCTAGGAGACAGCTGTTGTAATCCCGTGAGCATGGGCGCCATTAAAAAGATGGTAGAGAAGAAACTACCTGGAGTTTATGTCTTATCTTTAGAGATTGGGAAGACCATGATGGAGGTGAGTTCTGTAACAGGTGTTGCTTTAAAAGTTGCTGCCTGGTGTCATAGACTGTCTATTCAAATGCCTCGCCATGTATTTTTAGCAGCAAATCATACCCCCATCGGTTCGGTTTGGGTCATGGTATTTTGCCATGCAGCCCAGGCTGGCCTGGAACTTGATCGTTCTAGCCTCCCGAGTGTTGGGATGCCAGGCATGAACCGTCGTGCTCTACTAATACTTGCACTTTAATGGCCATGTGAGGATGTTGACCCAAGTGAGTTCCCTCTTACTGAACTTGCCCGTTGCCGACAGCCCCATCCTTTTCACTTCTATGGCTCCTCTTGTAGGATGTGGAGAACAGCTTCTTCTTAAATGTCAATTCCCAAGTGAAGACAGTGTGTGAGACTCTTGCTAAAGATCCTAAGCTGCAACAAGGCTACAATGCTATAGGATTCTCCCAGGGAGGCCAATTTCTGTAAGTACCTTTTATTATCTAGTACTACTTAAGTACCTTTGTTATACAGTACCACTTATGTGGAATTGGTATTTCATTATTCTTGTACTGTTTGACTGTAGTTATTTTGGGATCCTCCCCCTCACAGAAAGGAAGTTATTCTAAAACGTCCCCATCTAAGAAGACTTGTGGAACTTAATTCATTTTCTGTTTGTGTGTGTAAGTGTTGTGGGTGTATGTGAGCATGTGTGGAGACCAGAGATTGATGTTGGAGGTCTTCCTGGATTGTTTTCCACCTTACCTTTTTGAGATGGGATCTTCCTGTACTGACCTGGACTCTCTGTGTAAACCAGGCTGGTGTAGATCTCGCAGAGATCCATCTGCCTCTGCCTCCTGAGGGCTAGATTAAAGGTGTGCTCCATGCCTGGCCCCCCACCTTACTTTTTAAAAAAGTTTTAAATTTTATTTATTTATTTATTTATTGTGTGTGTGTGTGTGTGTGTGTGTGTGTGTGTGTGTTGTGTGTGTGAAATGGCCCAGCCATAGAGGACACTGCGTGAGTCTACTTACATGATGTATCTGTAGAGCCAAATTCACTATAACAGAAAGTAAAACAGTCGTTTGCTAGGACCCGGGAGAAGTGGAAGATGAGGTGCTCAATCATGTGAATTCGGGGGTAGGCGGGGGTCCTGGGAATCTGCTCGCAATGCTGTACTGTGCATTTGTTGGGAGGCTCCATCTCATGATCTCATGTATTTAGAGTGTGTATGTAGGTGCGTGCGTGTATGGAGATCCTAGGACAACCTGTGATAGTCTGTTTTCTTCTCCCATGTGGGTTGTAGGGATCGAACTCAGGTCATTAGGCTTCATGGCAAGCACCTATTGTATGGCCAAAATTAAAAAGAGAAACAAATCAACATACAAAACGCAATATACGGGGCTAGAGAGGTTGCTCAGTGGTTAAGAGCACTGGCTGCTCCTGCAGAGAACACGGGTTCCATTCTCAGCACCCACATGATGATTAACAAAATAGTAACTCCAGCTCCAGGGGACCTGATGCCCTCTTCTGGCCTCTGCAGGCACTGCACATATGTGGTACACTCACATACATGCAGGCAAAATGCTATTACATTTAAAATACAAAATGGACGCTAACAATTAAAAGCATCAGTGGTATACAGGAGAGGACAGTTTGCAGGAATCGGTTTTCCCTTCTGCTGTTGGGTCTCAGGACTCAAATTCAGATCGTCATGCATGCGACAACCTCATTTATTTATTTGAGAAAATGTCTTGCTGAACCTCCAGCTCACGGATTCAGCTAGGCTGTCCTGCAGGCTCCGGAGACCCTTCCTCTGTCTCTGTGTCCCAGTGCTTTACATGGCAAGCACTGTACTGACTGAGCCCTCTCTGCTGCACCCCTAAATTTAGTTTCTATGAAAGATTTGTTTGGCCGGAGCAGAGGAAAATCCTATAACTCTGTGGCTCTGGGGACCTGCAGTGTCTTCAGTAGCTCAGTCTGTGAAATGACTGTTGATGTGTTCCCATCTGACCGTCGGAACTGACAGCCCTGTGATTTCTACAGGAGGGCAGTGGCTCAGAGATGCCCGTCACCTCCCATGATGAATCTGATATCAGTTGGGGGACAACATCAAGGTAACTTCACCTCTTTGTCCCCATCTTTCTCTTTTCTAACCTGTGCCTACCTGATGGTTTGTGCTTGTAGATGTCCTCTTGCCTCAGCCTCCTGAATGCTGGGATTCAAGGCACACCTAGTGCCTACTTGGCTTTAAAAGAAAAAAAAAATCTAGTAGCCCGACTTGCATACTTAAGTCAGCCATCACGGTAAGATCCCATTTCTGTAGCTCATTACAAACTAGCCGTCAGTAATGGGGTCTCAGGAAGTGACTCAGACTGTAGAACTGTGTGGCACACGTGAATCATTAAGTGGTCACCTCTCTCTCCAGTGACAAGAGTTCATGGAGGTAAGATGCTCCAGCCATATGGCACGTAATGGTTGAGGAGTTAGGAAACTGGGACAGGTCCAGGATGTAACTCGGTGGTGAAAATGTTGTCCAGTATGTACAAGGCCCTGGGCTCCACCACAAAAGAAGAAAAAGGGGGAAATAGAACAATGTTTCCTGTTTCCTGACACTGGTGTCATCCTGTTAACATTAGGCTTAGGCAAAACATAGTGTGTAAGCCTTTTGTTCTAATCATTTAGCAGTGTTTAGACAGAAGGACCTCTTTGGGGAAGGGATGTGTCTGTGGAGTAGAACTTGGTCTCTCATGCTGAATATTGCTTCTGCTACTCTTCATGCTACACTGCACAAACACAATTCCTCCTGTAATGAAAGAGCCTAGATTCACCCAGTGAGCTGCTCCTGATGGGCAGGTCGGTGTCCTGCGGGTCTCCTTCCCAGATGGGAAAGCAAAAATGGGAATGTACCCATCTTAAGGGAATTTTCAGAGACTGAAGTGAGAAGATGAAGTAAGAGGTAGGAAATCAGACATATATACGTATATTATATAGGTACGCTTTTTGAGACAGGGTGTCTTACAGACAGGGTCTTATATAGCCTGCCTTGCTAGTCCTCACGATGTAGCTGAGGATAACTCTGAAATCCTGATCCTTCTGCTTCTGCTTCTGCACTGCTAGGGTAACAGGCACGTGCACCATGCCTCCTTGGGAAAATATTCTCCCAAAATACAACCATTAACCAGGCGTGGTGCCATATGCTTATGTTCCCTAAATCCCTAGCACTTAGCTTGTAATGCTACCACTCAGGAGTCCAAGGCCAGAGGATTGCTATGCATTCAAGGCCGTCCTAGAGTAGATAGTAAATACCAAGTGATCCAGGCCTATCTAGTAAGACTTTGTTTCAAAAACAAATAGTATGTGTGTGTGTGTGTGTGTGTGTGTGTGTGTGTGTGTGTGTGATACAAACACAAGTAGTAAAAACAGTTTAATTATTCATTCAACAAATATTCATGGAGGAGTACACTCTGGAGGCAAACCTATGTTTACACCCTGTCCCTATATAACCCTTATTGTATGGCAGTGGACCAGATTTTCAGCTTCTCTGTTTTAAAGTTCTCTATATGTGCTATGGGGCAAATAATGACATCTCCATAGAGAGGATTTTAGGATTAGATTCATTATTGTCAATACATTTGGGCCTCTAAATGAAGTGAGGCAAGCTTTATCCCCTCTCTCTCTCTCTGTTTCTCTCTTTCTCTGTCTCTCTGTCTCTCTGTGTTTAGCTCAGGATCGAACCCAGGGTCTCACTCTACCACTGAGCTAAACTCCCAGCCCATATGTCACACTCTGAATCCATGAGTTCCCCATCTGTGGATTCAAAGAACCGTAAATCAGAAGCATTCCAGGAGAGGCTTAGGGTGGTTGTGCATGCCTAGAGTCCTAGCACTTAAGGAGTGGAGGCGTAGCAAGTTTGAGGCCAGCTCGGCTATATGAGACCTAACCTGTCAAAGAGAAAGAAAAAGGAAGGAAGGAAGGAAGGGAGGGAGAGAAAAAATATTCAGGAATAATTGTGTCCCTGCTGAACATGTACAGATTTTCTTCTTACTGTTCTCTGAACAATACAGTGTAATGACTGTTCACACAGCTTGCATTGTGTCGGGTCGGGGAGGTGCAGGGTGACAGTGTAACCGGGTGAGGGGAAGGGGAGCGAGCACCTCTTGAGATAGGCAGCCATATCATCTCCCTAAGCTGAGACCAAGAAAGAGGAGTCCAGCCATGTGCTGTTGTGTAGAAGCAGCTTGTGGGTGGGAGCAGGGCCGAGGTCCCCGGGCAGCGGAGTAGGGAGTGCCAGAGGGAATTCTGCTGTGCTGTTAGCTGTCACCATGTGGGTTCTGGGAATCAAACCTGGGTCCTCTGTAAGAGCAGCCAGTGCTCTTCACCACTGAGCCATCTCTCCAGCCCCCTCCGTCGTCGTCGTCGTCGTCCTCCTCCTCCTCCTCCTCCTCCTCCTCTTTTTTCTTTAAAGGGTGGATGAATAAGATCAGGTTCTAGCTCTTTGTCTAGTTTTTGGTTTTCATGGTGCCCAACACATAGTAGGCATTCAGTATATAACCATTAGAGTGATACATGTTTATCTTTTACCAACACAGGTGTCTTTGGACTCCCTCGGTGCCCAGGAGAGAGCTCTCATATCTGTGACCTCATCAGGAAAACACTCAATGCTGGCGCTTATTCCAAAGTTGTTCAAGAACGGTGCGTGTGGCTGCTATAAAACATGCAGGCCTGCCGCTGTGGCGCAGGGCCTTCCTGGTACTGGGTGAGATTGCTGGTGACAACCAAGTGACATACTTGTTTTAATTTTATGTTTGTGGATGTTTTGCTGGCCTGTATGTAAGTGCACCACCTGCGTGTAATGCCCACATAGGCCAGAAGTGGGTGTCGGGTTCTCTAGAATTAGTGTTATAGATAGTTACTAGCCACGATGTGGGTTCTAGGAATCGAACCACAGTCCTCTGGAAGACCAGTAAGTGTTCTTAACCACTGAGCTATCTCTCCAGCCCTGTGACATGTTTTGTTTTGTTTTATAACCCTCTGTAGTAGTTTACTCATTTTATCATAAAGCTAAAACTGTTCTAATTTTATATATATATACATATATGTATATATATATACACACATATATATGTATATACATATACATATATATGTGTGTATATATATATATATATACATATATATATATATATTGGTCTTTTTGAGACAGGATCTCTTTGTAGCCCCTGCTGGCCTGGAACTTGCTTTGTAGACCAGGCTGGCCTCGAACTCACAGAGATTTGCCTGCCTCTGCCTCCCAAGTGCTGGGATTAAAGGCGTGCACTACCATGCTTG
This sequence comes from Eospalax fontanierii, assembly GCA_035773235.1. Lineage (NCBI taxonomy): Eukaryota > Metazoa > Chordata > Mammalia > Rodentia > Spalacidae > Eospalax > Eospalax fontanierii. Next base: position 29,889,682 of record CM069553.1, on the reverse strand, counting down.
GCTATTAATGATATTTTTTAAAGTGAAAAAATAGGTCACTCTTCTATGTAGGAAGAACATAATTATTTTTGTTTTATTTTATTTATTTAGTTTTTGGTCTTTTTGAGACAGGCTCTCTCTCTAGACCCCAGTTGACTGCAAGTGGCTTTGTAGACCAAGCTGGCTTTGAACTCACAAAAATTCACCTTCCTCTGCCTTCCCAGTGCTGGGATTAAAGGTGTGTGCCACCATGCCTGGCGCTTTATTTTTATTTTAAGTGAATGAGTATTTTGCCTGCATGTATGTTAAGTGCACCTGTATCGTGTAGTGCCTGTGAAGAACAGAAGAGGGCGTCAGATCCCCTGAACTGGAGTTAGGTGCCATGTAGGTGCTGGGATTCGAATCTAGGTCTTCCGCAAGAACAAGTACTTTTATCCACTGAGCTGTCCCTCTATCTTAAGAACGTAATTATAACCAATAAATTTCTGTTCTTAAAAGATCAAACAGACTGGGGGTGGGGGTGCATGCCTTGAATTTTCAGCATGCAGAAGGCAGAGGCAAGTGGCTCTCTGTGAGTTCAAATAGAGTGTCTACATAGAGACTTTCAGGACAACCAGAGATGCATAGTCTCAAACAAAGAAGCAAACAAACAAACAAAAAATCCCCACCAAAACCCAGAAGAAACAAGCAATGCTTTTAGAAAGTATTAAGCCCAAAGCCTTTACTGCTAAGATTTGGAGGACAGATTCTTTATATGATCTGCAGTGAGGGGTCAGTACTTCCTAGATTCCTGCATATATGTTTGGGTATTTAAAAATACACACCACACCGTCAGGGCTGAAGAGATAGAGCTCCATGGTTAAAAGGACCCAAGTTTAATTATCAGCACCTACATCAGACAGTTCATAACTGTTGATAACTTCAGCATCTGTGGATCTGATGCCCTCTTTTGACTTCCAAGGGCATGTGGACCCACATGGCATACACATACATGTCAATAATTTTTTTTTTATTAAAAAATATGGGACTAGAGAGGTAGCTCAGTGGTTAAGAGCATTGACTGCTCTTCCAGAGGACCAGGGTTTCGTTCCCAGCACCTATATGGCAGCTAACAATCATCCATAACTCCAGTTCCAGGGAATCCAACACCCTCTTCTGGCCTCTTCAGGCATTGCATGCATATGGTGCACTTATGTATATGCAGACAACACACTCATACACATAAAATATAAATAAATAAATAAATAAATAATTTAAAAAATATACATAGAGTTACTTTGGGAGTGTTCTCATGTTCTGTTGTTTCCAAAGGTAACTGTATATCATAATCTCTGAGAAATTTCCTAAATATGGATTCTAAGGCTCTATTGCCAGAAATTCCAAATTCAGTAGGTCTGCAGTGTTCTAGCTGGGATTTGGGACCAGTTAATATGATCTGGTCTGTAGCCATCTGTGGGTTTTTCTTCGAGTATATCTTTCTTGTCAAATAGCTCTTCAATACAGTACGTTCTGGAGTCATTTTCTGAATTCCAGTCTTATGAATGGCTCACGGGCATAACCTACCTTACAACTCTCTGGGTTCCTACATCCCGACACAGAGCTGCCTTGGGCCAACAGTGCCACCTGATGGTCAGTACAGGAAAGTCCATGACCCCCAACAGCCAGCTCAAACCAACCCAATCTTTACCTTTGGCCTGCTTTGTTTATGCCCTCCTGAACTTCTCTATTTTCAGTGTGTGTGACATTTTTAAACTTCACTCTTCCAAAGGCCCGAGGTAGAGTACTTGCCTGGCATGCATAAGAACTCTGGATTGGGTCTCCAGCTCAGCAGTGTAGATTGGCCTAATTAAAAAAGAAAAAAGCTAACGTGGTAGAGCATGCCTATAATCCCACCATTCAAGCAGGCAGAAGCTGGAAGACTGTGAGTCTGAAGCCGGCCGCACAGTGAGTTCTGTTCCGCCTGCGCTATGCAGCCAAACCCTCGTTCAAAGCAAAACAAAACAAGCAAGTATCACTCTTCCTTCTTTACTCTTGTTTCGAGACAGGCTCTCACTTTGTAGCCCAAGACAACCTCAAACGCAAGATCCTCCGGCCTTTGCTTCTTGGGTGCTGATGGCGTTCGCCCCGCTTTAATACAGTGAAACGATTAGTACATTTTGTGTGTGTGTTTTGGGGGGCACATATGCATGGCATGCGTGTGGAGGTCAGAAGACATCTTTTAAGAGTCATCTCTCTCCTTCCACAATGTGGGTTCCAGGAACTGAACTCAGGGTGGCAGGCTTGGCAGCAGATGCCTATACCTGCCGAGCCACTTCACCAACCCAATACTTTGTATTTTTCTAACTCTTCCCAGTTGCTTCAGAAAAGAAACTCATCCAGTTCTTTCTTTGCGTTTCCTTGTTTTGTGAACTAAAAGACTCTCTTGACCACCAGCTTCTTGTTACTGATGATAAGTGAGCAGTCGGGAGAGGATGAGAAGTTACTCACAATACTGATTAAAAGTGGCAGGTTGATGTGTTTTTCTTCACCTCCTCTTTGAACTTTAGTAAAGCAGTAATAAAAGAATTAAAAAGGATAAGCTCACACAGGCAAAAAGACTGAGAGGAAAGATAAAGGTAAAATAAGATGTCAGCATGGTTTTGAAAGACAACAGAAGACTTGGATATAAGAATCCTTTTGGTTGAATAGAAAAAGTTGGAGGCTTCCTCTCTGTAGAGGACACACTGGCGTGGAGACCCGGGTTCTAGAGCTCCAAGAAGACTTAAGAATTAGGCCAGGAGGTACTTTGGAGTGTTTTGGTAACTGGACTTTTTGTTAACAGCCTGTAGAAGGAACAGACTCTCCACTTCCCTGACATGCACATCCAAGTGACTGTCCTTCCTCCACCCTGACAGCAACAAAATTTGCTTTCTGAGCAATTTCACTAGAGAAGCCCAGACCTGCCCATTAGAGTTCGGTGGATCCCTTTCTGGAAGAACTGGCCAAGAGGAAAGATTCCCACTAATTGCCATGTACTGAACCCCAGGAGATCGGCTCCTCTCTAAGCTTGGCCCTTCAGGAAGGCCTTGTGGTCAGCCCGGCACCCTTCCTCCTTCCCTCTCCCACCTCCCGTGGTAGGTATTGAGTATCAGTAGAGCAGCATGCCTGTTACATAAGCAGAACGCTACCGAGCCACATTCCCAGTCAGAAGAAAATGTAGAAAACAAAACAAACAAAAACCGTAATCGTAATCTGCAGAGAGATGGAGAGATGCATCTATGCCTCTAGAACAGAATGTGAATATAATCAACATTCAGAGTAAGAGCTCTCAGAAATTCAAAATACAATAACCCAAAATAAAAACATTAGTGGTCTGGGCATATAAAGTTGAGGGAATCTTCTAGAAGCTAAAACAAAAATTCAGAGAGGAAGCAAAAGAGAGAGAGAGAGAACAGATAAAGAGTCTAATGTCTAATAGGAGTTTCAAAACAGAGGAAAGGATGAATTGGAATTAAAGAAATAGTATAAGAATTAGAGTTTACACATTGAAAAGGTTTACAAGTGCCCAGCAGGGCTAGGAAGGCGCAACCCTGTGAAACTTCACAGTACCAGGCATAGAGAATAGACCCCACACGGCTGCAGCTGGACAGTCAGTCCTGGGGCAGAACACTGAGGGACGGGGGCTCCAACCTGGAACTCTACATGCGTACACCAAGTAGCAGTCCAGGATGAGGGAAAAAAGGTGTCTTCACACGTGGGAAGGGGGTGTCCCCCTCCGCTGGTGGACTCCCACACACGCCTTCTGTTGGAGAACTGTTAAGTCTGTTGTCATCTAGTTGTGTGGTCCTGAGTGCTTTCAACCTCTACCATGCAGTTAGTAATAGTATTTTCCTGCAGAGTGTTTTTTTTTTTTTTTTTTAAGATTAAGCTAATTGGGTATAAGATGTTTAGTGCAGCCTCGATTTGTATTAAGTAAACAGGTTTGGGCTGTTATTAATGGTCTGGCTGTGTTTAAAATACTGAGCTTTCTGCTCCCTTTATAAGTATTGTTATTTTGTTTTCTCTGATTTTTAGTTGTAATTGTAAAGTATTACCTCATAATTTCATCAAATATTGAGTTACTGCTATTTGTCAGACTCTCTGGTAGTCTCCACAGGCATCAAGGGGAAGACGGTTGGGCTCCTTGCACTGTTACATGTGAGTGGGATAAATAGGCATGTCAGACAGCATCTGCTAAGGAGAAAGCCAGGACAGAAATCAGCAAGATGCGGGAATGGAGGGATTGGAGGTTGTTCTTACTTGGAACGTCGAGGATGACACTGTAATCTGGGACGGGAAGGATGAGACGGGAGGAGCTAGGAAGAGAGAAATCAGAGAAACAGGCAGCACGAAGGCTGGAGCGAGAGTGGCTTGTTCAAGACCAGGGTGACTTTAGGGCTGTCATGCAAGGACTTGGGCACATAAAAAGTTAAGATTTTATCCCCAGCAGCATGCAGAGTTGTCAGGAGGTTTTAAACAAATACAGACATATTTAGACAAATACAGCTTATGCTTCTGGATGATCTCCACAGCTTGTGGAAGGTGGATTCTAAGCGGGCTACAAGCAAAGCAGGAGATCGTTTAGGGCCCTTTCCAGAGGTCCAGATGAGAGGCTGGTGGCTTAGACACTGGGTTGGAGTTGAGCTGGGAAGAGTGACCACTCGGAGTGTGTCTCATGACACACTTGGAGCGGCACACACAGTGCTCACGAGTAGTGTGTTCTGAAGTCTCACTAGCTCGTAGTGCCGACTGGTATTCAGACTTCCTTTCTAATTTTATGGAGTTGTTTGCTTTTCCTTTTTAAAATGTCTTCATGTGGGCAAACTCTCAGTCTAACAGATGGCCAATGAGACTTCCTAGAAAGTAGTCTAACCGCTGAACCATCTCTCCAGCCTTAATAGTATTTTATAAATATTCAGAATTCCCTGGCTTTTCATTTATCTCATTATCTTTGCAGTGCCAGGGATTGAACCCAAAGCCTTGTGCACGCCAGTCTTGTGCCTCTGAAATATATCTCTAACCCTGTTGGGTTTTTTTTTTGTTAGTCTTTTTGAGACAGGGTCGCTCTGAAGCCCTAGCTGGCCTGGAATTTGCTATGTAGACCAGGCTGACCTAGAACATCTTAAGAGATTCACCTGCTTCTGCCTCCTGAATGCTAGGATTAAAGGCGTGTACCACTACAACTTGCTCAAGCCTGGTTTTTAAAAATATCAATGATTAAACTTTACAAAGATTCCAAATAACATTTTTTTTGAGACAGGGTCTCATGTAGCCCAGGCTAGCCTCAAACTCATTGCATATTTGAAAGTAACCTTGAATTCCAGATCCCCCTGCCTCCACCCTCCACCTCCCAAGGGCTGGGATTACAGGTGTGCCCCACCACAGCTAACTCCAAATACATTTATGCACAGATTGTAGCATGCCATTGATTACTGATGGATGATTAGATGGAGAGGAAGAGACAGAGCTGTTTGAGTTATCTTACAGCGTGAGTAAGATAAACAAAGGAGCAAAGGGAGGTGGGTTGTGGGAAGGGACAGCAGGTGCCGTCGTGATTACAAGGCAGGTGTGGTGATACTTAGTGGCATAGGAAGCTGAATGTTGATGCATCTCTTCCCTAAACCTTTTGGGCTTTCTATTTTATGCCAAATAGCCCTTCCTCATGTCAGCAAGATGTCTTGTTCATAAGTAGGTCTTGTATTCCCTCTAGAAGGCCAAGGCCTAGAACTTGGTGGGGAGGGCGTCTTGTGTCCGTCCTTTTGGTCCCTTGGTGGCCTGTGCACTGGGACATGATCCCACCATGCTGACTGACAAACAGTTTAGTCACCTCCATTGTTTTTCTACCTCAGCCTGGTGCAAGCAGAATACTGGCATGACCCCATAAAGGAGGATGTGTACCGTAACCACAGCGTCTTCTTGGCAGACATAAACCAAGAGAGGGTAAGCACCCAGCCGTCTCCTATAGTTAGGCATCCAGTTTTCTCTTTGGGCCATTGGAAAGAAACCTCCAGTGACCATTTCCTCCCCCGACAGGACGCAGGAAGCAGAAGTTTTGTTTTTGAGAGGCCGTGCTTAGATTACAGTAGGTTGCTGGCTGGGCAAAGTAGAAATTCACAGTTGCTATTTTCACAAAGGAAGTCTTGTGGTGGAGCCCTTTAGGGCACAGTTTCTCAAAAAGGAAATTTCTCAAAGAGAGATTCTCAAGAGATGCTATGAAGGATACTGACTGCCCCAGGCAAGACTCATGGTTTGGAAGGGTCTGGTAAAGATGATGGGTCACTTTCTGTGCGGACTATCTGGAGCGGTTTTGTTGTTTTAAGTTGAAGAGGAAAACAATCAAAAAAAGAAACCCAAAATAATATAGAATCCTCTAACAGAGAACAACCTGAATTTTCAGTTTATTTTGCCTTGGTTTAAAGCTGTTAAAGTAAGTGACCAATGTATATAGAGTGTGTCAACGGATCATAGTAGCACCTGGTTGCCATTTTTGATGACATGTCAGTCCCATAGGTTTTAAAAAGCTTTCTAGGCAGAAAGCTGAAAGTAGCCCATTGTTCACAGAGAATGGTCACTCGGAGCACTGAAAGTCTTTAATCCCCCTGCTGGAACCTGGTGGTAATGACCCTTTTCTTCCAGAGTGTCAATGAATCCTACAAGAAAAACCTGATGGCCCTCAAGAAGTTCGTGATGGTGAAATTCCTCAACGATTCCATCGTGGACCCTGTAGTGTCTGAGGTGAGACACTGCCATAGCTTGCCAGGAGCCTGCAGGGGGCCAATGGCACTGGACTGTAAATGTCTTCTGGGCAAAACGTTTTGGTCCTCTCCACCAACCTTTGCCTATAAAGCAAGAGTTCTGAGGCCCACAAATGAGACAATGAATTTGTTGGAATCCTCTAGTTGCACCCCAAAATTATATGTAAAGATATGCCATTGTATTCTGTGGGGGAACAGGCTCTAGTTTTACTCATATTTTCAGTGAGATCTAGACTCAGAAGAGGTTCAGAATCACTAGCCCAAAATCTTTTGGTGTCCAGGTCTGCCCTGATTCAGAAGGACCAATCTTTCTAGCTTCGCTTCCCATGGTCGCACTCCATACCCTCCCTAAGCAGGCCGTATTTTGGTACTTGAAATGCCCCATAATGTTCATAAGCTTCTTTCTTATGGGACTGGACTTTCTTCATGCTCTTTCCCCATGAGAATGCCTTCCTCCCACTTCTCTACCCAACGCCCCTTCTTTTGCTAAAGCCAAGCACAGTGTCGCTTCCTCTAAGATGCTATCCCTAGTCCCAGAATTTGGCTCCCTCCTTTTTAGAGTAGGGTCTTACTCTAGCCAGGCAGGCCTTGAACTTGCAGTGACCCTCCTCCTTCAGCCTCCTGAGAGACTGCAGGTGTGAGGAACCACAGCCAGTTGCTTCCTCTTTTGTACAGTCACCAGCCTCAGCTAAAGCGCTGCTGACCCTGTCAGATCATGGGGCAGGGTGCAGACTGCGGCCTAGGGGCCAGATCTCACCAATCACATTTCTGAATGGTCTGTGGCTCAGAATTTCTATATTTAAATGGTGAGAGGAAATCAAAGTAATGCCTTATGCTGTGAAAATTATATGAAACCTAAATGTCTGGAAAGTGAATCTCATTAGAACATAGTCATTTCTTACACTGTCTGTTGTTCTTTATTACAATGGGAACAATTAGTTACAACCACATGATCCTTAAAGCCTAAAATACTTTGTATCTGGCCTTTACAGAAGTCTGCTGACCCTGTCTAAACAATGAATTGGTTCTGTGCCATGCTAGACTGGAGCTTCCTGGGAAAAGGGGCTCATATAATCATCCTTCAGTGACTAGTGTTCAGCACAAGGATTTCCAAGGTTGATGCACAGTTAAGGAAGGAAGCAGAAGTTATGGGGAGAACTATTAGAAATTGGCTTATTCCTCAGGACCGACCTTTAAAATGATGTGGCTCCAGGCAAACGGTTAGGCTAGGTGTGATGGCACATGCCTGTTGTCCCAGCCCTCAGGAGGCTAAGACAGAAAGATGGCAAATTTAAGACCAGCCTGGGCTACAGGGTGAGTTCCAGACCACCAAAAGCTTCTCTTCCTCACCCTCCCCTCTTGCCGCTCTGTAGGATAGAGGATGTCCATTTTGCTGGCCTTAGGTACTAGCAACCTCAAATGAGTTGGGCAGCGTGCTGGGTAATACCTATGTCTGACCTATACTTCTTCCTTCTCTCCTGCAGTGGTTTGGATTTTACAAAAGTGGCCAGGCCAAGGAAACTATTCCCCTCCAGGAGACCACTCTGTACACAGAGGTAACAGGGAGAGATCTGTCTTGGGAGGTTGGTAATGCCTGTGAGCCCCGGCTCCTGAAGCTGCTGGCTTCTCTGGTGCTAGACCCCTGCCTTGTCTGCCCCAGAACACTAGGAGCTCAGGGACCATCTGACTGAGGTCTAGGCTTTTGGTTGGCACAGTAATTTCTCAGATGTGCTGGTTTATAGAAATTTACTATATCTCAAGGTAAGACCTGTAGCTCACAGTTTTTAGCATTAAAAAAAAGGAGAAATACCATCTCTAAGGTTTTACCTTTTTAAAAAAGATTTTAAATTATATGTATCTGTGTTTCTTGATGATATATGTGTCTTGTATGTAGGTACCTGTGGAGGTCAGAGGTGAGTGTTGGATCTCCTGCACCTGGGGTTGCAGGAGGTTGTGAACTGCCACATGGCTGTTAGGAACCAAACTTGGGTCCTCCACCACAGCAATATGAGCTCTTAATCACTAAGCCATCTTTCCAGTCCTCTAAGGTTTTGCTTTTGAAGATCTGGTTTGGAACTGGCTTCCTTTGCAGAGGTAGTTTGCTACAAATCCTAGAAGCCTCTAAGTCAGTAAAAGCATGGACGAGGTGCTACACGATGGCAGTCCTAAATGCAGGAGGCGTGGGCATTGGTGGCTGGGAACATACCTCAGTGGTACACCATGTGCAGAATGTACGTGAGGCCTGTTCCCGAGAGCCAAAACCAAAGGAATGCATCTGGCACTGATGAGGGGAGTTGCAGACTGAAACGGGGCTAGTGAGTTCTGTTCAGCAGATCCCAGTTCGCAAGCAGAAGTTGCAGTAGTTACAACTACAGGTTTGTTGTAAACTGTATAGTAGAGATGCACAAATGTTACATCTGAACCATCTACTAAAATTTTTCCCACAGAATTTCAGAGGCATGTTTTCCCTCTCTCTCTTTTCTCTTGTATTTGGTGCCCCAGCTTTGGTGAGGTAAAGAGGGAATGGGTTCTGATACAGTTTTGAAGTTTACAGCTAAGCTCCTCACTGTGCAACTCAAACTGACGGTGGACATCTTACCTTCCGAACAAGAGGGTGCTGTCCCTGGCTGCTGGGTGAGGACACAGCAACTGTGGGATATTAAAGTGTCCCACGTTCCTTATCCCAAGAATCGAGTATGTCTTATCCAAAGATATTATTTAGCCGATTTTTTCCTGTCTCTGGCTCAGCCCTGCTTCTCTGTGATGTTGAGCCACGTCTGTCTATTACTTGCACACCAACAGGCTGTCTTCTACCTCTGGGAAGCTTTTCAGAAAGTTGAATATAAGTACTGGGAATGTAACTCAGGACCCTGGAAGAGGACGTGGGATTGATTCTGGCACCATGCGATGGGAACAGGGACAGGACAGAACTAGGACAAACTCAACTGCATATAAATGTTTAATGTTTAGAAGCAACCGAAAGAACCAGGTGTGGTTAGAACATGTTTGCAAATCCCAGCACTCAAGAGGTCAAGGCAGGATTGCTTTAAGTTTGAGGCAAACCAGGGCTACATACGCAGTAGACCCTGTCTCCAAAGAGCAAAAACCAAAAATTGGAAGGAGGCATCCTTTTTTGGAATTCTTAGCAGTACACTTCTATTTTAATACTAGGAAGGAAAATGTATTTTAAGACGATCTATCATTAACACTCAATTTCTTTACTGTTTTTAGTACTAAAACCTTTCATTAAGCCTCTTGAGCTAATTATGGCCTTTCTCTCTACAGGACCGCCTGGGACTAAAGGAAATGGACAAAGCAGGAAAGCTAGTGTTTTTGGCTACAGAAGGGGACCATCTTCAGCTAACTGAAGAATGGTTTTATGCCCACATCATCCCCTTTCTTCAGTGAAGCCCTTGTAGTTTAAGGGCACAGGAGACCCTAGGTCTTCAAACTGTGTGGACAGTTCATGCCCAACCCTGAACTCTGATCCAGCTTGCAACCGGCCTTTCTCTCCTGTTACCATCTAACATGCCCTACTTGGAAAGATCTAAGATCCGAATCTTATCCTTTGTGGCCTCCTATCACCCACCACATGGTGTTGAATTCAAGTCTAATTAGCTAATAACCATGGAGATTGTTTTACGACCTTGTGATGTGGTCGAGCTGTCTTAAGAAAGGGAGTCTGCTGTTGCAGATCAATGATTGTGCCCTGGCCCAAAGGAGATTGAATAAACTGAACAGATTTGAGGGCAGAAATCTACCCAAATTTGGAGCAAATAAAAAGCAGGTGGTGTCCAGCCCTGAGGTGCTCACATATTCTATTACTGGGATACAGTGCTTGGAGAGTTTTGCTTGGATGAGGTTTCTGCATGATTCTTTCCTAAGGCTGTTTCCCTTTTTAAGCACGCTGCCTTCTTGTGGTACAGACTGCTCTGTGGGCTATCGTCTTTTCCCTGCAGAACTCATTTGTTTCCTCGGTGATGAAATGAGTCCCAGAAGGGAAGTGGTAGTCAGCTGGGTTGCTTAAGAGGAGAAACGTGGGTTTTTGAGACACTGTCTTCTATGTGGCCCTGGCTAGCCTGGATCTGGCTATGTAGATCCTCCTTATTGCTGGAGATGATTTAATAGCACATGCTGTGAAATATGCATTTGGCTTAAGGTGGGGGAGGCAATGAAGTGGGAATGGAAGTGAAACAAGGCAGCTGGGGCGTCCGTCCTTGACTAACTGCCCTCAGTGTTACAAGTGTTCCACATGCCAATTATACCGCTGCTGACTCCAGCAAGGAATGGGAGGAATGAGCTGAGAGCCTTTACACTTCTGCCCCCTAACCCAGCACACTCCAGACTGTTGCTGACGTATTGTGAAAAAAAAGATTGGTTTCACTCAAAAAGCTTTTAGAATATACTTCCTTCTTCCTCCTCGAGAGCAATTCATATTAGAAACTGATTGTTCCTGATGGTTAATTAGAGGAAAATAACCATTGATCCACATTTCCTACATGGAGCATGGCATCTTTAGGCCCCACTCTGAAGACCTAACACTTGCTGGGTGATTTCTATGGAGTGCTACTTTGGAGAAACGATTGTGTTTTCATGAAGGCACCTTGTTAGTGCTGCAAGATTTCCCCTTTACCAGTTTTTCCTTTTCCTTTCTCAAACCTAGTCTTCAAATAAAAGATGGAAGGCTAAGGGCAATGGGAGGATGTGAAAATAACTCAAAGAGGCGGTCTAAAATAAACAGTTTCTTATACTTGGTGTCATTTTCAATATTTTTACATCTCTATAAGGAAATCATAAGATAAATAACTAAGCAAGTTTGGTATTAACTTTATTCTATTTTCTGTATAACTTTAAGTACATAAAGGTTTATTTCCACAGGCCTCAGGAAATGGGTAGAAGTCACAGGACAATCTCTCTTCCCAACAAAAAAAAAGTTGCATATTTTGGTCAGTGTGTCCTAGAGGGGAGAACGGGAATTTAGAATAGCAATGCTGTACAAGATTCTTACGTAAATCAAGGCCTCAGCAGCCTGCAGGGGCGGTGTTAGTCCTCTGCCCAGGCGCCTGCACTGAGGCCCTAAGCTGCTGAGTGTGACAGGCAGGAGGAGGCGGTGGAGACCAGGATAGGCCCTCAGCAGGAAGGAGGAAGGAAGATTCCTTGGAATGCTGGCTTGCTGTTGCTCTTTTTCTCTTTTCTAGGCTGTCCCCACTAGAAGGCTAGGCAGGCAGCCCAGAGGAAAAGGGTCAGAGACCGGGGTACGGCCACTGTAGCCGGGAGTGGAGAGCCTCCTAGCGCACGGTGGAGGGGGACCCGGGATGGAATGCTGGACGAAGGAATGCTTTTAGGAAACGAATCTGCTTGTGATGCCAGGTGCCCAGACCTCGCTCAGCCTTTGGTCCAGTGCAACCCTGGCCTCACTTGTCAATAACAAAAAATTAGTTTGATTAGAAAAACTATATGGTGCCACACCAGCTCCTGCTCCTGCCATGCTCACTGTTAGGAAAGAACTAGTATGCATTCTGAGCTCTTCGTTCCCAAGACTGTCTTTCCCAAAGGACTGTTTGTTGGTAGAATGACCCCCAAAGCTGAACTCGTCAGTGCCCGGGTCTGGGCCTGCAGCTCCTTAAGAACGGACTGGCAGAGCAGCTGCGCTGATGCGGAGAAGCTGCACCTTCCTGCCGAAGATCGACTGACCTGCTGTCCCACCCCGAATCTCAGCCTGAGGTATATTCAGTGAAGGCAGGTAGCTGGGCTTCTCAGAGCAGAGAAGCAGTTTAAGAGCAGAAAGGTAGAGGAAATCTGGAAAAAGAACCGTCTCGATACAGATTTATCCCACGGGGTGAAGGAGAGGGCACAGGACCCACTGGCACTTCGCTTATCCAGCAATTTCTGTCACTGTGGTGACCAACTTCTGCCCATTCCACAGGGTCTTGAACTGCTCAGGAACTGGAAACTCATTCTGCAAAAAAGAGGTAGCAGGTTAGAATCTGGCCTAAAGAATGAGCTGGGGCTAAGTCTCACACATCTCCCAGTGCTTGACTTCTACTCAACCTTGAAAGTAGGGTAGGATGGAGTGAGCCATCCTAACCCACCCAGCGCAGAACATGCCACACTGTTCACTGTTTAGTGATCCGTGATCTTGACAGACTTCAATCTAGGTTAACAGCTCTAGAACCACTTGGTAGGGAACCAGCACTCTGACCTTTTTACTATCGTAAGCAGAAAGGGGCTGGAGAAATGGCTCAACAGTTAAGAGCATTGGCTACTCTCTCAGAGGACCCCAGTTTGGTTCCTAGCACCCATAAGGCAGCTAACAACTGGTTGTAACTCCAGTTCTAGGGGATCTAACATCTTCTGGCCTCTGCAGGCACTGCCTGACAGATGTGTACTTATATACATGCAGGAAAAATTTTTTTTCTAAAAGGCAGAAACACCCCACCACTGGAGCCTCCTTCGCAGAGCTACCTTCCTTCTGCCTTTGTTGTAAACTGTTGGGTTTTACCTATTCAGTGCCAAATGTCCATCAGGTACTTTTCTCTACTGGAAGAAGTCTTTAGTCCCCTTTCAGTTGTTTGAAACAAGGTCTTACTACATGAACCAGACTGGCCTCAAACTCAAAATCCTTTTACCTCAGCCTCCCAAGTACAGGCCCACTATTGCTTCTGCTTTTAACATCATTCTCAGGGAGGTAGCTCAGGTGGCAGGGTGAATGCCTAACATACACAAAGCACTGGCTTCAGTCTGCAGCACCAAATCACCCGGGCCTGCTGCTGCAAGCCTGTATTTCAGCACTCGGGAGGTAGAGGCACTCTAATTGCCAAGAGTTCCAGGCCAGCTTGGAATACAGGAGACCTTTTGTTGAAAAGAAAAAAGAAAAGAAAAGAAAAGAGAGAGGGAGAGGAAGGAAGAGAAAGGGAGAGAGAGAGAGAGAGAGAGACAGAAACTTACAAAGTCACCGCCTTCTGTGGGAATGAGAATGTTCATCTCAGAAGATTTGGCACTGACTATCTCACAGTCCAGGGAATTCTTGCTCAGGTAAACATGGCAGCCATCTGTTTTGTTAATGGAAATGGTTGGCACTTTTCCCATCACCTGTAGAGAACCAAGACAACTGAGTTCCTGCTGGGAAGGGAGACAGCAGCAAGCTGTGGGGGAGCTTTCACTGTTTCAAGGACTCTGCTACTTCATGAAAGCCCCAGGTGTAAGACAGCTACTAGAAGCGGGCGGCCTGAAACAAGTTCTGGAAAGAGCTCCCTTGAAGGGCCAACTCTTCTACCTCATCCAAAACAGCTCAGCTTTCAGACTTTGTAGAATCAGATTCCTGTCCAAGGGACATCTGTGAGCCTGCTGTGTCTCTGTCAATGAATTCCTTGGGGACCAAAAGACAGAGCCAAGATATCAAGTTACCTGAACTTTGACATCTCTACTATTGATTATCTCCACAATGCCCACCACATCATCAAACACCAAGCCGAGCTTCTTACAGTTATCTAGGAGAAGAAAGGAAGCAGGTCAGCAGTGTAACTAAAAGAAAGAAATGTATTTAAGACTTTACAAGAGATAGGAAAAATGGTGCTAGCCCTCTTGGCTTTGGGTCAGAACCCGCCTAGGGCCTAGGATGCAACACAGACTCACCTACAGTAATGGAGTTAATTTTGCCCTTAATTTGCAATGTCGTGTTGACGCACTTGTATATGTAAGCCACTTGCTTCAGCTCAGTGTCGTCAATGACCAGATTGGAAACATTCTCTTGGTTTTCCTGTTGAAGAGATACCCCAGAATTCTTAGCACACACAAACAAAAACAATGGGTCATCCCAAACCTTTGTTCTCATACCATAAACCAGAACCCTGAGCTGAACTCTGTGAAGCCCGCTGTTCCTACTTCCTGTTCCCCTGGGAGACTGAGTACTTTCAACTCACCACTCGCCACTTCTTGCCTTCAAGTTCAAGCAGAGCTGGCTCCTTCTTTGCAGCTGGCTTGGGGGATGGGCTAGTTTGGGGTTTAGGTGCAGAGAATGGTTTGGGTCCAGTGCGTACTGGACCACTCTGAGCCTTCAGGGCAGGGTTCTTGTGAGTCTTCATATCATCAGACACATGTTTCAGGGCTGTAAGAAGAACAGCTATCTTGTTCCTGTTCTTCATATCAGAGCTTTAGGCTAAAGCAATAAACAAGTTCTGCTATCTCTGGTCCTCAGCAGAAAATTCAAAATAAGACCTCACGCTCTGGAGATGTTATCTTGCAAGCAGTTTTGAAGAAGTACTCATATAATTTCTCTTGTTCCTCTGGGTTACTGGTTTTATTTGTTTTAAATGTGTGTGTTGAAGGTGGGGAAGGAGAAAGGATAGGTAAATACACAAAAAAGATCTAGAAAGGTATGTACCAAATATACACACACAAAATATGTATGTCATAACAAAAAGGAGAACTTATGACAGTAAAGAAAATTTAATAAAATCTAACCTCACTCAAGGAGATTGTAGTTTAAATACTAAATTTCCTCTCCTTGAACACTGCAATGGTTCCTTTGTAGGAAAAAACTTAATAGCTGCGGGATACCCTGAGAGGGTGCTCCACAGTAACCAGCCGCTTCGCTTACTCCTGGGTGACTTGCTTCTTATGCCATTTGCTGTAACAGAAGACTCTTAGTATTTTTATGAGTAGATTCCTAGACAGGGGGTGTGCCATTCTACCAGCTGTGTACGAAGGCGTCTAACTTGCTCTATAGTAGCAGACCTGTATTAGTAGGCCCCTTGTACATAAATTTCTCAGGTGACAGGTTTCCATCCTGAGTAGTATCTGATACAATGACTTCCCAGGGATGGTGGTACCATGAGTGGGCCTAAGTAGGTACTCTGCGTATGCTACTCAATGACTGACTATAATTTACCTACTTTCAATTTCTACTTTTAAAAACTTACATATTTAAGTACTTTTTTGTGGGAGGAAGGTGGTATGGATGGCAGAAGGATGTGTGGCAATCAAGGGACAACTTTGTGGAGTTGTTCTCTATTTCCACTTTATATGGCTCTGGGAATTGAAATCAAGTCAAGTCACCAGGCTTGTGTTGTAAGTACCTTTACCTGCTGAGCCATCTCACAGTCCTTATTTTCTACTTAACAGTTTTGTTATCTGTTTGGGAAACATGAAGGAAAGTGACACCCCATATGAATGTTCCCACATTCAAATCAGGGTTCTGTTTTACATACTACCATATCTAGTTGATGAAGTTTAGTCCAATTTGTTGTAACAACTGTTCATGTCAAAGTACTCACCATGTGTGATGCTCTCTCCCTGGTTAATCTGTGCAAACAATGCTGAGCGGGAAGCAGAGTCATCAGAGCCAGAACTGGTAGGGACTGAGGGAGGAGGCGGGCCTGGTGGGGGAGGAGGAGGGCCCGAGCCAACAGAGGGTCCGGATGGCAATCCACTCAGTTCTTTTGCCACAGGTCCCTAGAACAGTAAGGGCATGTCATATGATCATCCTCTCCTTCCTTCTGTACACTCCTAGTGGGACCTTTCCCATGTCCAGTGTACAGAAGGCCCCTCGATAGCTAACACACTACACCCACACTTAGCTTTTTACACCTCACCCTTTCCCAAGGACCCAGCTCACAGCTCTATTTCTCAGTCTACACTTTTTTCCTTTGACCTCATCTGATTCTAGCTGTAAACCCATATTCCTGAAATTCTACCAAAACATCAGACTCAACAAATTCAAAAGTGATCACACCATCTCCTGCCTGCTTCTTTACCTGCCCAATCATGCCCTGGTTCTTATGTCAGTCTAAGCTCGACTCTTCTATTTTCTTTGAGGCTTCCTACTCCTCTGACCTCATTAAATCTATATTTTGGTGGCATCTCCTTCGAAGGCTTTTCTGTCAGTTCATGTCACACCACGATCACTCCCAGAGCCTAAGCAGGGTCCTTATCCTGAGCCTATTCGCTCCACTCAGACAAATATGATCACTACCACTCTCTTAATCAAACACAGTGCCCCAAAGTCAGCCTAACTTCCTTCTCTAGTCTCCAAAGTGCTTCTGCTCATCACCCCTTAGTGAAGCCAGGTATGAACAATCTCTGTATTTACATTATTAGGCTGTGTCCATTCCTATGTCTCCATTTTTGGCTACTCTTCACTGTTCTGTATTTCTCTCACATCTCTGATCAGAATTTATCTCTTTAATGCACAATCTCTCCCAAGGAATCACTACACCTTTCCTTATTCTCTTGTCATCTGTACAATACCATAGCATTAGCTTGGTAACTTATATTAGGGATTTGTCTCTGGTTTTTGTTTGGTGACAGGGTCTCGGAGAGACGGCTCAGTGGTTAAGAGCACTGGCTGCTCTTGCAGTGGACCTGAGTTCAGTTTCCAGCACCCACGCGGCAGCTAACCACTGTCCATAACTCCAGTTTCAAGGAAATCTGATGCCCTGTTCTGGTCTCCGTGGGCAGTATACTTCTATACATGCAAGCAATGTACTCGTACACATAAATAATAATAATTTGAAAAAAAAAAAGATAAGAGTCTCACTGTGAGTTCCTGCCTGGCCTGGAACTCACTATGTAGACCAGACTGGCCTTGAACTCAGAGACCTGTCTATCTCTGCTTCTGCAGTTCTGATCCTCCTGCATCCATCTCCCCGTGCTGGGACAATAGTGTGTCCTGCCATGCTTGGTTTTATGAGGTGCTGGGGATAAAGCTGCAGGCTTCAAGCATGCTAGGCTAGCACTCTACCAACCAAGCTACATCCCCAGTCCTTGCATCTGTATTTTGTGTGCAAGTACACATGCAGTATCTGTATTTAAACATTTTACAAAATAGTTTCTGTGTAAAAGTGTTTTGTCTGCATGTATATAAGTACACAATGTGTGTACAGGGCCCAAGAACGGCGGAAGAGGGCAGGCTCCAGATCTCCTGAAACTGGAATTACAGACAGTTATGAACTGCCATGTGGGTGCTGGGAAAAGAACCTGGGTCCTCTGGAAGAGCAGCCAGTACTGTTTAACAGTCACCTCTACAATCCCATACATCTATTTTAAACTCCCTGAGCACTGGGCTAGTGTGGCCCCTTCGACTATGCACCAATCACTGTTCAGACCTATGTTTAGTAGAACTGACGAGAACACTGGGGTCAGGATATAGGTCAGTTGGTAGAGTGCTTGCCTGGCACACATGAGGTCCTGGGTACAATCCCAGAACTCTATGAAATGGTATGGTGGTATGCACCTGTAATCTAAGCACGTGGGATGGAGAAGCATGAGGATCTGAAGTTCAAAGGTCACCTTCAGCTAGACACTGAGTTGGAGGCCTTCATTGGATACTGGACCCCTTCTCAAAAAAACAAACAAAATGAATTATCCAGAACCCAGTGCTCCTCCTTTGACCCTTGCTTTCTTTTCTTTTTCTCTTCTGTTTCTCTCCTACACCAAAAAATAACCAACATTCCTTTCCTTTTCTTGCCTTGGTGACTTAAGTCTAAGAAGCTATCCTGGTAAGAGAAAGAGAAGGAAAGGAAGAAGAACTCACTAACCACTTTGCTCCAGGACAGCCCAGTGGTATGGAACTCCTTAATGTACGCCTGCAGCTCTGTCCATATACTCAAGTAAGCTTTGACCCACTCCACGTGCTTCTTATCCCTGGGAAAATTAAAAAATAATTTTCAGAGTGTATCACAACAGTGACTGAGAACCCTTCCCGCCTGAAGGCTCACATCGTCCTGCTGTGGCTTTTCTTAGGTTCTGCTCAATGGCAGCTTCCCAATCATCAATGAAGTTTAAAAAAACAGTAACAAAGATAAAACCAAAACCAAAACCTTACTCATTATCTTAACTATCTCTTAAAGCAGTGTCTGTCTGTCAATCTTCTAAGGGGCAGAACTCTTATTTCAAAGCTGACCACAGGCAGAACCTAACGGCAAGGTGGTAAAAAGTAGACATTTTGTACAGGAAGCCAGAGTAGAGCCAAGACTACTCAAAGCATTGCCATGGAACTGAGAGAGTCCATGTTCAGGGCCTTACGTCAAAATACATTCCCCCGACTCCAACTGAAGAGCTTTCTTTAGGAGGAAACGATCAACATAAATTAGAATAAACACTGCATTGTGACCCAGAATAATCCCTTCTCTTTCTTTCCATTTACTGGAAGACTCTGTGACTACTTAGCCTAAGATCCAGTTTCTTAACTATAAAATAATAGGGTAAATTCAAAACATGGTGGTACCTAATTCCAGGTTGCCAGAAGGATTAAAGAAAGTGTGTAGTGCTGTGGAACACATTTCACAGAAATGAAGACATTTCTTACACAGAGTTAGTCAACATATGTGAGGCTGACCGATGGTCAGATAAAAGCATCTGGACAGCTACAGAGCTAACTACTATAGTCACTGCAGCTCAAAATTAGCAAAGGAGAAGCCAGTCAGGACTGGCTTGATTATGTGGTTAGAAAACAATGGCTCCCTTACATAACAGCTATGCTGGCTAAGCAGCGGCCCTACTGTTACTTTACCTGAACACATGAACATGCAGGGTGACTTCCTAATTAAGTCCTACTGACCCTTTGTTACAGCATCAGTGAGACATTTATGACAGAGAAACAAAATGTGGTATAAACAGGCAACTTAAAGGGCATTAGTCCATGTTACCTCCAGCATAACCCCAAACCTGAAAGGTAAGGATTAAGAAACTAAGAGTCTCTACCAATCACAGAGGAAAAAAAGAAATGGAAGCAGAAACATTTCCTGCTAAATACAGTTTCTATGAGCCATTATCCACCAAGCTGTCCACAAAGCTGCCCTGAAATGAGAGAACAACACAGAAGCCAAGAACAACCATAATTAACCCCAAAGTGCACTCTAGGAAGGAACCAGCCGGGTTTGTCCTTTACCGCTTGAAGAAAGGCTAGACTTACACATCTCTGTACTCCTTGAGTACTCGGTTTGTATAAAACATGGCAGCATCATTCATTTCTTTCACAAAGGGGCCAGGTTTAACAGCCTGGGGAGAAAGAAGCAGTCAGTAACTGAGAGCCTCTCCAGTCATATCTCCTCGTACCTTCTAGTCCATCCCTTCCCTCTTCTGGAAGGTGTGCTGCTTACCAGAGCCACCCAGCCCAGGGCCTGGATGCTTTCACTGACAGCTGACAGATGATTGAAAAACTTGCTGCCTCGGTTCTTCTCCCGAAAGGTTATCACTTCTTGGATCTGCTCTGAGATGGGTGCCAACAAGTCAGAAAGCTTATTCTGCGAGAAGAGACAGGAAAAGATGAGTTAGAAGATGTCTATAAGAGCTACATATGTTGGTCAACTCTGATCTTGAAGGCAAGTTTTTTCTCTCTTTCGGTTTACAGAACAATGTTTTGCCATGTAGCCCAGACTGGCCTAGAATTCATGATCCTCTGCCTCCCAAGTATTGAGAACATCTGGCAATGCAAAAAAAAAAAAAAAAAAAAAAAATTTTTTTTTTTTTTTTTACAATACTGGCCATTGCCCCTACTCTTGGGGTTATCCACCAGAACTGGATGGTAAGATCCTATTGCTGAAGACACTACATACATGAGCTGTAGAACAAACAAGGAAAACCAAGTTGGTGCTGACTTCAGAGCCTCAGCTCTACTAGCTAGCATTCATAGTGCTGAAAGATGCTGTGCAAGCTACCAGAAATATAATCATCAACCTTACCCAGCTGTGAATCCTGTGAACTACAATAACAAATGGCCTGGCAAGATGTGTTCACTGGTACAATAGTGGCATACATATTATGGGAGTAACCAACCACTCTTTAATTCAATTTAAGGTCTGTTTTCCAGGATGGAGCCCATACATGACACTGAAATTAGGCTTAGGAACCTGAGGCCAAATAGGTCACAGGACATAGGGGAGAACCTAGTTTTCTACTAAACAGTTATCGTATTAAACTCTTAATGATGTATTGTTATACCCAAAGATCAGTGCATCTCTCCACTCTCATTAGAGAAGCTTCTTTATGTAACAGATGGTGATTAACACAGAGACCTACAACTGGCCAACATGCAGGTAACAAGAGGCTGCAAAGTGCTTGTCCCTGAATAGGACACCTATATAGATTCTAAAAGTCACAGGTAGTAGTGACCACAAAGAAACAAGAGTTTTCCAGACAGCTACTCATATGAATTCACAGCATGTACAAGTCCCTTGCACAGACATAAGAACATGGGAAAGAAGCTCCAACCCCACCAAGGAAATTATGGTAAAAGATGGCTGCTGCTGGAAGGGGCAGAGACAGTCTTTTTCAAGCAGGCTCCAACGAATGGACATGTAGATACACAAATCAGATGTTATGTTATTATAGAAATATATATATAAAATAGAGAACATTAAATTGGGTGGGAGGCAGATCTAAATACCACCAAATTATATTTTATGAAAATTGCAAAAATTCAATTAAAAAAATAAATTTAAGGCAAGACTTTTTATGGCACAAAAAATAATCTTTGTATACATTCTGCCTTGAATCATACTGCTGAAATATTACTCATACCTTACCTCTGCAAAGGTTCAACTCCTCAGTGTAGACTTTGTGACTGTCATGCTTACTTAGGACTCACTCGAACTCTACCACAAAATCCCACCATTTCAGTCCCTTATTTCTTTTCTGTTCCACTAATAGGAGATTTCAGTTTATTTTTGTACCTTCACTGATGATGTTCTTTTCCACCTATATAAATAAACTCATGAACAGCCCTTCCAGCCACAGTGGCCTTTTATATCATTTGTCAGTCTAACCAATTTTGGCACCTTACCATACAACAGCACAAACTATTAATGGACCCATATGAATGTCCCTTCTTCCTTCTTTGCTACTCAGTATCTCTGTCTTTTTTTTTTTTTTTAAAGCAAGTTCTTATGTAGCCCAGGCTGGTCTTAAACTCACTATATAGTTGAGGATAACTCTAGAATCCTCCTGACCTTCCGCTTTCACCTCCCAAGTGCTGGGATTGATGACATACCACCATTCCTGGTGTGAATGCTTTTCTTTTTTTAATTAATTCTTCAAAGGCAAAGGCTTTGTCTCAGTTCTCCATTATCACTGTAGCACTCAACACACTGTTAGCCACACAGCCATTGCTGAGTAGAGATCTGGTGAATTAAATGCAGTTAGGGATGCTGATATTTAAGGGAACAGTTTGGCAAAATCAATCAATCAATAGATGGATGAACCTTGTGTTTCTCTGTTTTTGATCATCCCTTCAAAGCTAAGTATCCAGGATATTTCAGTTCTTAAGTCCTACCATGAAAACAGTCTAACCACAATTGTGAAAACTTTTTCTCTAAAGGACCAGTCAGTAAATACTGGTTCACAAAACAACAAACAAACAAAAATCTCCAAATCCTTCATTTACATAAGTGGGTATCAGATTAGATTGGTTTAAAGGTTGAGGTTTGCCAACCCTTGGTCTAAAATAAGCAAAATATCTCAGCTGTCTGATTTATTTGGCAAAGTATGGGTTCGTAAAAGACTGAGATATAAGACAGATTAAAGATTAAACTGTAATACATTTATAATACGTAAATTATCTTGCATTATTTTTACATTATTTAGGCATGACAAGGATCAAGGGTTTTAATACATTATAAGCAGGAAGAGTTGCTTTATCATCCCTCGACGTCTAAGGAAGCCTAACAAAAGACAAAAATCTTTCATTCTGAGAAAACACTTAAATTTTCTCTAATTCAACTTTTAACATCTTAAAGCACAAAATTTTAAGTAAGAATCAAATCAGACACTGCAATCAAACAGGATGAGGGGAGTTACAATTCTTCAAAAGTTAAAGGACCTGCACAACAGCTTTACTAAAACCTGCTCATGATAAAACAGGAGAATCATCTCTTTTAATAAATGAGACTGTTCACTGACAGAGGCAGTGAGGTCCCAGGGGTAACTAAAGTTCTAGGCCTAATGACAGAAAACAAAAGGTCAGCAGAGACCACTAACTACTGAAAGCATATTCCCACAAGGGCACTTTAAGTCTGCTCTACCCCTGGGACTTGGTGTGAGTGTATACTACCCTGAGTCTGACAGGTCTACTTTAGCATGCTGGGAAAGCTTAGAAGAAATTTCCCAGTTTGCCCTGAGCATCAGAGCAAACTAAACCATCTAGTAATAAACTTACACCGGCTGGCTGCTGGCACTGAGAAGCTGTAACCAGGAGAGCTCGCTCCAACTTCAGACCTGTGTGGACCATCTCTGCCTGCAGGAGAGAAGAATCAGCTATCCATGACACATTATAACTGGAAAGGTCCTGATAAGAATAACCAAAACCTCCATGTCCACACTAGGCCTTTCCTGTTGCCTGCCTTGTGCATTCCAGATTCCATGGCCTAATACCAAAGTCACATTTACTATTACTCCTGTTGGAACTAAGCAGGGGCACACAGTCAGAATTAGAAATGAGGACAATCAGGCCTGTCCTTAAGGTGAAGGCAAATTAGTCAGTTCCTGAGAAGCACAGTATTTGTTCTCTTGGTTTTTGCTGTTACTTGTTTAAGGTTATAGGATGGAACCCAGAACTTTGTGTGTGCGCGGCAAATGCTTTACCTCAGCCTCATATGGAATTTAAAATTTTTCTAATTTTATTTTAATATTTTATTTGTTATTTTTATTTTATGTATATGAGTCTTTTGCCTGCATGTATTTCAGTACACCCATGCTGTACAACACCTGTGGAGGGCAGAAGAAGGTGTTGGATCCCCTGGAGCTGGAGTTACAGACAGCTGTTTGTTGTCACGTGGGCGCTGGGAATTGAACCCAGGTCCTCTTGTAAGAGCAGCCAGCGCTCTTAACCGCTGAGCCATTTCTCCAGCCCCTAATTTTTATCCATCTGTATGTGTGTATGTCATGTGTGTGCAGGTTCCTGGGAATGCCAGAAGAGGACATTGGAGCTAGAGTTACACATGTTTTGAGACCCCTAATGTGGGTGCTGGAAACCAAACTCAGGTCCTTTAGAAGAGCATCAAGTGCTCTTAACCACTGAGCCATCTCTCTCCAGCCCCTAATTTTCATTTTTTTCTTTCCTGGTGTTTTGGGACAGGGTCTCAAGTCTATAGCTGAGGCTGATCTTAAAACCAGGGCATCCTTCTGCCTCAACCTCAGGTGCTGGGATGACAGGCATGAGCTACCACAAGAGGCTGGATTTGCATTTTCAAAGACAAAACGTATATTTTTAGATTTTTTTCAAACGTAATAGAACTATATAAGGTGAACATGGACACTGATCCCGCACCACCGGAAGGTTCCAACACTACTTCACTGAGCTGAGATAACCACCAGCAGCAGATAGTGTAGGACAGGCTAAAGTTTAGGTTGGAAGATGCTAAATATAGCTACTGCTTATAAAGGATTATTCACAGGACCAGCAAAAAGTTCTGGATCCCCAAAGAGACGCATGATGTATATGCAAGTGTGGGGTGCTGGTGGTGGAAACAATGTAGGAGGCACCACATGAAGGGAGGTGGGTGGACAGGCATCTGTCACTGCCTACTTCATTTCTTATAGGAGACTAAGTATGAAAATAACCCATGTTAGCATAACTAATAACTATCCAGCACGGTTTTATAAATGCTAAGTTATGACAATGATTCTTTTGAATAAGCCACCCCACGCTTGGTTACATAACATACAAGGATCAGATTGCTAGCATATTCTTCACCACAAAGATGAACACAGCTGTATTTTATGAACAAATATGTTTTCTGCATAAAAGAAATACAGACAATATGTATATGAACAGGAGGCCTAGAAAAATGAAACCATTTCTGTGTCTGGGCCAAGTTCCTCAATGAAGACAGAAGAGAAGGAACCAAGAGTCTCCCAAAGGGGCCTCTCTTTCTTTCTGAGACAGGGTCTCACTATGTAGAACAGACTAGCCTCGGACTCACAAAGATCCTCCTTGCCTCTTCTTCCCAAGTGCTAGAATTAAAGCTATATGCCACCATACTCGTCTCCTGAAGGGCTCTTAAGCTAAGGATGAGGGGAATGTGAAGAAAGTCACCAGTTCTTAAACAGAAGGGAAAAGGAAAGACCCAACGTCCTTACATGTTTCTGCACATCTCCCCCAATCTCCTTACTCATCTTCAAGTACTCTGCCACGGGATTGGCAAGCAACAAGTCAAATGCTTGCACATATGGAACTGTTCCTGGGGAAGACAGACACACCAGAAGAAATTAGTCATGCAGAGAGAGATAGGGGGAATGTGTGTTGTGTGTGCACATGTATGATGTGAGTGTGACTGGCACACAGGCAGGGGTCAGACAACCTCAGGAGTTGGTCTTTGCCTTCTACCAAGTTGGCAACAGTGTCACTTGTTCCCTCCTACACACACCACCATGCAAGCTGCCCTGTGAGTTTCCTGAGATTCTCCTGTTTCGTATCTCAACACAGGAGCACTGCGATTACAGGTACTGGCTACAATGTCCAGCTTTAAGTGGGTTCTAGGAATCTGAACTCAGGCCCTCACATCTGCATGGCAAGCAAGCACTTCACCCATTGAGCCATCTTCTCAGTTAAAGAACGTTTCTGTAAAGTGTACTTCCATGTAAAAGTGCAAAGCTACTGAAATACAGTACACAGAAAACTACAACAGGAATCAAAACACAGTGTTCTACTTCAAATCCCATCACTAACTGGCTGTGTGACACTCTGACTCTCTGGGCTTAATCTTCTTTACCTACAAAATGAAAATAAATACATTGATGCTCCAAGATTCCTTTTAGCTCTAACATTCTATGTTTCAATTACTGTATTTATAAAATGGCTGACTGGCCAATCATTTAGAAAGAGGAAAGAAACTTTTAATACTACTTGCCATTTTGACAAAAAGACTAGAGTCACTCCGTTAAGGACAGAACAGGAAACAACATACAAGCAGGAAGTTCTTGTGTTAAAATTACTTAACCACAGGCCTCCCTGTGCAAGTCACTTCCTTCCTTATCTGTTCACAAATGAACTACCTAGACTAAGTGTTTGGGAGGTCAGCTCCAAATAGAAAATCCACTGTGTTAGGAAAATTAAGGCCAAGACAATATAAAGCACTCTGCTGGGCTTGGCTTACCTTTCAAAGGACTGTCTCCAAACCCACAGTGCATGTCAGACGTATGTGACACTGCCTCTAGGCGACCCACTGCCCTCTCCAATCTTTCCACAAGATTTTGCATGTCAGCCATAATGTTCCACCTGCTGAAACAGATCAAATGTCATTTGTTACTTTAATGCTACACAGCATCGATACGGGAGTTAAGAGGATGCCAATTCCACGGAACAGAATATTTTAATAATAAAATACAGATGGGGATTGGTCTAGAAAATTTGCAAAATCATGCAGACTTCACCAAGTAAGAAAACTACACAGGAAAAGGTGTTCACTAAAGCAAACCTTATGCAAATACTGAATATTTATTATATACTAACAAATATCTGTGTAGGAATTTGGAATTTACCAAGTCTGGTCATACATATTTTCTCAGGTTAAACCTTCCCACGACTATTCACAATTATTATCACACTGTGCGTGTGTGTGTGTGTGTGTGTGTGTGTGTGTTAATGAGGACTGAGCCCAGGTCCTTATCAATGCTAGGCAAGTATTCCACCAGAGTCATATTTAGCCTGTGATTATACTCTTAAAGAAAGAAATAAAATTACTTTCCTCCAGTCACAGCTAGTTAACAGAGACGCCAACACTCACATCCTCTAGCTGCTATTCCCCGAGGGTTCAAACCCCACCCCAACTTTCTGCTCGCCTGTGGTGGGATGCCGGGATAAATGCTACCCTCAATAATGTTGAGTTGAAGATGAGGAAGGGGTACTTAACACATATACCATCACCAAACATAAGGAAAAAGTTGAAGACAACATGAGCTTTCAGAGTACGGATGAACACATCAGCTGGCAGGGTCAGGTAAGGCTATCGGGAAGCTGCCAGCGGAATCAGGCTGAGATGAGGATGGGCAGGATCGGAAGACACTGTGGGAGGAGACCGCATCCATGGAAGAGCCTGTTATGAACTCTCCCCACCCAGTATCTTATCTGAAGTAGCCTCATTCAATGTCTAAGATCCTAAAAAAGGAATCTCCAAGAGGAAAACAACCTACCTAACCCGATTTTTCTTATACTCCACATCTACACCACGCCTGGCAGGTTTAGGTGCTCAATAAACAGCTAGAAAGTACAGTATTCTAAAACTCCAGAACTCTGGAAGGTGCTCATATTCCATATCTCAGTGTAAATATTACTAATACATTATCTGTACAAAGAAAATTAGATCCCAAGTGATCTTAGTAAAAATCAGTCAGGAAAATTTCAATTAAAGCCTTGATCTACATTCCCTTAAATCAAAGCATTAGTGGTTCAAGAACCAAAGCTGACTGGATTCTGACTCCCTTAAAGCTCCATGAATGACCCCAATTTGATCCCCCCGCCCCAAACAATAACTTGCCAGACCATTTCACTTTGATATATTGTCCTCCCTGTGAAAGAGACAGACAACACAATCAACAGACAATATAATCTATCCCTGTTCATTCTTCTCCCTGGGCAGGTCCTGTCTCTTTGGATCCAGTCACTTGCTACAGGATGTTAATTAAGAGTATCAACAAGAAGAAAAACAAAATGAGCCTGAGAATCAAAACAACTCTTCCATTTCCTGACCTAGAGAAATAGCAGAAACTTCTAGGTCTATGCTCTCCTCATAGATGGAGCAATCCCTTCCTTCAGTTTCAGCTAAACCATCAACCAAAACCCGTACTGCCTCCCTGCTCCACTGTGGGGACTGAACAGGACAGACTCATATATAATTCACATTTTATAAATAAAGAAGAATAAAGGCCAGTGCTAACTTGGAAATACGATACAAACTGTGTAAGTTGTGAACACTCACTAATTTTAAAAGCTTAATAACAACAGCTTTAAGGAGATGGAGAGATGGTTCAGCGGTTGAGAGTGCACACTGTTCTTACAGAGGATGTGAGTTTGGTTCTGAACATCCACAATCACCTGTAATTCCAGCTCTACAGGATATGATAATATCTTTGATCTCTTTAGGCACGTGTACTAGAATGCACATACCCACACACAGATACACACAAATACTCATAATTAAAAATAAAAAACAAGTCTTATAAATAATAACAGTTTTATGGAACTTTAGCTCTTTTCTTCCCATAATTTTCACTTGTACTTTTAAGGCTTTCAAAAGTCAACAAGGTCCAGTTCTATTATCTGAAGCAGAATGAAGAGACAATACAGCTACTATTTATTATTATTATTTATTGGGGGGGAGAACAGGGACAGCTTTGAGACAGGGTCTCATGTAGCCCAGACTGGCCTGTACTATAAGCTACAGACTTCAGGGCGGTATATCCATGAAAGGCCATTCTGGGATTTAGAACCTTAGATCCAGCTTCCATTTGGACAGCTCAACCTGGTTGTCCCAAAGGCATCGCCAAAATGGAATTCATCATCTTTCCTGACTCTGTTCCCCTAAGCCCAAGCCCTGCTATTTCAGTGATCCAGCACAGTCAGCAATCACATTAATTGGCCAAGCCAATAACTTGGAAACTGTAATAGAATATCAGTGAACAAGAGTGGTCTTTCTGGTTTCTTGATTTTTGTCTTGTTTGATCAGGGTCTCCAAATTCCCGATCCTCCTGCCTGCGCCTCCAAGTGCTACATCCCTGTCTTAAACAAACAACTTACAGGCTTTATTCGCATAATTCATTAATAGATGCCCCTTGCCTCCATCCTGATTAAAAAGAAAAAAAAAAGTCCTTAGGGTTTCCCTAAATTACCCCAATAACCTTCTAGCTAGTCTCCCCTAAATTCAGCAACACACCTTTTACTTCATCCATAGCAAATGCAAATGGAATTATGATGAATTTTTGTTTGTTTGTTTTTGGTCTTTTTGAGACAGGATCTCTCTGTAGCCAAAGTTGGCCTGGAACTCAATATGTAGACCAGGCTGGCCTTGAACTCACAGATATCCACCTACCTCTGCCTCTCGAGTGATGGGATTAAAGGCATGTGCCATCCTGCCTGGCTACGATGATTTTTTTTAAAGATTTATTCTTCTTATTATATATGTGTGTGTGTGTACGCGTGCGCATGTGCACATGTTTAAAGGAGGGGTCACCAGACAATTGTGGGGGTGTCAGTTCTGATTTCACCTTGCTTTGAGGCAGGGTCTCTTGCTGCTGCATTGTGTATGTCTTATTTCTGCCTCTGCCTCCATCTTACTGTAAGAGTACTCAGATTACAGATGCAAGCCACAGAATGCCACAGAATCCTTTTTATTTCTCGCCCCCTCTTGGTCAAACAGGTTTTGGGGATCCTCAGGCTGTCATGCTTATGCAGCAAGTGCTTTTACCCCAATCTATTGTGCTGGCCCACGTAATGAGGATTTTTATTTAATGCCATTTAATATTTCTCATAGCATTCAGGTAAAGCTCACATAAGGGTTTCTGTAATCCTCTCCACATTCTCTCCTGTCCCTACCTGGTTTAATCTCTTGCCACACTATCTCAGCCACACTGCAGCAACCCAGGTCCTACCTCCACTTTCCATAATGCCACGTCTCTCACTTCTCTCTCACTTCTGAGCCTTCAGTTACCCACTCTGTTGGTTGCAATCCACTGCTCTTGAGAGCTCTTATTGCCCTTTAATTCTCAAGTAAGATTCTATCTCCCCAGAGCACCTTCAGCTATGAACTTCCGTGACATTGTACACTCATCTCCATCACAGCACAGAGGTTTAAAATCGTTTACTTAATAATCTATGGGCAGGAGCTGGTGAGAAAGCTCAGCTTTAAAGGCACTTGCCACCAAGCCTGATGTCCTGAGTTCAACCCCACAAACAAACATAGTTGAGAGAACGTTGACTTTCACTGATGTATACAAATGCATGTGTATTCATAAATAGGCATACACAGACATACTAAATAAATGTAAAAACAAAACAAAACAAACAAACAAAAAACCCAACAGGCAATCTGGCAGCTGAGGGCATGGACCACGACTCCTCTTCGTAATTCCAGTATTATTGAAGAGGCTTTGTTTGAATGAACAGGTCTGAGTGGGCACCTACCCACTAAATACCTAAACACAAGTCTGACTACCTCTTCTTTCTGTCAACTCTATGAGGAAGTGTTTTTTTCTCCTTCTTTTAATTTTTTGCCTGTTTTTACAAAACCTTATAAACACTCCCATCTTTCAAATAAATGCTGCCCTCTTAGGCACAAATCACATTCAAACTAAGTACGATAAGGGAAATAACCTTGCTTATGAGAATACCAAATTTTAGGGCTAGTGAAATGGCTGAGGTGACAAAGCCTGATAACCGGAGTCTGGTATTCGGGACTACATGGTGGAAGGAGAACGAGCAACTCCCACAAGTTATCCCTTCTTCCACTCGCATCTCTCAGTCTCTGTCACTGTCACAAACGCACACGTAAAAACAAAAATAGGATTTGGAATTCTTTTTTTTAAGAGAAGGGGTATACAATATTAATGAATGAACAATGACCTCACAGTTTTAAGTGCTTTACATCATCAATCTGTTGCTTCTTTTTAAAAATGTTTTTTAATTTATTTTATTTGTATGAGTGTTTTGCTTACACATATACCCATGTCATGCAAGGCTTGTAGAGGCCAGAAGTGAGCACTGGATCCCCTGAACCTGGAGTTAGGGATGGTGTCAACAACCACATGAATGTGAGACTCAAATTCAGAGTCTCTGTGAGAGCAGCCAGTGCCCTTAATTTCTGAGTTATCTCTCCAGTTGTTGCTTTTAATAAAACAGGGTCTTCGTCTGTAATTCAGGTTAACCCTGAATTCATGATCCTCCTCCCTTAGCCTCTCAGTGAGCTAGGTTTAATGGCTTACATCAACATGCCTATCCCAATCTGTTCTTTTGAGCTTAAAATAATTTTCCAAAGTATGTTTACAGATATTAATCTTTTCTTTGGAATGATGGTGACATCTATTAAAAGGCTGCCAGGGGACAACCAGTGGAGTAGAGAACCTAGGTCTTGACCATAAATATTCTGAAGGGCTGTAGGCTCTTCCTACCATTCCATGATGGCACAACTACATGGTTCACTGGATCAGCTAGCCTCCACTGTCTGCTGAGTACAGCACTGTGGATACAAAGTCTCTTTATGGTGTCTTTAGTTGCATTATTAGGAGCTTTAAATTTCTTTGCTTTCAATTTCCTCTACAGAGGCCAATTTTTTTTTTCAATCCTTTTCAGGATGACACATATTTGGAAGGCTAACATTTAAAAATAAGACTTCTCCCAAAGAATATAGAATTGTCATAAGCAGAAAACTGCAGTTATACCTAATGTTATCACCTCTAATTGATAGGAGTCAAGAACTGTATGTAAAGCTCTATAAATGAATGTACAAATGTTTACCTATACAAATAATCATCCTAACAGCTTCAGAAAGAAGTCTAAATAAAAGTAAAATGTAGGAAGCAAAGGCTTGAGTTCCAATCTACCATGTATTAACTATGAAAAAATATCTTAACATACAGAGATGAAAGGAATGAAGGACCTGACTTCATAGGTGAGACTAATCTCTTTGGAAACAACTTGAATGTAAATATGCTACTGATACACAGTGTGTACTAGAATGCAGATCCAGGAGAGGGGAGATTTATCCATTCTCTAGCCCATACGCACCCCACCGCCCAGGACCTAGGACAAAGTGCTTAGTACTGTGGTGGCTACTGAAGAAGGCTCGCCTGCGTGCAGCGTGCAGTATAGAGATAAGACTGGACAGGCAAGGTAGGGAAAGCCAGGTAGTGAGAAAAATCAAGCAATATGAGTGAGAGTTTTGAGTAAAGGAATAATGAGAAAGCACAGAATTTACAAGCACTACCTGATAAACAGAATGAAAGTGAATTTTAATTGAATGAAAGTGAAAAATTAAGGTCTGGAAGGTAGGCTGAAAGTTATTATTTATTTAGCTGTCAAAAAAGGAAAAAGAAAGCTACCACAAAAGATTTTTTTTTTTTTTAAAGACAGGTCTCACTAAGTAGTCCCAGATGACAGGGTATTTGCTAGGTAGACCAGGCTGGCCTTGGATTCACAGAGATCTGCCTGCTTCTGCCTCCTGAATGCTGGGATTAAAGCAATGCACCAGTAACACAGAAGATAGTTCAATGAAAAACAAGTTATAATATTTGGTGCCTGAACATTCAAACTAAATTCATTTATAAACAATACCCTTCAAGCAACTGAGTGCTGGGATATTTTTGTAAAAAGAGGAGAGGGAACAGTTTCTCTGCCCTAAGGGTCTAGCAGGAAAGACAAAGCTACCTTCCACGGAGTCCAGTTCCTCAGCACTGAGAGCAACTGCAGAAACCATAAAAACACCACTTGATGCCAGAATAGTCTTTTCAACATTCTTAGCAATTAGTTGGGCGGTCTCTCATCAAACACCTTCAATGATGGAGAACCTGAGACTCCTGAATCCGCTGTTCCATTCACACAGCTCAAAGTATTCCTTATATGGAGAAAAACTGCCTCCCTATAACTTTCACCCACTGATCTTGGTTCTGCCCTTAGAGGGTACACATAACAAGTGTGAATTTAACAAAGAGCAAGCATATGAGTGGTTCTCACTGAGAGCTCAAAAGTCTTCAGGGAGGGGAGGACAGATGGCTGCGGCGTGGCAAATGTAGGCAAGAGAATGATGACACTACTGGCAGCAAACAGCAGGTTCTAGTTAGGGCAAGAAGATGGATGGGGTCAGTCCAGAGTCTGAAGATGAAGCTTTTAAGTAAAAATGTCCCTGGTAAAGGATCAAGACTGGAGATAATGTCATGAAGTCATCAAGCACAGAGTAAAAGGAAACTAGGAGCTTGATTCTCCAGCTATTTCTTTTGTGGTATGATACTAAGAAAAAATTAGAACTGGCAAGTGATTCCTGCCAAAGTTGCTTCCTTTCCATCATTCTAACTTCTGCAAGGCCAAGGATAGAATGAAAGAAAGGGGGAAATGACTTTAATACCAGCACTCAGGAGGCAGAGGCAGGTGGATCCCTGTGAGTTCAAGGACAGCCTGGTCTACATAGTGAGTTCTAGGACAGCCAAGGCTACATTGTTGAGACTCTGTCTTAAAAAAAAGTGGAGAAAAACTATCCTTACTGGGGTATTGCTTCCAAGCAATATATTAGTGAGCTCCATTTCTGACAAATATAGAAATTATTAACACTAGGCTCTAGATATGCTAAAAGAACTTCCATGTTGGCTGGCTTAACCCAGAGAACAGACATCATGCTGCAGAGTACAAATGTGCCTAAATCTATAACCCAAATCAAGAGCCATTGTTCTTCCCTAAGACTTTGGTTTCACAGATGAACCAATGACATTTAGTGCCCAAGTCACTGCCACCTGAGGATTAGATTAAGAGAGAAAGAAAGGCCTACCTTCTAGGAGGAAAGGAATCCAGCTCAGTATCAGTGCCTGTCTCCTGTTCCCTCCCCCACAGAGTCTTGAGCTGAAACTCCAGGAGAGGTAGGTAAAATGAGTAATCACGAACAAACTGAAGGCAGGCTTGGGGGCTGGCTGTTTCAATGGCTCCGTGTGGCCTACACTGAAAGGAATATTATTAAGACTAACTTCACAGAACATTCATCAGGCCTTTTTACATTCCCGTGTTTTACTCTGTATGATGAATACTGCACTGACTCACATCAGCCCAGATAGCCACTTGGGTAGAACAGCACTTCCCACTCTCACATGCAAAGCCAGATTTAGGATGAAATTTGTCCTTAGCTATGATTCAGCCACAACTATGAGATGATCTGTGATTTTAAGTCTATAATTAACAAATATAGAAATTCTAATGGCCTCTGAAGGAATTAAAAAAAAAAAAATTCTCTCTCCCAAAAAAGATCCTCAAACAAAAATAGCAAGGCTGCTTATTCCTTCCATTAAACATTTCAGCTATTTTCCAGCCAAATGGAAAAGTTTGGCACGTCTGGTAATACAGGGCAGACAAAGCTGCACTGTAGCCGAGGAATATTTTTGGAGCTCTGATTTTTTTTTATTAGGTTTACATAATGATCTATCAAGAAGAAATTGTTTCATTGTGAATGCAGTAGCTATGTTAATTTAAAGGCGGGGAAACTACAACTTTAACCATTGAAATAAATATGAACACCAACTCTATAAACTACACAGTTTAAAAATAAATGACAATCCCCATCCACTAAAACCAAACAGCTAACTGCAAGCAATACGAACAAGAACAAAATGAAAATTTCTATAGAGCCACAATACGAAGAGAAGGAAAACTGCCAATCGCAGCATAACTAACACAAAGCTTGCTGCTAATGCCAATCACTGGCATTTCTGTATCAGAGGATCTCAACCAGGAGTTGGAGAGATGGCTAGGCAGTTAAGAGCATGTGCTGCTCTTACAAAGAGGACCCAGGTATAGTTCCTAGTACGCACATCAGACAGCACACAACTGCTTCTAACTCCAGTTCCAGTGGGCTGGACACTGTCTTCTGGTCTGTGCAGATATCTGCACAAATATGGTGCACACACACGTACACATAAATTTAAAAAAACTCAACCAAAATAGGGGGCAGTGAGGAGGAGGGTGGCAATTTTAAAGTCAATCAAGGAATTCCTTGAAGGCACAATAATTTCCTGATATCTCAATGAGAGTCCCAAGACTCAAACTCAGGTCTTCATGCCTGGCAGTAAGCAAGTGCCTTTACCCACTGAACCATCTTGCCAACCCAGCTATGATATTTTCTAAAGCACTACTTTTCTGCCAGGAGCAATTCTTTCCTCCAGGAAATATCTGGCAATGTCTGAGGACATTTTTCGTTGTTATAACAAGGAAGTGCTATTGGCATCCAATGGATAGAGGGCAGGGATGCTGGTTAAGTATCCTACAGGACAACCCCATAATGAAGAATTATCTGGCTTCAAATGTCAACTGTGCCAAGGCAGAGAAACCCTGTTCTAATAGAAGAAGTTTAAAGATAGTACAAATGGGGGCTGGAGAGACAGCTCAGAGGTTAAGAGCACTTACTGCTCTTGCAGAGGACCCAGGTTCAATTCCCAGCACCCATATGGTACCTAACAACCATCCACTAGTCCAATTTCAGGGGATTCGACGACTTCTTCTGACCTCAACGGGCACTGAATGACACAGGTGCACATACACACACGCAAGGCAATACACTAACACAGATAACATAAAAATGATAAACTATTTCTAAAAAGATAGTATAAATGACATACACAAAATGCTAATCTAAGTCAGTCTGTACTATCCAATGAAAATGAATTAAGGTTAGTGTCTAAGAAAGATGGCTCAGCAATTAAAAGCATTTGCTGCTCTTCCAGAAGACCAGGGTTCAGCTTCTAGAAGCAACGTGGGGCAGTACATAACACCTGTGACTCCAGCTCCTCCTAAGGATCCAATGCCCTCTTGCCGCCTCCACAGGCACCCCAACCAGGCACACACATGCATATAAATAAAAACAAAAGGTAAATGTCTGAGTGGGGCTGTGATATAGCTCACTGGTAGAAAAGAAAGCACAAAATCCTGGGTCTGATAACCAGCACTTCCAAAACAAAACACAACACAGCGCAACACATAAAGGTCTGATTATGGGGAATTTTTAAGTTGAAAAGGGAGTTTTTTGATTTTTTTTAGGAACATAAAGCCTCTGAGAGTAACGAAAATAATGAGTAAAAGAAAAAAAAAAGATTCTTTTTAAAGAACTTTAAAAAAAATTAGTAAAGAAGCTAAAGTATTAGGTATGAAAGACAGGTTAGTAACAAATAAACTGATGATATTTTAAAGGACTAATCACAAGCACTGGGTAACATATAGTTTATATGGGTCCTAAGAATTCAAATCTCGAGCACTAAATTTCAAACCAAATAACACTTAGCATTTGCTTATTTAATCAAAATTGAATCTTGGGAGTTCTAATGCTTCACAGAAAACTGAAATGAAGGAGTCAGATTTTAAAGGTGTAGTCTCTGGGTTAAAATTTTTTCAACAAAGTAAATGCATGTACTACCCAGAAAATGGAAGAAAAGAAAAAAAAATCCTCAGATGGAAACATTGTACAAATCCAACCTTCCTCAAAGCAAAAAAAAAAAAATTCCTCACAGAATCCTACAATACTATCTACCACTTTTGGTTTACAGGGTAGGTCATACTTTACAATGCACTTTCATCACAGCCATTTTATTCAGTTCCTCTGAGTCACCAGTTATGCTTACCTGACTAAGGAAGTACTGGAGAAAGTAGGAAATGCCTCACGGGCTCTAAGATCAAATGCCTACATCCACTCAATTAGCGAGTCGACAACTACAAAGTAAAATCCAAACACATTTAGATAAATAAGGTGTCAAAAGCCCTTAACAACCTAACAGACAAAACTTTTTTATACCCAGTTTCTGCCAAACTCCAGGCTTGAGTACTTCGTTGAACACTGCAGCCCCTCTTTGCCTCCACGTTTCTGCTCTTCCAGTGTGCTCTGCCTGGACCACCATATTAGACATCTTTACTTGGATGAACTACAAATAATTAAGTATCTCAAATTTGTTTCTTTCTATGTCACTCCCTGATTTTACCCCTTCCAATTTACCTTTGATATTCCTTATCTGAATGGTACTACACAGTTTCCTAGGCCAGAAAAACAGGCAATTTCTCCAATTCCTTGGATTCCTGCCCTTTTTTGAGAGACAAGGTCTCAATATTCTCCCTTAAAGTTGGTTTCAAATTCATGACTCTCCTGCCTCAGACTCCCTTGTGCAGGAATTACAGATGCATACCACCGCATGGTCAAGATTCTAGCTTAACACTACTCAAATACAACCTCTTCTGGCCAGGTCTACTCCCTGTGAGTTCAAGCAATGACACAGCAATGGCTTCCAAATGCTGCTCTATCTACTTCTCCAGTTCTGTCAAGTTTGAAAACCCTTCAAGGTATTCCTTAGCATGCCTTAGAAGGGCCTCCATATTTTGACTCAACCACTTCTCACTTCCTGTACTTCTCCAGGCAGGACTGGAGTTCTAGCCATGCTGAACAGTCACTGTCTTCCACATGTCTAGGTCCCCATACTTTGCACCTGTAATCCTCTTCCCTGGAA
This sequence comes from Eospalax fontanierii, assembly GCA_035773235.1. Lineage (NCBI taxonomy): Eukaryota > Metazoa > Chordata > Mammalia > Rodentia > Spalacidae > Eospalax > Eospalax fontanierii. The sequence continues at coordinate 29,852,765 of CM069553.1, read as the reverse complement.
ATCCCTTCTCTAGGTTCACTACACATCTAAAGAAATCTTGAGAGATGTAGCCTCCCACGTCCACCTTGAATCGTGGCTCAGACATTTCTCCTTTGTGTTCTGTGCTCACACAGTGAACACTCTAAGCCATCCTTGATCTGTCTGCTCCATCCCACACTGTAAAGTCCATGAGAACAAGTGTATTCTTAGCCACAAGGGCTTAGTGTCTCATTTAATATGTGCCCCACACAACTAGGGTTTAATAAATGCTTTGTAAAAGATGAATGTACTGTACCATACATAACTGTACCCAGACTTTCACTTCAAGACAAGTCCCTACAAAGAGCTACAAAGGACAGTTCTGATACTAACCTGTATCTACAATGTTCTCATCTCCTTATCCTTGTTACATACTTCCACAGCACGATCATCCCATTTATAATGATTTCTTAATCATCTCTACAAGCACTGTTACCTCCAAGAGGGCAAGGTCTAGACTGTTTTGTTACAAGACTGAATTCACAGAATCTTCTAGAATGCTAGCAAAAAATGAACACAATTTTGCTATTCGTTGAATTGAATCTTGTGAATTCAGCAGAAACCTCTACTTATCAGATGAGTCAAGCAAGACATACATAAGCTAAAAAACGAATCCTAAGGGTACAGAGACTTGGCAGTGGGGCCAGACCCAACCTGTGTCATCTGATCCAGAAATGGGCAACCCCTTCCAATAAAGTTATCTTGGCTTCCTGGTAATAGCAGCAGTCTAAGAGTAAGGTGATGCGCTCAGAATATAAACTCAAGACTTTGCCAGTCTCTCCTTTAAACTCTCCAGGCATTCCAAACAATTTAATTTTAAAAGTAAAAAAAGTTCCACGCAGCCTTTTACCCTGCAGCTACTCACCCCAAGTTAGAGAGGTTCTAAGGAAATAAACGTGGGAAGGATCTGGGACTGGTAATCTAAGAGGAATATCCCTAGTCTTTCCCACACTCGCTCTAAGATCAATCTCTTCTCCGGAGATCAATTTACCCATCCATGCAATGGGACCGAGACGGAGGTATGGGGAGAACTAAGGTCTCAAGGGTTCCTTTCGGTCAGGATATCTTAGGAATCAGGCCTCTGCTGAGGCTGATGGGCAGTGCTCCGAAAACAAGGAAGTGCCTACCCAGGACCGCCCGGCTCAAGCTGATACCCCGGCCCCACCTCAGGAGACCGCACCCAGGAGTTCGGGATGGCCTAGGGGCCCCAACCCGAGCCCCCTCTGCAGGGCTCATCATACGCGCGAAGGCTAAGAAGGCTATTACCAACTCCAGGAGCCGCTGGGCACCAAAGATGACCCTAGTTCCTAACCAGCCGCCAGCCCTCACCTTAAGAGTTCCGCCTCACCTCCGGACTGCGATCAGCCGCTCTCCACTTCCGGCAAGAACCGCCCAGCGGTCTGCGCGCGACCCACTTCCGGGCCCTCACTGGGAGCGGCACCCCCACCGGAAATGAACAGCCGGCTGAAGCGCTAGACCCGGAGACTGGAGGAAGTTGGACGCCCAGCTCGTGACTCCGCCCTTAGTCCCCGCTGCTTCGGAGAGAGAATCCCGGCTAGCCCAGAGGGCACTTGGGAAAAGGGGCGGGGAGACCCGGGGAGGGTGTGTTCTAGATGGGCCACGCCTCCCAAACAGCCAATCAGAGGTCAGACTATATGGCTAAGCTCCGCCTCCTTAGATGAGTGGCTGATTCTCCTGTCAGTTTGGTCTCAGTAGTCACTGAGGCCGGCCCTTTTCTAACTGCAGTCCGGAAGAGGATCTTAGAGCGACCGGAGAACTGGAGGCTCAGAGGCCCAATGTCCCTGATAGTAGCGTTCGAGGCCAGGCTCTGCCTCTTCCTGGTTTCCCCGCCTGTGGTTTTGAGAGAACTGGAGGAGGCTGGGCGTGCGGAGGGCGGCCGGAATGGGCGTGGTGGACCGGGCCCGGAGCGTCTGGGAGTATCCGCCCCCGCTCGGTGCTCTCCGGCTGGAGCCGGGAAGGTGGAGAAAATCTTCCATTCTCGCCCCACTTCCTGTTTGCTCGGTGCGTTTTGTGACCATAGATGGTCAGGTCTGCAGCCGCGAGAAAGCTTCCGCCCCGCGGCTTTAGAGTCCTTCCTCCATCCGGCTGGGTGTGGTCACGGAGAATAAGATGAGCATAATTAGGGATCGGGCCCCCCGCGGCTAAAGTCCTGCTTTTGAGGCATTCTCGCCCCAGGCTAGGTATGTTCAGCTGGCCTCTTGTCTGTCCTTCGGTGGTTCTTAGCCGAGGCTGCCACCCTCCGGGCAGACTCCAAGCCTTGCTTCTTAGACCAGAGATCAGATCTTTGTTCCCTCAGGACTTAACACTTTCCAACTGGTCGTTATCCTCCCACAGTGATTTATTTCTAGAAAAAATTGGCGAGTACTACAAGTTCCCACCCTTTCTACTGAGTGGCTGTGACAGCTCCGTGTTCAAGTTGAATGCACGCGTTATATGCCAGAGTCAATCATCCAACAAATACAGTTCTTATAATAATAGCCACCATTTACTGCGCTCTGACTACATGCCAGGCTTGTTCTGAGCGCCCAAGCCATTTTCATTTAATCCTAATAGCAACTCTGCGGTAGGTACCATTACAGCCTCGGAGCCTGAAATGAGGAAGCTGAATAACTTGCCAAGGTCACAAAGTAACTGTTGGAACTTTAAACGTAACACATTTCTGACTCTTAAACCCCGTTAGTTTAATTAACTCCAAAGATAGATCGGTCTGGAATCATTTGAGACAGAGAATGCCTCTTGTCTTTATATACAAAGCAGGATTCCACTCCTGACTTTACTAGGAGCCAGAATTCTTAAAAGTCATTTCGAACAATTTACAGTCCTCTTCCCAATTTTATGATTCCTAATAATGTTTAAAAAAGAAATGACAACATGACAAACTGGCACAAAAATCGCATATTTTAAAATATCTTTATGTGTATGAGTGTAGTGCTTGCATGTATGTAAGCGCATCTATGTCGCACAATGCCCACGGATGTCAAAAGAAGGTGTTGTGTCGGTTGTTGGATCACCATGTGGGTGCTGGGAATTAAACCCGGGTCCTCTGCAAGAGCAGCCAGTGCTCTTAGCCACTGAACCATCTCTCCATCCCCCAAAATTGTATATTTAAAATATGTACATTTGGACTGGAGTGATGGCTTAGTGGGTAAAGGCTTTTACCACCAAGCCTCATTACCTGAGACTCACGTGGTGAAAGTCGAACAGACCTCACAAATTGTTCGAGGTCTGTATTACCCCTACACCCCCCAGATAAATGTAATAAAAGTTAAATAAAATATATATATTTAAACAAAACATACTGTCACACAGGGGTGGGCATACACACACACTCACAGATGTCAAAAGGTTATCCAGGAAGCTGGAGAGGTGGTTCAACAGTTAGGAGCACACACACTAATCTCAGGGAGGACCTGCAGAGGAGTGAATTTTTTTTTAAGTTAGCCAGGTAGGACACACTTTTGGTTCCAGCACTTGGGAAGCTGAAGTAGGTGATAGGTGAATCCTGAGTTTGAGACCAGCCTGGGCTACATAGCAACAACTTTTCTCAACAAGTATCAAGCAGTTACATGATATGAATCTTAGAGCCAACAGCCCCCGTCCCTGTCCAGCCACCCCCATAATTTATTTAGTCCTTCTAAATCTCTTTCTGGAGTACCAACAGAAAATGAAAAAACTATACATACATTCTAGATCAAGAGGAGAGAGATGAAGAAAAGGAGGAAAAAGAGTCAGCAAGATGGCACAGCCAATGAAAGTGTTTGTGGTGGAAGCTTGAGGGCCTGAATCAGATCCCCATACCCACAGGGAAGAGAGAGGAAAGAACTGACTACCAAAGCTGTCCTCTAACCTCCACAGGGATGCCTACATGATAAATATATAAATAGGAAATGCATGAACATATAGAAATAGAATCCTACAGGCTCCTGGGACCTTGCTCATAGGAATCTACAGCAATAATGTGAGCATGCACAAGACCCATGCAAACTCAAGCGGATGCAGTAACCTTTGTGAAATCATTTTCAAAACAATTGTAGACAGTGCCTACATGCTTTACAACCCTAAGGTACTGCTTGATTTAAAGAAGTATATAGATATATGAGTTTCAGATAGTGTAAAAACATTCTCTGAGGGCTGGACAGAGGACCCGGTGGTTAAGAGCACTGATTGCTCTTGCAGAGGACCCTGGTTCATTCCCAGCACCCACATGACAGCTAACAACCATAACACCAGTTCCAGAGGAATCCAACGCTCTCTTCTGACCTCCTTGGAAATAGCTCACATGAATACACTTACACATACATTCAGGCATAACATAAAATATTTTTAAAAATGTCCTCTATTGAGTCTATGTGTTAACTTATTTGTCTCTCTACAGAAGTTTATTCAGCTTTTCCTATCCAGTAAGCACTGTGCTATTTTGTTCCAGACACACATGGGATAGAACAGTAGACAAGTCAGACTCTGTCACTCCTCACGGAACATACAGTCTATTCATCTGGGGTAGGTATCAGATCTGTTGATTTCTGGCATCCAGGTTTTTCTTCCTCGCTGATTTTGCTCTGTGCTCAGATCAAAATGCTTCATTTATAACTGGCTCACATCTAGCATATGTTCAGTGAGTGCCTTGAATTCAGAAGATTGGGATGGATGAGTAAAACAGTAGAGACGGGAATTTGGCCAACATTAGGTGAGCAGTTTCCGAGGCAGAGGATGAGGACATATGACCGAGAGAAAGAGTGCAAGGCTGGAGAGATAGAGTTCAATGGAAGTGATACTAGACTGTGGTTTAGAAATGTACTATAGCGCATGGACGGAAAGAACCAACTCCACAAAAGTGTTCTCTGACCTCCACCTGTGGCATGCATACCACCATCGCCCGACATACATACATACACACACACACTAATTAAAAAAAAAAAAAAAGATGGGCTGGAGAGATGGGTTGATGCTTTGATAGTGTGTACAGCTCTTGCAGAGGACTTGAGTTAAGTTCCCAGCACCATCAGGGCCTCCACCTCCCCAACCTGTAACTTCAATTTCAGGGGAATCAAGCACCTCTGGCCTCCTTGGGTACCTACCCCCACACATATACATATACACATAATTAAAAAAATAATAAAAATACCGGGGCTAGAGAGATGGCTCAGCAGTTAAGAGCACTGGCTGCTCTTGCAGCAGACCCCGGTTCAGTTTCCAGCACCCACATGGTAGCTAACAACCATCTGTAACTCCAGTTCCAGGGGATCTGACACTCTCTTCTAACCTCTGTGGGCACTGCACAACTTGGGTGCACTTATACACATGCAGACAGTACACTCATACATATAAAATAAAAAACAATACAATTTTAATAATAATAATAAATCTTAAAAAGATATAAGAACTGGATGTGGTGGCACATGCCTTTAATTCCAGCACTTGGAAGGCAGAGGCGGATGAATCTCTGTGAGATACATAGGGAATTTCAGGCCACATGGGACTACAGAGAGACTTTGTTTAAAAGACAAATCAAAACAGAGAGAGGGAGTACGGAGCAGGTATGAAGAACCAGAAAGGCTCTGAATCAAAGCAGCAGTATATGGGCCAGGATAAAAGACACCATTTTTATGACAGCAATAATGATGCTAAGGACAGGAAAAGGACTAATGAAAGGGAGTTATTTGAATGTGATCCTTCAGAGTAGATCTGGCCCACAGTTACTATAATTGGAATGCTTGTGTTCCCTCTAAAATTCATGTAGAAACAATCCCCAATGCAACAGTACTAAGAAGTGGAACTTTGGGGGCTGGAGAGAGGGCTCAGAGGTTAAGAGCTCTTGCAGGGGACCCAGGTTCGAATCCCAGTACCCATACGGTGGCTAACAACCATCTGTAACTCCAGTTCCAGGGTAATTCAATGCCTTCTTCTGACCTCTGTAGGCATTGTAGGATATGGGTGCACTTGCATACATGCAGGCAATACACTCATATACATAAAATAAAAATAAATGGAACTTTTAGGAAGTGATTAGGCCATGAGAACTCTGCCTTCCTAGATAGGATTAATAATGCCTCTAAAGGGCAGAGAGAACTATCTACACTCTTCTACCATATGAGACTAGGACAAGACTGTATCCTAGAAGCTCAGACCAGGACCTTATTAGACACTAAACCAGCTGGTACCTTGATCTTTGACTTCCAACATCCAGAACAGTGAGAAATAAATTTTTATAGGTCACAAATGATCCAGTCTCAGGTATTTTGTTACAGCATTAGGAAGGGCTAAGACACCAGGTACATACTTTTGTTCAAGACTTCTTTTCCTTGTCAGCAAGTATTACAATAATAATCATGCCATTATCTTTTAGTGTCTTTCTCTTCTATTGGTATCTTTTTCTCTATAAGTCCTTGTGTGGCAGACACAAAATTGATAATAAATATTAATAGAAAAAAAACTGACTAAATGAAAAGAGTGAGAAGGTGGCTGTGAGACTTGAGGTGTAGGTGACAGAAGGTGAGACAGAACAGGAGTGGGTGACAGATGGTGGGAGAGGACAGGATTGTGATTTAGGGGCTTTGAGTTTCAGACCTCAAATTCTAGTCTGGGAAGAAAAAGGGAGTAAGAATTGAAGTTAGGGCTGGAGAGATGTCTCCGCAATTAAGAGCACTAGCTACTCTTGCAGAGGACCTGGGTTCGATTCCCAGCACCCATGTGGCAGCTAACCACTATCCATAACTCCAGTTCCAGGGGATCTGATGCCCTCTACTGACCTCCAAGAACAGTACATGACATGGATGCATTTACATATATGTAGGCAAAATACTCATACACATAAAATTTTAAATATATATATATATATATATATATATTTAAAAACAGAAATGAAGTTTATCAGTTTACAAACAAGAATTGCAACAGAAAGTCTATTGAGTCTCACATATGCCCCTTCTTTGCATACTTTACCATTTCCTTTTTTTTTTTTTTCTTTTTGCCTGGATTTCTGCACATTCTAGACCTGCAGAATGGCTTTGTCTCTGAGGGCACTACCCAAATTTCCTCTTTATCTCTCAGGGTTTCAGACACAGAAGTCTGGCAGTTCATCTGGAGCACTTCCCAGCCTGGCTCAGAGGACTGTGAGCATCTGTGCAGCCTGGCTCAGAGCCTGTCTACATTTGGGCAGATCCTGTATCCTCTGCCAGGAGGGGCCGATGAAAGACAACAGTCTTTGGAAGACTGTTTCTTCTCTTCCTAGGGTAAGGCCCCAGGCCGTAGCCTGAACTAGGGTCTCAGGTCAGACTAAGGAGTTGCCAAAAGAAATAGCATCAATAACATGTGGTGGTTAAGATCTGGCCTTAGGGTCACAGTGACTTGAAAATGAATCCCAAATTTGCCACTTACTGTGTGATCTTGGAATTATCCTCCCTTATCCTCAAAGAAGGACATTAATACCCAACTGAAATGGTTGATAGAAATTAAGAAAGAAAATTAATACAATTAAAAAAACCACAGTTGGCTCTTAGAAAACAATTGTAGGTTATTATTCAGTACAGAGACTCTCTTGTCTGTCCCTGGAGGAGACCACTTGAATGCAAAATAAGGTCGGAAGTGTCAGCATGCTGGCTGGTGTCTCCAGACCTTCCACTGCTATCTCTCCAGTCCTGGCTTATTTTTATCACTCTCTTTTGACTCTGTATCAGAGACTGCGTCCTTGACTGCAAGGGAGACTAAAGTCAATCAGGAATGTGAAGCTTTTGCCTACAAATAACAGAAAACTTGATTGTAATGATGTGTAAAAATTGTTTTTGATTTATTTATCTTTATATTTTTTGTGTAGGAGTGTTTTGCCTGCATGTAAGTGTACTATGTGCGTGCAAAATGCCTGTGGAGGTCAGAAGAGGGCGTCAGATCCCCTGGAAGTAGAGTTACAGATGGCTCTTAGCTGCTTTGTGAGTGCTGGGAACTGAACTTGGGTACTCTGCAAGAGCAGCCAGTACTCTTACCTGCTGAGCCATTTCTCTGGCCCCCGTAATGACATTTTAAAAAATTTGAGACAGGGTCTCCCTGTAGCCCTAGCTGTCCTAGAACTCACTATGTAGACCAGGCTGGCCTTGAACTCACAGATATCTCTCTTCCCCTGCCTCCCAAGCGCTGGGATTAGAGGTGTGCACCACCACACCCAGCTATCATTTGAACAAGAATGTCCTAATTGATCAATAATATCAAAACTGGTTTCTCTATGACTGCCTTCTTCTTACCCTTACAGTTGCAAGTCGGGTTAATTAAAGAGAAAAGAGGGGCTGGAGAGATGGCTCAGCGGTTAAGAACACTTGCATGTTCTTGCAGAAGACCAAGGTTTGAATCCCAGCACTCACCTGATGGCTAGCAACAATTCCAGGGGATCTGAAGCTCTCTTCTGTCCTCTTCAGGCATTGTAGCACACGGGTGCACTTACACACATGTAGGCAGAGCACTCATATACATACACATAAAATAAAAATAAATAATTTTTTTTTAAAAAGAGGCAAGGGAACATGCAGATCTGAAATTGGAAGGCTGAGGTTTTCTCAAGCACAAGTGTTGCCCTCTTCCTGTGTCATAGTCAGATCTCACGGTGAACAGAATTCGTCTTCCTTGTCTCTTGGAGAGACATTTCTGGGATATATTTTACAATGTTTCTACAGGTTCCAGAGGGTCTGAACCCACTAGCCCATAGCAGTAAGCACTCATTCACAAATCCTGCATTGACTGTTCTCCCTTCGCAAACTTGTCAGGCTACAGATGAAGTCCAGTTGGGAGAGTCCTTGCTAGCATGCATGAAGCCCTGAATTTGATCCCCAGCACTGCATAAGGTGGGCATAGTTATACATGCCTGTCATCCTAGAGAAATGGAGAAATGGAGGCAGGAGGATCAAAAAGTCCAGGTCATCATTGGTTACAAAGGGAGTTTGAGGCCAGTGTGAGATGTGTGAGTCTCTGTCTGGGGAAAAAACTGAATAAGCACACACAGAAAATCCCCAAATTTGTTTGTCTTTGAGAGCTCAAACTAAAAAGAATGGAATTAGGCTAGGGAAATGGTTTGGCAGGTAAAGGCGTTTGCTAAGCAAGCCTGGCCACCTAGGTTTGATTCCCAGAGCCTATGTAAGAGGGAAGGAGAGAACCAGCTCCACAAAGCTGTCCTCTCACCCTCAATTGTGTACTGTGGCATGTATGTGCACATCCTACCACCCCCACATCTCTCTCTCTCTCTCTCACACACACACACAAATAATAATAATAATAATAATAATAAATTTAAAAAACAGAAAAAAACTGGGACTGGAGAGTTGGCTCAGTGGTATAAAGCACTGGTTGCTCTTGCAGAGGACCTGGGTTCGATTCCCAGCACCCACATGGGAGCTAACAACTGTCTGTAACTCCAGTTCCAGGGGAATTGGATGCCCTCTTCTGATCTCTGTGAGCACTGCACGACATGGGTGATACACGTATACACATAAAATAAAAATAATGAATTTTTTTTTCAAAAAGAATCTTTAAAACAGAAAACAGAATTGGCTGAGCCTACTGCAGTAGGAAATTGACAGTGAGTGTTGTCAGCTCTGGCAGGATAAGGTGTGTCCTCTAACATGTGGGACATTGTCTGTTGTGGTTTACGTCAGAAATGCCCTCCCCTGTAGCATGTTTTCAGTAGGCTTTGTCCTCAGCTTCTGGCACTATTTTGAAGGCTAGAGATACTTTAGGAAGTGGGGCCTGAGCTAGAGAGATGGTTCATTGATAAAGAACTCTGACTGCTCTTGCAGAGGATCCAGGTTCAGTTTCCAGAACCCACATGGAGGTTAATAATCATCTATAACTCCAGTTCTAAGGGATCTGATTCCCTCTTCTGACCTCTGTAGGCATTGCATGCACAGGTGCCTACATACATGCAAGCAAAACACTACTACACATGAGAAAATAAACTAAATAAATACAATTTTTTTAAAAAGTGGTGGGCTAGAGAGATGACTTAGTAGTTAAGAGCACTGGCTGCTCTTGCAGAGGACCTGAGTTCGATTCCTGATACCCACACAATGGCTAATAACTGTGGCTCCAGTTCCAGGGAATCCACTGTCCTCTTCTGACCTCCACAGGCATTGCACAACATGGGTGGACTTATACATATGTAGGCAATACACTCATACACATGAAATAAAATAACATATATATTTAAAAATGGGGCTGATTTGGGTAAATAGGTCACTTAGAGGTGGACCTTTGAAGGTTATATTCACCCTTGATTCCAGTTTGCTTTCTCTGCTTCCTGGTTGTCTGCCATATGAATAGCTCTACTGTATACTCCCTCCTCCATCAGCCACAGCATGCTCCTGCCACTAGGGCCTGAGCTGCTCCTCTCTGCTATGATGGGTTAAAATTCCTCTGAAGCCATGAACCAACATAGATCTTTCTTAAGCTGTTACTGATAGACATCCTGTAACAGTGACATAAAATCTATACATTACCCAAACTTAAAGGAGAAGCAGATGTTGACTGTCCAGTGAGACAGATGTGCACTATGCTGAACCTTGGTGAGTACCCAGTATCAACATGTACCCTTCCTTTTATTCTTACACTTCAAAAAATAAACAATCCCAACCTCTCAAATAGCACTTGTATAATCTAAGTAGTATGCCTACATTAATTTTCTATCCAAAAAAAAGAGTTGATGAAAAGTTCTGATCAGTTATTTCATCCAATAGCAAGTCCAGGATCTCCAAATAATGACTCACCTCAATATTCTGTTGCCTAGGGACTGAAAGAGCATATTGAAGAGGCATGCCCGTGTCTTAAAGGCCCTGATCCTGGGCTGGAGAGATGGCTCAGAGGAAGACTGGGATTTAATTCCCAGCACCCATATGACCACTAACAGCCATCCATAACTCCAGTTCCAGGGAATCTGATGCCCTCTTCTGTCCTCCAAATGCACTGCACAACGTGGGTGCACTTATATACATGAAGGCGTAACACTCATACATATAAAATAAAAATAAAATAATTTTTAAAAATTCAAAGTCTTTGTTCTGCAATAGCACATACTCTTTCCATGTATATTTCATCAAGTAGAACTCAGTCTACAGAGCTTCCAATTGAGACTCTTGAGTTTTTCATAGGTGACCAAATCTTTCCTTCTCCCCTTCCTTCATTCCTCCTCCTCCTCGTCCTCCTCCTCCTTCTTTTCCTTCTCCTTTGTGTATGTGTGGTGTGTGCATGTGCATGCACTTGTGGGGGTGTGTATGTGAACACAGAGGTCAACATCGAATGTCTTCGTTTATTACACTCCACTTTACTTTTTGATACAGGGTCTCTCGCTGAACCTAGAGCTTGTCATTTCAGCTAGACTGTCTAAGCAGCAAGTCCTATCATCTGCTTGGGTCTATCTTCCAGCCCTGGAATTACAGACACATGCACCACTGCATGCAGCTTTTATGTAGATGCTAAGAGATCTGAACTCAGGTCCTTCCTTCCTCATGCTCACATAGCAAATACACTGAGCCATCTGCTCAGCACCAAATCTTCTTTCTCCAAAGATGGAAGACCAAAGACTAGCCTAGTATGTAAAATATTCCATTAATTTTCCATTAACTTTTTTTTTGAGACAAGGTCTCTGTAGCCCAGGCTGATCTCAGACTCACTATCTAGCTCCTAACTGGCCTGCAAATCAAGATGCTGACCCTGCATCAGTCTTCCAAGTGTTGAAATTATGGGCTTGAACTAACACACCCAGTTGACAATGAGTAAAACTTGTGTGTGTGTGTGTGTGTGTGTGTGTGTGTGTCTAAATACTCTCAACATGCCCAATTTTAACCTGTCAAAGTTATGTTGCTAAATATAGAGCCAAGAAAAATGCACTGTGGTCTTACAAAATAATGGCTCTCCAAATGTGCCCACATTCTGATCGTTGGAACTTTTGACAGTGTACCTTTTGAGGCAAAACAGGCCATGCAGACCTGATTAAATTAAGGATTCTAAGTGGGGAGACCCTCCTGGATTATCCAGGCAGGACAAATAAAATCACGTGGATCTGAAAAAGGGAAGCAGAGAAGTTCGGGTCAGAACACAGCTCATATGTAAAGCCCTGAGTTCAATCTGTAGCAGAGAGAGAGAAAGAGAGAGAATAATGGAAGTGGCTGTCTTAATGATGTCACCAAGAATGCTGGCAGTTTCTAGAAGCTGGGAAAGGAAAGGAAGAAGGTTGAGTGGTGGTGCTTGCCTAGCTTGGGGTCCTGAATTCAGTCATCAGTGCTAGATTCAATAACTTCTGTTGGTTGGTTCAGGAAGGGAGATGACACACAATTACCCTTCAGGAATTAGCTTTATTAGGAGAAAGGGCATCGATCATGATTGGCCCTTAACGTGTGAGCATTAGAAAGGAACAGTGCAATGTATCCAAAACAGGGTGGCAGGAATTTAAAGGGAGAGGCTTCCCTTAAAACATGGAGAGGAGCTTGAGGAAGAGAGACACAGCTTAAAATAAGAGTGGGAGAGACAGCCGTCATGACAGAATGGCAGGGGAGGCCCAGAGAAGAGTCTTCAGAGAAGTTCCTGGGGAAAAGGAAATATTTGACTTTTATATCTTTTGGGGGATGGCAGGAAGTTTCACACCATGTGATTTAGTCTGGGATACCCTATGTGAGAAGGAGAAGTGAGGAACCAAATGCTGGGTAGGGCCATAAATTTAGAGCTATAAAACCACAGGATAGAACAACTTTTTAATTTTCTGTCCCGGAGAGAGAGATGCGAGTAGCTTGGCCTACTTTCTTCGGGCTGGGAAATCTAGCTTTCTAGAGTGATCAGCTTCTTCAAGGAACAGGTTCATGATCTAAAACTCAGTACTGCGAACAAAGGAAGGAAGGGAGGAAGGGAAGAAGGGAGGGAGGGAGGGAAAGGAACAGATCTCCCTGTTCCAGGAATACCACATGGAACTGTAGTGTGGGGACAGTGGTAACAAAGGTTATCATGGTGACAAAATATGCTAAAAGCTTTTGAAGTCTTAAAAGAAGAAAGAATAGAATCAGCTGAGCTACTAATTTAAATATAGAGCTCAGCCTTGAGGACACCCTGGTTTGGTCTTCGTCAGCCTCCTTTTCCTTCCCTCTGTTTGGCTTCCCCCCTGGATGTGACAGGTTTATGTTGTTTTAAGAATAAGAAAGCAGGGACTGGAGAGATGGCTCAGCAGTTAAGAGGACTGACTGCTCTTGCAGTAGATCCAGGCTCAAATCCCAGAACCTACATGGTAGCAAACAACTGTCTGTAACCCAGTATCAGGGGATCAGACACCCTCTTCAGACTTCTGTGGGCACTGCATGACCCACGCATACTTACATACATGCAGGCAATATATTCATACACATAATAATAAAAAAATAAAAATAGTAAATAAAAACCAAACGAACAGCCAAGCGAGGTGATCTTTAGTCCCAGCACTCAGGAGGCAGAGACAGGCCGATCTCTGTGAGTTCAAGGCCAGCCTGGTCTACATAGGGAGTTCTAGGCCAACCCTGTCTCAAAAAGATCAAAACAAACAAGCAAACAATCAAACAAACAAACAGAATAAGCAAGCAGGTCAGATGTGGTGATGTACATCTTTAATCCCAGTGCTTGGGAGGCAGAAGCAGGCAGATCTCTGTGAGTTCAAGTCCAGCCTGGTCTATATAGTGAGTTCTAGACTGACCAAATTCACCAGAGCCTGTCTCAAAAAACAAACAAACAAAAAAGAATAAACAAGCAAGGGGAGATCCTGTGTCAAAAACAACAACAACAATCGCAGCGGAGGAGTAAACAAGCAATGGCCTGGATATGACAGATTCCGCACCTTCTTCTTGTCATCATGTAGCCCTAACTAGCCTGGAACTCACTATATAGATCTGGTTGGCTTTGAATGCACAGAGAGCATTCTGCCTCCTGAGTGCTGGGGTTAAAGGCGTGGGCCATGGCAACAGACTCATTTGGCAGTTCTTAAAGGTTTCTTCTGAGATCCTTTATTTCTTTCTCATTCCAGTAATGACTCATTCTCGTTTTTAGTTTTTACCTTTATCTCAGTGTCTCTCTGGAGTCTTTCTTTTGCATAGCTCTACTTTCTTGAACATCTTTCAGTTGCCAAGTGAGGTTAGCCAGCCACAAGATGGCAGCCTTGCTAATTCTGCAAAGTCCTATTTTCCACTCCTCCAAGCTTTTCTGGGAGTTGAATTTCTGAGTATGACTTTGATCTTAATATTTCTTGAAAGCCTGTTCAATCCTGAGTCTTTTAATACATTAGTGTGTGTGTACGCGTACGCGTGCGCGTGTGTGTGTGTTTAATTTTGCAAAAGTTGGGTAGTATCCCCTTTGCAGATGAGAAAACTAAATTCAGTTAACTTGCTCAGTCTAGTCTAAATTTGAAACCAGAATTTTCTGACACCAGACACTAATCCTCCATTTACATAAGTGAATTTGAATCTGCAGCAGTATTATTCAGGCTTTGTTCTGAAATTACAAATTAGAAAGAACTGTGAGCTGGAGGGATAGCGCAGCTGTTAAAGGCTAAGGCTAACAAGTTAGAAAGAACTAATTTGGGCCAGTCTGACAGGGCCATGTAACCAGCCTAGCAGGGAGGAAGACGTTCCAAAGAGACATTTGTCCCCCTCCCTTTGGCTATTAGACTATTCAAACAATGATCCCCAAAGGAAAAATCTTCCCAGGGAATTCCATGCTGGGAAAATGAGAAGGCTGATGTGTGGTGTCTGCCAGAGGAAGAACTTGTCTCCTCCTTTCACGTAGTTCTAATAACTTGTCAGACCACTTTACAGGAGAGACTGGAGCAGAGACAATGATAGAGTGGACTTGAAGGTGGAATGCACCTGAAGGTAGGATGGCTCACTAGTCCTCTGACTAGGACTGCTTAGTTATGTACACCTCGTGCCCTCTTTAAACCCAAATCTCATGTCAGGGTCAGGAGATAGACTTGGGAGTCACAGGATCTCTTTACTTCTTCCCAATGTAGCCACATTGAGTGAATCTCCTTTCTCCTTTTCAGTAGTTTTTGTTTCTTTAGTTAGCACTTGGGGACTAGATGGCCAAGCCTAGCTTGTTAGGACTGCCAGGGCCCAGGCCCTGACCCTGAAAACTCCTTAAGAGCAATACAACAAAGCATTTGGGAGTGGCTGATGTAACTCTAGGACAAAAATGGTGCTCTGGCATTAGAAAAGAGAAAAGAGCCAGGAACTGGAAAGCCTTCCAGGCTTGAGAGGAAGAGAGGCAGAAAATGGGGGAAGTAGAGGAAAAGGAAAAGCAAGGGGGACCCTAGAGACTAAGATCTGTCCCTGCTCCCATTCCATGAAAATGGCCCCACTGTAATGCATTTTATGTATCAGGCTACTATGCAAGAGTCTTCCTTAAAAATCTCCCTCATATTAGATAATGCTTCTAAACCACTGGTAGAACACATTAAGCCTTTGCTCCATTTGTAGACACTTCCTAACTGTCTACTCTGTTAAGCAAAACTGATAAATATTCCTTCATATTGTGGTTGGCAGTGCACACAGGCTATAGAGTACTTCCGTTTCCTTTGGTTCTACAACTGCCCTTAGGGGAAGGAGAGAGAGCAATAATTTCAAACACTTATAGCCTATGCCTGAAGTCCAGCAATTCTTAAGCCTTCTCTGATTCTCAGCTGATCTAGGGACAATATGCTTCGAACTACTAGGCATTGTGGAAACAAATATAAATAGAATGAACAGTCTGTCACAGAGCTAGCAATGAAAGCAGATGCAAAACAGACCCGTAAATAATTACAAGAATCCCAAAGAAAATGTTGCCCCACAGAGGTTCAGAAGGTTAGAGAAACATAACAGAGTGAGCTGACTTCATCTGGGATGATTCCAGCCAATTGCCTTGAGGAAATGCTACTTATTGTAAGACTTGAAGGATGAGTACGAGTCAGCCAGATAAGCAGAGAAGAGCCATGCCAGGACAGAGAAAAAGCACAAAGCCCAAAGGTGACAGAAAACGCAGCACGTTCAGGGAAATGATAAAAGGTCAGTGTGCGGACGCAGAGAACAAAGAGAAATGGTAGGAGACAGAGGTAGGACCTGGTGGTGCAGCCTTGTAACCCCGGATACTTCTGAGGCTGAGGCAGAAGGACTGCAAATTCAAGGCTTTCCTTGACAACAGAGTCAGTTCAAGGCCAGCCTGCGCAGCTTTGTGAAACGCTATCTTGAAATTTTTAGAAAGTACAGAGGGCTGGGCATATAACTCAGTGGTAAACACTTGCTTAGTTGAATGAGGCTCTGGGTTCAATCCCCAGAACTACAAAGCAAACACAAACAAAGAACAAGAATGAAGCAAAAAGAGCACAGCAGTCCAGACCCTGCATTCACATGTGCTCTGTTAAGGATTTTAGAATATGCGAGAGAGATAATTGCTTAATATAATGAACCTTTATTTTCCAGATAAAACTTGACTTACAACTGCCTGTAACTCCAGCTCCAGGGGACCCACACACAAGTGCACATACGTATACAGATACACATAAATCAAAATTAAAGATAAATCTTAAATTTTTGTTTTATTTAAAAATATTTTATTTATTATTTTATTCTATTTTATGTGTATGAGCTCCTTGTGTGCATCTACCCATGTCATACAATGCCCATGGAGATCAGAGGAGGGCCTCAGATGGTTACAGGTGGTTGTTAGCCTCCATGTGGGTGCTGGGAACCTAACCCAGGTCTTCTGCAAGAGCAACTAGTGCTTGTAAGCCATGAGTCATCTCACCAGCCCTCGTTTATTTATTTTTATGTGTATGAGTTTTTTTTGTACATGTAAGTTCACCTGCCTCATGCAGTGTCCACATCAGATCCCTGGAACTGGAGTTAAGGATAGTTGTTAGCCACTATGTGGGTGCTGCAATTCAAATCCAGGTCCTCGGCAATAATCCAGACATTAGAGCCAAAACCACAGTGGATGATGACGCTCAGCCAACTCTAAGCCAACTCTCCAGTTCCAAAATAAGTCTTCTGTTTGTTGTTGTTTATTTGTTTGTTTGTTTGAGACAGGGTTTTCCTGTAGCTTTGGCTAGCCTGGAACTTGCTATATAGACCAGGTTGGCTTCAAACTCACAGAGATCCACCTGCTTCTGCAGCCCAAGTGCTGGGATTAAAGGCCTCTACCACCACGCCTGAGTCAAAATAAGTCTCTTTTAAAAGGTAGTGTAGACCTGGATCAATTTCAACACAATGAAAAAGAGAGTTTGGAAAAGTGTCCATTTCAGCAACATCTTTTGTAGAGTGGCAGAATGCAGGGGCCGCTCAGGAGTGGCGTGAAAGTGAGTGGCGAGAAAGTAGACAGCGATGGAGGTCACTTGAAAATTTTTATCTGAAAGGAGAGTCACAGAGGGACCTTCATGACCCAGTTCATCAGGCTAAAGACTGCAAAGTCACTTTCAATACTCGCCCCCATAATCCCGTTCTCACGGCTCATTTCCGATACACCAATAAAGCCTTTGGGCTCTACTTTCAAAATATATTCTGAGTCTTGACTTACTCATTTTATCCACTAGTATCCAATCCAAGGCGCCATCCTCTCAGACTCTCATAAGAGCCCCTTGGTTTATCTCCTAAGTGGACAGCCCTTTCTTATACAGTAGTGAACCTAGGAACCGAACAGGCCAGTTTCCGTCTCTTATATAAACAAAGGTGGGAAAGGCCTAAGGTACCCTCTGGAGTCACATTCTTTCAAAAACAGGGTAAAATGGGAACAAACACAATTCTGAAATTCTAGAGCTTAGTAAACTGCCTGAGCGTCATCATCCACTGTGGTTTTGGCTCTAATGTCTGGACTCTTGGTTGCATCCTCTGAATCATCCTTTTTCCAAAAGAAAATCAAGTTTACATCTGAGTAGGCTTCTCAGCCTGCTTCCTGCTTCTAAAAGGGCAGAGCTACAAAGGTCTCTTTCCATTTTATGTGGCTTATATCCTTATCGGTCCTACATGATGGACTTGTGCCAGAACAATGCTCTTAAAAGTTTTATGGGATTTTTTTATGCATATTTTTTTAGAGTATTAGGAAGAGTCATGGGCTGGTAAGATGATTCAGGGGGTAGAGGTGCTTCCCACCAAGCCTGCCAACTTTAGTTTGATCTCTACAACTCACATGGTAGGAAAGACATGATTCCCATAAGTTGTCCTCTTAACTTCACACATGTGCTATGGCATGCTTATGCACATCTACACACATACAGTATTAAAAATTAATTTTAAAAAAAGAGTCATGGGGTTGGCTGAAGAGATTGCTCAGTGGATAAGAGCAGGACCATAGACTGGTTCCCAGCACTCACATCAGACAGCTCACATAATACTCCAGCTCCAGGGATCCAGTGTCCTCTTCTGGCCTCAGGGGGCACTGTACAAGGTACATGAATCCACACTCAGGCACACACATATACACACATTTAAAAAAAAAAAAAAAAAAACAAGGAGAGAGAGAACAAAAGCCCTGGCCTATGGAAATTTAGGTCCTCTCATAAGCAGATATTAAGATGGAAATTAGGAGTCCAAGGAGAATTGTCTGTGAAAGCTAAGATGTGGGGAAATGGTCCAGACAAGAAGACTCTGCAAGCCATGATGCAGGAATGGCATCTATGAAAAGAGTGAAAGAAAGAAAGAACATCAGAGAGAAGAGTGTCAAAGGGCAGTGAAGCCTTAAAAATGGCTTGTGGGAGGAGTGTGGAAAAGTTTGGAACTGTGGGCCACAGAAGAATTCTGTAAGCAAAGCTTAATGGGCCATGCTGGTGGGAGTGAGGAAGATCCGAATACTGACAGAAATATGAATAATAAGGACTGTGCTCATGAGCTTTCAGAGGGAAGCAAGAACTTTATAAGGAAATGGAATAGAGGCTATCATGTTATATTCTGGCAATGCATCTAGCTATTCTGCCCTGAAAATCTGTGTGAGGCTGAGCTCAAAAGTAAAGGCCTAAATTGCTTAGTGGAGTGCATTTCAAAACAGCATAGCATTCACACTGTGGAATAGTTATTGCTCATGACTTTTAGTCAACTTTACAGTGAGAAACCAGAGATAAACAGAAAAAAAAAATTATGAAAAATGCAGTTTGGTGAGGAAAGGCGATCGAGCAAATTTAAAATGGCAATAGAGGGGCTGGAGAAATGGCTCCGTGGTTAAGAGCACTGGCTGCTCTTGCAGAGGACCGGGGTTCAGTTCTCAGCACCTACATGGTGGCTAACAATTGTCCATGGCTCCAATTCTGAAGGATTTGACGCCCTCTTCTGACCTTTCTGGACATTGTACTACACAGGTGCACTTACATACATGCAGGCAATGCACTCATACACATAAAATAAAAATAACAAATGTTTTTTAAAATAAATAAAATGATTATAAATAGAGCAAACGCCTAAAAAACACCTGTAATTGTTAAACAGATGAGTTATTAATTAGCATTATTAAATATAAAACTTCTTTGCTCTGCTGGGACAATAGAACTGGTGGCTGGAGGACAAGACTGCATGCACTAAAGGCTCCAGGGCACTCTGCTTCAACAAGACTGCCTAAGAAAATGTTCTTCTAGGTTAAGCTGCAAGGCACACAAAGGTCACTGCAGCTCCAGCTGGCAACATAACTTGGCATCCTTCATATAGTGCGGTTCTTGTATGCATGCATAATGCAGGAGTTATGGAATCGTGGAGGATTGTATCCAGATTCCAGAAACCTTCTGGATCAGTCATTGTGCAGCTGGAGCTCCTGAATGGGATGTATATAAGGCCCAAGTTGCCACGGAGACTCCCAAGATGTTGGAGATACCAGGAATGTAGGACACCCACCAAAGAAGGCTTCAGGTACCAAATAGAAACAAGCCTAAGAAAGACAACATGTGCACTGTAGGCAGCAGAGATCTAAGTGTGGGGGCTTAGTTCATGGGGGTTTACCAAAGTCTGTGGGAAAACAGATCATTTTATTGTGAGCTTTAGACCCCAGACTTAGAGTTTCAGGGCTTGGCGCATATCCTGGTGGGTTTTGGTCTTCCTCTGGTCTAACTGCTCCTTGCTATGCCCCATTTTGGAATAGAAATGTTTATTCCTGTTCAATTGTGTCAGAAGTATGTACGTTTTTAAAAAATATGTATGACTGTATTGCCTGCATGTGTGTAAGTACACCTGTGTTGTGCAAAAGCCTGAGGAGATCAAAAGAAGGTGTTGGATTCCCTGGAACTGGAGTTATGGACAGTTGTTAGCTGCTATATGGGTGCTGGGATTCAAACCTGGATCCTCTGCAAGAGCAGTCAGTGATCTTAAGCCCTGAGCCATCTCTCCAGACCCATAACTAGGTCAGTTTTTTTTTTTTTTTTCAGAGACTCACAATGAAAAGATTGCCTTGAGTCTTGAAGAGATTTTGAACTTTTGGACAGCACTGGAACTAAAGGACTTTGAGGACTTTGAAGTTGAACTGAAAGCATGTTTGCATTATTACCTGGCCCTGAGCCTGTAGGGGTCAGGAGCAGGATATTAAGTCTGGATATAAAATGCATGCCCCCCACACTCATGCATGTGAGTGCTTGGTCCCCAGCTAATGCCTGTGTTTGAGGAACTCGGGAAACCTTTTGGACGTGGGGTCTAACTGGCAGGTATAAAGCTATATGTGAACCTTGAGGGTTGTAGACTTGTTGTTTCCAACCTGAGCTCTCTCTTCCCTGAACTGCCAAAATGTAATAGGGTGAGCTGCTCACTTCTGATGTCATGGACAGGAGCTGCTCCTGGGACCATGAGTGCTACCGTGATGAGTGCCACTTTGCATGAGTGCCACCATGCCTTTCCGCCATGATGAACTGAATTACTGTCTGGACTGTGAACCGAATTAATCCTTCTTCCCTTAAAAAAAAGTAATAAATTATCTCACCTGAGAGAAAAGTCCAACAAAGAGACAGAAGCTACATGGTTATCAGAACAGGATAAATTTGGTACAAGAACTGTAAACTAGCAACAGGTAAGAGCATTTGTTGTTCTTGAGAGAGACCCAAGTTCAATTCTTTACACTCACAGTGAATTGGGGAGCTCACAACTTCCTGGAACTCCAGAACGTCCTCTGGCTTCCCAGGCATGTGGCACAGGAATAAGAATAAAAATAAATCTTTTTTTAAGAAAGGAACTATAAAATGTTACAGTCCTGTTTTACATTTCAGGCTCTTGAAATAAAAAAAAAAAAAAACAAAATACAAAATAATAAAGTAGGGCTGGCAAGCTGGCTCAGCAGGTAAAGATATTTGCCACCAAGCTTGATGACCTGAGTTTGATCCCTAGAAAACCTACATGGGTATTGAAGAGAAGCAACTCCAGAGGCTGCAGAGATGGCTCAGTGATTAAGAGCACCAGCTCCTTTTGCAGATGACCCAGGTTTGAATCCCAGCACCCACCCAACAGTTAACAACTGTCTGTAACTCCAGTTGCGGGGGATCCGACGCCTGCTTATGACTTCCGAGGGCACTGCATGCACTCATACACATAAAAATAAATAAAATATTTTTTAAAAGAAGAGAAGCAATTCCCAGAAGCTGTCCTGTGATCTCCACACTTGCTGTGACATGCATGTGCCCATAAACACACACACACACACACACACACATACACATGCACATAAAAATATATATGTAAACTTTTTATTGGTTGGTTGATTTCTGTGTGTTTTGTGTGCATGTTAAGTGTACCACATGTGTAATGCCCCCACAATCCAGAAGAGGGCATCAGATCCCCTGGAACTGGAGTTAAGGACAGTTGCTAGCTGCCATGTGAGTGCTGGGAACTGAACCTGGGTCCTCTGTAAGAATAGCTATCGTTCTTAACTGCTGAGCCACCTCTTCAGCCTCTGTAAAAAAACTTTTTAGATAAAATAAACTTTCATTAGGAATTCAAGGTATCAGAACTGACAAGTTAAACTAGTATTTCTTAACTCCTACAGTAGGGTAAAGAAAATACTGCCTTTCTACTTTACCCATGCAGACATTGATTGCATTTTGTAGACCTTTGCATTGCACTCTTAATTAGCATTTTAAAAGTTAGGGGTTCATAATTATTTGTAATCAACTATTTCCCTTGTTCAAGCAATAATTTTTTGGCACTGCCAAGCATCAAACTCAGGGTCTTGGCCATGCTTGACAAGAGTTTTATCACTAAGCTGTGTCCTCAAACCTCTAGTAGTTCCTTTTTCTTGAACATTTTGGTGGAAAACACAAAGTTGAATAGTGTTATCAAAAACCTTGTGTCCAAAGTCTACAGAAATCAGCTTCCTATCATTTCTGGTGTTCTTTATTGACATATAGTTCACATAGTATAAAGATCACTCTGCCATGTAGATAATATATAGCTTTATAAGGTCGCACAACTATTGTCACTACCAAATTCCAGGAAATAAAAATAACCCCTCCAAAAGAAGCCCCATGGTCATCTGCAGTCATTTCCTCCCCCTGTCACCTAGCATTAGTCAAGCACTGATCTAGTTACTGGGAATTTACTGACTCCATGTTTCATGTAAGATCACTCAGTGATCGGCCCTTTGTCTCTAGTTTCTTTGGGTAAGCACAGCATCTTGAGGTCTCACCTGTGCTGCAGCATACAGTAGAACTTCACTCATTTGAGGGCTCGATATTTTATGTATGAATAAGTTACATTTTTTAGCTATTTATCAGTAAATGGACATTTAAGCTGTTTCTGCTTTTTTGTGGCTATCATGAATAGCACTGCTACAAACACTTATGTACATGCTTTTATATGAACATATGTTTTCAGTCTTCATGGACCTATACCTAAGAGTAGTAATAACTCCATTCTTAATGCTTTCAAGAACTGCCAAACTCTTTTCCACAGTGACCGCATCGCTCCACATTCGTACCCACGATGTATAAGTGTTCTGACCTTTGCATTTTCTCAACACCTGTCTTTTATATTTATAGCTATCCCAGTGAAATCATTTTATTATGGTGTGCCTTTTTGTTTTTTGTTTGTTTGTTTGTTTTTGTCTTCTTCAGACAGGGTCTTCCTGTAGCTCCTGCTGGCCTGGAACTTGTTATGTAGACCAGGCTGGCCTCGAACTCACAGAGATCCGCCTGCCTCTGCCTCTGCCTCCCAAATGTCTTTTTTTTTTTTTTTTTTTAAAGAAGGAAATATTTATTTGGCTCAGTCCTGTGGTTTTAATTTGCATTTTCCTTTCTTTCTTTTTTATCTTTGTTTTGAGACAGTCTCACTGTAGCCCTGACTGACTAATCCATAGAGATCTGCTTGCTTCGGCCTTCCAGAGCTGGAATTAAAGGTGTGTGCAACCATGCGCAGCTTTTTTTTTTTTAAATTATGGTTGTCTCTGTGTGGGTTCCTGTATGTGAGTCAGTGCCTGCAGGTCAGAAGAGAGCCTCAGACTCTCCTGGAACTGGAGTTAAAGGTGGTTATGAGCTGCTCTACCTGATTGCTGGAAATTAAAATTGGGTCCTATGCAAGAGCAATATGTACATATGTACTCTTAATC
This sequence comes from Eospalax fontanierii, assembly GCA_035773235.1. Classification (NCBI taxonomy): domain Eukaryota; kingdom Metazoa; phylum Chordata; class Mammalia; order Rodentia; family Spalacidae; genus Eospalax; species Eospalax fontanierii. Next base: position 29,829,212 of record CM069553.1, on the reverse strand, counting down.
ACTGAGCCATCGTCCCAGCCCTGATCTGCATTTTCTAATAGCTAATATCATTTGCTATCTATCTATCTATCTATCTATCTATCTATCATCTATCTATCTATCGTCTATCTATCTCATTTGTGTGTATAGTGATGATATGACAATTACTTTGCTGTAGTGAATAATATATTTATGGATAATGTATTGAAGAAAACAATGAAATACAGGAAAAAAAATTGGTCCTATGCACTCCCACATCTTTCATTTATTGGCCTTCCCCTGCAAGAAACACTCAGTTTTCATTTCCTAGTGGAGCAAGATGGGCATAGCCTGGGAGCCTGTGCTCTTTGTCAGTGAAATGGCCTTTTCCATATACCTATTTAAATGTTTTAGTCTGCTTGGGCTGCAGTAGCAAAATATCATGGATTGCATGCAATACACAACAGAAATGTATTTTCTCGAAGTTCTGAGTGTTGGTAAGTTTAATATCAAGGTACCAGCTAGTTTGGTTCCTGGTAAGTCATTACTTCCTGGTGTGCACACCACTAGCTTCCTCAGGTATACCTACGTGGAGGGGAGGAAGGGTGTGGCGCCCATCTCTCCTACAAAAATACTAATGCTACCAGATTAGGGCTTCAACTTTGGCCTTGTGTTCCTTTATTTACTTCCTTATAGGCTTCACCTCCAAATACGATCATATTAGGAGTTAGGGCTTCAACATAACAAATTTGAACACATCCACTGATTTCCTAGACCTTCAATCTCTGTCTCTCTGTCTCTCTCTCTCTCTCTCTCTCTCTCTCTCTCTCTCTCTCTCTCTCTCATGTGTGTTATTGTTTTTTGAGACAGGGTCCCCTTGTAGCCCAGCTGGTCTGGAATTCACTATGTAGACCAGGCTGACCTTGATTTCACAGCGATCTGACTGTTTCTGCCTCCCAAGTTCTGGGACTAAAGGCTACACCATGCCCAGTTCTCCAGCTGGGGCTTGGAGAGATTGCTCAGCAGTTTAAGAGCACTTGCTGCTCTTCCAGAGGACCCAAGTTCAGTTCCTAGCACATATATCAGGCAGCTCATAACTATCTAAACTCCAGTTTCAGGAAATCTGATGCCCTCTTCTGGCCTACAAGGACATGCATTAGACATGTGACTTAAAGAGAAAAATTTTTTTAATTAAAAAATATAGGACTAGCGAGATGGCTCAGCAGTTAAGGGCACTTGCTGTTCTTCCAGAGGAACTGGATTTGGTCCCTAGCAACCACATGATGGCTAACAATCATCTGTAACTCCAGTTCCTGGTGATCTAACACCCTCTCCTGGCCTCTGCAGACACTGCACAGATGTGATACACTTACATATGTGCAGGCACTAATATACATAAGAGAAAAAAAATAAATCAAGACTGGGCATGGTGGCACACATCTTTAATACCAGCCTTGGGGATTAGAGACAGGTAGATCTCTATGAGATTGAGGAACTTGATCTACAAAGCAAGTTCTAGGCCATCTGGGGCTGCAAAGAGACCCCGTCTCAATAAACAAATTAGTTAATTAAATTTAAAAACTAAATTAAAGAGTCTTTTTTAAAAAGAAAGGATCTCTTGTTATCCAGTCTAGCTTCCAACTGACTATGTAAATCAGGAATGATCTTGAATCCTGATCCTCCTGTCTCTGCCTCTCAAATGCTAGGATTATATGCATGTGTCTCTAAGCCCAGCTCTAAAAATATCTTGATCTCTCCACTATTTGATTCAGACACACACAAAAAAATCAGTGTGGGGTTTGGAGAGATGGCTCTGCAGTTAAGAGAGTTTTTTGTTCTTCTAGAAGACCAGAGTTTGGTTCCCAGTACCAATGGTAGGTAGTTTACAACTACCTGTAACTCCAGCTCCAGGGGATCAGACACCCTCTCTTAGCCTCCAAGAACAGCTGCACTCATGGTGTACACACACACACACACACACATAATTTAAAAAATAAATTTAAAAAATAAATGGCCCGAAGAGACAACTCAGCAGTTAAGAGCACTTGCTGTTCTTGCAGAGAACCTGGGTTTAGTTCCCAGCACCCAATTAGGTGGCTTCATAACCCCAGTTCTAGGAGATCCAACAACCACTTCTGGCTTCCATGGGTACTGCACAGAGTGGTGTATGAACATATGTGCAGGCAGAACACTAATACACAGAAAATAAAAATAAACAAATTTGTTCAAGTTTTATAAAATAAAATAAATCTTTAAAAAAAAAAGAAGAAGAAATTAGGGACTAGAGATGAGGCTCAGTGGTTAAGAGGGCAGGTACTGCTCTCGCCGAGGATCAGAGGAATTCAGTTCCCAGCACACATATCAGGCAGTCACAGACTCCTGCAACTCCAGCTCCAGTGTAACCCAGCACCTCTGACAAGGTCCTAACTGCTTATAGGGAAGCTCAACTGTATCTTGAGGAAAAAGAGAATTAAGTGAAGGAAGAGGCATAGAAACGCGAATTCCATCATACCCTACATGAATGACATTTCCTAGAGACTTTTATAGTGAACAGGGTATTATTATTGAGAGTGTATATGTGCGTATGATGTGTGTGCATGCATGCATGTGTGTCTGTGAGTTGCCAGGTGCACATGTGTCACAGCATACATGCAGAATTCAGAGGACAACTTTTAGGAGTTGTTTCTCTTCTTCCAACATGGGTTCTGGGTATCAAACTCAGGACATCAGGTTTACTGGGCAAGTGCTTTTACCTGCTGAGCTGCCTGCCTGTGATGCACAGCTTATAAGGTCAGACCTCAGGTAGTAGTTCTGAGAATAATGTGTCCGAAAGTACTGAAATCTTCCCAGCAATCTTTTCCAATTCAGACAGTATGGAGGTGTACGCCTGCAGAGAACATTGCCAAGTGCCTACATTGAAAAGGCCTGATTGCTACAGATCATCTTGTGCTAGCATCCGCTTTGCTATGGGACTCTCTCAATTAAACTAATGCCAAAGGATCAAGTATGCATTAAGTTCTCTGGCTTTAGGGCTAGGGAGATGACTCAGCAGTTAAGAGCACTTATTTTTCTTGCAGAGGACCCAAGTTCATTTCCAGCACCCACACAGTGGCTCACCTGTTCTAGGAGATCCAATATAAGTAAATACTCATGCACATAAAATAAAAAGGGTTTAAAGGACAGGTGTGGTGGTACACAGCCTTAATCCCAGCACTCAGGAGATGGAGACAGGCAGATCTCTGTGAGACTGAGGCCAGCCTGGTCCACATAGGGAGTTCCAGGGGCTACAAGGAGACCTTGTCTCAAAAAAGAAAGAAAAAGAAAAAAGATAAACAGGAGTCAGGGCAGCTCTGGAGATGCAGATGATGAACAGAAAATTCCTTTGTAAGGCTCTCAGAGTTAATCAGCTTCAAGCCTTATCTGTACTCCTGTCTCCCACCATTTTGAGGGCTTCCAATTGGCCTATGATGGGGTGTCCTCCTCTGACAAGGGAAGGGTTTTGAATGGTGACTGACAACCCCACCAAGCCAGTTTGCAGTGGGGGAAGGGAGTTTCTCCAAAAGAAAGAGATAGAGTGCTGATAGAGGAAAACAACAGATGTCCTCTGCATTCCAACCACGGGTTGCCAAGCAACATCCTCCCACTTTTTAAAATACCATATACAATTTTTAAATGCCTCTGCCTAACATAATATGATTATTTCAAAGGCAAACAAAAGATATACTCAACTCCTTCCAAAAGGACACAACCCATGTCCAGTGATGGCATCCATTTTTTTTTTCTCCATGTTCCAGACCCTCCTCCATATATCGTAACTTGGAAGCAAGATGACAGATTTAACCAACACCGGCCCACACTACACATGGTTCTAGGGAAGTGATGGGTAATTACCTTTTAAATATATCTGAATTTATGCATATCAGTGTATATAATTTATACTTCAACAGAAAGAAAAATATTAATGGTACAGCAACGAAGCAATTCAAGTGGACACTACCCTCGCTTTTACAGTCTCACTCTGGTATTTGTGTTTTGTGGGATTTTGTTTTGTTGGAGTTCTTTTGTTTGCTTGCTTGCTTTTTTTTTTGTTTTTGAGACAATGTCCCACTATATAACCCTGGATGGTTTGGAACTCTCTATGTACACAAGGTTGCCTTCAAACTCACAGAGATCTACCTGCCTCTGCCTCCAGAGTACTGGGATTAAAGGCATACACCACTACTTCAACTTTTTTCTTTTGAATTATATGTGTGTCTATGTGTGTGTGTTTGTGCATGTGAGTGCAGTGCCCTCAAAGGCCACAAGAGGGTGTTGGATCCACTGGCGCTGGAATTATAGGCAATTGTGAGCAACCCCACGTGGCTACTGGATCTCAACTTGGATTCTCTGCAAGAGCAGTACACACTTGCTCATAACTGCTGAGCTATCTCTCCAGGCCCTCTTCCTTGTCTTTGTAACTCCACCGTCACCTCCCCACATCCCACATTGTCTTAATTGACTGGCTAGTGCCTCCTTTGGTTTATGCTTTTCCAGGTGGGTTGTAGAACCCATCCTTCAAGGTAGCACCTAATGATTCCTACCTCCTGCTGTTCATGCCTTGTCTAGTGCCCTCTCACATGAAGTGGACCCTAGAATATTTCAGATCGTTGGAATGTATTTCCCCAGTATTGCTAATTCATCTCCTCTTCTGCTTCCAGCCCTGGTTTTCGGATCTGCACTGGACCCTGGAGATCTTCTCTATCACAAATTCAATTCTGCATTGCTTTACATTTTACTGTACTCCCCCAGCATTGCTAAGCAAGCAGTACAAGAACTTTTTCAGGTTACCTAATATACCAGGTTGCTGAAGTTAGAAGACCTGTGTGTTTGCTTTTCTGCCTTCTAACTAGAAAGAAAGTTCTGTAGGAAGATGAAAGATGGTGTTCTCATAATCTAGCATTGTGCCTGGTATACAATAGGTGGTATTCATTTCATGTTTGTTGAATGAATAAATGAAATGGGAAGGAACACTCTGTCTCTCCTTAGAAGAAGATGAGTGCATTTTTGCTTAATTAATTAGCTAATTAAGAAATGTGAAAGCACATAGATGATGTCTACCCCCTGCACAAGATTCTTTTCTCAGAACTGTTGATAATTTAACTTTGAGACTTGCCTTTTACATATCTTTGTTTAAACCACAAATATAGTAAGCATTTGAATTACTTCTTATACTTACTTTTTTTTGAAGCTGTAAATCCTCTAAGGAAGTGGAATTTGGTTACACTGACCTAGTTATAATACTGGTAGGACATGGATTCCTACATGTTAAGGTAAAAGGAAAAAAATGTACTTGCACAAATATGTTATTTGCATTGGTATTCATAGAGCCTGCTCTTTCCTCGACTGACTTGAAAATTTGCCTTCTTTAGAGTCACATCCCATAGATTGTGGAGTTTGAACTGGTTGATTTCATGATCACATGAGCACTCCTTTAGCTGAAAGTATAGCATAGCCTCCAATCCCAACACTGAGAAGCCTGAGGCAGGATTGCAATTTAGAGGCCAACCTGGGCTACATAGGAAATTTGGTCTCAACAAAACAAAAGAAGGGTGGTAGAGCGCTTGCCTAGCATGTGCAAGGCCCTGCTGTACAATAGTAGCACACCAGAACATTCTACTCTTGTCTGTCACTTATTACCCATTGGTCAGCATTCTCTGTTCCCACCTCCCCAACCGAGAACTCTTGATTATCTCTTACCAAACCGACATTTCGCTTTATCTTCACTTTTTCTGGAATTTCTTTTAGTAGTTCAGGTTAACTCTAGAAGCAACCTTGAACACTCTTTTTCCTTCTATCCCTCAGCGTCTAATATGTTGTTAGCTCTGTTGGCTCACCCTTCAAAAGATACCCAGGGGGGCTGGACAGATGGCTCAGCAGTCAAGGGCACTGGCTGTTTCTGCAGACGACCTGGGTTTGTTTCCCAGCACTCACGTGGCAGCTCACAACCGCCTGTTACTCGAGTTCCAGAGGAACTGTTACTCTTTCCTGGACTCCGCAGGCATCAGGCCCGCATGTGGTACACATCCATACACGCAGGCGCTCACATGGACACATAAAATAAAAATAAATCAGTCTTTTTAAAGAGATACTTTAGTATCTCTTCAGTATCGTCAGTTTAGTGTTCAGTATCAAGACTAAACCCTGCCATCTGTCCCCCCCACTCCTGGAGTAGCCTCTGAGTCATCTGCCTGCATTCTCTCTTGTGCCATCATGAGTTCTCCAAACAATCCAAATACAAGTCAGATCACATTAGATCACACTCTATAGCCATGGGCCAATTTGAAAGGCAGCCGGTAAACTGCTCTCGTCATTCCTGGTCATAGTATAGGAAGCCCAAGGCCATCTCATTAACAACTTATTCATGTATTGACTTGCTACTGGGGCTTGAAATCAGGGCCTCACACATACTCAGCACTCTATCACTGAGCTATACTGCCAGGTCCCACAGCAGATAAAGTTTTTTAAGAAGGCAGGGTGGGGGCGATGTTGCTGCCACGCAAAGTTATAAATAGCTGAGCTTGGCTCTTCTCCATGCTTCATTGTGCACGGGGAACAACTTCTGAGCAGTCTGTGTGAGAATGCTGGGAAAACAGTCATAATAACCCGGATGTTTTCCAGATAGATTCCTGCCATGTCCGCTTGCTCCTCTCCTTTCAAAGCTGCCTTTGATGAACTAACGAGGCTGCGTTCTCCGACCCGGGCTGGCCGCTCTGATGTTATGCCATCCATTCAGCAGAAATGAATACCATGGGTTTTGGTTCTTTTCCATGCTGTCTTCCAAACGAACCGATGGCCAGAAATATAGCGGGCAGGAAGAGGCTTTCTAAACCTCAGGCAGGTTTAGATGGGTATTTATTATGAGGCCAATGGTGCTTAAGATTTATGGCCCCTTTCTTGGCATAACATCTTTCCAAGGACCTGTACTTAATTTTGTATTCATATTTAAAAAAAAATATTTTTGAGGCATGTTCTTGTGAATCCCAGGCTGACCTTGACTCATTAGGTAGCCAAGGATGATCTTGAACCCCTGATCTGGCTCCTGTATTCTTTTTCTTTAAAAGGCACATGGTGACACATGCCTTTAATTCCAGCACTTGGGAGGCAGAGGCAGGCAGATCTCTATGAATTCAAGGCCAGCCTGGTCTATGTATAACCAACGAGGGCTACATAGTGAGACCTTGTCTCAATAAAACAGAAAAAAGAATTTTACCTGTGGCTGGAGAGATGGCTCAGCTGTTAAGAGCACTGGCTGCTCTTGTAGAGTCCCAGCACCCACATGGCAGCTAACAAGTGTCTGTAACTCCAGTTCCAAGAGATCTGAAACCCTCTCTGACCTCCTCAGACTTTGTATGCACATGGTGCACTTACATACATGTAGACAAAGCATGCATACACATAAAATAAAAATAAATTTTGAAAAATTAAAAGAATTCTACCCATTTCTGGCCAAGCTTACAGTCCCTCTTCACAGGTAGCATGACAATTTCCAGGCAGAGGAAATTCAGGATGTCGTGGCATAAGGACGGAGGGAGAGAGCAGGATGTACAGTGTTCCTGCAGCCTTCCACCCGCTGGCTAGTGGTTAACATTCCACTGAGAAATCTTCCATCTTAACCATTGCTGGGGGACTTAACATCTACATACTTAACTCAGCAACCCCAAAAAGGCCTTGCTAAGAATCCCGAGAGACCCATTCCTGCAGGGACATTGGTGAGACTCCATTGGGAAAGATGTTTCTATGCATGATCTTGATTATGACTCTATATGTTAGTTCAACGGTCTCTTCTCCACGGAGCAGTAAGGAGGAGATCCAGGTAGCTCCACTTGGCTACCTTGGCTCCACTCAGACAGGAACTGTGCTTCACTGGAGTCTGGGCATGATGTGGTTAAACTTCTTGGCACACAGCGCGATCTCTGGCTTATTTAACTTGATTCTGAGTGAGGCCTTTTGCTTTGATCTCTACCCCAATTCCTGAATGATCAAAGCCTTTAGGATTTGTAGCTACCCAGGTAGTTCCATTGTATTTTAGGTTAAAATTATATCATGTAATTACACTGGTATGCTTTGAATGAATATCTAAGAAAGGTCCATATGTTAAAGGCGTGGTTCCCCAGAATGGTACTATCTGGGCAGTGGTAGAATCTTTGAGAGGTGAGGCCTTGTGGGAGTTATTGGTAGTGCCCTGTTGAAGAGCATTGTTGGACCCTGGCTGGCTCTTTTTCTCATCTACCTCCTGGCTTCTGAGGTGAGCAGTTTGCTTCTTTACATATTCCTCCATGTTCATGGCCCTCACCAGAGACTCAAGGCGATATGGTTGCCTGATCTCAGAGTAGGACCTCCGAGAACTATTGAGCTCAATAAACCCTTTCTCTCTGTAAGTTACTTCCTCGGTTATTTGATTATAGTAAAGGAAAGCTGACTAGTACAGTGACTTCGCACTCTCCCCTTCATCGTTTCCAAAGTGAAATATTAGAAACTTACTGAAGTTGTGGCCGGGGAGGCACCTCAGCCAGTAAAGTGCTTGCCTCTCAAGTATAAGGACCTAGATTCAACCCCCCAGTTCCCAGGCAAAAAAAAACTGGGCATGGTGACATGTGCCCATAATCCCAGGGCTGGGGAGGCAGGTCCCTGGGACTTGCTCTCTTAATCAGTGAGCTCCAGCCTAGAGAGTCCCTGTCTCAAAGGAGATGGACAGCATTCCTGAGAATGACACCTGAGGTTGTCCTCTAGTTTCCAAATGCATCAGCACACACAAACACATGCACACACATATACATGCACACACATACACACATGTAAGAGACTTACTGGACTATAATTTCACTAGCTTTCTATCTGGTTTATTTTTGTAGAACGATTTTATTGTTTTTATGCATATGAGTGTATTGCCTGCATGTATGAAAGTGCACCCATATCGTGTGGTGCCTGAGGAGGTCAGAAGAGGGCATCAAATCCCCTGGAATTGGAGTTACGAACAGTTGTTAGCAGCCATGTGGGTGCTGAGATTTGAACTTGGGTCCTTTGCAAGAGCAGTCAATGCTCTTAACTACTGGGCCATCTCTCCAGTCCCCTTATTTGGTTACTTTTATATGTGTGTATAACGTGTCTGTTTATGTATCTATGAGTTCAGGCGTGTGTGTACCTCAGTGCCTGTGTGGAGGTCGGAGGACAACCATGGGTGTCCACCTTATTTTGTTGTTTACTCCTGAAGATGCCAGTTGGCTTGAGAACTTCAGGAGAGTCTTCTGTCTCCACTTCCCATCTTACTGTAGGTGCGTTGGGATTACAGGTGGGTCTGGGTGGGGCTCTGAACTCTGGACTTCATACTTGCATAGAAAGCACCTTGTTCACTGAGCCATTTCCACAGCCCCATATTTAGCCACTTTTTAAGTACCTAAGAATCACTGGTAGAGAGGTTAGAGTGATGGCTCAGAGGTTCACAGTACATACTGCTGCGGCTGACTCAGAGCACTGGCTATTCTTGCTAAAATGTCTGTAACTCCAATTCCAGAATTTCTGATGCCCTCTTCTGGCCTAACAAGCACTGTGTGATGCAAGTGCATTGAAATACATGCAGGCAAAACATTCATATGCATAAAATAAAAAGAAAATAAGTAAGTAAATAAATAAATAAATAAATAGGAGTGGTGGTATACACCTTTAATCTCTGTACTCAGGAGGCAGAGACAAGCAGATCTTTGTGAGACTGAGGTCAGCCTGGTCTACATAGTGAGTTTCAGGCCATCGGGGGCTACAGGAAGGTCCTGTCTCAAAAAACAAAATAAAACCAAGAACAAAAAGAATGCATACTCCTCTTACAGGGAACCCTTCAAGTTCAGTTTCCAGCACCCACACAGGTGATTCACAACCACCTGTAACTCCAGCTCCAGGAGGCTCCAATGCCCTCTTCTGGCCTCTGTGGACATACCTACACACAGACACACACATCCATATAATTAAAAAAAAAAAAAAAAAAAAAGAGTCACTAGTAAAGAGCTGGGTGTCTCAGCACTGTGGAAGCAGAGGCAGGTGGACCTCTGAGCTATAGGACAGTCAGAGCAATACAACTGAAGGAGGAGGAGGAGCAGGAGGAGGAGGAGGAGGAAGAGGAGGAGGAGGAGGAGGAGGACCAGGAGGAGGAGGAGGAGGAAGAGGAGGAGGAGGAGAAAAAGAGGGAAAAAAATGATCAGTAGAGGCATAACAAGACCCTGTTCAAAACAAACAAAAAATAAAACTCAAAACCCAACTTCTAACTTCATCTACTCTGTACTTTTAAGTTAAAATAAAGATTTCATTCTTCGAGAGACTTTAATTTCAAACTAGAGAAAAGTCTGCAAGATCAATATAATTCCTAACTAAACTGGACAGGCAGAATGTAGCGTATTTCCAGCAGTATGAAAACCAATGTGACAACTTAAGTTTCTAGTCTGGTTAAAACTCACTCTGCTTCTAACTTTACTATTGTTCTGTACTTCCTCCTCAAATATCACGTAGTCCAGAGCTTCACCAGAAAATCGTGGCCTTGAATGTAATACACACACACACACACACACACACACACACACACATATGCATATATATATGTGTGTGTGTATATATATATATATGTGTATATATATATAATTTTTTTGAGACAAGGTCTCACTATGTCTCTGGTTGACTGGAACTTAGACCTGGCTGGCATCAAACACAGAGGTCCACCTGCCTCTGTCGCTAAAGACATGTGCTACCATGGCATTGCCAACACTTTTTTCCTTAGGTTATTACAACTGTGTCCACATGTAGTGAAATTTTAAAAGCCCCCTTAAAAAAAAAAAAGATTGACTTTATTTTTAAGCATGTGTATGTGTATAGGGAAGGTATGTGCATGTGCATGTGAGTGTAGAAGACTGAGACCCAAAAAGGGTGTCAGATCCCCTGGAGCTCGAGTTGGAGGTGGTTGTGAGCCACCTGACCTGGGTACTGAGAACCGCCGAACTCAGGTTCTCTGGAAGAGCATTATCTGCTCTTAGCCATGAACCCTCAGCCCCTATAATGATCTTACAAAGAGGATGACCTTCATTAATTATAAGACTCTGCTTGGAGGATCTCCAACCCCAAGTTGGGATCCAGAACTGGGGAAGCTAAAAGTGCTCTGCATAATAATGCAATGAACAATTTAGAATACAAAAGGCAGAAAGAGCTGGGAGGAGGAGAAAGGGAAATCAGAACATTCTGATTTGAGGTTGTGTGCAAAGGGTTAAATGCCAGTGAGGAACTCTAGAACGGTTGGATAGCTGAAAAGAATTTTAAGATTGGGTTTCTTGGGACTGGAGAAGTAGCTCAGTGGTTAAGAGCATTTATTGTTTTTACAGAGGACCTGGGTTTAGTTCCCAGAACCTACATAGCAGCTAACACTTGCCTGGAACTCCAGTTCCAGGGAATCCGATTCCTCTTCTGGCCTCCTCAGGCATTGTATACATGTATATACTTACATGCATGCAGGCAAAATTCTCATTCACAAAGAATATGAATAGGCAGGCTTGAGGGCATACACCTTTAATCAGAGCACACAGGAGACAGAGGCAAGCGGATCTCTATAGTTTGAGGCCAGCCTGTTCTACATAGTGAGTTCCAGGCCATCTTGGGCTACAGGAAGACCCTATCTTAAAAAGACAAAATAAATAAATAACTAAAAATCAAAAATAAATTTTAAAATGTCTTTAAAATGATTGGATGAGGCTAGAGGGATGACTCATTGAGAACACTGACTGCTCTTGCAGAAGACCCAGATTAGTTCCCTGCACCCACATGATGGCTAACAACCGTTCATTATTCCTGTTCTAGGGGATCTAACACCTTCTTCTGGCCTCTGGGGACATTATACTCACGGGTGTTCTTACATACATGCAGGTAAAACACTCATACACATAAAATAAAAATAAATGAATAAATAAAATGGGAATGTACCTTAATGGTAGTGAGCTCATCTAGCATGCAAGAAGCCTTGGGTTTGACCTCTAATGGCATAGAAACAAATGGATAAAGAATAGACATGTCTTCATCTTTTTCCATCCCTTATCCTCAAATCTTTTGGAATATGCTATAACCCCAATAAATGTTGTGTGTGAGTGATGTTTGTAAAACTCGAAGGAAAGATGTGGAAGGGATCTGAGCTACAGATATAGTTCAATGGTAGAGCACTTGTCTGACACACGCAAAGCCTTGACTTCCATCCCTAGCATCCCATGGAGAGAAAAAAGAAAAAAGAGGAGAAAAAAAGGACTAAAAAGATCTTGTAGGATGGCTTGAGAATGCAGTCCCTGGGAATTCTCATGGACCTTGTAGATTTTCCCCATAGGCATAAGAATTGAACATTAGAGTGGATTTAAGTGACGTCAGCTGGTAGACAGCTTTACTCATTCCATAAGTTCTCTCTGGAGATAACAGTGAGCCCTGAGAGTCCTTTGTACCCCGTCCACTTGGGCCCATTCCTATCCCTAGACGGTCCTGGTAGGAGCTATCAATGATGGGTGCCACTCAGGCTGCTGGGTGGAGCCTTGGAAGTCACGCAGTGCACAAGATGACCAGCCCACATTCCTCTCACCAGAGAGAGGTGCCACTCAGAGAGCAGACACATTTTTATAACTTGCAACAAGGATCCCGGTGGTCTAGAGGTTCCCTGCTGCCACTGACTATCAGAACGGGATGGGATACCTACACCTCCCACCTCTGTCCTATATAACACTTCCTTGCCTATCTTCCCCTGGAGATTTCTACAATTCTCCACTGAGGCTTTTGCAGGGGGGCCCCAGCAACCTCACCCTCTGCTTCTCCCATAATTTACAAAGCTACCTCTCTCATAATGGAGTTAGGCTTCTCTTTGCAAGAACTGTGTTATTTCTTTGATCCCTGTCTTCAAATTGTGCTCTTTTGGGCCTGCTGGGAATAATGAGCAAGTCTATTGAAGAAAGAGTCAGGTACCTCTTAATGGGTCTCTACACAATGACACAAAGGCCCTACCAAAGCTTTGAAACTCAACCCTTAGACTCCCCTGGGCTGTGCTTGTGCCTGTTGCGTAAAAAGGAGCCTAGAGAAAAGGTGAAAGGCGGGAGCAAAGAGTGCGGTTTTCTTTTTTCTAGTTGTTTGTGTTTTCTGATTTTTCTGAAATGAGTGTGCAGAGGCTCAAGGGGGTTATATAACTTGCCTGAATTTACACAGCTAGTAGGTTGTGAGCTAAAAGTTGATCCCAGGACCTCAGACTGCTTGTCCAGTGAGTTGTAGGAAAGTAAGAACTTGGTCTCAAGTGGGATCTTCCAGTCAGGAGAGACACAAATTACAGTCCCCCAAACCCCCAGCAGGCAAAACACCAACCTAAGACCTAAACATTCCACTGTCAAGAGGTAAAGTGTCTACCCACTTCAGTCCCACTCGGGCAGCTGTGCCTTTACCACTGAGCCATCTTGCCAGCTGCCCAGTCACACACATCAACACCGTTGCATTTGGAATTAGCCTTCTAACAAGAACTTTGGGGGACGCATTCAAACTGCAAGCTGGGAGAGCGAATGCAGCAGAAGCTTCGTGCTTCTGCTCCACATTGGAGAACTGGCCGAGCCAACCCGGCCTCCTCCGCGCGGCCTTTATGCCTGTACAGCTAAGGAAGGAGGTGGTTTAGGATTATCTGCTGTTTTGGAAACCAGGAAGTGCGGGCCTCCTGAGGGACCAGCACCAATGATCTCATCTGCCAGAAACACCAAAGTGGGTGACTCACAGGTGATGCCTGGAGGCTGCACCCCAAACTCTCAGCTGCTGGCTCCAGTTGGGCTAGGCAGGCTCACCACAGGCCGAATAATGACAGCCTCTGCTTTCCTTCTGCCCTCCAGATCTCACCAGAATACCTCTTATTGGCAGCACACAGCCGGAATCCTGTCTTGAGGGGAGTCTGGGAAATGTAGTCTCAAGGATTCTGGCTCTCATGTGGTAGAGGAAAGTGCCGAAGGAAGTGAGTGTTCCTGAAATGCCAACAGTCTGAGGTAACTTGCACTTCCCGTTACTGGATGATTTTCATGCAAACTCTTCCTACCTGTGTTTGACTTTTCAACATTAATATCAATGACAACTTAATAATTCTGCCTAAAATGAAGCAACTAGGAAGATGTTATTATGGTCTGGATTGTGTTCTCTCAAAATTGACATGGTAAAACTTTAGTCTTCAGTATCTCAGAATGTGGCTGACTGTATTTGGAGGTAACTCTTTGAAAAGGTAATTAAATTAGAATGTTAAGGTGGGTCTGAACCCAAACAAGTAATATTCTTATAAAAAAAAAAGAGGACATTTGGACATAAAGGAAGACACGAGGGCTGTGTACACAAAGAGAAAGACCATGTGAGGACATGGAGAGAAGGAGCCACTTCTTCAAACCAAGAAGAGTGGCCTTAGGAGAAACCAGCTCTGCTGATGCCTTGCTCTGAGTTACAGTCTCCAGAGCTGTTAGTTCCTGTTGTTTAGATGTTCCAGTTTGTTGAATTTACAAAAAAAAAATTACATTTATTTTTAAAATTATTTTTATGTATATGAGTGTTTTGCCTGCACGTATGTAACTGTACCACATGTGTGCAGTGTCTACGGAGGCCAGAAGAGGATGTTGGATTCCCTGAAACTGGAGTTGTGAATGGTTGTTAGCCTCCATGTCGGTGCTGGGAACCGAACCTGAGTCCCCTGCAAGAGCAGCCAGTGCTCTTAACCACAGCACAGGTATACAGGTGAAGACAACAGAGAGAGTAATTTCTCTCTTTCCATCCTGCTGGTTCCGGGGGTTTTACTCAGGTCTTCAGGCTCCCTAACCCTCTGAGTGCTTTGAATACTGTTTATCCCAACAGAAACTCAAACTAAGGCTTACTTAATTCCTCTATGTAGCAATGTTGGGATCTGGGGTCTGGTGGGGGTGTTTTGATTAAGAACCACGTGAAGAGGGTGATACTACTTTCTAGGAGTGGATGACTGGATTAGTTACCACTGGAGCAGGTTGTCATACAGCAGGATTACCCTCCAAGTTTTATGTCTTTCACATATGCCAGATTGTTCTCCCTCTTTTTTTGAGGACTTTACCAGAAACTAAGTAGATGCAGCTGTGTGATGGTGGACATCCAACTTCCAGAACTGTGAGTCCAAAGAAACCTGTATAAAGAACAACAACAAAAAAACCCAGAAAAACAAAACAAAAAACTGTCCAGTCTCAGGTATTTTGTTATAGTAAGAAGAAACAGACCAAGACACAGCCCCACTTTTTACCCTCTCCCTAAAGGAAGATTCAAAGTCTCATTAGTCACTATCTCTCTCAGGGCAGCATTAATTGTTCTACCTGAATTGTAATCCTACTTCAGTATTCTGTAAGTAAAGGATGAAGTCACACAAAGTGAACCACTACAAATATTCTCTGTATAAGACAGTGAAGAGAGACAAAAAAACAAATTAATATATACGAATATATGGGTTGAAGATGTAGCTGAGCAGTAGTGTATTACCTAGCATGTGCCAGGCCCTGGATTCAATCCTGAGCAATACAAAATAAACAATATTTGAATGTGTTTGTTTGTACAATATATACACAACAAAAGGCAAAGAAGAAAAGATGTATTGTAATGGTCACCATTTCAATATGAGGCCACACAGCCAGAGTCAGAATTTGTAACTTATTCCCTCTCCGCCATTCTGTTTCCTTTGCTTTCAGGCACCTGTAAGGACTCTGACTGACTATTACAACTGCCAGGAGTGCTGGGAGAGGCAGCAAAGAAATGAAGCAGACTCCAGAGAAGCCTCTCTTTGTATTCATAAGTGAGATAGTCAGTATGGTTTTTTGTTTGCTTGTTTGTTTTGCTGTGGGGAAAGCTAATGTTGCAGAAAAACAGCAATTTCAAAAGCAATGGCTTTGAGTAGAGAGGGAGGAAATAGATTCCAGTGCTCAGTTAGCTATATTGGCCCAAGATAGGAGCATGCTCAGTTTCAGTGAAACACAAAAGAAGGCAGAGTAACATGCAGGCTTTGTCTTTTGGACAATGGGAAATTGATGATGACGTTCTAAATAGGGGGAACATTGCGGTCTGATCTGTGCTTAAGAAAAATCTCAGACTGAGAGTGTGACTCAGTGGTGGAGCACTTAGTTAGCATGCATGAGGCACTAGGCTCAGTCCCCTGGCACCACCCTCCGAAAAAGCAAATAGAAAAAGAAAATTCTCTATGGAGGTGTTGCAGAAAATGGATTTAAGCAATCAAGACAGAAGGCAAGGAGACTTTGAGGTTACACTGAAGATCAGAAATGATCAGGATCTAGAGGAAGATGGGGGGATGGAACCCACACAGTGACACAGACAAGTGGACAGATGTGGGAGGTGTTGAGGATCATAAAATCACGTTCAGAAAGCTTACAGCAATAGGTGGCCTAGGGAGTGAGCAGCCACGGAAAAGACTGGCTGTAACTCTCAGTGAAATAGGGAACTGTTGCAGGCGTGGTCCAATCCAGGTATGAATGTTTAAAACACAATCATGCCAGGTATGAATTCCAGGGCTTGGGAGTCACAGGCAGGCAGATGTCTGTGAGTCTGAGGACAGTTTGTGACTGTGTCTCAAAAAATAAGGTGGAGAGGATTAAAGGAAGATATTTGACATCAACCTCTAGCCTCCATCTGCACACAAATGCCTGTGCACACATACATGAAACACATACACACACATACATACATACAAATGATCAGATTGGGGTACATTTTGAGAGTAGAATCAACCCAATAGTCCATATGTGGAGTGTGAGAATAAAGAGGTCTCGAGAACTGGGGTAATATTTTTTAAAATATTTTTTATTTTTTTTTTATTTTATGTGTAAGAGTGTATTGCCTGTATGTATGTATGTATGTATGTATGTATGTATGTATGTATGTAAGTAAGTGGGCCCATGTTATGCAATGCCTGCAGCAGTCAGAAGAAGGCATCAGATTTCCCTGAAACTGGAGTTAAGGCCAGTTGTTAGCTGGGTGCTGGAAATTAAACCCTGGTTCTCTGCAAGAGTAGCTTATACTCTTAAACGCTGAGCCATCTCTCTGGAAGTCTTAAATTTCCACTTACTAAGCTAAAATAAATATGGGAGATGGGAAGACAGGAGTGTGTTAAATTTTAAGCTGCCAGTTCGAGGTGTAAATAGAGACAGGAGAAAGAAAGTGCGGTGGGTGGAGAGATGGCTCAGTGTTTAAGATCACTGACTGCTCTTGCAGAGGACCTGGATTTGGTTCCCAGAACCCACAGGCGGCTAACAACTGTCTGTAACTCCAGTTCCAGGAACTCTGATCTGCCCTTCTGGACTAATGAGCATTGCACATACATGGTACACTTACATACATGCAGGCAAAATGCTCCTACCTATAAAATAAAAATTAATAAAATATAATAAAAAATTTAAGTAAATAAATGCAATAAAAGAAACAGTGTGTGAGTGGTGTGTGTGTGTGTGTGTGTGTGTGTGTGTGTGTGTGTGTGTGTAAGGGAGAAAATGAGGATGAATAAATAGTTTGGAACACGTCATTGTACTTAAATTCATGGGGCTGAAGGAGATTGACCCGACCTAAAACTTTCCATACATACCTTTCACCTGCTAGTGAAAGCTTTTTTTTATAAATGTTGAACTTGTTTTTTAAATTTTATATATTTTTATTTTATGTGTATAAAGGTTATGCCTGTATGTATGTACATGCACCCATGTGATGCAGTGCTGGAAGAGGACAGAAGAGGGCATTGGATCCCCTGGAACTGAAATTACAGATGGTTGTTAGCTGTCATGTGGGTACTGGAATTCAAACCCAGGTCTTCTGCACGAACAGGTAGTGCTCTTAACAGCTGAGCCGTCTCATCAGTCCCTTAGAGAAACTTTTGGAACACTACTAGAACAGGTTTTTGTAATGTCTGGGGAGGTGGAAGGTGTGGTGGTGATCAAGGTGGAGAACACCAGAGGTTCAGTGAATGAGACCTGGGCCAAAAGTGTCCCGCAATACACACCATGATTCTGCCCAACAAAACTATCCCACATCCCAAAGGATTTTCAAAAGCTCTGTCAGACATTCATTTAGTGAAAATACGTTTATTATTTATCTCATCCTAGACACAAACTCTCTTTTACAAATGAACATCACGGATTTTTAAAAAGATTTATTTTTATTATTTTCAATTATTTGTATGTGCACATGAGTGTGGGGGCCTGCAGAGGCCAAAGAGGGGCATCAACTCCCCCTGGAGTTGGAGTTCCAGATGGTTGTGAGTTGCTATGTGGGTGTTGTGAAGTGAACTCAGGTCCTCTGCAAGACTAGCAAGTGCTGTTAACCTCTGAGTCATCTCTCCAGCCCAGTGTCTTAAGAATTTCTTTCTGTGAGGCAGGAGTAGTGTTCAGCTCCATCCTCCTCTCTAGGTCTGGAACAACAAAGGGAAGTATGATTTTGCCACATTATAGTTTGGGAAACCAGAGTTTATTTGGGCTTACTTACAGAGCAATTATTGGGATGGGGGGCTCTTATGGAGGCCAGGCAGAGAATTTCATATTTTCAATAGAACCACTGATCCACTGGCTGCCCCAAGATGGTGAATGGAGCGGGAGTCTCTTTCCCAGCTTTCCCCATGCCCTCTTAGTCCCTCCCCCTACATACAACTCAAGTCACTGATAGGCTGGGAGAGGTAGCTGACTCTCTTGGCTTCTTCCTTTGTCAATCAAGCTCTTGTGCTGTGCTCTGAGTGTGCAAAGTCCATTCTGACAGTCAGAGGAAAAACTTCATACAGCACTCCGCCCCATTTTTCCTCTGACTTACACAGTTTCTGCCATCCTCTTCCACAATAGTCTCTGAGCCTCAGAAAAAGAGGGTGACAGGTGTAGGACAATGTTCTTTCCAATGCAGCATGGATTACTTTTTGGTTTCAGTGATACTCCTTCTACTATAAAAACACAACAATAACAAAAAAGTAACATTGACACAAATATGAACTGCTATAATAACCTAACCCATGGGCATAAACACAAATGCTTGGATGGTGCCTAAGTAAGTACATCACATTCATCTTACAAACAATTACAGTTGCTTCCCCACTGGGGCCTATAACTCCCCCCACCACTGGGGGCCCACCTTTCTCAAAGTACCAGACATGTGTTCCTCCCTGAGGAGCAGGCCTTAAATCCAATTGGAAATTTGCTAGTTGTACACATACTAGATGAGCCACTATTGCACCAGCAGGAACATCTTGCTTGGAATCTGCTAGTGGAGCATATAGGATTGATTCATCATTAAGCAGAGCTTTTCAGGACTATTCTCTCCTAGTGTTCTGCATAGCGCCCTCCACCACTGCACAGGCCAGCCATCCTTTTGCAGGGAGTTTCCAGCTTGGTCCCAGCTGAATCTCTCTTTCCCATGATCACATCATGCCATGTCTTCAGCAATAGGGTCTTACCATCTGCTTCCAGTGTGCAACCAACATTAGTGGTAATGGCCTTTATTTTGTGGAGGGGGCCTCTAAGGCTTCCCTGGCCAACAGCTCACAGGAGGGGAACCCATGCATGGTACTGGAATTTTTAGTTAACAATTTTTACTCTTTGGCATCTATAAGCCCAGGTTGTTGTAGACTTTTCTCAACTGCCATGGTGTATATCACTTGTGCCTTACCCAACCAGAAAGCTCCCAAGAATTTTAAAGCTATATCTTGTCCTTGTCTATCCCATCCTTGTTTCTTCAAGTGCACTTGATGTCTTTAAATTGGGTTTCACATCAGTAAAACACTCAGAAGTTAATGTTACATACTAAATCAAACATAAGCAAGGTCTGATACAGCAATGAAAGCCTTCATCCACTTGTATCAACTGTTTTCTCAACAGATCCATGTTGGGTACAATGGCATGTAAAAGAGGCATTAATTTAATGAGTTCTTTACTGTCTTTAGTTATCCTCTGGAATCCATTTAGTGTCCTGGAGTTCTTACATGGAGCCTCCATTCATTTCTTTATCCTTGGTAGACCCATTGGGGCTGGCTCAAGCTACTTGGCCCTGCACAGGACCAAGGGGTAATATGGCCTTTCTTGCCTGTTACACCTGTTGCTTCCCAGGACCAGGTAGGCCCTGAGTCTGACTCCCGGCTCTAGCCACACCTGTTGTCTCTCTATTGATCACACCTAGTTGCTTCGAGAGGCCCTGGCTGGGAAAACTGTTCCCACCCTTCAAATAGCCATTTGTAGGAGAGAAATGTACACAGTTTACTCTGGGGGGGGGGGTGTTATCCACCCCTGGGATAGTTTTTATGTTTTGTACTCCTTTGGCAAACTGTTCTTCAGGTTTTAAAGCCTTCCAGAAGCTCATTAATACAGAATTCGACTTTTTGTCAATCTTTTCTTTAGGAACTTGGGCTTGACACAGGTCTTGCCACATTTGATTTGAGTGACCCATGCAGACCTCTTTCTATGTTTAGACTCTTTTATACCTTTTTTAGGTTTCTCTCTCCTCACCAGCTCCCCTTCCGTTACTGGTCTCTTTCCCAATATTAGTAGGAACATAATTGCTTTCCCCAAACTCATTCTCTGTTTTGTTGGTCCTGCTTGACTAAACCAATTCTGTCTTAAGAATTTCTTTCTGTGATGTGGGAGCAGTATTCAACCCCAGCCACCTCTCTAGGTCCGGAACAACAAGATGAACGAAGTATGATTTTGCCAAATTACAGTTTGGGAAACCAGAGTTTATTTGGGCTTACTTACAGAGCAATTATTGGGAGGGAGGGCTCTTATGGAGGCCAAGCAGAGAATTTCACATTTTCAATAGAACCACTGATCCACTGGCTGCCCCAAGATGGTGAATGGAGCGGGAGTCTCTTTCCCAGCTTTCCCCATGCCCTCTTAGTCCCTCCCCCTACATACAACTCAAGTCACTGGTAGGTTGGAAGAGGTAGCTGACTCTCTTGGCTTCTTCCTTTGTCAATCAAGCTCTTGTGCTGTGCATTAATTTCCTCGTGTTTCTTCTTATATTACATTTCAAGAATAAAATTTATTCATTTGAAAGTACGTGTGATAAAATGGTACGGAGGTGTTCTCACCTTATCCCTCCAGATCTTCTATGCTCTTCTGCACCCCACTTCCTGTTCCAGGAGACTGTATTTAAGATGGCATCAACTAGCTCACTTGCCCAGTGGCTTCCGGTTGGGTTTAGCCACAGGAAGACACCACCACCCCAGCTTGTCTGTTCAGGCCTGCATTGGGCAGGGGTCCTCCAGCACTTCATAGTTCCTTGTTGCTTTCTTTAACTTTACCCACATCTTTGGCAATAATCCCTTCATTAAACTGGTCTCACTTGGTCTTGGTTTGAGTGTACCATCTGTTTCCTGCCAGACCATAACTAACACAATAGATATATTATCTCTGAATTTTATTTCAGGACAGTACAGGGCCAAGTTACAAAAGGTTTGTTTTAAAAGGGGGAGTCAATCCAGAATGTGGAACATTTTACAAGACAGTTGAGCTGGTTCTGTAGTAAATGAGTGGTTTAAAAAATACAGGGATCTGGGTGTGGTGACACATACCTTTAATCCTAGCACTCCAGGGGCACAGAGAGGAGGAACTCTATGAGAACAAGGCCAGCTTAGACTATATAGTGAGTTCCAGGCCAGCTGGGCTACGGGGAGACCCTGTTTCAAAAAAACAAACAAATGAAAACAAATAAACAACAATAACAACAGCGAAAAGGAAAGAACTGCCGATTAAAGAAACTAAAAGGGTTCAACAAAATATAAAGTGCCAGTAAGAGGAGCAGAAATTCTTTTATATCAGTTAAAGGGGAAGGTACTTGGTCTTATCACCATGGTCATTTGTGTTGGGGACAACAGGACACAGGGACATCTCACTGACTTGTTAAGTGGTAAGCTTTACAGCATAAGTTGTTTTTCTTGAGTCTATCATTTTGGGGAAGACGCAGGGATCATTAGGAGTTACATTTCAAATGTTTTTATGTAAGACATCCTAAGTTAGGCTCAAAATAGTTCTGGCCTACTTTTGAAGTGTGGAAATCTTGCCTTTTTTTTTTTTTTTTTTTTTTTGCCTCCACACTTAACATGGAATACAATCAAATATCCTTTGGGTTTTTTGTTTTTGTTTTTGTTTTTGAAACAGGAGATCTCCTTGTAACCCCAGCTGGCCTGAAACTCACTATGAAGACAAGGCTGGCCAGGAATTCACAGAGATCTGCTTGTTTCTGCCTCCTGTGTGCTAGGTTTGAAAGTGTGCACCACCATGCCTGGCTCAATAAAATATTCTTGAATAAGTGAAGTATGACCTAAATATTACATGTTATTATATGTTCATGAATTAGAAAGCTCAATAGTAGTTAGATATCAATTTGCTTCCCAAATGATCTCATTTATGCAGTTCAAACTGTCAGAAAGTTCTCTGTCCATGCACACACTTGCATGTGTGTGTGTGTGTGTGTGTGTAACTTGACAAGTTCACCCCAAAATGCATATAATCAAGGGATCTTGATTATAAAAATTTGATTAAAAAATAAAATTGGGGCTTGGAGAGACAGCTCACCAGTTAAGAGCACTTAATGCCCTTGTAGAGGACCCAGATTTGGTTCCCAGCATCCACATGGCAGCTCACAACCATCTGTAGCTCCAGTTTCAGGGGACCCAGTGCCTATTTCTGGCCTTTGCAGGTACCAGGAACACACATGGCACATACACATACATGCAAGCAAACAATCAGACACCAGGGAAATCTGAAATATTAGACCCTCAAAAAGTTTTTTTTTTTTTCAATCTTTTTTGAGATTGGGTCTCCATGTAGCCCCAGCTATCCTGGAACTCACTATGTAGATCAGGCTGGCCTTGAACTCACAGAGATCCATATGCCTGCCTCTGCCTCCCTAGTGCTGGGATTAAAGGCACATGCCACCACACCCGACTCAAAATGTACTGTGAATAAAGTAAATAAGGGGCTGAAGGGATGGCTCAGTGAGTAAGAGCACATACCTCTTTGGTAAAGGACCCAAGTTCAGTTCCCAGCACCCACGTCTGATAGCTTACAACTGCCTATAATTCCAGCTCCAAGAGGATTCGATGCCTCTGGCCTCCATGGACACCCACATGTGTACGTCCCCCGACACATATATTCATAATTAAAAAGAAAACAAATCTTTGTTTAAAAAGAACGTGATAAATAAGGCATGGAGAGATGGTGCAGTGGTCAAGAGCATGTACTGCCCTTCCAGAGGACCCAAGTTCAGTTCCCAGCTGGGACTACAGGGAAACCCTGTCTCAGAAAGACCCAAAATAAATAAACAAACAAATAAATAAATAAGCTATGGGGAAAAATACCTCAAACTCAGAACATGTAAAGAATCCTTACATATTCATATAATATTTAAAGAGCAAAAGACTTAAAAATTCATTTCATATTCAAATAGCCAGTAAACATATGAAAGGGTGTGTAAAGTAATATCTCATCAAATGAAAAATAGAGACATGAGGAACCATGTACATTTAGCAGAAGGACTAACTAAAAGTTTCTTTTTGCAAACTTTCATTATCAAAGGTTGCTAAGGATGTGGTTTCTAGAACTCTCGTATGTTTTGTGGAAGTTTCTTAGGAAGTCAAACATCACATGCAATTTTACATCCAGACATATCCAAGAAAGAAAAGTTCACAACCCCATCAAAATATTTGTATAAGAATATTCATAACAGAACTGGACATGGTGGTATACATCTTTAATCCAGCCTGGTCTGCATAGTGAGTTCTAGGCCAGTTGGGGCTAAAGGGAGACCCTATCTCAAACAACAAAGAAAATGAATATTCATAACAGTTTGTGTCATAATAGGCCCCAATTGGACAAAACTGAAATATCTACCAATGAGAGAAGAAACCATTTCTATGCATTCTTACAATGAAGAAGGTCAGAGTAATAAAAATTCTGAAAACTCAGAACACCAGCGGATTCCAAAACACTTTGCTAAGAGGAAGTCAGTCATAAAAGAATAAACACTGGTGACTTCATTCACATGAAATTTAAGAGCAAGCAAAACCAACCTACAGCAGTAAGGAATTACCTTTGATTAAAGAGGGCACTGTGAGGCTGGAGCTGTAGCTCGGTGGTGATGTTACTAGAATCTTAGGCCAGAGGTCTGACTCGGGAAGTCCCAACTAATCCAGCCAGTCACTTGGCCAAAAAAACCAACTGGGAAAGGTGATGATGATGAAACACAGGAATTTAATTTACTGTTACTATCATT
Source organism: Eospalax fontanierii (assembly GCA_035773235.1). Classification (NCBI taxonomy): domain Eukaryota; kingdom Metazoa; phylum Chordata; class Mammalia; order Rodentia; family Spalacidae; genus Eospalax; species Eospalax fontanierii. The sequence goes on along the minus strand of CM069553.1, from coordinate 29,804,948 downwards.
ATTATCAAGGGTGTGAGTCTTTCTGCCTGTAGGGTACGTGTGTGCAGGTGCCCTTGGAGGCCAGAAAGTGTCAGATCCCTTGGAGCTGGAGTTATAGGCCATTGTGAGCTGCTAGATGAGGGTGCTGGGAATTAAACTCCAGTTCTCTGTAAGAGCCACAGTGCTCTTAACCACTGAGTCATCTCTTGAGCCTCAGGAAAGGGATTTTAATCAGTCTGTACTAGGAAGACAAAGGTGGTCAGCAGCCACATCTCCCTCTTCAGGAGGCACTATGAGCTTCCATATTATACCATGTTATATGGAGAAGGGGCGGAGGCAAGGAACATGCATAATTAGTCCATCTTGGTCTAACTGTCTGGATGACTATTGTCTCAGGATCGGTCAGGTGGGACTTCTAACAATAACAAAGACATTGCTGCCTGTGGGGTGATTTCAGTTTGTTACAGATGTTTACCGGTAAGACCTGTAGTTCCGAGAGTCTGAGGTGGCAGCAGAAGACAGTGACGCAGAGCAACGGAGACAGATGCAAAACGGAAACAGAAATACCAAAATTTTAATCCTGCTTTTAGTTACGCGTTGGGCCTGCGCAGGCCAGAGTAGAGAGTCTGTGTTTTAGCAAAAACAGATTCTAAGTCCTTGCTACAGTACGAGCGTGTGTTTAGAATGGGCAAAGGCTCCAGCCCCAGTACATACATACATAGGGCAGCTCCGTGACTCGGCTCTTATCCTTCTTCCCTTCTCCATTCTCCTCCAGGTAGCCGTGGCAATTTACCGCGTGCCTGCCCTGAGGTTCTTCCTTTTAAGTTTTTGATAAAATTGTTCTTAAGCTTCCTAGTTTGATCCATTCTTAAATTCTTTTACTAATAAGACTAAGAACCCCAAGAGGGAAACTTCAGTTTCCCAGGTATCAAATGGCAACTCTGGTGGGAAAATATATCTCCAGTAGTAGAGATATATTTTCCATTCAAGACAGGAAGACCTTTTTACATCTCTCTCCAGAAATGGAAGTCATTCTCATACCACAATAAGGACATGTGCAACCTGAGGCAGCCAGCCACCAGGAAGGGGTGTTTGATCTGGTGGGGGGTGGGTTAGGCAACCTAGGTCTCGTCCTGTGAGTAATTTAAGCAATTAGAGTGGTATAGTTACAACCACATACTGTGTTATTTCTGTCGCATCCAAAATGAACAAACCCATTTTCTAGAAACCAGAGTGCTGGGAATTAGCTTTGGAATCTCGACTCTGATAGAAATAAAGGGGGTGAAGGGGACACAGGATTAAAGTCTTGGTACTCAAGAAAACAACAGATATACAGGGCTGGTGAGATGGCTCAGTAGTTCAGAGTATTTGGGGTTCTTGCAAAGGACCTGGTTTAGTTCCCAGCACCTATGTGGTGGTTCACAACCATCTGTGACTCCATTTTCGGGGGATTTGATGATCACCTCTGACCTCCTCAGGCACCAGGCACATATGTGGTATATATGCATACATGCAAGTAAAACACTCAAACATGAAATCTTTAAAAAAGTATTTAAGATAAATATATACAAATGTATGTAGCAAACAATTCTGGCAAAAGAAAGAAATGAGCAGGGGATGAGAGCCGAATTCTATCCTGCTTCTGTCTACCTTCCCCTGAGTCTGGAGGCTGGAACAAGTGATCTTACAGTTTCTCAAGTTCTGGAATCCTTTGATACTGCATGTGAGTCCCTGAAAGGGAAGGTCCTGGGACACTGGTTGTGCAGCTGTCTTGGCAGATGGGAGTCACATTCCGAGTCCAAGTCTCATTCTGTATCTCTTAACCACTAAGGCAATCCGTCCCGTCCCTCCTTACTTCTCTGGCCTCAGGTACTCTAGGACATCCAAGACGCTTCTTAGGCTACTTAGCCATCTTAGATCACCTGGATGGCAAGAACTCAATCGTCTTTCCCCAAGCTAGTTTCAAAGGGATTTCTGCTAGACAAAGGCAACTTCCGTGAAGACTGAGCAATTAGGGCTTGCCCAGGGCGGGGCACCTTTAGCCCTAGGCCTCTCCCCGGAAAGGGCCTGAGGCCACAGCAATTAGAGACTTCCTTTATTCCTCTAGAGATATGAATGTTATCCCATCATCTGCCCTGGAGAAATAAGCGACAGGCCCTAGAATCTGAAGTCTAGACAGTCGGAGGCTCCCAGTCCTAACCACAGCTCTTGTCCTGGTCTGCTTCCCTGCGTCTCTTCAAGATACAATATGACTCTACTCTGTGCCAAGCAGAGTCCTGAGGACACAGAAATGTATGATCTAAGATGGACCTTGCCCTAAAAAGCTCACAGCTCAGCAAGAAACAGATATGTACAGGTACAGTTGATTTTCATTGTTCCTCCTGGCTATGTTCTAAACTGTCTTTGCAAATCATGAATTAGCAAATACTAGATTATCCATCCCAAGAGAAATACAGGTTAGAGTCCTAAAATGCTGGGCATAATGCAAGGTGGGCCTAGCCTAAGGCTACCTGCTAAGAGGAATAGAGGAATGACTCCTGTGGGTGTGGCGTTCTGCTCTGGCTAATTGTGAGACCAGCACCTGGAAAGAACCTGCCTACCTGGGGACAAACTTACTATTGGCTGTATTTGGGACCCCACCCCGTAAGGTCATTGGCTATCCAGACCTATAAGAGCTTGTGCCCCTATTCAATGAACGAGTTTGCAGGGCCACTTGCTTGGCCTGCTTCCATCCAACTCCCGGAGTCTGTGGCTTGACTCTGTGTCTACTCACCCCCAACCCCTTGGGCCAGCCCGAGTAGTGAGACACAACGTAAACGAGCACAACTATAACTGGCGCCTGAACAGGGACTCACCACTTGGGCCGGCCTGAGGGGTTGGGGATGAATAGACACAGAGTCAAGCTGCAGACTCTGGGAGTTGGATGGAAGCAGGCCAAGCAAGTGGCAGTGCAAACTCGTTCATTGAATATGTGCACAAGCTCTTATAGGCCTGGATAGCCAATGACCTTACGGGGTGGGGTCCCAAATACAGCCAATAGTAAGTTTGTCCCCAGGTAGGCAGGTTCTTTCCAGGTGCTGGTCTCACAATTAGCCAGAGCAGAACACCACACCCACAGGAGCCATTCCTCTATTCCTCCTAGCAGGTAGCCTTAGGCTAGGCCCACCTTACATTATGCCCAACACTAAAATCCTCTGATCAAAACATTACTGTCAATTGATCAATTCAGAACCTTTTTTCACATGTGCTTCTATTTAGAGACACTTTATTGGATTAAGGTTTCTTTTAATTTAAAAAATTATGTGTATGTATGTGGAGGTATGTACATGTGAGTGCAATGGTCATAGAGACCAGAGGAGGGCATTGGATCCCCTGGAGCTGGAGTTACGGGTGGTTGTGAACCCCTTGATGTGGGTGCTAGGAATTTAACATGGGATCTCTGTAAGAATAGTCAGTGCTCTTAACCACTGAGCCATCTCCCGAGCCCTCAGTAAAATGTCTTTAAGGACTGGGGAGATGGCTCAGTGGTTAAGAGCGCTGATGTTCTTGCAGAGGACCAGGTCTATTCTCAGCACCCACATGGCAGCTAACAACTGTCTATAATTCCAGTTCCAGGGGATCCAACACCTTCCGACCTTTTCAGGCATTGCATAACATGGGTACACTAACACATATGCAGGCAATACACTTACTTATATACACATAAAATAAAAATAATATATAAATATACTTTTTTAAAAAAAGATACTTTATTGAATATGTGTTGTTGATTTATTAACATTGAACTCATGGGCAATAGTCCCATGCCTGAATGAAGCTGTATGTTCCCTTTGAGGCAATATCACAAACTTCTTCTTGTGCTTAGATGGCAACAGCACTTTGATCTTGTACTGAACATTTTAAATAGTGAACTCACCAAGAAAAGTGCAAAGATGCAAAACATGCCCCAGCACTAGATAGACCACAGAAAGGGCATTTGTTACATGATGGACTGGAAAAAAAAAAAAAAGCCCAGAACGTTATCCTTTTCATTTGAAAGCTTGTTACTTAGATCAGGTCTGTCTAGTCACTCAAAAACCAATCCTCAAAAATGGTATGTGCTGTGTCTTTTAGGGACCCTAACTTACAGTGTCTGTTGTGAGTGTGTAAAAGTCAGTGTGAGTGTAGGTACAGACTTTGAAAATAGTAAGAGACCATGAGAGGGGGAGAAAGAGGTGTTGAGGAGTGGGTTCCATGTGTGAAGGTTGGCTTTTATTGTCAACTTGACACAGCCTTGAATCATCTTGGAAGACAGTCTCAATGAGGGATTGGCTACATTGGGTTGGTCTGTGGACATGTCTGTACAGGACTGTCTTAAGTGAGTTAACATAGGATGATTCAGCCCATGTGGATAGCACCACTCCCTAGGCAGGTGGTTTGGGACTGTCTCAGTGTAGAAAAACCAAGCTCAGCACAAGTGAGCAAGTGACCCAAAATGTGTGCATCTATCTCTCTCTGTTCTTGACTGTGGATGCAAGATGACTTTTTTTTTTCTTAGTCCTTTTGAGACAGGTTCTCTTTGTAGTCCCAGATGGCCTGGATCTCATAGAGATCCACCTGCTCTGCGTCCTGAGTGCTAGGATTAAAAGTGTGTACCACTATGCCCAGCATGATGTGACTTATTTGAAAGTTCCTGCCTTGAGTTCTCCATAGTGGATCATAACTTAGAATTTGTAGCCGAAATAAACTTTCCCCCGTTTTTTGCTTTTTATCAGGGGATTTTTATCACAAGAGAAAGAAGACTAGAATGGGAGGGGCATGGGTCATAAGTAACAGGAACGCTGAAAAAGGCTGTGGAAGGAGCGGAGAGGATGTCAGGAGAGTTGGGAATGTGGGAGAAGATGGGGAGGCGGCAACAAAACAAATTCTGTTTGAAAATGATAGGATGAAAGTGTGTATGCCGGCAGGGGGAAATTCTTTTAAGTCAATACTAGAAAGACAGGAGTTGGTGCGTAAGAAAACAGCTTTATTCGAGTCAGATTTCTGAAAAGATGAAGGGGCTCTCGTCCTCAGCACTCTGTCTTTGAGAACACATAAACAAGAAAAGGCTTTTATAGAGAGGGAAAGGAGGGCCAGGACTGGAAGACTAAATGTTGAGTTAGATACTTTTCATCCAGGGCATGACTGGCTGGAACATTTCAGCTGTCCCTGACTTCTTGATGTCAGTTCTTGTAACTCTGGAGACGAACATATTACATTTCTGTATGTTAAGTCTTATGGCAATTCAAATGTTTTCTCTCATTCGATGTCCAGAACTGACGATATGGAGAGGTGTCACACACTCTGATGTTAGCTGAAGGTCTGTGGTCTAGTGTTCTAGTTTGCTTTCAGTTGCTATGACAAAACACTCTGACTAGAACCAATTTGGCAAGGCAAGGGTCATTAACATTGATTCTTTAGCATTGAACTCATGGGCAATAGTCCCATGCCTGAATGAAGCTTACTTAACACATGTATGTTCCCTTTGAGGGACCTAGAATCTTGGATCACACAGTTCATCACTGAGAAGGCCAAGGTAGGAACTCAGGGAGGAACCTGGAGGCAGGGGCTGAAGAATAGGCCATGGAAGAATTCTGTTTACTGGCTTGCCCTGGCCCATGCTCAGTCTGCTTTCTTATACAATACAGAACAACCTATCTAGGGGTGGTACCGCCCACAGTGGGCTGGGCCCTCCCACATCACTCAACAATCAAGAAATGCCTCACAGACATGGCCACAGGCCAGTCCAATGGAGGAACTTCCCCAATCGAGGTTCCCTCAACCCAGGTGTGTCAAGTTGACAACTAAAGTTATCCAATCCATCTAGATTCTGCTTAGCTAAGGAAAGATTATATTATGATTATATATTGACCACTTGGAGTGTCACTTTTCCTTAGAATTTTGGATGCTAAGCAAAAGGAGTAGACACAACTTTGCAAAAGACAACTCACAAATGAATGGACACTGTTACAGCTGAGATGTGCACATCAAACCATTGAGAATTCTGCTGCTCCGTGCACATCCATGCGTGATTATAAGTGTCCATTTAGGAGTTGCCAATAGTTCTGACACATGGGCAGATTCACAGATATGCGGTCTGTGATGGATGGAGATTGCTGTTTGTCCCCCGGAGAAGTGTTGGGATTTGAGTGTGAAATGGCTGCCACAGACTCATGTGTTGCTTGCTTGGTCATCAGCTGCTGATGCTGTTTGGGAGGTGATGAAAGCTTTTGAAGGTGTGTCTAGCTGAACTAGAGGTAGGTGACTAGGGGTTTGTCCTTGATGAAGCTTGTTCCGAGTCCCTTCTGTTTCCTGCCCACCATGAGATAAATGCTCTCATCCTGTTCCCACTGCTACGATGCCCAGCTTTACCACAGACCTAGAATACACAGAGCCACGCAACCAGGGATGGAACCTCTGAAACCATGAGGCAAAACAAATCCTTTCTTCTTCAAGTTGTTTATGACAGGATTTTTAATTATTTATTTGTTGGTTTGTTTATATATTATTAAGACAGAATATTACTATTATTCATGTGTGTATTTTTGAACCAGAATCTTACTATGTAGCTCTGGCTGGCCTGGAACTTGATATATACACCAGGCTGCCCTCAAATTTACAGAGGTCTGCCTGCCTCTACCTCCTGAATGCTGGGCATGCACTACCATGAGTGCTGAGATCACAGGCATGTGCCACCATGCCAAGCTTTGGCTAATATGCTTTAAAATTTTTTTAGTATTTTTATTTTATGTGTATGAGTGTATTGCCTGTGTGTATGTGAAGTGCACTTGTGTCATGCGGTGCCCACAGAGGTCAGAAAAGGGAATTGGATCTCCTAGAACTGGAATTACAAATGGTTGTTAGTCACCATGTGGGTGCCGGAATTTGAACCCAGGTTCTCTGCATCTCTCCAGCCCCAACTAGCCGATTAATATAATTTATAGTGCATATTTATATTGGCCAATGAAATGCTATACGGCAGTCTGGTCATACTGTTTCTCCTTGTTCCTAACAGTGAAATTTCTCTCTTTTCCTTCTTCCCTTCCTCCCTCCTCGCTCCCTCCCTTCTTTCCTTTCTCTTTTCTCTTTTTCTTTCTTTTTCTCTTTCTTCCTTTCTTTGCTATGAATTGAACCCAGAGCCACAAGCACTGTAGAAATTAACAGTGAAGAAGTGTGATTTCCTTCTCCATTATATAAAAATGACACGGACAAATGGCAAATGAACTGTTCTTCCCCTCCACGCTTGCTTCTCTTCCAGCGACTTTGGTGCCACTCAGCACTCAAGGTAGAACTCCAGGCACTGTCTCTCGCCCGGTTCCTTCCCCTTTCTCCCGCATTCCGCCACCTCTTCTGGGTCAACCTGCTGCCAAGTCAGTCCTCACTTCCATCTCTGCGGCCATCCCCCAGACAGTATTTTCAGAACTTTTGGATTCAGAAACATTACACAAGGAGCCTCTTCAATAAAAGTCTGCCTACTGGGCTGCTGAGGTGGCTTAGCAGGGAAAGGTACTTGCTGTGCAAGCCTGGAGACGGGTTCAATCCCCTGCATCCACATAAAAGTGGTAGGAGAAAACTCCACAACGTTGTCCTCTGACCTTAATGCACACATGCTGGGTGTGTGTCTTCTCATATCATGCACATACACATACAGTAATAATAAAATTCGAAGAAGTTTCCTTCTTTTCTGCTCTTCTGTTCTTACCTTCTTCGGCTTCTTCCACACAGGGCAGTTGATGCAGTCCTTCTAAACCATTAATCTGTCATATGGCTCCCCAATTTCAAAGTAATGACCAGGATAAGGGCAGTGGTTGCAAGGCCCACAGCCATGCGTGCCCCATCCTCCTCAGTCTTCCTCCTGAGCCTCATCTTACATCTCTGTCTTCCTGCTCTAACCACTCTGGCCTTCTGTTCATTCATTTATGCCATCCATTGTGTCCCAGCCTCTGAGCTTTTAGCTCATACTGTCTGTCTCCTTCTCCCATGGTCTCTTTACATCTCCTCAGGCTTCAGGCCTCAGGCCTCAGGCCTCAACCTAATCTGATTCCGCCACATACTTCCATGGCTCCTTCCTCTTCCAGCAACATTTATGGCAGGCATGTTCACTCAGTTAATGTCAGTTTTTCCAGGCATGGATAAAGGCAGGATTCTGCTGTATCCACACTCTTAGAACAGGCAGAAGGGGGCTGGCTCACTCAGTATTTTGTCCAGTGAGCTAGCACGTCTCCCACAGAAGTTCTAATGCACAGACAGCTTCTGCGGGTGCGTCATCAGCTTTGGAGGAGGCAGGATTGTTAGGCCTATACTTCGGAACCCCTGAGCGGGCGATGTGTGGTGCATGCTGCTCTACCCACCCAAGGGACTGTTGTAAGAGTCAGCCAGTGTTGCCTTCCACACACCGTCTATCCTTCTCTATTGCAGTAGTCTGGACACAGCTGACTTTCTTTTCAAATGCAAATGGATTTCCTGTTTAAATGTTTTCAATGACATTTTGACTGCTCTCAAAAACCCCCAAATGGGGCTGGGGCTCTGGGTGGGCAAGCTTCCAGAGAGCTAGGGTGTAAGGTCGGGGTGCAAAATCTCCCACGTGAGGATCAGTAGTTCAGCCCAGAGTTTGGAGAGGGAGATGTGAAACACAGGAAGCAAAGAAGAGAGTTTTGAGATTCTGGAGCGTCTAGTTCTGTCTCTCTCTCTCTCTCTCTGCTCAGACCACCCACCTTCTAGCTCCTTCATTCTGTGCTGTTCTTTCTGTCCTTCAAATACACCAGGTGCTTTTACAGCTCAGAGCCTGCAGGACCTGTTTCCTCAACACTGTTGTCCTGCATCTTGAACACCTGACTGCTTCTCCTCCTCGCTCCTTTACGTCATGCCATTGTTTCAGAGCATTCTTTCCTGAGCATCTGCCTGGAAGTGGACTCACACTGTTCCCTCCATCACATTGCCCTACATATTTTAATTTCATGTATTTATTACAATCTGAATTTTGTTAAAAGCTTTTCTGGTTTTGTTTGCGTGTTCGATACAGGAGGTCTTACTATGTAGTCCTCGCTACATAGGCCAGGCTGGCCTCAGACTCACAGAAGTCCGCCTGCTTCTGCCTCCCGAGTGCAGAGATTAAAGGCATGTACCATCACCACACCTGGCCAAAGGTTTCTTTTTATTCTTTTTAATTATGCGCGTGTGTATCTGTATGAACGAAAACCACAAGTGTGCAAGTACCCACACAGGCTAGAAGAGGGCAACACATCTCTTGGAGCTGGACGCACATGTGGTTGTGAACCACCTGAAGTGGGTCCTGGGAACCAAATTTAGGTCTTCTGGAAGAGTGATAAGTATTCTTAACTACTTTCCAACCTTGAATTTTTTTTTTTTAAGATTTTGTTTTTATTTTTATTTGTGTGTGTGTGTGTGTGTGTGTGTACATGTGTGTGTGTGTGTGTCTGGGTGTCTATGCAACCTGTGGTGTCCACAGAGGCCAGAAGGCATCAGATACTTGGGACTTGGAGTTAGAGGTGGTTGTGAGTCACCCAATGTGGGTGCTAGGGAACCAAACTTGAGTCCTCTGGAAGAGCAACAAGAACTCTTCAATGAGTGAGCCATCTCTCCAGCCCCTTGAAATTCTTTAACATTATTTATTTCATTTATTTGTGTGTGTGTGTGTGTGTGTGTGTGTGTGTGTGTGTGTGTTGTGGAGTGCATGTGCCATAGTATGAGTGTAGGGGTCAGAGGATGACCTATGGGATTTAGATCTCACCTTCCACCATGTCAATCCTAGGGATCGAACTCAGGTCCTCAGGCTTGGCGGCAAGTACCTTTACCTGCTCAGTCATCCTGCCAGCTCTACATTTTGACATTTTTATTTATCTGTTTGTCTATTTTCATGAGTCTCTACCGATAATGCAAGCACTGTGTTGTCCACCAATGTCCGTAGAGCCTAGCAGGTGCATGACATGGCAGACTCATTGGATGTATCCATTCAGAGCAATGGAATAAATCCCAGATCAATGACCCATCAGGAATTTTTTTTTTTTTTTTTTGTAATGTTGAATTCTTGACCTTATCTTCCAGCAGGTGGCGCCAAAACTACACTAGGTTTTGGTGGGCATATGATGGGACGGGGGACGGAGGACCGGGGGTCTCTATGACTGAGGGCACGGACCCAGGCAAGGAGGAGGAGAGACGGTTTGATGCACTATGCTGGACCCAAGGTAGAGGGAGTCAAAGGGAATGTCTCCCAAAGGACGGGGAAGTATGAACAGTCCAGAAGGGACCTGGGGTAGCCAATGACCCAAAAGGATTTCTGGAATCCCAGATCACTTTCCCTTTCACGTCTGTTGTCACGTGCCCTGCCAAGTCTCTACAAACCCAACAGAGGAACTTTGTAGAAGAAAGCAATTTTCTGTGAACAGGAAACTGAAGAGAGGCAAGAGCTGTCAATCTAAATTCTCAAGAGCATTTGGAGAAGCTGATATCCAGACCGGACCTTGCTAGTGGGTCAGTAGGAACTGGATCTGGCTCCAAACCTAAGCACTTTCTAGTTGGCTTTCACTCGTTCAGTTCCACATACCCACCCTACCCTACCCTGTCTTGGGCTGTGTGTAGGAGATCATGATGGCGGTCAGGAGCTGGCCTAGGGAGCAGAGGGGTTGGGACTACCTCAAAGAGGCTTGGTGGAGTTAAGACATGTTGGATGACACCTGAAGGTACAGCTGAAGCAAGAATGTAGTCAGGGTCAGGAGGCACCCTGGAGAAAGGCTGTATCTAGAGCTTAGGCTGGGGAGGTTGGCAGGATATCAGTGTCCCCTCCTGAAAGCCATAGACATTCCTGGAGGACTTCTGCATGGTTTTCAGAGGGAATGTAGGGAGATCCAGTCAAAGACAGGGACCAGTTAGGATAAGGGTACAATAATCCTGGTAAGAAAAGACCTGAGAAAAAATTACAGGAAGAGAAAAGCAGACTTGCATGGTTTGGAAATGTTTAGTTTTATGCTTTTATTTTGTAGTGCTGGCAATTGAACTCAGGGCTTTATACATTGCAGGCAAGCGCTGTACTATTAAGCTACATGCATAGACCTATGTTTTTTTGGGTTTTTTTTTCCAGTTTTGGATGGGCCTTGGGCTAGGGGGTGTGGTTCAATAGTAGAGTACTTGCTTAGCTTGAGCAAAGTCCTGGATTTCATTCCCAGGGCTGCCAAGAAACAAAATGAAACAGAGAGGGGGGGGGGGCTTGGTGGCTATCAGAGTTGAGGGAGGGGAAAATGAGAGTGGCCTCTATAAAGTCTGAGCACTCCAGATGCAGGGGCCAGTCCCTGGCTCCTCTCTTGCCCAGACAGCCTAACTAGAGATGGCAGTTATAAAGGCAATGGGATTGGCTTGAGAGCACCAAACTGTTGGTCCACGTGACCAAAGTAGTAATTAAAGGTGCAGGCATTATAGCCAAACAGCTTGAACTTACGTACCAACCTATCCATTTATTAGCTAATGACCTTTGGCAAGATACTTAACTTCTTTATACCTAGATTTCCTTATCTGTAAAATAGAATAATAACAGCAACTTCCTCATTGGGAACTTACGGAGACTAATTGAACTAGTGTATTTATCAACACACATAACAGTGCCTGTTAGAAATACTTTATGAAACTTATATGAAAGTGACTTGGCAGAAGTTTATGCACACTAATGAAGACTCACAGTCACAGCTTCAACCAAGCCTAAGGAGTCTCAGCACTTCTCTGTTTATTAAACAAAGAGATTGGATTAGTCACTCCTAATCCTGCCAGCTTTTCGTTCCTGTGATTTTTGGAGCCTAACCTGGGTGTGTGCAATCCAGTAGCATGGTAGGGCAATCCTACAAGTTTGTGAGAGTCAACTGTTAAGTTCTCAGGAATTTACATATCGGAACAACCGAGGGTAATTTGAATTGGCTACAGTGGGAATGATTACAGTACAGAAATGGATGAGCACTACCACCTGCCCCACCCCCAGCAGTTGAGATCCATCCTCATCTGCCACCTGCCACCACACTTAGACACCTTCAACATTAGTAATAACAATTGTGAGGCAAGAATGACAGGTCTCAGGGCTGGAGAAATGGTTCAGCGGTTAAGAACTCTTGCAAAAGTCCTGGGTTCACATCCTAGCACCCACGTGGTGGCTAACAACCATTTGTAACTGTAACTCTAGTTACAGGAGCTCTGATGCCCTCTTCTGAGCTCTGAGGGACTGCTCCTATACACACTCAGACAATAAATACACACTCATATGCATAAAATAAAAATAATAAATAAAATAAACTTCTAAAAGTAAAATAAAAAAGACAAGTCTCCAGGGATACTACAGAGCTCCAATCACAATCTGCCCTGGCACAGCCAGCCCCACAGACTCAGGCATGCACAGGGTGGGCAAGGCAACTGTGGCCTGCCATTTTCCCAGCTGTTCTCTGATAAGGGCGTGGAGAATGCTGGTTAAGGTACTAAGTCTCACTCTTAGAGTCATATGAGATAGAGTTCTGCATAGGTCCTTGTGTGTAACTTTAGCCACGTCACTTTCTATGCTGGAGTTCAGTTTTCTTATCTTTCAAAGAGGGGCAGTTCTGCCCTGACACAGTGGTTTTTCAGGTTAAATGAGAACAGCATGAGATGCACGCAAAGTCAATATAAGATGCCTGGTACAGAGCAAGGTATTCAGTAAATGTTAAGACAAGGCGTTATCACATCCTCAGTCACACTGTTCCCACCCAGTGACACCTGTGGCTTAGTGCGTCCATTAAGTCTTGCCACAGAGGGTGGCAAGAATGGCTGAGGACATAAATGGAAACAGACAGTTCGGTTTTCCCAGCTTTTATGAAAATTAATAACATTAATAGCACAGACATACACATATACACATATCACTATGTACATAAGTCATTAAGTTATTAATTAGTCTCTGTATAAAACGTTTCTACATTAGTGTTCCGAGCTAGGCCCGACCAGTCCTTGGCATATTCACAGTAGCAGCCCTAGAGCTTGGCCCAGTGGGTGGGCAGTGGGGAGCTGGAGTCCACAGAGCAGCCAGCTCTTCTGTGAGCACAGATGTCCTAGACTGCTCACCCTCCAGTCCTTGGTTCCTGTCTTGACACAGGAAGAATAGCTGTTCAGCACAGGGAAACAGATTCCGGTGCCTCATGTGCCCCAGGCCCTCTGTGAGGTGGCTTCAGGAAACACAACAGGTCCTAGAGAATGCTGGCCAACTCTGTGGAGTCTGTGTCTGAGCAGCCAGAGCTGCTGGCTTCATCTCTGTAAGATTCAGAGAAGACAGGTTGAAGGAAGCATCCTTACCCTCCATTGCCACCTGCCTCCTCCCTCAGGAATCCTAGCCTAGAGTCCAAGCCATCTGTCAGTTTTGTCTTGACCACAGGACAATTTGCTCACTCCCACTGTCGGCCCAGAAACCGCAGGTTGCTGTTCTTGCTGCCCGAAGGACACCACAAACCTCAGAGCATTACTGGCCCCAGGTGGCCAGCATGGTGGCATGACTGGTTCTACCTGGCCCTACCATCCCTGGCACGCCTGAAGGCTCGTGTGCCGGAAAGGCAGCAGAGTTCAGGCTGCAGCTAGAATACGAGGCAGAGTTCAAAGCTTCATCCATGCTTCCTGACTAAACCTCAGTTTCTTCATATGTAGGAATCATAAGAATGTGGCCATGGGAGTGACTCTAATCCCAGTACTCAGGAGGGGGAGCCAGAAAGGTCAAGAGTTCAAGGTCAGCCACACAGTAAGTTTGAGACCAGCCTAGGCTAAGTGAGACTCTGTCTCAAAAAAAAAAAAAAAAAAAAAAATCAAGCTGGGCATGGTAGCACATATTTTTAATATGTGCACTCAGGAGGCAGAGGCAGGTAGATCTCTGTGAGTTTGAGGACAGTGAGTTCCAGGTCATCCAGGGCTACATAGTGAGACCCTACCTCAAAAAACTGAAAAATAAACAAATAAATAAATAAAATCTCAGGTGCCCAGGGTTAGGTTGTTGGGGGACGATGTTGACCATGAAAGCACCTTCCTGAACACAGGCTCCTCTGGAGCACTTTTTTTTTCTTTTCTTCTATCACAATGCTGGCACACAGGAGGCAATCAGGAAGTGTTTGGTGTTTGTTAAGCGAATGCATGTAAAAGCAGTCAGTGCAATGCCCAGCATGTAATGTAGCTCTGTGTCGGAACTATCTAGATTTATCTACTAGTGGCACGAATGAGATCCCAGACTGAGTAACCCATCCCCAACTCTCACCGCAGAGCCTGCAGGGCCTTCTTATTCTGCCTTCGCTTCTCTTCGTCGATGGGATACAGATTGAAGAGAAACAGGCCCAGCAGGATGAGGACGATGGGAACCATGGTCACAAGCATCTTCAGAGTGAACTTGACCTGTGCCGGCTGGGAGCAGCCCTGGGTCTGGTACCCAGCAAAGCTGCGGGATCCAGTAGGCAGAGGAGTGAGGATGGGGTGCCTGGACCTTGTCTCTGCCCCCAGCCTGACCCCAGACCCCTACTCACTCGAGACTGAGGGTAGAAACACCCAGGGAGATTCCAGAGGCAAACTTGGTGAAGAAGACATAGAAGGAGAAGAAGATGGGCTCAGTGCCGGGGGAGTGGGGCTGCTTCAGGTGGAAGTCATCGATGACATCAGGCAACATGGACCTACACAGAGTGGGTGGCAGCAGCCATGAGTATCCCCCACCTACCCACCCAGGCTCCTTCAAGGAGCTTCAAGTGACACAGCGTACAGCTCAGTGAGGGGATGGCCCTTCATGTGATTAAGAACAAGCCTCATCCATCAAGATGAGTCCCATTCTAGACGCTCTGCTTGGAAACTAGAGTGCAGGCTAGGCGTGATCATAGAACAGATCTGCCCCATCCTCGTCCTCCAGGAGGAGAAGCCACCTGAGGACTTGCTGCAGCTGGCGGGTGGTAGGCTGGCGACTATACCCAGTGAGTCTGTATATACCTACCAGGGTAATAAGAAGGCAGCTGCTACACTGATACCAGCTGCAATGGCCACCACATAAGTGACGATTAGATTATTCTTCAAGAGGGCCATCAAGATGAGAAAAGGAACCGCTGACTAGGAGAAGAGAGTGTAGGAAGATGGGTCAGCGGGGAGACTCCCACCTCTAAGCCCGACTCAACCCAAGCTCTACCCCTTGAGCCCCACTCACTGAGATCCCAACATATACAGCTGTCTTCTTGCCAAACCGGGTTAGGAACCACTGCCAGATGGGGATGGTAAATGTGGCTGAAAGCTGCAGGTAGATAAAAGAGGTAGATTATTGCTCCAGAGTCTCTCCCGTGCTTTCTAGGCCCTCAGAGATGCCCCCAGACCTGCCATGGGAAATGAGGAAGTTAACAGGCATGTCTGATGGCTCTGAGAGAAGCTAAGTAAGCAGTCCTCCCATCTTTTCATGCCTCTGAGAGCAAAGTCCCACAGAGTTGTTGGCATCCCTACCTTTGTCATTGCTGTATTCACTAATCAGCCAACCTCAAATCTTTCTTTCATAGTCCTCCCTAAGCAATTGTAAGTGATATCTAAGAAGACATTCTGGGCATCCTCCCTCCTCCCTTCATGACTGGAGACCAGCCTGGGGTTATTCTCTGACTGTCTGAGGAGCCACCCCACACCTATGCTACGTCCACCCACCTTTGGCCCCACACTCACCATGATGGCCAGGAGTAGGTTCTGGAACTCATTTCGGAAGCCCAAGGTATAGGTGCAAAACAAGGCAAAGTTGCCCTCCACCAGCTAGGGAACGGTAGGGCAAAGAAATAGAAGAACGGAAGTGACGTGGGGGCTCCAGAGACCTCTACTCACCCCTGTCCCACAGCTTTATCACAGTCCAAGTCCTCTCCAGTCCCATCCCTGTTACACCTCCTCTCAGGCTGAGCACACCAGGCCCCTACTCACCATGAAAGCCAGGGAGGTGAACAGGAAGCCGGCAATGAGTTTGACATATGGGCCGTGACTCATGACTAGTCGGAGGCCCCGGAAGAAGGACATAGACTCAGCCTGCTGGGCCTCGTAGGGTTCTGAGGATCAGAGAGGATAATGAGAGCAGAAGACCCTCTCAAAGGCTGAGGACTAAACAGAAGACCTTGGGCTGCGCCTTCCCAGCGCCCTTCTCACCTCTCTGCTCCCGCACACCTAGGGTCAGGATGACCGCACAGATGACGTAGATGGAGGCGATGACCCCTGCTGCCAGCAGGTATGCATTTTGCTATGACATACAGAGACACGGTCAGTCTGATCTCATCCCAGCAGCCCCACTCCACGATCTCAGGCCAGGCCCTTCTCCTGTGGGGGCCTCACTGTCTCCATCTGTGAACCAGGAGGGTCATCCTGGGCCTGCTGTTGCTTCTCAAGGCTGGGCCAAGTTCAGGTATACAGAATGTTACATAGCCAGGCTATGAAGTGTGTGAGCCCACAGTCCAAGTCTTTCCCAATCTCTGCAACTAAGCAAATTACTTAGATTCTCCAGGCTTCAGTTTACTTGTCTACAAAGTGGGCATACTGTACATGCTACTATCTACTTTTACCAAATGCCCAATAATTAATAAACACTAGCTATTATTATTACTTTAGGATGACTGCAAAGTACTCCATTGTTCTCCCCGCCCCCAAATCCCTGCCCTGCCAGAGGCCTCACCGTTTCTTTGAGGGAGGTGGTACTGTGTGTGCGATTGCCACTTTCTGAGGCCACTGCAGAGCCATTCTGGTCCTGGAGGCAAGAAGAATGGGCTTGGCCTACAATTTGTCCTTGGATCGCTGTGCCTATCACTGTGCCCAGCACCTCCACGGTCATTCCTGGGCAGAAAAAAGTTCTTTTTGGGTGGGTCTCATGGCTTGTAGGCTCAAAGAGGAAGGTCGGTTGGACGGGACCCCAGCTCTTAGCTTCAGAGAAGCTGGGTTAGGGATAGGGCAGATGACACTTTAGCTTACACCCATAGCCTTCTGCTCTGGGTGACCTTCCTGTAATTATCTGGGTCTCACTTGAGCAATAAAGAGACTGAATTATCTTTAACATAGTTTCATGGGCTGGGGATATAGCTCAGTGGTTATGTGACTGTTTAGCAGATAGAAAGTTCTGGTTCAAGACCAGCATCACCAAAAAAAAAAGAAAGTAAAGAAAAGAAATGGTTTCACACCCACACCCATGAACAAAGCAAAGAGCTGGGTCCATATGGGACAAGGTATGACAGGGGATCCTAGAGGGAGAGAGGCCTCAGGTCCCTTATAGGCAGCGCCAGGCTGACGGGGAAAAGACTTACTATAGGCAGTAGCGGAGTCCCGTTCACTCTGCTCTGTGCTGATGAACATGGTGAGCGCTGAGTAGGGAACATGGAAACACTGGTGTGGAAGAGAGGCTCTTAGCAGGTCGGATGGACAGAGAGACATGCAGAGGGCCCGGGGATTGCCTTTTCCCTGCCCCCACAGACACCAAGGGGAGGAAGCCCACACTCACCGTGACCAGTGTCTCAAAGAGGCAATAGAAAAGCAGGTACCAAAGGAACCTTTGGGACCTTTCCGTCCCCTGTGGGAAGTCAGGCACGAACCAGATGAGGAAGTAGGCGATGATGGCCAGAGGAGTGGAGAAGATAATCCTGAGGGAAGGAAGGTTTAAATGGGAGCTGGAGAATCCCAGAGGACCCCGGCCCATGGAAAAGGAAGCTCCTCCTCTGAATCCTCCCAGCCCAGAGCCTTTGAGGAAGACTGGCAGTCATGCCCAGAAGAACTGACTAGGGTGGATTCTTGAGTCAAAATCCTGAGCAAGAACAAGAAGGTCAGAGAACAAAGAGCATGAGAAGGCCAGATCCTGAGTGTCATCCACATCTCTCCCAGAGCAAGAGCTCCAGGGCAAGGGAAGAATCAAGCCCAACACCTGTGTTTGTGCACGCTCGTGCATGCAACACACACACACACACACACACACACACACACACACACACACAGAAGAAAGATAAAGTGGGACTAGAGAGGCCAACTTTGAGTGAAGGAAGATACAGAGGCTGTGTGAGAAGGCTGGGTCTAGTCACAGAATTATGGCGATGAGGGGACAAGTGTCTGTGACCCACAGGTGAGTCCCAGATACCACAAGTGAATATTTCTCAGGATGGACTGACTTCACAACATCAGCACAGGAATACAGCGGAGTGTGAAGGTTAAGAGGATGGCTTTGGGCTGGTGAGACAGCTCAGTGGGTGAAGGGGCCCTTGGTGCTAAGCCCGATGATTGAGAGGGATTGCTAGAGCCTACATGGTTTAAGGAGGTACTGACTCCCACAAGTTACCATCTGACCTCCACATGTAGTGCCCTGGCACTACTCAGGTGCAGACACACACACATATACACACATGCACAGAATAAATAAATATATATAAAAGAAGGCCTTATAAGTTACACTTTTGGGATCCAATTCTGGGTCCATCACTAAGTATAAAAACGCAAATCTTGAGCCAGCTGTGGTGGCACATGCCTTTAGTCCCAACACTTAGGGGGCAAAGGAAGGCAGATTTTGTGAGATCGAGGCCAGCCTGGTCTATATGACAGTAAATGCTATATCTACTTTGCCACAGGTTTTTTGTTGTTGGTTTGTCACCCTGTAGCCCCAGCTGGCCTGGATCTTCCTGGCCTTGAACTCACAGAGATCCGCCTGCTTCTGCCTCCAGAGTGCTAGGATTAAAGGCGTGCACCATATAGGTGACTGATATCTGTGGAGGCCAGAGGAGGGTACCGAATCCCCTGGAACCGGAGTTAAGGACGGGGATTAGCCACCATGTAGGTACTGGGAAGTGAACCTGGGTCCTCTGCAAGAGTAGTAAGTACTCTTAACCTCTGACCATCTCTCCAGCCCCTTGTCCCAGTTTTTTAAAGCAGTTATATATAAAATGTTCAAACGTGTTAAGTGTTATGGAAAAGAGATAGAAAGCAGGCTAGAGGGAATAAGAAGTGAGAATAGGGGTTAGCTAGTCCTCACTGAGAAGGTAATAACTAGGTGAAGATTTAGATGTGGTCAGGGAGTCAGCCTTAAGAGGTCTGAGGCAAGGGTGGGCCCAGTCAAAGAACAGTCAGTGCAAAGGTCCTTAGGCAGGAGTGTGTCTGGCAGGGCTGAAGAACAGCAGGGCCTGTGGGGCTCGAGTACAGTGAGCAAGGGAGATGGAATTAGGAGATAAGATGCAGAGAAAACGGGACCCTAGTAGGCCACTGTAAGGACTTCTACTTCACAGGGTTGAAGTAGGCTTGAGTCTTAAAGCAGTTGACAGGAAAATGTTGAATAGTACTCAGACTAAGTGTTTGCTGTGATCATATCAAGAAGGTTCAGCATAAGAGGTGGCCTATGGGAACCACTACAGGCCAAGGCCATGACGCTGTGGATGCCTGGGAATCAACCTCAGGTCCTGCCTGCAATATCTCAGCTTCTCTGTGTGACCCTGCTGACAAGCAAGGTCTCAACAGTGCCCTCAGGAACTCCAAGGAAAACGAATCGGTATCTTTCTGGTTTGAAGGACTGTCTTAGTATAGGAGGTGTCCTAAGGCCTGGAGCTAGAGGGGGTTACAGGGTTAACAGTTAAGGAACCCTGAAAGGCCCATCCCCCCTCCCATACACTTTCAGAGTGCTGCCCAGTCCCCAAGCCTGTGGAGGTACAATCCAGGAGTCCCTCAGCCCATGAGCCATCTTGTGTGTGCTAACCTGCACCCAAACACTTGCCACTCGGAAAGCAACCTGGGGGTTGCCCAGCAAACCACCCCACTTCCTACAGTGGCTGCCACACCCTCTCAACAAGAGTCCTCGGATCTCTCTCCCCTAGGGAGGCCTTGCGGGCCCTCCTCCTCCTTCCACCCCTCCAAGCGTCTCCTCAGAGAACAAGGCTTTTCCTCAGCCTTCCTCAAACACTTTATCCTCAGCTACAGGGAACTAAACAGCGATGCTGGCCCAGGAACCCGATGTGACTGGGAGTAATCCAGAGCTGCAGTACATCAGTCAGCCGCCTCCCATTGGCTGGGCCTCATGAGGAGATGTGGCAGCAGGGCCCCGCCTCCACCGGCTGCCAGGAGGCGGCACAATGCCAAGTCTCACAGACTGGTGCTCAGGACTCCCTGAGCAGCTCGCCCAGGTAAGGGAGGCTCTCCGGCCCCCCAGCCCTGAAGCCTGGATCAAAGGCTCCAAGCTGGGCCTTTGCCAAGGGCTGGCAGGATTGGGGTGGGTGGGGGGCCTCGTGGGAAAGGAAACTGTGGGGGTGCCGGGGCTGCTGAAAGAGCTTTGAAGGCCGGAGACCAGGTATGGGCGCCCCTGGGGCAGGAAGGCGCCCACTTAAGCTTGGATGGGCTAGAGATGAAAGGGGCATGCCCCCCCACCCCCTGAAGCAGGATGTCCTGCAGGGAACCAGAGCACCGGCTTGGCCTGTCTTGTGTGTCTCCTCCACTGTCTGATCTATGGCAACTGCATCCCCCCACCTTGCCCCACAGCCTGAGGTTAAATAACACTGAAGGAAAAAATAGTTCACTCAAGGCCCTGGAGATGATGGATCTTCAATCCCATTCTCAATATTGCCCCTTTCCTCTGCCCTACCACCAGCCACCCTGAAAGAATGCCAAACTATGTGCCAATATCTGCTAGGTACTGTTCTGAGTGCTTTCCTTCAAATCCTCACCATGACTGTGAGAAGTTCCTTACTTCCATTTTACTCAAGGCTCAGAGATGTTAAGTCACTTGCTTAAGATTGCTAAGTGGACCTTGGGGAGTCCAAGGCCTGGGTTGAGGGAAGCTAACCAGCACAGCACTTTGGCCAGCCTGAAAATGAACTGTCTGGGCGTCCCAGTACCCACGTTTGGGGCAGGTGAGGTCTCAGCTTGGGGCTTCAGTACCGTTGGGGTTTTATGTCATCCCTTCCCTCCAACCCCGAGCCTGGGACAAGAGTTGGAAAGGCAAGCTGCAGATATACCACAGCCTGCTTTCTGCACTTAGAAAGAGCATCTCCCACTTACCAGGGCATGAGGCGGCCCAGACGGGTCCAGGAGGACTTGCTGATGCAGAAACCCACCAGAGGGTCAGTGAAGGCATCCCAGGCTCGGCCCACAAACAGGATAATGGAGGCAGAGAATGTGTCCACCTGCCATAGGTGAGAAGTAGAAGACGTCCTTCATCCTTCTACTCACCTCATCAGGGTCTCCTCCCTGCCACAGCCAGGCCTTTGAGATCTCCCTGGCCTTAAACATCTTCACTCACCTAGCAGGGCTGGGGTGTAGTTCAGTGGTGTAGCCTGCTAGCATGAATGAGGTCTTGGTTCAGTTCTCCCACATTATGAAAAACAATAATGACAACAGCATTCTCTGATAACTGTTTATCAGAGTAGGACTGTGTTGGAACCTTTCTTGGATCTCTTTCCTCCCCTCTGCTGTCCTTGAAAACATCCCATCAAACAGAATGAATCTAGAATCATTTCCTTCCTTCCATCTCACATCCCTAAGCCCCTGATTACTTGATACCAGAGCTAGTGTTTGCTGGGCAACCATGGTGAGCCTCAGTGTCCTCATCTGTATAACGAGAGTTACGGGTTATGGCCTCCGTTTTACAAGGTCAAGCTTTATCTTGGATATGGAAGACGGAATCTATAGATGCCCTTTCTTTTATCGTCTTTTTTTTTTTTTTTTTTTGAGACAGAATCTCATTTGTAGTTCTGGCTGTCCTGGAGCTGGATATATAAACCAAGCTGACCTTGAACTTGCAAGGATCCTCCTGCCTCTGCCTTCAAAGTGCTGAGATTATAAACACGTGTCACCATGCCTGAGTTATGGATGCTTTATAAAAAAAATGGCCTTTTGGGGCTGGAGAGTTGGCTCAGCAATTAAGAGCACTGGCTACTCTTGCAGAGGACCAGGGTTTGATTCTCAGCACCCACCTGACGGCTAACAACCATTCATAACTCCAGTTCTAGGGGTCCAACACCCACTTCTGACTTCCTTTCTTGAGCACTGCTTGACATTCGTGCATTTGCATACATGCAGCCAATACACTCATATACATAAAATAAAATAATAAGTAGAATATCAATAAATAAATAAAATAAAAAGTGGTCTGTCACTTTTATTCAAACAATCCCTCACCTTCCAAACACTCTAGGTTTAAAATCCAGATTCTGTGGCTTCAATCACATCCATCAAAGTCCTGATTTTTTTGTTTGTTTGTTTGTTTTTGAGACAAGGTCCCAGGCTGGCTTTGAAACTTCTATCCTCCTGTCTCAGCCTCCTGAGTGCTGGAATTACAGATGTGTGCCACCACGCCTAGCTGTCAAAAACCCTGTTCTGGAAAGCTGGCAGCCGTTCCTGCACTGTAATCTCCCTAACGCAACCCTCACCTTACACTCACCCCACACACTTCAACCCCAGGTTCCTCTTATCTACGGTAACCCCTTTGGGGCCCACCCATGGGAACGGTATGAAAACTAGCTACTGAATGAAGTCATCTGTCCTTTCTGGGGTTCAGTGTTCCACACCTGCTGATGGAAACAACTAAGACGTCTGACTTTCCTAGTCAGACACCACACAGAGAAGAGCCAGTGAGGGACCCCGGTAGCCATGGTTATTCAGTCTCCTACTCTCTCATCCAGACAGGGCGAATTCTCGGAATGCCAGGCTGCTGGCCAAGGCTTTTCAAAGTACACAGTAGTCCTGCCTCACCCAAACTATCCCGACCTATCAGATCAGAGACCCCAAATGTTTGGGTACTGTAAATTATCCCAGCACCTAACAGTCTTCCTACCCACCAAAATGCCCATTCATTGGGTGAAGGTGAGATATAGCTTCCCCACCAGTCTGGCAACATCCACTAAACCCTAAGCCAAGCCAGCTGACTGTTTTCCAGCCAGGGACATGGTGTGCCAGTCTCTTCTAAGAACAACGTCACCAACGGGTCCCATTCTCCCTCACAGCAACCGCCTAGTCCTCCAGACTCTACTGCTCCTGCCAGAGAAGGAGGAGTTGCCAGCTGTGATTCCTGGGGTAGATAAGACTCCCCTCCTGAACACTTTTTTAAAGCCTTAGCCCTAATCCCCTGTGACTGTGAGAGGCTGCCAAGGAGTTCTGGCCCTGTTTCACCACTGAGAAAAAGTGAGAGAACCTACCTAGGGTGCCTGCTGATTCCCACTTTGGGATGCTGGAGGAACCCGGGAGAGCTCAGGCCACTCACCTTAGCCACATCCAACAGGTAGATCTGCAAGAAGAACCCCAGGGCACAGCCGGTAAGCTGGTAGGGGGCCCCTCCAACCGCGTAGCAAAGCTTGTTGCAAATGGACAACTGCTGTTTCTTCTTTGGCTCCTTCTGGGAAGAGGAGGAAAGAATGAAAAAAAGCCTAGGATGCTAGCATCCAACCAGGAAGGTACCAGAGGAAAGCCGAGAAGGTATAAGGAGAAAGCCGAGAAGGTATCAGGCGAAAGCCGTTCCTCCAGCCAACTGCCAGGAGGAACAGCTCTGCCTTCTCTGTTCCCACCCAGGAAAATCTCACTTCCCACAACAGAAAGGTGTTCTGCATTCAGAGGAGCTTGGACAAAAGGTAATCTGTGCCCCAGAGGAAGTGGCCCTTAAGTCACCAATTCCCCTTCCAGACTGAGGAAGCCTATCAGTCCTCCACCTTTAAAGAACTCCCAGGCCTCAGCCATTGCTCCTTTTCAAGCTGTAGAGGGGCAGCATGTTCCAGCAGTAGACCTGTCCCCACCCGGCACTAGCTGCCACAACCTGAAAATCTTCTTGCTGCCAAGAGCTGCCTGAACCCAGCCCAGACTCCAGCCCTGACGTGCAGAGGCCACGATCCACCTGCCTACTGGGTGGGAGCATTAAAGTACTGTCGGGCCCCAACCCAGCCAGCTGCAGACACAGCTGTTTCTTCCATCTGTCCCAGAGCTCTCAGGTCCCTGTAGGCCCTCTCCAGCTCCAGGCAAACCCATGAGCAGTCCTACCCTGACACACACACACACATCCCTTCCAGTTCCTAGGGGAGTTTGAAGAGCGGTGGAAAGAGCTCCAGGTGCAGGGCTTGGGCCTCTCCGAGTGGAGCACTAGGGAGGCTGAGGTTGCCCAGAGAAAGCGGAGATTACTCAAACATGGTGACAGAGTAATTGCTCACTCGCTTCTTCCAAGGATCAGTTAATAAAATTTAAAAAAAAAAAAAAAGGCGGGCACCTCCCATGAAGATATCTATTGCTAGAGATTCCTTCCTGGGGCCTCGTGGTTTCAGGGGGGTTGTTAAATAAGTCCACAGGGCTGGCTGGGGCCGAGGCAGAGAGAGGGTTCTGTGAGAGTTGAGAGTTCTGTGCAGGAGAACCCCCACATTCACACGAACGCTGGAGGCATGCGGCTCCTTTAAGAGCACAGCCCTTGTTCTTATGAATGAACTTGAGTGGCCCTGCAGAGTTGAGGCGTGAAAGTAGCAGGGTGCGGGTGGGGGTGGGGGTGAGAGACGGGGATCCCACGGGGACTCCGGGATTTCCGGGGTCCGTCCAGATCTAGCGAGGCACAGCAGTGCGGCTCAGCACCGGGGGGAACCCCGAGCAGCCAGAGAGAGCCCGGCACCACGTGGAGCCGCTGGCCCGACTCCCGGAGGATACCGAGGGGTGAGCAGTGGGGGGCGCCCGCGCCCGCAGACTTCCTCCATCACTCCCGGTCCCGGGGCACCCCCTCGCTCTCCGGTTTCTGGGGTTGACTGTGCCCGGCTACCCTCGTGTCGCAGGACGAGGACCCCTGAGAGAGCCCCCGGGCCCCTGCTCACCCCCTGACCTCCCACCCCGCTGTGCCTCCGTGTGGGGTGCAGGGTCCGCCTCACCTTCACCTGGGCCGGCCGTTCACTGGCTGGGAGGATGCCGCTGGGGAGCAGCCCCGCCGCGGAGCCACTCTCGGCGCCCTCTCCCTTGGCCATGACCCGCGGGCCACGCCGTCTAGGACCGGGACGCCGGGATGCTCGGCTGCCCCGCCAGCCCGCTCTCTTCTCGCGCTCCCGTCGCAGCCGCCGCGACCGCCAAAGTCACCCGGCACTTAGCTAACCCCGGACACGGGCAAGGCAAACTCCCTCGCACGCCCCCTCCGCGCCTCTTAAAGCTCCGGCCCTGCCCTCCCGGGCCAAGCCAATCCCCTTAGTTCCGCTGCCCCGCCTCCAGCCAATCCCCGCACCCGCCTGCCCCACTCGCCCAGCCGAGCCTTGAGGCTCAGCCACGTTCTCCTAGCCGGCATCCGGCTACGCGTGCTCCTCGCCGCCTAAGCAAGGCTGAGAAACCCCACCTGACTCGCGAGAGGAAACTGAGGCCCAAGGCTGAAAGTGACCTGTTCGAGGTCCCCCAGAGTGAGTTCTCCCTGAGTCGAGCCTGCAATTGACTTCTGAACCTCTAGACCCGGGAAAGATGGGGACTCGGAGGCCCACTGTCTGTCCCCTTTAAAATCTAGAGTCAGGTGGCCTTTTCCCCTCCCCCAAGCCTGGAGACTCTAGGTTGCCACTTTAACTACCAATGCCCTCTCTCATCTCCCAAGATCGACAGTTCCCTCCCCCTTCTTGGGCTTTTGCTATTTCGGGGGGCCTTTCTCAATGGGACAGGAAAATTGAGCCCCTTCCGGCAGAGAGCTCCCAAGTTATAGAAAGGAACGGTGGCCACGGCCAGCCTTTTATGGACAGCTTCTTCCACGCTTAACATGATCTCATTGGGTACTCACCAGTTCCATCTGAGGGTGGTACTATTATTATCCCCCATTTTACAGCCGAGGAAAGGGGGACTCAGTGAAGAGGCGCAGCTGTTACGACAGAATCAGGCCAGGAAGGTTTTGTCCAGTTCCTGAATCTTTGCTCTTGACAGCCTTTCTCTGTCCATCGGCATAAATTACAGAAAGCTGAACCTGGTACAAGTGCTCTCCTACAAGACGCCGTGGGAGATAGGAGGTCCCAACAGGCCCTCTGGGTTGAAACAGTCAAGGAAATCTTTGAAAAAGAAAGTACAGAGGAATGTGGTCCTTGAAAGAAGATGCAAAGACCTTAATCTGGAACAGAGGCCAGGCATAGATGCCAGCAAAGAACAGCCTTTTTTTCTATCACTGCTAGGGTTGCCTGGTCTTCCCAGATCGGCAGCAGCCTGGGTGGAGTCCAGCTCTCTCTGGTCAGTAAAGTTGCTGCTGGAACTCTCAGAGGCCATTCACCCCAGCTCCTGTGTTTTTCAGTGTCAGGCTCCTTTTTTGTTTAAATTCAGATGTGGGCACGAGAGATTGAGGTCTGACTTCCCCATGATGGCTACACCAAGCTCCCTGCTGCTTTCTGGCAGATCCGATCTGGGCACATCACTGGACAGAAGCAGGCCAAGTGAAGCAGCAGATACATTAGAAGACATGAACTCGTCTGTCCCCACTGTGAGCTGAGTAACACTGTCCTGTCCCTCTTCTCTTTAGCTTTGATTTGGTTAAGGTGTCCTCTGTGAGCCTTTGCAGCCCTAAACACTTCATTCCCCTTGACTCATGCCATTCCACAAGTGATCCTACATTCTTTGAAAGTGAAAACTATTCACTGCCATATCCCACTAAACTAGCTTGTGACCTGACTCACTGTAGGGAGTTATTGAATATGTGTATAGTGAGTGAATGTTCAAGCACCAGAAGAGCTCATTCAGAAAAGCCCCAGGCATCTCTGTGTACTAGACATATGGTTGATCCTGGACAATTCTATTAACCTCTCTATGTGCAAAGTAGGACATTAACAGGACCAACCTAATATGGTTGTTTGGGGGGCTAAGACGAGAAACTGCACAGGAAACATTTAGTATAAGGGTTGGGAGCTAAGGCTGGGCTGGTCCCCCTCCTGGCCTGATTCCAGTCTGTCAGTGTAGCAACGCAAGATTCCAGATATGGCCTGACCAAGCCGGCACAATAGGCCTATTATTTCGCCCAGTCTGGACACGACACATTGTTAATGCAGCCTAAGACTGCTAGGCTTCAGAGTCTTTCTCTCCAGTGATTAGTTCCCATCAGGTTGTGGTTAACTAAATCATTCAGATCCTTTGCACTAGAGCTGAGGTCAAGTCAGGTTTCTCCCCCATCCTCTGCTTTGTGTAGTGTCTTCAAGTTCACGGTAGAACAGTGTGATCTTGCTTATTCCAGCTTGTTGAAATTGTCTTGAATTCCAGCTCTACTGCCTACTGTTTTCTCTCACTCTAAATTTAGATCCAACTTGCCCCTTGCAATTTCAGTTCCATCCATATTGTTGGTTAGGGCAGAGCCCTGAAATATACTGCAGAGAGACTCATCCACCATCAACTGCATCGGAGAGCTGCTAATACAACAGCTCCCAATTATCAAAACTCACCATGTACTGGTCAAGTACTGTGCTAAGTGTTTAATATATGCTGTGTCATTTACTCCTTCTAGTACTTACTGGGGGAGGGGGTTTGTGGAGGGAGGAGATTTACCCCAATGCTAAAAGAAGAGAAGCAAGGATTAGATTTTATAAACCCATGACCAGGCCCCTTTTTCTGATGATGAATTTGGTTGCTATCCTCCAGTTACCTACAGTCCTGACCACATGATACATTAGTCCCTTTGGGCATTCTTCTTTCTGCCTTCTTATTCCCACACCACCAGGCCTGGACTCTAAGGAGCTTTGTTGACGCTCTGGTAATTTCACTAGCTCTATTAGTCTCCAGAGCCTGGAACAGGGACATGGGTCCATTCTTCACAGCCACTTTCATTTCATGTAGGACAGCATTGAGAATAAGGGCTTCTCCCTATGGGGCAGGAAGCTCAGTGGTGGGACTATCCTGACCATTAGAGCCCATTCTAGCTCAGCCTCATAACTAAGGACAAATGAGCTTAAGATCTCCCTGTGCTGCTCCATACTTCTCTGTGCCCATGCAAGGCTGCTGCCTGGTGTTCTTCATATGCCCTAGCATACTCCTCAAGGAACCTCCGATTCTCCTGAGCTTCCTGGAAGAAGAGAAGCAGAGTGATGTATAAAGGTCTCAGTTGATACAGTGCATGTACAAAATTCCAGGTTCGATCCTAGCCCCTCACATGGTGGTGTGTGCCTGTTATTCCAGAACTCGGAAAGCCGAAGCTAGTGAATTCTTCAAGACCAGCCTAAGCTGGGAAGATAGCTTTGCTGTACAAACGTAATGACTTAAATTTGGATACTCAGAACCCGTGTAAAAGTCTGGTAAGGTGGCATGTGTCTGTAACCCCAGTGCTAAAGGGTGGAAGGTCAGAGGCAGGCAGAGCCCAGGGACTTACTGGCCAGCCAGTCCAGTTGGAACAGCAAGCTTCAGCTTCCATGAGAGTCGCTCTCAAAACATAAGGTAGATGCTGGGTGTGGTGGCACACATCTTTAATACCAGCACTCAGGAGGCAGAGGTAGGCATATCTCTGTGAGTTAGAGGCTAACCTGGTCTACAAATACATACTGAGTTTCAGGACAGTCAGGGCTATATAGTAAGACCCTATCTCTGACCTCTATACATGTACACATGAGTGATGTATACCCTCTCACGTGCATGCACATGCATGTACCCACACACATACACACAAAGTATACCTGTTTCATAGAGTTTCCATAACAATAGGAAGATTAAATGGAATTTAATAATTTATATTAATAATTATTAATATAATAATTAATAATTTAATAATTTAATTAAGGAATGCTTAAAACACTGTGCTTGATACACAGCAAACACTTTATAAAGTGCTTATTATTATTATTACCATGGGAAAAACTTCACCAATTAAGGCCCCTTTGGCCAAAGGATGTAAAATTTACTTGTAAATGTTTGGGGATTTGATTACTACTGGTGACTCAAAATGGTATTTCTGGCCTTGTGGGATGCTACGTGGGCAGATTACCACCAGCAGGAGCTCTTGGGATGTTGGTGCTTACATGTTATTGCTGAGGGAAAGAGTCACTGAACACCACTGATGCCAGGTGGGGTAATGGCACCTACCTAGCAGAACTATGACCCTGACTCCTGGAGTAAAAAGCCCAACCCATACTTGGCCCAACAGCCACTGGCAAATTTACATCCTGGGTGGTGATGCTCTAGGGCGTGGCCAGGTTGAAGAGGTAGGGACTGGGCAGGTCCTAGAACAAGGGCTTCCGGGAATGGCTGCTGGATAGGGATGCCTCGACCTGTTCCCGATCTTGTCTCTTTGTTTGCCTGTGGGAAGGAGGCTGGGCAGAAAATTAAAAGGAGGGATCCTTGAGGGTCCCAAGAGAGGCTCTCTGGGGAGGAAATATCTGAGGGCCCTTGAGATCACTTACAGTAGCCAGTTCCTGGAATATTAAGTTGGGCAACTGTGGAATAAGAGAGGCCTCAAGACCGATCCGTCTGATTTCCTGAGGCTATGGACCACTCCACAGGAAAGCCTCCTGAGCGGGGTGATGTTACTAAGGTAACTTCTTACCCTTAGTTCTCAGGAGACTTGGAAGTACGGAGCACACAGAGTTTCTTTAGGAAAGCTGGTGGCCCTGCTTCTTAACTAGTGCCTCAGGATCTTCCCATTCTATACGCTCAAGGTCCTCCTCCCCAGATGAAGACAGCCCTACTCCTACTGCTGAGGAGATGTAAGAATGACAGTGACAGAAGCTCAAAGATGTCAGCCTTGGCTCACAGGGCCACGCCATCTGAGACCATAGTACAGCGTAGAAGAAGCCACAGTGGTTGGCCCAAGCTCTCAGGTAGCCTCAGGGCTTATGAGATCAGTGAAGAGATCCTTGAGCAAGAGCCCAGAGTTAGTGTCAGGAGAAGGTGGGGATTAGTGCCTGAGCAATACCTGTTCCTTTCTGGCTGGCCAGAACTCCACACTCCTGTTGACACCATGATCCTGCAAGGAGGCCCTTGCTTTGCTCTGATGGCCTTGACCTGCTCAGAGTTGGGAGTGTAGCTCAGGTTAATTTGATAGGAACAGAACCTGTCTTGTCTCTGGAGTCCTTCCTCTTCTTTGGGCTTCCTTTTTTATCAGACTGAACAGTGCTGTATGATGGCTGCTGCTTCCCATCTCTCCTGTGGCTTGCCAGAACCTATGGATTTGGTTGCTGACTCCAGATTCTTCCTGATAGTGCTGTGATCTCATTTATGCTGATTAAAAGCAAGAGATAACTACATACCTGGGACCTAGTTAGACTCATCAGGGATCTGTCTCAGGCTACCTATGCAATTTGGGGCAGGTCACAACTTCTCTGAACCTTATTTATCTGATGCATACTTATACTTTACAGTATTATCCCAAGGATCTAGTGAGACAATGTATGTATACAAAACAAACCTTACAGGTAACCCACAACAAATGATAATTTCTTTCCTTCATCCTATCCCTGGTTGGCAGGCTATAGGTCTTTGATTAATAAACATTGGGAGAGAGCTAGCTTACCATGTTTTGAAATGTAAAACTTAAAGTACAGGGGCCTTGTAGGTGGTTGGGAAGGGATGGATGTAGACGTAGAAACATGGGATGATGATGTAGCAGAGTCAGTAAAGTACTTGCTGTACAAGCATGAGAACCTGAGTTCAGAAGCCCAACCAGAAAGATAGTTCAGTGAGCTGGGAAGGTCAGGGGCTGGAGGATGCAAAAGGGTGCTTGAAGGTGGCTCTGTGAGTGCATTCATTAAGCCTTCTCTGGGCCCACCCAGCAGCACAGAGATGAGATGAACGAGGCATAGACGATCTTGTCTTTTGAAGATCACATCTAGTTGTGGAGGGAAATAAAGGCAGAATCTGGCCCCTTGGCAAAGGCTTATAGAATTTGGTCTGAGTGCCCAGAATCGAGAACACTAGATTCTATTTGAGGGATAGAGGTCTTGAAAGACTTCACAGAGGAGGAATGATGGAGCCAAGCCCTGTAGGATGAGGCAAGGAAAGGTATGTGAGGCAAATACCAGGGACAGGACGATACGTTAAGGATGGAGGGTGTACTAGCAGTGACGGCTTGTACTGGCTGGGCTCTTGTTGATTGGGAAATTGGTGGGCTGTGAGGCTCCCATGGAGGATGGCCTTGTATAATCATCCTACAGATGAGAGCCCTTGGAAGGATTCTGAGCAGATAAGCAAAATAGTCCCTGTCATCTCATGGGGTCATACAGTGGCTCTTCTTGTGCTGACTTTAGGGCCTGGCTGGGTGACTGCTGAGCCTCAATTCTGTGCCTAATAAAGAAGACACTGTCGTATGTCCTCCTTAGACTCTCACCCCATCTTCCAAGATGATAATAGCAATATTTCATTGGTCCTGTCTAACTCAGTTTTCAGTAACAAACAGAGAATTCAAAAAAGAAATAAGGGCTGGGTGTGTAGCTTAGTCGGTAAAGTACTTGCTGTACAAGCATGAGAACCTGAGTTCAGATCCCCAGCACCCATGTGAAAAGCTGGGCACATACCTATAATCCCAGTGCTGGGGAAGCACAGACAGGAGGAGCCCTGGGGCTCGCAGGTCAGCAGGTCTAGCCAAATCAGTGAGCTCCAGATTCAGTGAGAGACTCAAAAATTAAGATGAAGGTGTTTGCCAGTAAGTCTGATGACCTGAGTTTAATCCTTAAGACTCACATGGTGGAAGGTGAGAACTAACTTTTGTTAAGTTGTCCTCTGACACCCCCATGTATGTGTGCATGCATAAATAAAGAAGTAAATAAATAAATAAGCAAATACATGTAAAACATAAAAACAAGGTAGAAAGTGAAAGAGAAAGATACCCAAAATCAATCTTTGGCCTCCACACGCATGTGCACACATGTACACACAACCCTGTACATACATATATACACATTCAGTTGGTAGAGTGCTTGCCAACGATGCACAAAGTTCTGGGCTCAGTCCCCAATACAGTGTGATTTGGGCATGATGGCACATGCTAGTAATCCCAGCACTCAGCAAGTAGAGGCAGAAAGAAGTTCAAAGTCATCCTTGGCTACATAGCAAGTTCAGGTAGATCTCTGTGAGTTCAAGGCCAGCCTGTTCTACAAAGCAAGTTTAGGCCAGCAGGGGCTACAGGGAGACCCTGTCTTAAAAAGACCAGTCATCATCATCATCATCATCATCATCATCATCATCTAATATAAGCATTCAATACATGTTTGATGTATAAAGGGATAAATGAAGTTGGACATGGCACACACCTGTGATTTCAGAGAGATAGAGGTAGAGGCAGGAGAATCAGGAGTTCGAGACCATCCTTGGCTACACATAAATTTCAAGGCTAGCTTGGGTTACACAAGACCCTGAAAACCTCCCAGACAGTTCTGCAAAGAAAAAACAGGTGGTGTTTCTGGGTTTATGGTCTTAGTGAGACCCAAACCCTGCTGATTTCCTTTCTGTAAGTAATGAGACCAGGGAAGGGAAAAGGTCTCATTCTGCTTTGCCTGGTCTCCTGTGTATTTTTTTTTTTTTTAAAGACAGAGTCTCCTTGTAGCCCCAGCTGGCCTGGAACTTCTTATGTAGACCTGGCTGGCCTTAATCTCACAGCAATCTGCCTGCCTCTGCCCTCCAAGTGCTGGGATTAAAGGCTGCACTATAATGCCTGGCTTTTTGCCTGGTCTCTAATTTCCCAACAATGGATCTTCCAGACCAGGGCAAGGAGGACCACAGAACACCCACCCACTCTTGTTTCTGTCCATCCGGACACCATCTCCTTGTCTCCTCCTGCCAGGAACTGGGCTGGAGTTTGCAATTCCTTCTCCTTGTTTTTCTTTCTTTGATCTCTTCTTTCGGGGTGGATACTAGAAAAACATCATGGAGCTTCTATGCTCTGGGCTGGTGTAGAGTTCTATCCCACTGACTGTTAAAAGTTTGAATTTACATCTGGAGTTAAGTTTGGCCTGGGTTCTAGGCATTTAGGTGGGTTCTGAGCTACTATCGTCTCTACCCTTTGGGTTAGCTTTGGTCTGAATTATAGTTCTTGAGCATTGGGTCCTAGACCTGAAGTAGTTAATTATGGTTGCTATACTGAAGCTTATGTAGGATGGAGTGGGGTGTCCCAGAAAGGAGCTGTCGGAGGCCCTTTACCCCATTCCTTGTCTTGGAAGCTCAGCATTGCCTCTCCTGGGAGAGCAGGCCAAAAGAAGGTGCTAATAGATTCCTTGAGTTGCCAGAGGGCTTCCTGGGCTGCAAAGAAGTAGGAAGGGAAGAGTCTCAGGTGGCCAGAGGCTATCTTGCTTGTTATCAGAACCTTTCCTCTAAGCAGAGAGCAGTGAGGAGGCTCCCTCACGACCCACAGCCTGGCTACCTGGGGGTCAGCAAGGCAAGGAGGTTTTATGTAGTCTCCTTCCCAGAGACCTTGCCCTGTGCTCTCCTGCCCTGCAGTCTAGGGTAGGCGTGGAAGCTTTGATCTTTAAAGTTCTGTCCCTTTAAAGTCTTTCTGCCAATAAGAAGGGACGAGCTATGCCTCCTCCTCATCGTTCAGACGTAGCCTTTGAAGCAAATGTGGGTGCTATTGGGGTGATTAAATGTGGATCAAGCACACACACATATCACACATAAATATGGTTATTCTGCACAGCCTTACAGTCTAAATCCATATTGATAAAGAGACTCAATCTTCAAGCTCTCAATCTTCAAAAGTGGCCATTGCCAGGGCACACTCACCCTCTCTTGCTTATCTTGATTGCTTCCTCCCTCCACACTGTGTGCACCATGGATGGGCATGCATGTGGCAGTCAGAAGACAACCTCAAGTGTCAGTCATTGCCTTTCCCCTTGTTTGAGACAATGTCTGTGTTGTTCACAACTGTGTGAGCCAGGCTATCTGACTCAAGAGCTTCAGGGCAGTTTCTTGTCCCTGTCTCCCCTATCACACTAGGAACACTAGGATTAGAAACACACATGCTACGGTGTCTGGCTTTATGTGGGTCCTGGGGAATTGAATTCAACTCTCATGCTTGCACAACAAGTGCTTGGCCACT
The DNA here is from genome assembly GCA_035773235.1 of Eospalax fontanierii. Lineage (NCBI taxonomy): Eukaryota > Metazoa > Chordata > Mammalia > Rodentia > Spalacidae > Eospalax > Eospalax fontanierii. The sequence continues at coordinate 29,771,038 of CM069553.1, read as the reverse complement.
GAACTATCTCCCCAGCCTTACTCCATTATTTTGGTCTCTTCCGGGTCTCCTTCCTCCTACTCACAAGTGCTCCAGAGCCTCCTCCCCAGCATCCTCCTGCAGATCTTGTGGACTCTGTTCCTTCACACTGACCTCCAAAGAAGATTTCAGGGGTGGGAGGGGCTGTCCTCCTTTGCTTACCCCGCACCCTCATTTGTTGTCCCCTCTATCGCCAGGAACCCGAGACAGCAAACTTCACTGAAAGTGACCGGAATTCCTGCAAGGAAATGCCACTACGAATAAGAAATCTTAAACTGTACATGTCATTCCTCCTCAAAGGGGAAACAACCACATTGCCTGTTAAACTTCTTCACAGGTTGTCCTTTTAGGGGTACATTCAGTTCCTTACTTGATTTCCCTGTCTCAGGTCCTCCTTAGATCGTCAGACAGAGATCCTTTTCCAATTCTCGGCCAGCAAAACCTCCCATAGTCTCTGTACAGGAAAACATACTCCTTAAGACACATGGGCAAGATCAACAGGATAAGAAACAGTGGAATACTTCCCAAACCCTGTTTCTCAGCCTAGAATAGTATCACAGCAGGACGATGGAGGGAAATAGGAAACAGACTACAACAGACAGCCTGGGTAGGCGTGGAAGTTCTGATCTCTAAAGTTCTGTCTCTTTAAAGTCTTTCTGCCAATGAGAAGGGACAAGCTATGCCTCCTCCTCATTGTTCAGACGTGGCCTTTTGAAGCAAATGTGGGTGCTACTGGGGTGATTAAATGTGGATCAAGCACACACACACACACACACACACACACACACATCACACGTAAATATGGTTATTCTGCACAACCTTACAGTCTAAATCCATACTGAAAAAGAGACACTTTCCTGTAGTCTCTGTAATCTGGTATCTGCTCACAGTGGTGCTAAGGACTGAATCTTTTTTCAGAGCAATGTCAAAGCTTCTATAACATGCATCCTCCTGTTTGTGCTCCTATGTAGCATGTGATAGCAGTAGACCTGACAACATGAGTTCGTGGTGGGTGATCTCGGATAGCTAGTGTCCTTGTGAGAGTTTTGGAGTGATTATGTCTTTACCATAGACTAGGTGAAAAGTATAGACTGAGCTGGAATTGTTCCCACTCCTAAGCACAGTAATCCAGAAGTGTGGGCCTTTGGTGTTCCAAGCACAACTTTATTCCGTCTCTCTGTTCCAGGCCCCACCGGCCACTCTGTAATCCTGGCAGTTTTGTCTCTTCTTGAAAAGCCACAGAGCTGTGAACCTCTCTCTGCTTAGTTCGTTTGCTTTCATTCTGCCTTTCTTTCTTTTTGCAACCTAGGGCGTTACTGTCACGCACACTAGGATAAACCCTCTACCACTGAGCTATATCCCCAGCCCTTTTAAACTTTGTGTGTGTACATGTATGCATGTATATGCATTTGATGGGAGACACTTGTACCTCAGCCTTGTCTGAAGAGGGTCTTTTGCTATTCCCACAGCATATACCAGACTAGCTGTCCCTTATGTTTCCAAGGACTCTCCATCACCCCTTCCCATCTCACCGTAGGAGCCCTGGGATTATAGACTTGGGTCACTGTGCCCAACGTTACATGGGTTGTGGGAACTCGAACTCACACTTGGGCTGCCAGGGTTTTTATCTGTGGAGCCATTTCCCCAGCCCCTTTTTTTAAATTTCTAATTTTGAAACTATTATGCAAATTGTCCAGATTATCCTTGAACCTGATCATATAGTCCAGGAAGGCCTTGAACTTTCAGTGCTCCTGCTTCAGCTTCTGGAGAAGCTGGAATTACAGGCCTGCATCACCATGCCCAGCTTTTGCACTTTCTTGACATTTTCACATTGGCTCATTCCCTCTCCCCAGCTAGCCTAAGAACTTCACCACGCAGTGCGTAGTCCAGGCTCCCCTTACTTCAGACAACATCTGCCGAGCCATGACTGTGTGTCAGCTGGAGCCCTCAAAGAGTTCAGAGTCTGAGGGAGGGTAAACGTGAAAGGAGATCACTGCAATAAGAGTGTAATAAAAAATTATGACAGGAGGAAACAGGCACAATACCAGCAAGGTGGCCACGTTGCACAATTCTGGGGGGTCCATATCACTAGACCCCACGAATTGTGCAATGAGATTGCCCTCAGCATGTAGAAACGCAAAGCAGGCATCTAACCCAGCCTGGGCAGTCCAAACAGTTGTCTGGAGGAAACCAAGCATTAGTTGAAACTCCAAGGACTAGTTTACTAGGAAGCTGAGGGACTATCGAAGCGGAACAAACCGCATGTGCAAAACCACAGAGGGCCGAGGGAATGTTTAAAATGTTGAGAAATGCCAGGAAATACATTTTGGCTGATACACTGGGCACATGCCGGTCAGGGAAGGGGTGTACCTAGGAACCTACTTGCTAAATGAGTTAATGAATTCAAGGACTGGACTAGCAAAAGTCATAATCATCAATGTTTGTCAACCACTCACTCTATGCCCAGCACTGTGCTAAGGAGCTTACATGTATTCCCATATTGATTTCTCATATTAATTCACAGTAACCCCATGAAGTAGATTCTGTATTATCTTCATCTCTGCAGATAAACCAAGACTTAGAGAAATTAAGAAATTTGCTCAAGGTCACACGGTTGTGAACAACAGAGCCAGGATGCAAGCCTAGATCTCTTGACTTTAGAAGACACCCTTAACTCTAGCGTCTGTCAACCCTAGTGCCCTTGACTTTGGACTGTAGTGGTCTCTGTGCAGAGCAGAGACATACCAGCTGTCGTATTAGGTCTCCTTTGAGCTTTCTGGGCAGCAGTGCCCCAAGAGGATATTGACATCAGCAAGGCTTCTATTAAGAACTTGAAGAGAAAGGAAAAAAAAGTGGGAGCCCAAGCATCAGTGAGATACCCCTAGGATTGTTGGAGTACTCCAAAAGGAATCCGAGAAAGGCTGGGATCCTGCAGACACTATTCTATTGCTTGATATATCTGCTTTTTATACTATGGTCTCACAAGGTCAAGGTCCATGTCATCCTCCAAGCACACGAACTAACAAACCAAAACATGTTACTTGTATAACATACTTGTATAAAACACACACTCAGCCATCCAGATATGAACAAGCTATAGATCTGGAGTTATTAGAATAAAATGGTGGGTACTAGTTGGTGAATTTATTTTTAATCCTAGATAAGATGTGACCTCATTACACTTGAAAAACCTGTCCAGTTCTCCTCAGCTCTCTCACAGCTCACTCACTGCCCACATCGCCTGCTTTCCAGGCCACTAAGACCTGCCAGCCCCCATCCCGTCTTCTCCAAGACTTTTACTTGAGCCATCTTCTCATGGTGCTGATGTGCCTCCTGCCAACATCTGCCATCCCGGGCCAGTTCCAAATGATTCTTTTCTCAACTCCTGTCTCAGGTCACTGTGGACTACTGGAGGAGACAATGGCGTCACACATGGTCTCTGAGCAACCTTTTGTCTGGTCCTTGCCTACCCACCGGTGTATGTATGAGTGTTTTGCCTGTGTGTATGTAAGTGCACCACATGTGTGCAATCCCCACTGGATCCCCTGCCCTGGAATTAGAGTTATGGATGGTTGTTAGCAGCCATGTGGGTGCTAGGAGCCAAAACCAGGTCCTCTGTGAGAGTAACCAGTGCTCTTAAATGCTGAGCATCTCTCCAGCCCCTGGTGTTTTTTTTTTTCTTTCTTATTTTTCTGCTTTATTCAAGGGCTTTTTTCTCCTCAGTGTCCTTAAATGATAGCATATAGGGGACTTGCTCCAGTCCTCTACATCTCCTCTCCCACTACTCAATTACCATTTTATACTGATAACTCCAGATCTATAGTCTGTTCATATCTAGATGTGGTACTTTATACTTTCATACGAGTAACATGTTTTGGTTTGTTAGGACATGTGCTTGGAGAATGACATGGACCTTGGCCTTGTGAACTCATGGTCTAGTAAACAGATATATGGAGCAATTAAACAAGAGAGTGTCTGCGGAGAAAGCTGAGGAGTCAAGAGGAACGACGGCAAATCCAAGGGACTTCTATCAGTTAGATCTGGCTAGGGGTGACATAAAAACCCAAATGCAGGCCAGTGAACTGGCTCAGCAGGTAAAGGTATTTGCCCCCAATTCTGACTGTCAATGACCTGAGTTGGAGCCCCAGACCTACATGGTGGAAGGAGAGAATCAACTCCTGAAAGTTGTTCTCTGACCTCCACATGGGCAATGTGGCATGCAATCCCCACTCCCCATTCAAATAAATAAACAGATGTGTAAAAGAAATTTAAAGGCCAAATCCCAGGCATTGCAACCAGTTAGAAGTCAGAAAATAATTAGTCCAGAGCTAGGGTGATGGACCTAGGACCACAAGAGCCTTTGTGCTCCCCTACACCCTGAACAATGCTTCGGTCTATACTTGGTATTTTCTAGCCATCGTGTTTGGATCCAGTCGATCTAAAGGAGGCCGTGAAAATGGCACTCTCCCTTTAATACCCAGTTCCCCAGAGTGGCACAAAACACTTGTGTCTACAAGTTGTTGGCTGGCACTTAGTCACATAGTCATAGCTAGCTGTAAGGAATTCTGCAAAATAAGATTTTCACTCCAGGCCAACTGCGGGTAGAGCTAAAAACAAGCCTCAGTGACTGAGGACAAGCACAGAAGTAGGTATTGGGGGGCAACTAGGGGCTGCAGCTTCAGAAGATCTCCTGATGATCTAACACCCATTCTGAATTATGAGATGTGAGCCCAAGTTAGCTGGGCAGAGAAGGGTGTTGGAGCTGCAGAGAGCATTTTGGGATTTCTTCTCTCTCTCTTTCTGATGTTTCCTTTTTAGACAGTCTCATGTATCCCAGACTGGCCTTGCATTTTATTTGTAGCAGGGGATGGCCTTGAACTCTTGATCCTCCCTCCTCTCTCCTGAGTGCTGGGATTATAGATATGTACCACCATGCCCTCTTTATGCCTTGCTGGGGATCAAACCTACATCCACGCTAGGCAAGCAGTCCACCAACTGAGCCATATCCTCTGGCCTGGAGAGAATTCTTGGAAACACAAGTATTTCGGGTTCCTCCAGCATGGAGTGGATATCAAGATGTGTTAGCAGGCACATAGGATCTCTCTCTCTCTCTCTCTCTCTCTCTCTCTCTCTCTCTCTCATGTGTGTACATACTAGAGGGTAACACTGGGTGTCCTGCTTTATCACTTTCTGCCTTATTCCCTTAAGACAGGGTCTCTCACTAAACTAGAGCGATATTATCAGGAAGCAAGGCCCAGTCATCTGTCTCCATCACCCAAAGCACTGGGTTACAGGAGCACATGTGGCCCCACACAGCTCTTTACATGGATCACTGGAATTTGAGCTCAGGACCTCATGCTCTTACCCACTGAGCTATCTTTCCAGTTCCCAGGATCACACTTTTTAGGGTTGTCTTGAGACGGGGAAATGGCCCCTGCTAAGGAAAGAATCACACCTAAGGGTGGAGTAAGAGGCAACACCTCAGTTAAAATTAGATTCCTGCAGAAAGCAGCCTGGGTGTGTCTTGGCCCTCAAAGTTCCTGAAACTATTCCCTGGCACAGCCTAGTGTTCCGAAAGATATCAATTTGCAATTGGGCTTCGTGCCTTTGGCAAGGAAATTCTGGAAAGCTTGCAGATTGACATAAATGCTGAGGTAAAAAGGCAGGACTGATCACTGACAGAATGGCCATCGGCCCTAGTACCTTACCTGCCGATCAATAACGGAGCAATTTGTGGGGTACTGAACCCACACAAGCTACCAGCTGGGGCCTCCTCCCCAGACACATTATAAGCCTTCCAAAGGTTGTGTTTATTTCCCTGATGTGGCCACAGACTCGGGGGCAGGGCAGCCAGCTGGGCACGGAGCCTCGGGCTTTGCAGGAACGAGTTCAGTCCTCTCAGCTCTGTCCCCATTGCCCTTCTTTGTTTCTACAGTAAGCGGACAAGGACTTTGGCCTAGGTCACCTCAGCAGGGAATCTCAAATACTCCCAACACCTGCTCACTGCCTAACTAAGTAAGCTCTTCCCCTTCCCATGAAACACACATATTACACATAGACTCAACACAAGTGACTTATGCCGCACATCCCGGTCCTTATCAGTCTCATATACAGGGTTATTCTAACATGTAAGTCTCATCTACCACATACATATAGGCAGAGCCCTCCCATTTCCCACACCCTGGCACATACATCACATAGACATAGACATAGTATACATGTGCTATTCTAGCATGCCCACACTCTACATATCATGCTATTCATATGTATACCACACATGCGTCTATAGCTACTTGTTCACCTACACATCATATCCAGATCCCACCAATGTTGGTTCCTATATTTGAGAAGTTCTTATGCTTATCGGAAAAATTTTTAAATTTGTATTTGTATTTTATGTATCTGAGTGCTTTTGCATGCCTGCATGTATGTATGTAAGTGCGTTGTGCGTTCATGGAGCCAGAAGAGGGCATCAGATTCCCTTAGAACTGGAGTTACATGGGGCTGGAGAAATGGCTCAGCAGTTAAGAGCTCTGGCTGCTCTTGCAGAGGACCAAGGTTCGATTCCCAACACCCACATGACAGCTAACAACAACTGTCCTTAACCCAATTTCAAGGTGAATTCAATGCCCTCTTCTGACCTCCATGAGTACTGCCAGTCACAGGTGCACTTACATACATGCAGGCAGTACACTCATACAATAAAATATTTTTAAAAAGAAGTACTGTGTCGGGCTTGTTGGGGCATTCCTTTAATCCTCGCACTCAGGTGGCAGAGACGGGCCGACCTCTGTGAGTTCAAGGCCAGCCTGGTCTGTGTAGGGAGTTCCAGGCCTGTAGCTGGGGCTACAAGGAGACCCTGTCTCAAAAAGACAAAAAAAAAAAAAAAAAAAAAAGCAAAAGTGGAGTCACAGATTGTTGTTAGACATTTTGTGGGTGCCAGGAACTGAACCTGGGTCCTCTGTACGAACAGCAAGTGCTCTTAACCAGTGAGCCATTTTTCCAGCCCCCTACCCATAAGAATTTTTGCCTTCTGATCTGTAAAGGGACAGAAACCTTCAGAGAGGCAGTTGGAGAAGAGAGGATAGTAACTCCACCTCCCCAGCGCAAACACATCTACACACAGGAAAGAAGGAGGATTGGCCTTTTCCCTATGAATCAATGTGTGTCCCTGACGTCAGGGACATGCAGTTCCGACAGAGCCTCCAACACAGTGCCTCTGTTCCTCCCCTACTGCTCAAGATGCCCCAGTGACAACAATTCCAGCCAACAGCTTAGAAGCAAAGCTGTGCCAGGCTGACAGTGCCACGGTGGCAGGAGAAAGGCCTTGTGCAACAAGCACTGTGAAATGTGTGAGCCTTTACAGGAGTTGACCTTGGAGACCTCAGGGAAGGGCAAAGGTCTCACAGGTATTGATGTCTGCCAGGTCACAGGTGCTGCACCTGGACCTCCGTGGCCGTATAGCATTCTCATATCAAATGTTCTCTTCATCTTGTTTTCTTAGTGCCAGGGCTAGAACCCAGGGCCTCGCAAGTGCTAGGTCGCTGGATTATCCCCCTTGCTCTGTGTGCTTGCCATTCTATAAATAGGAAAAGTGGAACCCAAAGAGGGGCTCAAAGCCTCACACCCAGTTCTTGCATTGACCAGTGTCCTGAGGTTGACAGCTAGGTGATTCCAGGCCAGGTTAGTGATTGCAGGTCGTTGGAGGCTCTGTCTTAAGCGGCCCATTTTCCACTCTGACTGGGAACTCTGACAAGATCCTTCTCCTAAGGAAAGTGAAGCCGGGGATCAGGAGAGTGGGAAAACATCTGAATGGGTTTGAGTTTGGTCCTCAGTGCCATAAGCTAAGCCCATATTAGTCTAAGATATTGAGTCAACGTTGGCAGCAGGCCAAGGGCTAGAGCTAAAATTTGAGGCAGGTCAGAGCTAGAATCAGAGTTGGAGCTGAACCAGGAATCAGACCTGGGGCTGCTTGCCACTCACTGGAGTAGATGCAGGTCCCAACCAGGAAGGAGGAGATGGAGATGGAGGCAAAGGCGGTCCCATTATGTGCTTACAAGACGTCGTCAGTCTGTAGGTGCCGTGAGGAGCAGAGAGGTGGCAAGCAGTTGCTCACGAGCTCAACAGAGGAGACAGGTTCACCATGCTCTGGCAAGGATCCTCCAAGGAGCTAGGCACAAAGGGTAGCCCCAACTTTTCAGTTGGCAGAGTTGGGTAAAAGAGATTGCAGTGGGGAAATTGTGGTAGGCAGAATATGTTATGAGAATGAACACCCAGAGGCAAGAAAGCTCAAGGCAGAAGCCTGTTTAGAGGAAGTAGATAAGCTTTCTGTCTTGTGAATGTACACAGCTGGCCACAGGAAAGTGGGCATGAGCTGCCGAGGCTGGTGATGAGAACTCACAGGATCTGGTGATCTGATCTGGAATGTGAACTTTATCCAGAGGCCACAGGGATATCATGGACAGACGTGAAAGATAGTAACGTGGTCAGATTCGTGTTGTAGAAGAACCTTGTGGCTGCTGATATGGAACAAGAGACTGGGAGTGATATGAGAGACTGGAAGGTGGTGAGACCAGAGAGGTGAACAATGACAGCCAGGCCAAGAGGCCCAGATGGAAAGCACTTACAAAGTAGAGGAGAAGAGGCAGACGCCAGGTCTATAGAGAGGTAGGAGCCACAGGATGTGGTTCAGAGCTGGGGTGTGAAGGAAAGTGTGGATGGACCTAGCAGGACAAAATGTATCAGGGAGGCTGACAGAATGGGGTCTGTCCTGTGGCTCTGCCTTTTGCTGGCTTTGTGTCCTTGGTGTGTGCCTTCTGCTCTCTGAGCCTCAGTTTCCTCTTCTACAGAATGGGGCAAGTTGTCTTTTCTCCAGAGAAATTATATGGGGGTTAGACAAAAGCATGTCTAAAGGACTGTGGTATTTAGGAAGAGTTGTTGCACCTGATCTCCAGCTCCCACGCAAGATGCTTGCCTTCCTCAGTGATGGTCCTGATAGCTCCTGGCTACAGGGGGTGAGGCTCTGCTCCATTCAACTTTGGAGCAGTCTGAGGAGCCTGCATAGCAGCCCGAGAACCTCTTCCTCCAACCTCTCAGCAGCTGGGAGGAATATCCTGGTGTCCTGCTTGCTTGCTCTTGGGCCAGCAATGTCCTCCCCTTCCCACCAATGTCTCAGGGGCCCATCAAGTGGCCCCAGGGTGTGGAGAACTACCACTGAAGGATACAAGAAATGTTGGACTTTCCTGGGAACTTCCTTCACCCCATCTTCTATCTGAGTACGGCAGGCTGCACTCACAGTCCCTCTGTCTACCTGTGGTTCAGTCTACCTTTGTGATGGAAGTTCTGGGAAAGGCCCAACCCCACAGAATAGAGGTAAAAGTCCTTCAGACTCTTCTCTTTTAACATCCTTTCAATTCTCTTAAGCATAATGGATCTGCACAACTTGTCCTGACACTTCAAACCTATCACTGGGGCTGGCAGCACTCATCCCAGGTCTCTGGTCTCACCATTGATTAATCTTAAACCCAGATCCCTCTCCTAGCCACTAGTGCTCTAGTGTCCCATCAGTATCCTTGTAACTGGCCCATACTCTCAGACCCCCACATAGCTAACAGCAGGCCCACTTCCGGAGCTTCAAGCCAGTGAATCAGTCTACCCATTCTCGAAGGCCAGAAACAGAAGTCAGTCTTGTTCCTTTTCAGCCTCAGGTCCTGTCAATCCTATTTTCTAAGCACTTGTCACCTGTTTGCTCCACTCCACCCACGTGAAATCAGCACTTCTTTCCAGTCACTAACTCCTGGCCTTGTGCCCAGGTGTGCTGACTCAGATCTTTTCCTTGGTTCAGGAGGCTCCCAGGGTGCACACTGCCCCATTATGGCATATTTTACGGCGTTGGGCTCTTTATAGTCCATTCTCCATGCCTCAAATAGGATTTTTAATAATAAAAATCTTCACACACACACACACACACACACACACACACACACACATCCTGGAGAGATGGCTCAGTGGTTAAGAGCACTGGCTGCTCTTACAGGGGACCCAGGCTCGAATCCCAGCACCCACATGGCATCTAATAGCCATCCATAACACCAGTTCCAGGGCATCCGATGCCCTCTTCTGATGGGCATTGCACAACATAGGTGCACTTATATATGTGCAGATAATACACACATACACATAAAATAAAAACAAAATAATAAGGCCAAGTATGGTGGCACATGCCTTTAGTCCCAACACTCAGGAGGCAGGTGGATCTCTGTGAGTTCAAGGCCAACTGGATCTACATAGTCAGTTCCAGGCCAGTTTGGGCTATAGGGAGACCCTATCTCAAAAAGACTATAAATAAACAAATAAATAAATAAACAAATATTGTCCCGGCATTTGGGAGGCAGAGGCAGGGTGATCTCCTTGAGATCAAGGTCAGCCTGGTCTATGTACTGAGTTCCAGATCAGCTGAGGCTACAAGGAGATGCTGCATCAAAAAACAAATATAAAAGACTGCCTCTAAGAATAGCCTTAAAAAGCACAGCTTCCCATATCATCAGTCTTTTCAAATGACACCACAGTCTGAGGTGAAGATTAAATTTCACAACTTTAAAAAATATATAGTTATTCTTATTTTATGTATATGTATGTTTGCTTGCATGTATGTAAGTGTACCGCATGCATGCAATGCCCATGGAGGCCAGAAGAGGGCGTTAGGTAGCCTGGAACTGGAGTTATGTCCTAGCTGATTGTTAGCTGCGATTGATTGATGGGAACCCAACCCAGGTCTTCTGCAAGAGCAGTCAGTGATCTCAACCTCCAGTGATCTCTGCAGCCACCAAATCTCACAACTTTTAAATGTTGCAATTCAATTGGAAAAATATTTTAAAGCCACCGAACAGGTATCCAGTTTGCAGCTTTGGGCTCTTTCTAGTCCATCCTCCATGCCCCAAATAGTATTTTTAATAATAAAAATCTTTACACACACACACACACACAGAGAGCTTCTACATCCTACATTTAGCTTATTATTTATCAAAATGATTCGCACAGAATTCCGTGACCCCCAACACTCCCCAAAGTAATGGAGCTCCTTCCACACACCCTCCAATAGCTTCCATCAGGCCAGAGAGGTATGTGATTTGTCAGTTACACTTAGGTGGAGGAGCCACGATTCCAACATAGCTGATTAACTGCATAGACAGGCACGATTTGTGATCCGCCGGCTCCTGGTCAGTTTTGGAAGACTACCCTATGTCTTCCCTCATGAATTGATAAGTGCATGAGTGAGTGAGTGAATCCAAGTCTGGGTAAACGAAAGTGCTGAGGTCTTCTTCTGGTTCAGTTAATACCTGCTTGAGCCAGGGCCCTGACTCAGGAGCAGTCGCCAAGAATGTGCTCCGGGGGTCCTAGGCGACTCAGCGGGGAGCGGGGTTCTCACAATGCAGGTGCCGGCTGCTCCCTCCCTTCCGCAGCTTTGAGGCTCTGGGACAGACCCCCGCCGTTGCTTCCTGCAGTCAGTCCTGGGCCTGCCACGTCCGGCTGCTGGCCTCCCAGCCCCGGAACCCCAGGCAGAGGTGGGTGGCGTGGGCCATGAGGAAAAAGGCGCCCCTTATATCAGGCCTGGAGCACTTGGCAGTGTCCAGTCCAGGGAGCACTTCCTGGCTGTGTGACTGTCGCACATACTTCCTACTTGATTTGTTACCAATTTGTCTTTCTGCCCCATCGACCTCCTAACTCCTTTCTTGACACACATCAGAGTAGTGAGGCACACCGCTTTAATTCAGCACCACCACACACACACAGATATGATGATGATAACAGCTTCTACAACATGGGACACCTTAGTGATCTAACAGGCTGAGAGTTTCATGTGGATGAACTCATGCAATCAGCACAGGAGCTAAGTATCTACCTTGTTTGGCTAAACTGGTAAAGTACTTGTCTTTGCCAAGCCTGTTCACCTAAGTTGGATCCATGGTAGAAGCCGAGAACCCACTCCCACAAGTTGCGCACACACACACACACACACACACACACACACGCACGCACAATGTAATTTTTTAAAAAGAGAAGTATTCACCTTATTTTACAAGTTGGGAGACAGAAAAGCAGATTCATTGGTTAAAGTTCCTTTCTCAGGTACTACAGCTAGAAGGTAGCACAGGCCCAGATCCTACTTCTATGTCTTGTTCTGTGTTCTAGGGACTTGTGCCATCTTGGAGATATAGATGAAGATACCACCTCCCCCCGCCACACACACACCCTGATCCTCAGGGAGCTCCCATTCTGGTGGAAAAACATATTCCAGCCCAGGGAGACAGAGAGATGCTCATTTCACTGCTAAACAGGCAGAAGGCATGCCTAACACTTAAGCACACACAGGGCTCCAGTGTAGGCAGCAGCTAGTACACGGCTTGAGCCTGGGGCCAGCATCTCCGTCAGTGATCCACCGGTAGGACCCTCAACAGCCTGGTGTGCTGAAATGCAGCACTCCCTCCACAAGGACATCTGTGTGACTCTGTGCAGACGTGGAAAAGCCCAGCCCCTCAGCATAGTACTTGGTGTGGGAAAGACTCCCGGCAGAGATCTCCTGGCAGGTGTTTAGAAAAATCTTGGGGGAGGGAGGAAAGAGTTGGCGGTAGGGAACTTTGATTTTTAGCATTTGTGGGTTTCCATGTAGTAAATATTCTGCCATGGTCAAGTTCAAGCTATCAGCATTAAAGACAGTAGCATATTCTTATATAATGCCTCCTGCCTAACAGAGAGATGGAGAATAGAAAAATACAAATACAGTAAAAATTGTAAATGATGAATTTGAAATCATTATATTTATTTTCAGATAGGGCCTCATGTAGCCTAGGTTGGTCTTGAACTTGCTACTTATGTGCCAAGAAGGACCCTGAACTCCTGATCCTCTTGCCTCTATCCCTAAGGGCTGAGGGGTATAGGCATGTGCTACCATGCCTGGCTGGAATTGTTTTTAATACAGTTGACTTAAGTTTGTATAGTTTAATTTTTAATGACTGTGTTTAATAACCAGCTCCCATGAGCTCTAAAATTTCAACAAGTGATTTTCATCAAGCTGATACAAGCCAGCTCCTGAACAGTGCTGAACTTACATCACTCAGATCCACTGCCGCCTCCTCTGCTTTCTCAGCCTCCCACCTCCTACCCATTGGACTGCCCATCTCTCTGGCCTGGGCTTCCCTCTAGTGGACAGAAGAGTCATTTTCAGGTAATTCTGCACCTGTGCTCAGAGCACAGTAATCCAGAGCAGAGAGTGACTAGGTTGGCTATGACTCATGGGCAAGAGCTTCTGTCAAGATTATTTTAATTATTTATTTGTTTGTCTGTTTATTTAATTATTTATGAGTGTGTATATGTTCTCTGTGTCTGAGTGTATGTGTGCATGTGCTGCTGCTGCACACCCACGCACACAAGAGGCCAGAGGGGGATCAGGTGTCCTCCCCTATCATTCTGGCTATTCCTTTGAGGCAGGGTCTCTCCCTGAACTTAGGGCTCTCATTTTTCTAGGCCGTAAACCAGAAAGTCCTAGCAATCCTCCTGTCTTATCCCACTGGGTGCCGGGGTTACAGGTGTGTATGGACACTTGGCTTGTGATAGATGCTAGAAACTGAGATCTAGTTCTCAGGATTGTACAAATGATTTTTTTATTTATTTTAAAAAATATTTTATTTATTGCTTTTACTGTATGTGTATGAGTCTACTGCCTGCATGAATGTAAGTGCACCCTATAGCAAGCACCCTAGGAGGTCAGAAGAGGGTGTCAAATTCCCCTGGAACTGAAGTTACAGACAGTTGTCAGCCGCCATGTGGGTGCTGGAAATCAAACCCAGGTCTTCTGCAAGAGCAGCCAGTACTCTTAACTGCTGAGCCATCTCTCTAGCCCCAAGTATTCTTTTTTAAAGATTTTTTGAAAAATTGTATGGGGAACGGGGACTGGAGAGATGACTCAACGGTTAACAGTACTGGCTACTCTGGCAGAGAACCCAGGTTCCATTCCTAGCACCTACATGGCAGCTAACAACCGCCTGTAATTCTAGTTCCAAGGGAATTCAACACACTCTTCTGACCTCCCTGGGCACTGCATGGCAGGTGTGTACTTACATACATGCAGACAGTACACTCATTCATAAAATAAAAATTTTAAAAATTGTGTGTACGTGTCTGTGTGTGTGTCTGTGTCTGTGTGTGTGTCTGTGTCTGTGTGTGTGTGTGTGTGTCTGTGTGTGTGTGAGGCAATTGTAAGCCACCTGATACTAGTACTGGAAACTGAACTCAGGTCCTCTGTAAGAGGCTCTTAACCTCTGACCCATCTCTCTAGCATCTAGCAAATGCTCTTAACCATTGAGTCATCTCTCCTGTTCCCCTCAACTACCTAGAATTTCTTAAGAAAGATCCTTAAGGGGCTGAGAGTACTTGCTTAAAGTTAAGAGCACTTGCTAATCTTGCAGAAGATCCAGGTTCGGTTCCTAACATCCACATGGTGGCCAGCAACCGTCCCTAACTCCGGTTCCACTGGATCTGATACCCACTTCTGACCTCCATGGGCATTGCACACAATACATGAGCATTGCATGTAAGCTGGAAGTGAGAACTGACCCAGGTTGCCTCTAGCCTCCACGTACCTCCTGTGGCATGCACACCTTCACTCACACACTCTCTCACATGAGCATGCACACACACATCACACACACACACACACATTAAAAAGTCTTGGGGCTGGAGAGATGGCTCAGTGGTTAAGAGTGCTTGCTGCTCTTGCTGAGGACTACATCCTATGCTGGGTGACTGATTCACAGCTCCATATAACTCTGGTTCCGGGGAATCTGATGCCTTCTTCTGACTTCCTCAGGTACCCACAAACATGCACATAGACACACAAACATATACACTACTACTACTACTACTACTACTAATAATAATAATAATAATAATATCTTGGGTTGGTGAGATAGGTACTTCTGCCAAGCCTGATGATCTGGATTCAATCTCTGGCATCCACTGTGGAGGAAGAGAACTGATTCTCATAAGTTCTCCTGTGACCTCCACAGGCATGCTGTGGCATGGGCTCCACATCTGCAAACACCTTATCCTCCATGTGGCAGCTCAGGATGGCTCCATCAGCCCTGTAGGATTGAGGGCCAGCCCTCCCTTCCCCTGTCAAGTCTTTAAGAAGACAAACCATAAGACCCAGGTTGTAAAACACTGCTGGGAATCCACGCAGGAAGAGATGGAACCTATCAGATGGACCTGGGGCTCGGGACACCAGTTTCCTGCATTGCACTTGGGATCTGTTCTGGAAGTGATCTTTCCAAAGCACAGTCCCACCTGGGTCCCTCCCTCTGTTCCCAAACCTGTGATTCTTTGTTGCTTTCTGCTTCAGGCCCAGCTCCTCTGCCTGGCAGCCAAGTCTTGGCTGGGAATTCACCAGATCATTTGTCTTAGTCCCCCAAGAAAAAAACAGAGCAGAAAAGCAACATTTTGAAAATTCTGCTCTGGGCTGGGCAAGTCACTGTGCTAAAACGGTTACAATCTAATCCTCCAGTTGTACTACTGGATGGGAATGACCAGTTTACAGATGAGGAAACTGAGGATCAAAACAAGACGGTCCAGTTAGACACTGCTTACAAATGGAAAGGTTTTCTGTGCATTCATTTCTCTTAGTTTTTTTTAAAAATTACTTTATTCTTTTTAATAATTTATTGCATATAAGTGTATTGCCTGCATGTGTGTAAATGCACCTGTGTCACACAATACCCAAGAAGGTCAGAAGAGGTGTCAAGTCCTTGGAACTAAAGTTTCAGACAGTTGTTAGCTACCATGTGGGTGCTAGGAACTGAACCTGGGTCCTCTGTAAGAGCTGTCAGTGTTCTTAACCTCTGAGCCATCTCTCCAGACCTACCTCTCTTAGTTCTCAAAAGGGGCTGTCATTGCTCTGGGCCTTGGCCTCTTCCTCAGGTTGTCGGCCAAGTGAGGCTCAAAGTCCCCAGAATTCTTTTCTCACCATGCTTAAGGCAAGGCCACATTCCATAGTGTTCTAAGGAAAAGACTGCTTTGCAGTGAAACTCAAGCAGAGATAACAGAGCAGATACAGATGAAAAGCTAACCCTTAATCTGGTTACATTCTTCTAAGTCTTCTTTCTCATCCTCTCCCACCTTCTTTATTTCTACTGGAAGACATTTTTTTTGTGGTGCTGTGGATCAAACTTACAGCATTACTCAGGATACATCCGATGGCCTTGGAATCCTAGACATCTTTAAAGCTCAGATCAAATTTCCCTGCTCTAGAAAGGCTTCTCATAACACCTGGCTCAGGAATCTGCTGAATGAAAGTAAGAATTGTTGTAGTTTGAAAGAAAGAGCAGATTTCTGGCTAAGTGTGAGGGTTGAGCCCATGTGTTTATATCTCCATTTACGCCTGAAAGTCCACTACACTGACTGAAAATGGATTAGGAAAAAGTTTAAACTCATAAGGAAAAAAGGAAAGAACGAAAAGAAAGAAGAGTTAGACCCATACCTCTCACCTCACCATATGTGAAAATTAACTCATGCTAGGTATAGTGGCTCATGATTATAATTCTAGCACCCTAGAGACTGAGGCAGAAAGACCATAAGTTCTAGGCTACATAGCAAGACCCTGTTTCAAACAAAATGGGATAGAGAGAAGAGAATCAAAGATTCAAACATCTAAACATAGGAGATACAGAGATGGCTCCGCAGCTAACAGCACTTGCTGCACACACCTGAAGACTGGAGTTTAGATCCCAGCATCCAGGTAAAAAGCCAGGCAAGTTTTCACATAGACCTGTAACTCCAGCAAGGGAGGTGGTGAGCAGACACAGGAGGATCGTGGGGCTTGCTGGCTACCAACCTAACTGAAAGCACAAGCTCCAGGATCAATGAGAGACCCTGCCTCAAAGGAACAAGGCAGAGAGTGATAAAGGAGGACATCCACCACACACCCAGATTTAAATATAAGAACTAAACCTATACAACTCTTGGAAGACTATATAGGGTTAAGTCTACATAGCCTTGGGTTTAGCAATGAATCTTATAAATGACATCAATATAAGCAACAAAAGAAAAAACATAATCAAGTAGAATGGATCTAAATTAAAAACTCAAGCAGGCAGGGGCTGGAGAGATGGCTCAATGGTTAAGAGCAATACCTACATGGTGGCTAAAGACCTTCCATAATTCCAATTCCAGGGGATCTGATCAATGCCTCCTTCTAACCTCTGCAGGCATTGCACCACAAGGTTGCATTTACATACATGCAGGAAATACACTCATACATATAAAATTTTAAAGATAAAGTAAAATATTTTTTTAAAACTCAGGCATAGTGGCTCATGCACTTAGAAAGCTGAGGCAGAAGGATTTCAAATTTATGACCAGCCAGGGTTATATGTCATTCTTGGCTAGCCTGGGCAATGGAGGGACATTAAAATGTTTCTGTTAGGGCTTCTTAAACCTTTTCCATCTGCAACCCCCTTTCACCTGAGAAATGTGTGTGTGTGTGTGTGTGTGTATGTGTGTGTGTGTGTGCGTGTGTGTGTCTTTGGTCTTTTTGAGACAGAGTTTTCCTGTACCCCAACAGGCTTGTGACTCACTATATAGACCAGGCTGGCCTTGAACTCACAGTGTGCCACCATGCCCAGGTCACCTGAGAAATTTTTACATGACCCTAACTATGTAGCTCTATGAAGTAGGTATAAAAAAAACCCAAACTGACTGGTGATAATAAATCACAAAAATATTTTGAAACAATTCTTTGGCATACATAAAATTTTTACCATTTATTAAAGATGAAAGCAAGCAGAGCACGCTGGTAGGTGTCTGTAATTCCTGCACTTGGGAGGAGAAGGCAGAAAACTCAGGAGTTCAAGGCCAACCTCAGCTAAGACCCTGTTTCAAAAAAAAAAAAAGGAAAGGGGCTGAGCAAGGTGTGCACACCTTTAATCCCAGCACTAACGACCTGAGTTTGATCCCCTAGAATCCACACAAAGGTGAAGGAGAAAACCAATTCCACAAAATTGCCTTCTGACCGCCACACATTCACTGTGGCACAGGAATCACACACACACACACACACACACACACACACACACACACAATGTTAAAACATGAAATCAAATTTGCATACTTAAAAAAACTTCTATGCATCCAAGGATATTATCAAGCAAGTGAAATGACAACTCAAGGAATGAGTAGGAGAAAATATGTGTAAAGTATATCTTTGATAAGGGTCTAGTGTCTAGACGATCTAATGAACTCTAAACATTCAACAAAGACAACCGAATTAAAAAATGGACAAAGGATTTGAATAGATATTTTTTTAAAAGATGTATCAATGGCCAATAAGCACATGGAAAAAATGCTCAACATTATTAGTTGTTAGAGAAATGTAAATCAAAACCACAAGGAAGGCCAGCAAGATGCATCAGCTGGTTAAAAGTGTCACCCAGCCTGGCAGCTTGAGTTCTATCCCTAGAATCCATACAATGGAAGGAAAGAACGGGTCCCAGTCCTGGGAATCTGATGCCCTCTTCTGGTCTCCAAGGGCACTGCACTCATATGCACAAACACACCCACCCACACATAGATACATAATTAAATTTTGTTTTTGTTTCTGTGTTTGCGACAGGGTCTCATTATGAATCCCCGGCTAGCCTAGAACTCGCTATGTAGACCAGGCTGGCCTGGCTCCCACAAAGATCCACGTGCCTCTGCCTCCTGAGTGCTAGGATTATAGGTGAGCTCCTCCTATATTTTTCAGTTGAAACAAAACAAAATAGACAGCAAGTATCATCATACATCTGAGAAAGAACTCTAGCTGGGCATGGTGGTACACATGCTTAGTCCCAGCACTCAGGAGGTAAAGAAAGAAACAAAAACAGAACTCTAACAAAGAACACAGGACAAAGCAAACAATGGAGAATTCAGAGAGAATAGAGAAAATGGAGGCACAAGAAAAACTGGCAAACTTTATAACTACTATAAAACCCATTGAAAGAAAGAGAGAGAGAGAGAGAGAGAGAGAGAGAAACAGCTGCATCAATGGAAAAAGAACAGAAAGCTACAAAAAGAGTACATTTAAGAAAGCTTGGCACAATGTAGCACACTTGTGATCCCAGCATGCAGCAGGCCGAGGCAAGGGAACATGAGTTCAAAGCCAGTCTGGGCTACATTGTATTTGAGGTATGAATAAATAGAGACAGAGACAAAGACACACACATACAGAGAGACAGAGAGTGTGTCAAACCCTGTCACAAAACAACAAAAACAAAAACAAAATAAAAGAGGAGTGGGGCTCGAAGAGGAGGACAGGGGACATTTAGTGAATAAAAAAAGACGTTCAGTGAATCAGCTAAAAAACATAACAGTAAAAAAGAAAATTAGTGCACCATCCTCCTCCAAATCTGAGCTTCAGTGTCCAGAAATTTGTTTGTTTGTTTTTTAACATTTTATTTATTATTTTTATTTTTTACATGTATGAGTGTTTGACTGCATGTATGTATGTCTACTACATATGCCTGGCACCTGAGGAGAGCTGAACTGGGAATCAGATTCCCCTGGAACTGGAGTTAGAGATGTGAGCAACCACTGGGTGCTGGGAACCAATTGTGGATCCTCTGTAAGAGCAGCCAGTGCTCTCAACCGTTGTTATTAGTTAGGGTTCTCCAAGGAAACAGAACTGATAAAAAGAATATAAATGGATATATATATGCATATATATTATATATATAATATATATATTATATATATATATATGTGAGAATTTGTTTGATTAGCTACAGGATAGAGTCCTGTAGTCTGAGTAGCCCAACAAAGTCTGTGCAACCCTGGAGAGACTTGAGAATCCGGCAGCTGCTCAGTCCACAAGACTGGATGTCTCAGCAGTCCCAGTCTGACACTGAAGGATTCCTGGAGATCTGCTGGTCTTCATTCAGTCTACACTGGAATCTGAAGAAGTCGCTTCTGCTATCAGTGGAGGAATGTCACAGTCACAGGATGAACCCACCAGTGAGAGAGAAGGCCAGCAGGCCAAAAGCAAAAGTTCCCTTCTGCCCCATCCTTTCAAATGGGCTGTCATCAGAGGGTAACGCCCACATTTAGGGTGGGTCTTCCAGCTTCAAATAATCCAAACAAGAAGGTCTCTCTCGCTTCAGCTAATTCCAGATCAGTTAAGTTGACAACCAAGATCAGCCATCACAATCGCTGAGCCATCTCTCCAGTCCCTCCCCATATCTAGCATTTGAATTGGGGGCTCGTGATGTAGGTCTCACTGATGGAATCATTATCTAAAAGACTGAATCAATTCTAGCCCCACACCCATACCACTTCCCAGAGGTCGGATTGATATCTCATAGCTCAAAGCACCAATTTTGGGTGGAATGAGGGAGGTTGAAAAGCACCAGTTTTTTAAATCAGACTGGTCTCTCTGGCATGAGCTATCTTAAACTATGTAGGGTGCTCTATGAATCACCTTATTAGTACAAACTGTTAAGGCCAACATGAATAGCAAAGAAACTTCTGATACATGGGGAATTCCAAGACTTAGTTGTCGTCTCCCAGAGACTGGGGACAAAGGCCAGTCAAATTCTTTATTACAAAAGACCCACAATACAGCATATTACTGAAACAATTCAGAATGTCAAGAGACAAAGAATATAACCTAAAATTGTCTAGAAAAACAGATCACACGCAAAGGTTCATAAAACAAATGACTGCAATCTTCTTAGTAACACTGACAGTTGCTAGGAAATGAGAAAGTAAGATCTTTAAAGTTCTCAGAAGAAATTATTACTATTATTGCTATTATTAATTATTATTATTTTGAAACAGGGTCTTACTATATAGCACTGGCTGGCCTGGTCTGCCTCCTGAATGCAGGGATTAAAGGTATGTGCTACCACTCCTGGCCTTCAGAGGAAATTATTTCTTGTCTAGAATTCTTTTTTTTTAATTATTATTTTTATTTTACGTTATTTTATGTTTTATTTTATTGTATGTATGAGTGTATTGCCTGCATGTAAATAAGTGTACCCATGTCATGTCAGATCTCTTGGAACTGGAGTTACAGATGGTTGTTAGCTGCCATGTGGGTTCTGGGAATCGAACCCAGGTCCTCTGCAAGAGCAGCCACTGCTCTTAATCGCTAAGCCATGTCTCCAGCCCCTTTTCTAGTATTCTATACAAAGCCAAATTATCAACCTAAGGCAAGGGTACAATAAAGGCAATATCAGAAGTACAAGGTCTCAGATTCTTCACTTTCCAAGTCCAGTTTCTTAGGCCTGTATTGGAGGGTGTGTCTCACCAAAGTGAGGAAGTCAGTCATGAAAGAGGAAGACACCAGCTTTAGATGACAGGCCATCGACTCAGGAGAGCAGCCAGGGGAGTTTCCAGGATCACAGAGAACGGAAGTTCTAGACTGACAGTTGTGAAGCAGGCCAAGGAACAGGTTCAGATTAAGATAGTAAAACAAACGGGTTCCAGGAGGAATGATTCCAAGAAAAAAATTGGAACTGATAGATGGGACAACCAGGTGTGTTTGATGTGAGTGATCTTTGTGGCAGATGTGACTAGAAACATGAAAACAAAAGAAAAATGAAATAGTTTAACTCTGGAAAAACATCTAAGAAAGGAAATGTAAAATTGGGCTGGTAGCACAAGCCTATAATTCCAACACTTGGGAGACCTTGGCAGAAGGATCAAGAGTTCAATACCAGGGGACTGGAGAAATGGCTCAGTGGTTAAAAGCACAGGCTGCTCTTGCAGAGGACTCAGGTTCAGATCCCAGCATCCACATGGCTGTTCGTACCTCTATCCCTAGTTCCAGAGAATCTGAGAGGCCTCCTTCTGGACCAGGAATGAATGTGGTGCAGTTACATACATGTAAGCAAAATATGCATACACATTAAAGTAAGGAAATCTTTAAAAGCCAGGGTAACATATGTGAGAACCTGAAAAAGAAAAAGAAGGAGAAAGAGGAGGAGGGGAGGGGGAGGGGGAAGGATGGGGGAGGATGAGGAGGAGGGAGATGAGGAAGAAGAAAGATAGCTCAGCCAAGCAGGAGAGATAGCGCAGTAGGTAAAAAGCATTTGTCATGGAATCCTGACGAACTCAGTTTGATCTTCCTGAACCCACTGTGGAAGAAGAGAATGGACTTCCAAAAGGTATCTTCTTCAGACCTCCACGCACTCAGCACAGTGGCAAGCATGCCAGCGTGCACACACACACACACACACAGTTAAAAATTTAAACACAGGGGGTCGGGAAAGCAGGCGGGAGCCAAGTGTTGTGGCACATGCCTTTAACCCCAGCACTGGGGAGGCAGAGGCGGGCAGTTCTCTGTGAGATCAAGGTCCCCCTGGTCGACATAGTGAGTTTCAGGCCAGCTGGAGCTACAGGGAGACCCTGTCTCAAAAAAAAAAAAAAAAAAAAAAAAAAATTGAAACAAGAGGTGCTGGAGAGATGGTGTAGTGGTTAAAAGCACTGGCTGCTCTTGCAAAGCACTCTGGTTAAGTGCCCAGCACCCACTGGTGGCTAACAACCATCCACAACTCCACCTCTAGGGGATCACCATCCTTTTCTGGTCTGTACAGGCATTGCATGCGACAGGTCCACTTACACACAGGCAAAACACTCACACACACAAAATAAAAATGAATAAATACAACAAACAAGGGAGAAAGGAAGAAAATGGAGTTACATGGTCAGAATCCCAGGGATATTTTGAATATTTATTTACTAAAAAATTCGGGGGCTGGTGAGATGGCTCAGAGTTAAGAGCACTTGCTGCTCTTGCAGAGCACCTGGATTCAGTTCCCAGAATCCACATGGCTTCCCTCCATCTGTAACTCGAGTTCCAGGGGACTGGAACTCCCTCTTCTGCCAACTCTAGGCTCTGTGCACACATTTGCAGGAAAAATCATCAGACTCATAAAAACCAAAAACCAAGATGGACATCAAGTGAGAAAGACACCAGAGACACAGGCACACTAATGCACAAGCACTACCACACACGTATGTCCTTCATGCTGGATATCTTTAGTGTCAACTTGACACACCTGGGTTGAGGGAGCCTCAGTTGGGGAATTGCCTCCATTGGACTGGCCTATGGCCACGTCTGGGGGGTATTTTCTTGATTGTTGAGTGATGTGGAAGGGCCCAGCCCACTGTGGATGGTGCCACCCCTGGGCACGTTATTCTGTATTGTATAAGAAAGCAGGCTGAGCATGGGCCAGGGCAAGCCAGTAAACAGCATTCCTCCATGGCCTGTGCTCTAACTCCTGCCTCCAGTTTCCTATCTTGGGCTCCCTAAGTGATGAATTGTGACCTGGGAGAGGTAAGTTAAATAAATTCTTTCCTCCCCAAGTTGGTATTGATCAGAGTGTTTTGTCACAGGAATGGAGAAGGAAACCAGAACCCCCACGCATCCCCGTAGACATATATACACATACGAAGAAAAAATACAGTGTACACATATTATTATGATTTAAAATATGTTTTAGGAGGTTGGGGATGTGGCTCAGTGGGAGGGTGCTTGTGCTGACCTAACATGCACATGTCAGGCCCTAAGTTATAGCTACAGCAATACAAAAAAAATTTTTTTAAATATGCTTTAGAGCCGGGTGTGGTGGCTCACACCTTTATTCCCAGCACTCAGGAGGCAGAGGCAGGAAGATCTCTGTGAGTTCAAAGCCAGCCTGGTCTACATAGGAGTTCCAGACCAGTTGGGACCATAGGCAGACCCTGTCTCAAAAAGACCTTCCCCCCAAAAAAATGTGTGTGTGTGTGTGTGTGTGTGTGTGTGTGTGTGTGTATGCGTGTGCTTTAGTTCTTTCTATCAACTTTCTTTGGTGCTATAATGATACAAATTAATGTTCTGGCTGCTGTTCTCCAGAGAATTAAAAAAGCCAAGAGAGAGGCAAACACTGGGATTTTAAGTAGGCTGTGCTTCTAAGTTTGTTTTCTTTTGCTTCTTTTTCTTTATTTTTAACAATTTCTTCTTATTATTATTATTTTAGACAGGGTCTCACTATGTAGTCCTGGCTGGCCTTGAATTTACAGAGATCTGCTTCCCTCTGTCTCTTGAGTGCTGGGATTAAAGGTATGCGCCACTCCCAGCCTTTTGTGTTCTTGTTTTCAATTACATGTATTTGTGTAGGTCTGTATGTGGATATGTGTATATGAGTGCAGTTCCCTAGGAGACCAGATATGTTGGACATCCCTAAACTTGGAGTTGGAGTTACAGACAGTTGGGACCTGTCCGATGTGGGTGCTGGGAATCAAACTCTTATTCTCTGGGTGCAGCTCTCAAGCTTAACTGATGAGCTATCTCTCCAGCCTTTTTTTTTTTTTTTTAAGATGGGATCTTGCTGTATAGCCCAAGTTAGCCTCAAACTCACTGAGCTCTTCCTGCCTCAGTCCAAGTGATGGCATCATAGGCACAAGCCACCATGCTCAGCTCATTGCTCAGTTTCTTTTCTAAAATTTCAATTATCATGCAAATATACCACCACACAGTTTCTAAAAGTGATGTATTGCTGGATGTAAAATCATGGATGATCACAGAGCTGTGAAGATTGTTGTGACCCTCAAAACCAAGTTAAAAAGTGTTTCATCTTCAGATCTTATGGGCAACTCAAAGATCTAGAAAAATGGCAAAGACAAGCCAGAGAGATGAGATGGCTCAGTTGGTTAAAGGTAGGCACTTCCTTCCAAGCCAGATGAGCTGAGTTTGACCTCTAGGATCCACACGTGATACATGTTAGAAGGCGAGGGAGAGAAGTGACTCTGGTGAGGTGTCCTCTTACTGCCACACATGTGCCACGGCACACATATGCTCCCCACACAAAAGGAAAAATGGCAGAAGAATCTGCTACCTCCCATTAGCTGGGGCACATTATAATGACAATTTGGGCTGGTACCATGGACCACAAATAAGTAAGACAAAAATATGGGAAGAAAAATGCTGGGGTTCTTCCAGTGATGTAATATATACATATAAATAAAATAACTACATTGGTGAACCAAAAAATATTTTAAGGGGCTGGAGAAACCGGTCAGCAGTTAAGAGCACTGACTGCTCTAGCAGAGAATCCAGGTTCTATTAGTAGCACCCACATGGTGGCCAACAACTGTCTGTAACTCCAGTTCCATGGGATCTAATGCTTTCTTCTGACTCTGAGGGCAATGCACAACATGGGTGGACTTACACACATGCTGGCAATACATTCATACACATAAAATAAAAATAAATAATTTTTTTTAATTTTAAGAAAAATAAAGGATACGCTGGTTGTGTTACACCTGCAATTCAAGCACTCAGGTGGCTGAAGCAGGAGATTGTCATGAGTTCAAGGGCAGCCTTGGCTATAGAGTAAGACCTTGTCTAAAAACAAAACAAACAAAACCAAATAAATGACAAATAATCCCAACTCGTTTAAGGCTGAGACAGAAGGATTGCCCTGAGTTCCAGGCCAGCTTGGGCTAAATAAAATCCTGTCTCAAAAAAACAACAAAAAAAAAACATTCGAGGCTGGAGAAATGGCTCAGCCTTTAAGATCACTGGCTACTCTTTCAGAGGCTCTGGGTTTGATTCCCAGCACCCACATGACAACTAACAACTGTCCTTAACTCCAGTTCCAGGGGATCCAATGCCCTCTTCTGATCTCTGCGGGCATTGCACAACACGGGTACACTTATACACAGACAGACAATACACTCACACACATAAAATAAAGAATAATAAATTTAAAAAATACAAACAAAACAAAACAGTCCACCTTAATAAATAAATAGCATAAAAAGTGCAGAAAAACCCAGTTCTTGGGAGGCCAAGGCAAGAGGATCAGGAGCTTAAGACTAGCCTTGGCTGCATAGTGAGTTCAAAGCCAGCCTGTGTTAGCTGAAATCTGTCTCAAAGAAATAAAAAGAAAACAACAACAAAATTGCAAATAATTTGGGTGTCTCTAGAGTAACATTTGTTACCTTGGTGAATTTATCACTGTTCTGGGTCCAGACATTAGCTCAGAAACCACAGTTGTTAGTCCTAACAGCAGCATCTCTGTGGAACAGAAACACATTAACCAGGCTCGTGAGACTGATATTTCAAATCAGATACCAATTCATTAATTTATGAGGGGAAGCAGGGCTTTGAAGGAGACTAGATTTTTCTGTTTGGTGCGGAGTGAATTCTCTCCCTGTGGGCAGATCTACATAGAGAACAGAGTGATTTTCAGTGAATTGCCCGGTGATCCAGAGCATGAAGAAGGTGGGGAATAAACGAATGGCTTCAAAGAATGATGCCCTCATGTCTCCTGTGTCTGGATCAGCAGTTTCATCCCCAAGAGAGCCTTAATGAATACTGCTGGTGATTACTCTGGCAGCTATCCTTGAGCTCTGGCTTCCTTGGCTACTCAGACCCTCTTAACTAGCACTGGCACTTTCTCAGATGTATTAATACTTTGGGGTTGGGGATATGGCTCAGTGGTAGATCATTTGCCTAGCATTCATGAGGCCCTAAGTTTAATCTTCAGCCTCCAATCATTATAATTTTTTATTGATTTATCTTAATTTTAGGTGTGTAAGTGTTTCACCTGCATGTATGTAAGTACACCCGTGTCATGCAATGCCCTTGGAGGCCAGAAAAGGGTTTTGGAGTCCCTGGAAATGGAATTACAGGTGGTTGTTAGTCATTGTGTGGGTGCTGGGAATTGAACCGGGGTCCTCTGCAATAGCAGCCAGTGCTCTTAACTGCTGAGCCATGTCTCCAGCCTAGAGCCTGCTGAGAAAGACATTAAAACCATACAGAGTGGGGAGCAATATAATTCTCAGAAGACAGTTTAATTGCCTCTTATTCTTTTAAAAAATTGTTTATTATTTTATGTATATGAGTGTATTGCCTGCCTGTGTGTAAGTGCACCCATATAATGCAATGCCTGCGGAGTTAGAAGAAGGCATCAGATTCTTGTGGAACTGGAGTTACTGGTGTTTGTTGACTGCCATGGGTCCTCTACAAGAGCAGCCGGTGCTCTTAACCGATGAGCCATTTCTCCAGCCAGCCTCTCCTACTTCTTGAAGAAGGAGACTATTCTAGTTGCCCCCAGCCTATCTTCAACAATGAGATCACAAGAGAGACTGCTGAGCAAGGGCTCCAATCTAGGTAAAAGCAAAGCTGGCCTCCTCTAACCTAGCACTTGGAAGACTGAAGCTAGAGATTCCTGGGAATTCAAGGCAAGCTTAGGCTATATAATGAGCCTGGACTACAGAGAGAGATTCTATCTCAAAACAACATCAAAAATAAAAGATAAAACAAGTTAAAAACAACAAAAAGATGACCCATTCTCCAAACATAGATTCCCAGCTTCCTATGAATTCCATACAACAAATTCTGCCAATACAGTCATTTCCCTGCTTACATTTATCTAAGATTGATTTCTGTTATTTGTCACCAAAATCCCTGATTTACAACCAGCCCAGACATCTGTGAGCCAGAGAACAAGACACCAAAAAGCAGTGCCATCCCTTGGCCTCAGGGCTGCAGCCAAACATGGAGCCTTTCCTGGAAAGAGCAGGACATACAGGCTGTCTTAATAAAATCTTGGGGTCTGGAGCAAGGGCTCAGCAGTTAAGAGCGCTGGCTGCTCTTGCAGAGGACCCAGGTTCAGTTCCCCAGCACCTACATGGTGTCTAACAATCATCTGTAACTCCGGTTCCAGGGCATCCGACACCCTCTTTTGACCTCGCTGCCATGACACAGATGGCACTTTTGTGCAGGCAAAAACTCATACACATAAGAAATTTTTTAAAAATTAAAAATAAACACTTGAATGGTTTCCTCTAGGGGGGAATAAATCTAGCCGGCTAGGTCACACAGGAAGTCCAGAAATAATGCCCGTTGTTTTAGGTGCAGGCAATAAGCAAGTGAGGATCAATTCCTGCTTTCAAGGATGTCCCACACCCACCTTAGACACAACCCACGAAAAATTGAGAGAGTACTACCCGTGCCCTGTCTTCCAGCTCATGGTCAGCTCATAGCCCCGCCAGTCTCCTGCTCCAGACAAAGGAAAGTGCTTGTGCTTCCGGCTTCAGTCTGTTAAGGATACCAACGATATGTAGTTTGGTGTTCTTAGACTATACCGGTGGGAGGGATGGCAGGCAACCAGACACCAGACCTTGATGCCAGGTGGAGCATTCTAGATTCTAGATGCATTGGCTGCCATACTAAACTACTTTCCTTGATCCTAAATCTCTGTATAGTTGGTTTCTCCTCTTTCTCCCAAGGTAGCCTGTGTAGAAGATAACACAAAGGAATTATGTATCCATCATCTTTGTCAGAGACTTGCAACAAGACTTCAAACGCCTTGGTCCCACAGCTAGCAAGTGCAAAACGGGGGCCTGAATGAAGTTCCCACGCTCCCAGATCCCATTCTCTAGAATACCTCTTAGGAGAGTTTTGTGTGGAGGATGGGCATTAAGAGGAGGAGCTGAGGCCGGGCATAGGGGTGCACGCCTTTAATCCCAGCACTCAGAGGCAGAAGCAAGCGGACCTCTGTGAGTTCAAGACCAGCCTGGTCTACATAGCAAGTTCCTGGCTAGCTGGGGCTACAGGGAGACCGTCTCAAAATGACCAAACCAAACAAAGGAAAATGAGGCAGGACCGTGAAAGAGGAAGCAAGCGGCAGCCTCGACCTGGAGGAGCGGGACTCACTACCGGCCCCAGGGGTTGAGCTACTGCGGCTCCTAAGTCAGTGCCACCCGCATGCTCCTGTGCTCCAACCTTCTGGTCTACCTTCTTATTAAATACATTCTTCCAGGCGATCCTGTGAGGTATTACCATCCCTTCATTTTACACCCGAAGCGGGGCTCAGAAAGGTTACGCAGCAGGCTCCATCGCCCTGAATCTTTCACTTCGTTTCCCTACCGTTCAGGTTTCGGGAACTGAGCTAAGGAAATAGGCTAACGGCTGATGATGAAGCGATAGCAGGACGAGCCCCGGTGCAGGGCCGAGGGCCGCCAGGTGGCGCGGTGGAGATGCAGCGTTCCCACCCCACACCCCCACCTCTGTCGTGGGTGGGACGCACCTGAAACCCAGCGGGGCGCGCCGGGGGAAGTAGGCTAGCAGGGTGGGGCGGGGAGCAGCCCCAGTCCCTGGCTCAGGGTAGGCGGGGAGCCTGGCTTCGGTGAGATCGCCGGGACGCGGATCCCTCTCCGGAGTCACGCCTCCGCCAGGCGACCGCGGGGCTGCATCAGCTCGTCTGCTCTGCGCTCCCCAGCGTGCCATTTATTTGGGGGGGCTTCAAGAGATAGACTAGAGCTGTGCCGCGGAGCCAGGAGGTGGGGCTGGCCCCACCTGTCGCCTGCCGAGGGAGGGGCGGGAGGAGGAGGGGCTTGTCTCCTAGGGACCACCCCCCTCCCGGGTCCCCAGTCCCCGGGCGCGCGACGAGATATAAAGCAGTCGGGAAACAATGCGCCTGCAGCTCGCGCTCCCGCGTCCATCCCGGGAGCGTCCGGGCCTCCGTGCGCGAGCGAGGCGGGGGGCGCGCGCGCGGGCGGCGCGCTCGTGAGTGCGGGGCCGCGCGCTCGGTGGCGCGCATGTGTGTGTGTGCGGGCTGCCGGGCTGCCCCGAGCCGGCGGGGAGCCGCTCCGCTCCAGGTGGCGGGCGGCGGGAGCGAGGTGAGGCTGCGGGTGGCCCGGGCGCGGGTCCCCCGGGGGCCGGCAGGCTGCAAAGCTGCAGGCTGCCTTCCGGGCGCAGCGCGCCCCCGCCCGGCCCGGCCGAGCCCCGGGAGCTGCGCTCCGGGCGGTGCTGGCAAAGTTTGCTTTGAACTCGCTCCCTGCAGCCTGGTCTGCGCTCGGAGAGCCACTGCCCTGGGCGCTCTGACCCCGGGCCAGGCTTCCCGGGACCAGAGGGCAGGGCCCGGGCTGCAAGCCGGCCGGCCTGGGGAGGGACCAGAGCCCCGCAGCCGGCTGCAGCGAGGGACTCGGAGCCGCCTCTTCCCGCGGCCGGCACCGCAGTCAGCACGCCCCCCCTTCCCTCCCGCAGGGAGCGGACATGGACTTCGACTCGTACCAGCACTATTTCTACGACTATGACTGCGGGGAGGATTTCTACCGCTCCACGGCGCCCAGCGAGGACATCTGGAAGAAATTCGAGCTGGTGCCGTCGCCCCCCACGTCGCCGCCCTGGGGCTTGGGTCCTGGAGCCGGGGACCCAGCCTCTGGGATTGGTCCCCCGGAGCCGTGGCCCGGAGGGGGTGCCGGGGACGAGACGGAATCTCGGGGCCACTCGAAAGCTTGGGGCAGGAATTATGCTTCCATCATCCGCCGTGACTGCATGTGGAGTGGCTTCTCCGCCCGGGAACGGCTGGAGAAAGTGGTGAGCGACCGACTCGCCCCTGGCGCTCCCCGGGGGAACCCGCCCAAAGCGCCGGCCACCTCGGACTGCACTCCCAGCCTGGAAGGCAGTAATTCGGCGCCCGCCACTCCCTGTCAGCTGGGCGAGCCCAAGACCCAGGCCTGCTCCGGGTCCGAGAGCCCCAGCGACTCGGGTAAGGACCACCCCTGGCCATCTGAGAGGGAGGCATCCCTTGGGTGGTCAGAGCTCTACAGCTGTCCGAGGGCAGGCGTTGAGCCTTCCCATCACCTCCCCATTTTCTGGTCGAAGCCGCGGGTGTAGCCCCCAGCTGTGTCTGTCTGGCACGTGGGTGTGTTGGTAAACAGTTTGGAGAAGTGGGGAGGGAGCCCGCGTCCCTCTGATGATGATTGGAGCCCCAGGGGACAGGGGCGACTTGGTGAGGGTTGGCGCTTATTGAAGACAATACTCCCGTTGGATTGTAGGGGATTTCTGTCCTTGGGATATTGGAAGGGAGGGGGTTCCTTAAGGATCACTTCAAGCCTGAAGGTTTTTTGTTGCTACCTCTTTCCCTGGGAGACTCATACTTCCTTAAGGGAGAGAAGAGTCTAAGGAGGCTTTGGTCAAAGCCAAAGCCTTCATCCGTTTAAAAATCTTTTAAAGATCTCCTGCCTGCTTTACTTTAAATTGCTAAGGATTCCCTTTTCTTACCACTTATACATTTGCTTCACAATGACCTATGAGACAGACAGGGGAGAGAATAAACTCCTCTCTCCTGTTAACAGATGGAAAGACTGAGGCTTTGAGATGGGGACTCAGTAGAAGTGAGCTCCAGGTTCCTACGTCTAGCCAGCTTCTTTTCCCAACCCTTCACCCCAATCTTCCTTGATCTTTAGAGGGTCTTCCTAGGAGCTTATCAGACAAGAGCTACACCATGCCTGTTGCTTTGGCTTCAGGTAGAAAGGTGTCCTCCCTCCTTCCCTCCCTCTCTCCCAGTATATCTCTTTTTTTGTTCAACAAATAGTCAGTGGTTCCTACTTTCTTCCAGTTTTGGGGCAAGGTACTGGGGCTGGGGTAATTGCCGTAGAGCTGCTGACCTCCCTTCTCTATCCTGATGCAGGTGGAAACTTCACTGAGGTCAGACAGAAACAGACAACCTTGTTCTTAGCCACCTCTTAGACTCATGAGACATACTGGAGAGGATGCTATTGGTGGGCACACAAATTAGGATAGAGAAAACTCACCGCACCTTTAGAAAGTGACTGATATGAGCATTTGAGAGGGAACTGGGGAATTGGGTGTGGAAGTTGTCACACATTTAAGAGGGAAAATGAGAATAACAGGTCACCCCCCCCCCCACCGCCTCATCCTCTGTATTCGTTTCCAACCTGCTTTTTTCTCTAACAAGAGCTTGTGGTTTATCTAATAGCCCATATGAGAATCTTGATATCAAGGAACTAATAAACTAGCTCTTCAAAGGCTGGTAGAGTTGAAAGAGCTTCACTTTGGAAGTTATTTGCCATCCAGAACATTACAAAGGTGAAAGGGCCATGTGGCTGATCTGGGCCTCTGTTTCCCCTTTTGCAAATCAATCTGATTGTCCTGATGAGAACATTTCCTTATCTGGGTAGAATCAGATGCTACTTTCTGAAAAGGAGCATGGCGTCTTAAGTGCTTAGATCTTGCCTAGATTCAGCCTTCTGAGCTATGAGATTTAACACTGAAAATTAAAGATTTGGGATGAAGGGAAACTTGAATCATTTTCTGACCTGCCCTTTAACCTGAACCTGTTTGTGGGCTCCTGGTTCACTCTCTGGCCACATGGCCTAGAACAAAATGCAACAGATTGCAAACAATGAGGGGGGGGTGGGGAATGTGACTGACAGCCCCGCTCAGCCTATAGGCGTTAGGGGCTGGGTAAAACAGCATTCCAAACACTGCTTAGCCAGCCAATCACAGGCTTTGGGGCTAGGGGGCTGAATGGTCAGGTTTTATTAATGGAGAAATAATGCGATTGTCCACACAATGGAAACCTTCCTGACAAAGGGGCTCAAGCTTCCTGATATGCAAAAGAGGCTGAGAACTGAGCTCTTCTGTTTACGGGGCCAGAAGGCTTTAAAGGTGACCTTCTGTGTGAGGGCTGCAAAATGTGGGTAGCAGGAAGATCTTTTCCCTAATTGCCTCTCCCTGGTTGGGTTCCTCTCCCAGACTTATCAGCCAGGGAATAATAGGGATATGTACAGGTGTCTCTAGGTCCCTGGGTCCCTGACATTTTGGCCTTTGTATCTGGGTCATTCTCCTGCTCATTCTCTGCCTTTGGTGCTGGTAGCTTTTTACCTTTGTGAAGTTCCTGCAGCTTTCACGACCTGCAATTATAAATCCAACCCTCTTCTGGTCCAGAGAGGGGGGTGGGGCGGATGACCTATAAATGATGGATGACTTTAGAAACCCACTGAACCTAGGAACAAAATGCTCCTGAGGGAAAGCTTTCCCCTTCCTTCTGTGGCCAAGGAGAGCTGGTTGTAGCCCTCCCTTCTGCGTCTCCAGCTGAAAGGATGGCAGAATAGAGAGGTGGGGGAATAATAGGATTTATAACTTGTGAAAAGTAACAATTCCCGAGCGCAGGCTGTGCTGGGCAGGAACAAAGGGCAGCTCTGCCCACAGACCCCTCATTTACAATTCTGATGGGGCATGAAAGAGCCCAAATGGGGAGGATCTTTATAGCTAAACTTTGTCCCAGGCCTGTAGCTCTTTCTCTCCTTCCCCTCAGTGGGGGAGGAGAGAGCTTGTGCAGACTAGGGACTGTTGGCTTGGGTCTGCCTTTTGTTCTTATCCAAGCCTTGCCTGCAAAAGGGAATTGGAGAATATCTTCTTTCTTGTTTATTTTCCCCTTTGCTCTGCCATGATCCCAGTATAAACAAATCAGCTGTCTTTCTGGTCATTTCAATTTTGTGGTACCTAAATCCTGGCTGTGTCACCTTTGATGAGCCCCAGTATTGAGAGCATTGAGAGTCTGTGTATGTGTTCCTCATGGGGTGTTTCTTCTCTTCATCTTTCTTCTTGGACAGAAGGTGAAGAAATCGATGTCGTGACGGTGGAGAAGAGACAGTCTCTGGATATACGGAAGCCAGTCACCATCACAGTGCGAGCAGACCCTCTAGACCCCTGTATGAAACACTTCCACATCTCTATCCATCAGCAACAGCATAACTATGCGGCCCGTTTTCCTCCAGAAAGTTGCTCTCAAGAAGAGGTTCTGGAAAGGAGTCCCCAGGAAGAGACCCTGGAGAAAGAAACTCCCAAGGAAGAAGAGGAAGATGAAGAGGAGGAAGAGATTGTGAGTCCCCCGCCTGTAGAAAGCGAGGTTCCCCAGCCCTGCCACCCCAAACTTGTCAGTTCTGATACTGAGGATGTGACCAAGAGGAAGAACCATAACTTCTTGGAACGAAAAAGGCGGAATGACCTCCGCTCAAGGTTCTTGGCTCTGAGGGACCAGGTACCCACCCTGGCCAGCTGTTCTAAGGCCCCCAAAGTAGTGATCCTAAGCAAGGCCTTAGAATACTTGCAAGCCCTGGTGGGGGCAGAAAAGAAGATGGCTACAGAGAAAAGGCAGCTCCGATGTCGGCAGCAGCAACTTCAGAAAAGGATTGCGTACCTCAGTGGCTACTAACTGACCAAAAAGCCCGACTTTTCTGTCTTACAGACACAAGTTTATTTTCCAACCTCTCTCTCCCTTTTAGTAATTTGCACATTTTGGTTACAGCGGGGCCGTCTGAACAGATCCCAGAATGCATTGCAGCCGGTGCACACACAATAAGGGCTTGCATTCTTGGAAACCTTGAAACCCAGCTCTCCGTCTTCCCTGACTCATGGGAGTACTGTGTCCTCTCTGGCGCCTTTGGCTTCTCAGCAGGCAGCTGACTGAGAAGCCTTGGGTTCTGCCTAGCTCACTAGCTCCAAAGAAAAGGCTGACAGATGCTATGCAACAGGTGGTGGACGATGTCGGGGGCTGCAGCCTGCATGAAATCTCACACTGTGCTGGAGCTTTAGGCTAGGAAAGGATGCTGCTCCTACTGGTGTCTCTGGGGGTAATGCAAGGACAGCTGGGCCTGGATGCAGTCCCTGAGGCTCCTTTTTCCAGGAGACACACGAGCTGTCCAGGATGAAGACAAGCTCACAGACTTGATCAGCATGGACCATACCTCACTGTCAGACACTTTACAGTAGCTGAGAAGTGGAAACCTTTAAGATGTATTAGGATGTTGGGCCACACCCCTCCCCCACTCTCAATGCTAAGACTTTGAGAACATTTAAAAAGCTTGGCCTATAGATTCTTTGTCTCAGAGTCCTCTGGGCCTTCCCAGAGAGGGACCTTTCTGTCCTCACAAGGGACTTTTTTGTTTCTTTCTGCCTTTGTTATGCAATGGGCACTGCAGGCACCCTTTCCCACAGATCAGAAATATTTCTTCAAGACACAAGGAAATGGGCCCTAGCCTGGGGCCTGAGGAGGGTTTGGAGTCCTGGCTCATGAGCTTGTTTCCTTGCCCAGGTGTTTTCTGCGGGCCATTTGAGGCCCATCTTGGAACCTTTTCTCAAGGTAGATATAAAGCACCTCAGAAGGAAGTGCCCTACCGCTTCCTCTTTCCCACCAGCCTCTCATCTCAATTCTTGATTCTGAAGTTTTGCTGGAACTCTGCAAACCACTCCTTGTAAAGCCACTTGAAGGAGCTTGCTGTCTCTGCAGCCACCAGCCTGGTTCCCAGCCAGCCTCACCCGAGTCAGATCCTTTTCCCAGAATCTGGGCCTTACTGAGATTCAGAAGAGAACCACTTGGATTCATCTAGTGCTTCATAAGGTGGACTTATTTCTAGAGGGTTGTAAAGGTACTTCTAGGAGCTTTGCTTAGCGAACCGTGATAGATTTTGCCCCAGCTGGGCTCTACAGCTCCAGGTGGAATCTAGATACAGCCCTCAATCTAGGAAAGCCACCCAACCTAGTGGCAGTCTTGTGGGCAATCTCAAGAACTCCTAAGCCTTGCCTGGAAGAGGAACCAGCTCTTCCAGAACTCTACCCAGGAAGGCAGATTCATGGTGGATTTGGGTTTGGAAGTAGTTGTATGTGGGGGTGACAGTAAGTACTGTCCATGATAGTCTCTCTAAGGTTGCCTCTGGCCTCGGAGAGCTCTAGCGGAAGCCTTGCAAATAGCTGCTCTACCTTCTGGAGCAGGATTTTCAGGCACCAACAGACTTGTAGAACTGTCTGTGGAGGATGGGTGCAGAACAGGCTACTGAGTTCTCATCTGAATAGCTTGTGTTTTATAAGCTGCTGCTGGATGATATGCTGGGAGGAATCTCTCTTTTTTTTTTAATACTGTATTTTTGTATGCCTTTTGCAAAGTGGTGTTAACTGTTTTTTGTACAAGAAAAAAACTTCCTGTTGCAAGGGTCTCATTTATTTTGAAAGGCAAGTTTACCTAAAATTTTGTATTTAGTTGTGATTATTGATTGCTTGATTTTAAACTGTTGCCTTCTGGGACATCTTCTAATAAAAGATTTCTCAAATATGTCAGAGTGGGGGTAGCATATGCCATCTGAGTCCTCAACCAAAGAAAACTATTTTAGGGTAGCCACAAATGATCTGGGTGGCATGTTGCTAACCTGGTCATTCCACTCTGGGTTCCTGAAATGCCATTTCAGACATGTCTAAACTATGTCATGTCAGCTCAGTACTCCGTGAAAATGAAATTCTCCTGTCAATTGCAGAGAGCCGAGTTTGTGTTTCAGAAGGTTTGAACTGAAGTCTCAGCTCTACCATTTCTGTGGCCTTTTATTTTTACCTTTCTGAGTTTTTGCTTCTTTATCTATAAGGTGAGGGTAAATATTTCACTTGAGTTTTTTCAGGTTTTAAATGGATGGCTAGACCCTGAATTTCTCTCTAAACTCTACAGCCTGATTCTGTAATAATATAGTGCTGTTCTTAGGATGTTTTGTAGGATTCCTTTTGAAAGAGTCTCTGAGAATTTCTGGTGTAATATGATTTTTCTTTCTGCCTCAATTAATGAGGGGAAAATTGGGACTCTCCACAGTTCTGTAAATTTGCTGTTAATGTAAGCCATTTGCCAATGGCTCTTCCTCACGGAACTCTGCCTCTGTCTAATCACTGCTTTTACATTAGGTTACATGAGGTTACACCAACTATGTGCAGGGCTACAAAATGAAGACACTGAGGTTGTACAAGGAAACAGACCTAGTGAAGTCACACAGTAAGGGAATTCACTGAGATTTGAATGGAGCTCTGCCTATCTCTGGAACTAGAGGCCTTATCCACTATATTAATTATCCTGATCAGCTTATTTGATTAACATAGCACAGCGTTCCGAGAAGGAACCAAGGGATTCTATCATTTAGCTGCTTGTTGGAGCTGCTTTACTTTGGGGCCACTGCACCTGCCACTTCCTGGGATGAAATGGAACATGATCATCAGCCACTCTGCAGCATTTGTGTCCTGGGTTGGATAGCTTGGGTCCAAAGAGGTTGGTCCCATCTGGGACTGTGAAAGAAAACATTTGTTTTTTAAAAAGGCCATGAGCATCATGGTGAGAGAAAGCTGCTTTGGTCTTACTCCTGCCTTACAGTTGGGGCTTGAGTTAGTATTTCCTGCCTACATGCCTGGACCCCCGTGGAGTCTGAGTAGGGTCAAAAAACCTCTCTTAAGAACACTGGCTGCTCTTGCTGAGGACTCTGGTTCAGTCCCCAATACCCACCTGGCAGCTAACAACCATCTGTAACTCCAGTTCCGAAGAAATCTGACTCCCTCTTCTGGCTTCTGCAAGCAAAACACTCATATATATATATATAAAATAAAAAATCATTTATAAAGAAGCTTCTCTTGAGGCTTGGGATATAGCTTAGTAGTAGAGTACTTGCCTGCAAAGCCTTGAGCTTAATCCCCAGCAGCACCAAAAACAAACAAGCAAACAAAATCTCAATTCCTCATGTCTACAAGGTGAGCCTTATCAACATGGTAAGTGAGCAATGTCTGCCATACTGTACTCGGGGGCACAGTGTATTTTCTTGCCCAAAGTCACATAGTAAAATCAAGGTACCAAGATTGCTATTTTTGTAAGACAATCTTTCCATCTGACCACCTTTCTTCTCACTAAATTCCCCTATATCACAAGCCTAGAATTGTAGCATACTTTCTAATGCCAGCACAGCAAGCAAATCTCTGTGAGATTGAGGCTAGCCTAATCTGTATAGCAAGTTCCAGGTCATCTGGGGCTATAGGGTGACCCTTTCTCAAAACACAGACAAAATAGACTTAGAATAGTAGAATTTTTTCTCCTTTCTCCCCTCCGGACTCCCTTCTTGCCTTTCTTCCTTTTTTTGTTTGTTGAGCCAGGATCTCATGTAACTCAGACTGGCCTTAAAACTCACTATGTAGTTGAGGATGATACAATGCTTCTGCCTCCATTGCCATGAACACTGGGATTACAGGCCTGTGCCACCATTCCTGGCAAAGCACATTTTTCTTAAACTCAATAGTGCCAGGTGTGGTGACATGAACCTTTAGTTCCAGCACTCCGGAGACAGAGGCAGGCAGATATCTGTGAGTGAGTTCAAGGCCAGCCTGGTCTACATAGTGAGTTCCAGGCCAGCTAGGGCTACATGGAGAACCTGTCCCAAAAAGACCAAATAAATAAATAAAACTTTCCAATACCTTCTTTATTATTTTTTGGTTTGCTTGGTGGTGGAAAGAATAGAACTCAGGGCCTGGTACATTTTAGGCACATGCTCTTTTTGAGGTCATTTGTCAAGAGACTGATTTGTAGAGCCTTGTTCCCTTACTAAACCTTGAAAGAGTTTCTGGGCACTCATATGAAGATAAAGGACCCCAGGATAAGGGTATTGATCTTAGCTTTTTGCATATCTTAATCTTTTTACACTAACCTGGAGAGCAGGGGGCATTGGCAGCCCCATTTTATGGATAAACAAATGGAGTTGAGATAGTGAAGCCATTTAAACACACATACACAGTCAGTACCAGCTGCTGGCTCCAAACTTCAGCTCCTTTGAGTCAACTACTGAGCAGAGTGGGAACAAAGCCAGCTCCTGGGGGGAAGGGAGGGTGTTTCTGGAATGTGAGGTATTTTAAGCTCCTTCCTAGTTCATTTCTACAAACTCCTACCTCTATCTTTGTCTGAAAATAGCCAAGAGTTTATTCCTGGATTTCAGAGAAAAATCCCTACAAATTAGGTTTGTCTCTGAATAGTACACCTGAGGGACTGCTTATGTATCTTGGCATGTACACATTAAGGGACAGTGGAGAAACTGTTTTCAATACAGGAAATGGGTCTTAGGACAGTTGAAGGCTAAGGTGCATCCTTAACCTCTGCTCCTATTGGTAGTTGTGGGGGGATCTGAGACATGTAGGACTATCCCAGATGATCTGAATTTGTCAAAGTTCTGAGATCAGAGTACTCCACAATATTCGCTTTAGAAGAGGAAAGGGGGATTAGGATGTCTTCATTGATCAGGACTAGTGATTGGAGTGCCAGAGATGTGCTTTTCTTATGATAAGATAGCCAGTGATAATTGATGACTGTTGACTAGGGAGGGGAAAAGGAAGGTAACAAAATGTTTCAGTTTAAAGTTCCCTTGGTGGTGGACATTGTTACTGCAGACACAGTGGACGGCTTTTGTTAATGTCTGTTTATTCAGAATGGCTCCCGCCAAAGGGATCAACTGTATTAATGTTACCATTCTCTTGGCAAGGAAATGTAAATATGTTCTTAAAGTCTCTAATCAGGTGTGTTATTAAATGATTAGGCTCAGTGCCAGGGGTCGAATAGGAGTCTGGCAAATACTGGATTGCCTTTAAACTTGAGGGAAACAGAATGTTTAAGAGGTCACTTAGACTCAACAGATCTCAGTTCCAAATCTTAGACCTGCATTTTCTAGCTATGGGACTTTTGGCAATTAACCTTGACTAGTTCCAATTTTCTCATCTATAAAAAAAAAAGGTAAAAATAATAGCACTTCATTGAGTTGTAAGCAATAGTAGCTCTTCAGTAAATAATTGATATTATTTAAGCCGTATTAACAAGCCACGATTAGAATATAAAGTAGTTCTATTTGAAAGGTGATGGACAGAAAGAATTGGTAAAATAAGAAATGTCCCAGCAAAAGCTGGAGAGATGGCTTAGTTGGTAAAGTACTTGTCCCACAAGCATGTGGGGACCTGAGCTCAATCCTTAGAACTTATGTAAATAAAAGTAAAAAGCCGGGTGTTGTGGCTTGTGTCTGTAAGCCTAGTGCTAGAGAGGTGGAGGCAGGCAGCTCCCTGGGGCCTTGGCCAGCCAGTCTAGCCTGGTCAGAAAGCCTCAGGTCTCAGTGAGAGACCCTGTCTCAAAAAAAGATGGATGGTATCTGAGGAAGACAGAATTCTAGCCTTCACACACATGAATATACATGTGTACATACACCCACACTGACAGAAACATGCACACACACACACACATACACAATCTTAAACTGGAATGCTCATATTAGTACCCCAAGGAGCAGTAAATCATCAGTGAAGGAGCACCAACGTTGACTAATTGGGAGCAGAGGCTGGATATCTATAAATCTGCTTCACATGTAACCTTCATTGTTCCTCCTGGACATTGTTGGTTGATGCCTTTAGATAGATAAGGGATAACTGACTCTATCAGTTATTACATACTCTGAAACAAATTTTTTTTTGTTTGGGTGTTAGAGACAAGATCTCACTCAGGGAACTAGAGAGATGTTTCAGCAGTTTGAGAGTACTTTTTGTTCTTCCAGAGGACCGTACGTTTGATTCCTAGCATCAACATGGCAGCTAACAACTGTCATTAACTCCAGTTCCAGAAGATAAGACCCTCTCCTTTGGCCTCTGCAGGCACCAGGCATGCACACTGTGTATTTACATATATACAGGCAAAATACTCATACACATTAAATACAAATAAATAAAATCTTAAAAAAAGATCACTCATGAACCTTAGCTGGGTTGGAACTCACTATTAGATCAGGCTGTGCCTCTTCCCTTTAAGTGCTGGGAATACAGGTTTATACCACCAAGCCTGATCATTTTTAAGAGTTTTTATTTTGAGAAGCTAGAGAGATGGCTCAGCAATTAAGAGCACTGGCCATCTGGGAAAGCACCTGTTCCTAACACCCACATGGCAACATGGAATCTAGCACCTTCTTCTGGCCTCCAGAGGCACTGCATGCATTAGGTACACCTACTTACATGTAGGCAAAACACTCATACACATAAAAATAAAAAAATAAAATTTTTTTTTATTATTTTGAGAGGTCTGGCCAAGTTGCCCAGGCGGGTCTTAAATCTGCTATTGTCCTGTCTCAGCCTCCTGAGCAGCTAGGATTGGCAGACCTGTCCAGCAGAGAGCAAATCTTAAAGCAATGATTCTGAAACCTCAATGTATTTCTCCACCCCCAAGACTGTGTTGCAGGAGGTCAGGGTAAGAAATTTGTATTGCTAACAGACAAGCAGGCTGGTAGACTTGTGAGATAACACTTAGAACATTGGTGCAGACACTGCTGTAGTAAGAGCAACATTTGCAGTAATATATGCAACTATGGTTTCTTTCCTCTGGATGTTTATAAGCCTGTAACCTTGGCATAGAATACGGTAGTATGTTCCTGGGCAAGGGCTCCAGATTTAGAAGGGAAAGAGAGCTTTGGTAATTATCTCTTTAAGAAAGTCCTTGTCAGAAATTGTGGCTTTATCTTAATCGCTGAGCCATCTCTCCAGCCCCATAGTCTTATTTTTTATAAATGAAGAGTGACCCTAGGTTTCTGAGGGGATCCTTTCCAAAGTAAACATCCTCTTGTAACTCTTTGAAATAGGGAAGTCAGAGCTGGGGTTATAGCTCAATAATAGCACTTGCCTAGTGTGCACAAAGTTCTGTGCTCTGTCCCAAGCACTGTATACACACACACACACACACACACACACACACACACACACACAAACATGCGCACTCAACACACACTCATACATAAAAATAGGGAAGTCAGGAGAAGAAACTTGAAAACTGACTGTGGTCAGGAGCACAATAAGATTGAGGTAACTGGGTCATCCAAAACAACCAAACAGAAAGTTGAAAATATGGCCTTAGAAAAGAGTTTGGGGGCTGGAGAGATGCCTCAGCGATTAAGAGCACTAGCTGCTCTTGCAGAGGACCCAGGTTTGGTTCCCAGCACCCACATGGTGGCTAACAACCACTTCCAGGGGGCCCAATACCCTCATCTCCTTGGGCACTTCATGACACAGGTACACTTAGACAAATGCAGGCCTTTAATTCATAGAGAGTCACCTGCCTCTGCCTCCTGAGTGCTGATATTAAAGGCCTGTGCCACCAGGCCTGGCTCCCCTCAATTATTTTGAGCAATTTGATGTCTCAGATTGAAATTAGCCAATCACCAGTACAAACAGTAGACACAGCAACTCAAATAACAATGTAACGTGTTGAGATTCCTCATAAGAACAGGACTGGAGGAATATTGCACACCTCAGTGCTACCAAAATTCATGCCCTTCCAGAACCTGTGAATGGGACTTTGCTTGGAAATAGGGTGTTTGCAGGTATAATCAAGTTAGAATGGGGACTTATTGGACTGGGCAAGTTTTACTCCAGTGACTACTGTCTCAAGGAGGAGACAGTTCAGACAGACCCAAGAGGGAAAGGGCCCAGGGGAACAGAGGCAGAGGTTGAGATTATATGACGACAAACTTGGTTTGGGACCCGGACATGAATTGCTGGCAATTACGCAAAACGAGAAAAGACAACAAGGTGTGGTGGTGTATACCATTAGTCCCAGATCTTTGTGAGTTGAAGACAGTCCCAGGCCAGCCAGGACTATATAGTGAGACCGTGTCTTTTTTAAAAAAAGGCAAATGATGTATTCTTCTCCATGGGGAACATAGGAGCATGGCCTTCAGACAGCTTGATTTCAGACATTTGGCATCTATAACAGTAAGGAAACAAAACCTATTGCTTTAAGTCTCCTTGTTCATGGTATTTGTTATGGAAACCCTTTGAATAGGCACTAAGTCCATTATGAAATATCTCCCACAGGAAATATTTTTCTTTGGGATACATAGGTAAAATTGGATTCGGTTGAAAAGGTATCTTGGGTTGTACCAAAAAGCTAGTGTTTGCCTTTGACCTATCTTTCTTCTCAATCAATGCTCGACGTTTCCCATGGCACATTCTTTCTGCTTTGAACACCACAGTATCCTCCAGAATGCTACCTTAAATGTTTGAGTCTTCTGTATGATCTGCTTTGGATGCTTCCCTCTCCCCATTCCCATTCTTAATGACTTCATCTTTCACCTTCTTCTAAGCTTCTTTCATTAAAAAAATATTATTTTTATTTTACATGTATGAATGTATTGCCTGCATGTATGTAAATGCACTTGTGTCATGCAATGCCATGCCAAGGAGGTCAGAAGAGGGCATCCAATCCCCTGAAACCATGGAGTTATAGACAGTTGTTAGCCCCATAAAATAAAAATATTTTTTTTAAATGAAAGAAGTTAGGACTGGAGAGATGACTTGGTAGTTAAGAGCATTGGCTGCTTTTTCAGAGGACCTGGGTTCAATTCCCAGCACCTACATAGTGGTTAACAATTGTCTGTAATTCTAGTTCCAGGGGATCTGACACCGTCTTCTGGCCTCTGCAGGCTTTTCACAATATGGGTGCTCTTACATAAATGCAGATAATACATTCATACACATATGAATAATAAAATTAAATGAATTTAAAAATTTTAATGTTTTATTATTTCTTATTTATATTTCTTATAATTATATAAATGTTTATTACTTCTTAATTATATGTACATGTTTGTAGGTTTATACACATATGTTCAGTGCTGGAGTTACAGGTCACAAGAGCTGCTGATTTGGGTGCTGGGAATCAAACTCCAGTCTTTTGGAAGGGCAGTACGCAGTCTTAATCACTAAGCCATCTTCCAGGCCCTTCTTCCAAAAAAAAAAAAAAAGATTATTTAGGGGCTGAAGAGAGGCTTAGTTAGTAAAGTGTTTGCTAAGCAAGCATGAGAACCTCAGTTCAGATTCCAGGCACTCATGTGAAAAGCTGACCATGATGGTTTGGGTCTGTAATCCCAGCACTGGGAGGTAGAGCACACATATGTACCTACATACACACATGTGCACATACACCACATACAAACTCAGAATAGATTATCTATGCTATAAGACAGTAGGAAATAACGCAATGTGTATTCAAGGGATCATCACCTTAGATTTCCATCCTTAACTCTCACTGCGTGGACTACTCTTAGTCTCTCAGTCAGTTTGTTTATTTTTTTGTTTTGAGACAGGGTCTCATTGTGTAGCACTGGCTGGCCTGGAACTCACTATGTAGGCTAGACTGGTCTTGAACTCATGGAGATCCACCTGCCTCTGCCTCCCAAATGCTGAGATTAAAGGCTTGTGCCATCACACCCAATTTAAAGCTAACATCTTGCTAGTGTTTCCAGTGCCAGCCCTTGGGCGGCAGAGGTAGGAGGTTGGTGAGTTCAGAGTCATTCTGGGCTAGTTAAAGAGACCCTGCCTCAGAAA
The DNA here is from genome assembly GCA_035773235.1 of Eospalax fontanierii. Classification (NCBI taxonomy): domain Eukaryota; kingdom Metazoa; phylum Chordata; class Mammalia; order Rodentia; family Spalacidae; genus Eospalax; species Eospalax fontanierii. The sequence continues at coordinate 29,727,003 of CM069553.1, read as the reverse complement.
CAAACAAAAATAAGATTTCTTGGCTGGGGTTTAATTTAGTGGTAGAGTGTTTTCCTAGTATGCATGAGGTTCTGGGTTTAATCTCTATACTTTGCACTACAAACGCAAACCCAAAACTCTAGGATTTCTTTGTCTGCAATAGTCTAATCTGCAATGCGAGGAGTATGTCGCAGCCTTCTTGGTTCTATACATACACTTTAAGTGACATATGCTTTCTCTTGAGCCTCCTTGCAGAACAGAGGAGTTTCTTCCCATCTGGTCTCATGGAAGAGGGAGAGATGTCAAGCCCAGTACCTGGGCGTGAATACAAATAGTTTTCTTGACTCCCTTGTGTCTCGTGTCTCCTCTTATCTCTTTATTACCCTGTACTGATTCCTATTAGAAGGTTTTTTGTTGCCTTGAGTATTCAGAAATACTCACCAACTCTCGGTCATAGACTTGTATCTCTTACTGCTGCCTTGAACACAGGGTCTCTGATTAGAATTTCGAATCACAGAGTATCTTTCAGGAAGTATTTTTAGTATAATTTAGAGTTCAGAAGATCACTAGCAAGACAAGTAGAGCTACACATACACATAAGGGATTTAAGAAACGTTTGTGTTGTCTTTTGGTGGGTCTGGTAGAGAAGCACTGCATGGATACAGTGCGGTTTTCCTCACTTCTCATTTGTTTTGGACCACAGGCTCCTTTCTGATCTAAGAGTCTTTGCTGCTCAGCATTTCAGTGATAATTCTCCCCATGGTCTACAGGATCCCTGTTCTCCTTGTTTCTATAGCAACAGTCCTGTGTTGCTTGGCTAGAAGCAATTTTCTACTGCTGTGGTGAAGCCCTATTTTTTTTTCATTCCTTTCTCTTCAGTTGCCTTGGTAACCAGTCTCTTCCTCGTCGAGTCTCTTGGTGGTAAATTCCACCCTCCTGTTTTTTCCTCTCTCTCATAACAGTCACCTGGTCATGACTTGGACAGTGCTATCCCATCTGTGAACGAGCATAGTCTGTCATCGTCAGACTGTCATCATGAAATCAGCCTCCCCTTTTCCTTTATTTGCATCATTTCTCTGGCCTGCCATCTTTCTGGTGGTTGTCATGGTAACCATACCCTCTGAAAGTCTCCAGGCAAGGCTCTACAGTTAACAACCATCATGTGAGAGTGTCTGCCAGTATGTGGCCACACATCTCCATTTTAAACCCAGCCCCAGGCGGGCACCACAAATTAGAGAGAACAAGGCTTTTCATCAAAGCAGTCTGGATTGAAAAAAGGAGGTACCAGAGACCAAGAACTGGGGACTGGAGTTCTCCAAATAATAAATGTAGCTCCAAGGTTTAGGCTGGGTCTGAAAGAGTGGCCATTTTGCCTAAGGAGATTCAAGTGCTTGCAAAATGTAATGAGAGTTATTCTAGGCAGGCCAGTCATATGCTCTGAATTTCTAGGGGTCACTCCTTTGGTATAAGGATTCATGGCCTCACCTGAAAGCTAGACAGAGTCAATTGCAGAGAAACCATTTAGGAACATCCCCACCCCCAGTGCTGGGATTGACCTCATGCTTACCAGGCAAATGCCCTTCCACTAACCTGCATCCCCAGACCCTTAAATTGCCTAACTAGACGTTAGCAGAAGAGATATTTAAGTACTTTCACACATGATTCCTCTGCCCCTAGGCTGCTGCTCTTACCTCTTTAGGGAGGCAGATGGGATGTTACAATTATAATAATACAAACTGTTCAACAAATGGTGGTTGTTTTGTGCCAGAGCATCATCGCTAGTACTTTCCAGACATTATTTCATTTTCTCCTTATGGCAATCCTCTGAGGTACTGAAAGATAAAAACATTGAGGCTAAGAGGTGAAGTAAGGGGTTGGGGTTTTGCTCAGTGGGAGAGTGCATGTTTAGCATCCTGAAAGCCCTGGGGTTCAATCTCCAGCACAAAGGAGGAGAAAAAAAAGTAGAATTAATGGAAAGTCACACAGCCGATAAATATGAAAGCCAGGGTTTAAACACAGGTTCATCTGATTCCACAGCTATTTCTTTTTTTATTTTAAAAATCACATTTATATATGTATTGTGTGTGTGTGTGTGTGTGTGTGTGTGCGGGCGCGCTAGTGCATATGCATTGTCAGAAAACAACTTGCAGAAGTCAGCTCTCCTCTTCCACCCTGTGGATCCTGGGGATCAAACTCTAGGCTGTCAGGCTTGGTGGCAGACATCTTTAATCTGCTGCACCATCTCAAGAATCCCCAAAGAGTCCTCGAAAGTCATTTCTTTCCTTTTCTCTTTTTGTTTTTGTTTTGAGAGAAGGTTTCCCGTAGCCCCTGCAACTTTCTATGTAGATCAGACTGACCTTTTGATCATTGTTGGTCCTAAATTTTCCCACTCTCACTTTAATCTACAGTTTTATTGCTTTATTCTTTCTCCAATTTCCTTTTCTCATTTTGTGGGTTGTTAGTTACTTGCTTTTGTGGTGGTTGGTCTCCTTTATCTCTTGAATGTTGTGGCCATGCCGATGTAAAGTTTTGTCCCCCTGATTGCTTCTGGGGTTGCAGTGTGGAATAAAAACATGAGAGCTATACCTTTGCCTGGGAACTGGGCACGTCTTATTGTGAAGAATGCCATATGCCTGAGCTTATGAGATCTAGCACTAAGTAAGCAAATCAATTTTCTGTCCCAATAATTATTGGGTGTCTCTTTGTTCTGTACTATGTACTGTTCTAGGCACTGGAGATACAGTCAGTAAAGATCTAGTCAGAATCTGCCCCTTGTCTTTGTGGAACTAACAGCCCGTACGTAGTAGAACTCAGACAATAGACACGAGGCCAATCTGCAATTTTATGCTGTAATTAGTACCATGAAGAAAAACAATTGGGTGCTTGGAAAGAATAACATGAACAAGTGTGTTTTAGATGGGGTTGTCATCTCTCTTTTGAGAGAGCAAGTCGTTCGGCTGACACAGGCCAAGTGATGGCAGAGCTGGGGACCTTTGTCCCGCAGTTCTCTCTTTCTTAGCACCCTCCCTTTTGAGCCGGAGATCCGCGCAGGCGCATGCCTGTTGCCATGGGGACAGCTGCCCCGGCGCATGCGCAGATGTGGCCAAGATGGCGGCGGCAGCGGCTGCACGAGTTGCTCCGGTGAGCGCTGGACTCCTGGGCCTGCGGAGAACGCTGCCTCTGGTAGTGGTTCTCGGGGCCACCGGCACTGGCAAGTCCACCCTGGCGCTGCAGCTGGGCCAGCGGCTCGGGGGCGAGATCGTCAGCGCCGACTCCATGCAGGTAGGCGGCGCGGCCTGCCAACCCCGCCAACCCCGAAGGTCGCGTGCAGGCCTCGGGAGCAGGGGGCACCCTGTCGCGCGGGGGTAGTGGGCGAACCCGGAGCCTGCGGGGACGTGGGTGAGAGAGCCCGGTACGTACTAGGTGCTACCGTAGTCAGACACGGCATGTCAGACACGGTACCGACTTGCCTTGTGATCACCCGATTAGCTTCTCCGGACGTTACTGTTTCGTGGTGCTATTAATAGCTTCGTTTATGGATAAAAAGATTGGGGTTTGGGGAGGCGAAAAGATTGTTGTCCGTGTCACATAGCAAATAAGTGGAGAAGTATTTGAACGTGTAAGGTTGACATGTATCCAGTGGATATTTTTTTTAATGAAAACTCTTCCCAGAACTTTTGCCATAATTCTGATTCTAGTCTCATGAGACCAGGATAAGTCATTTGTCTCCCGTGAGTTGAGTGTCTTCTGGGGCAGCAGACCAGTCAGAAGACCTCGATTCTAGTCCGAGTCAGCCATTGGCCACGTGACTACTTTTTAACCTTACTGAGCTTTTGTCCTTTTCTTCGGGCTTCGACCTGCGAAGGGATGTAGTAATTGTCCCACGTGGGAATGTGTGTGCTTGGTTGAGAGTAGGTGACATTTTGGGTGAATCTGATGAAGGAGTGACATCTGTTAGTGTTCAGAGGTGTTGAACATAGAATACCGGCCTCTGAGCTTAATCTGATACGGACTCAATCAACCTAGAAGGGTAGTTCCTTCCCTACCTCATAAGCCTCCTAGCATGGTTTCTACCCCCAAGTTCATTAGGACATAAGACCATTGCTACATATGACATGATAGACTAATTCAACAAACATTTGTTTGCAACCTACTTTTGGATGACACAGTTTAGCTTGATTCTCAGCCTTATTTTTCCCCAGATAATGTGACTTTAGACTAAGCTGTTGATATGCCTTTGTTTTTTCTTTTGTGAAATAAGAAGACTATCAATAACAACATTATTGTGATGATTAAATTAAGTAAAAAATAGAAAGTGCTGAATTTGACATGTGGCTCATTGAACTAAAAATATGGTAGCTGCTAGTTTTTGCGCAGGTAAAACCATAATCTCCATATTAGGGAATATTTGCCTGACTAAACATGAAACAAGTCAGAGCTAATAACTGAATAGAGATATTTATGGAGCATTCCGTGGTGGATAGGTTCAGAAGAGATAGAAATCAGTGAGGGTCATGGAAAACTCTCTAAAGAAGCTCTTGGGCTGGGAAGATAGCTCACTCAGTATAGCGCCTGCTGCACAATTATGAAGACATGAATTTGGATCCCCAGCACCCACATAAAAATGTGCATGTTGTATCTGTAACCTTAGTGCAGGAGGAGGTGAGACAGTGAAGCCCATTGGCCAGTCAGTCTAGCCAGTCCATGAGCACTTAGTTCAGTGAGAGACTGTCTCAAACAGTAAGATGGAGAGCAGTTGAGAAAGACTTCTGACACAAACCTCTGGCCTTCACACAGGAACTCACATACACGCACTCTTACATACCTGTACATACACACATAGAAAAAATTTAAGAATAAAAAAAGATTGAAAAAGGCTTAAAGCTGGGCAAAGTGGCACACACTGTAATTCCTGTACTTGGGAGGCTGAGACAGGAGTTCTGCCACACGTTTGAGGCTAAAGGGGTCTACAAGTTCCAGGCCAGCCACACTGCATAGTGAGACCTTGTTTCAACAAAACAGAACACCTAAAACAAACTAAAATAAAGGTTTGAAAAGTAGGCCAAGATTGGATAGATAAGAAAGAGGAAAAGGAGGCTGGAGAGATGGCTCAGCAGATAAGAGCACTTATTGTTCTTGCAGAAGATCTGAGTTCAATTCCCAACCTACCTCAGGACTAACAACCGTATCATATTCAAGGGATCTGATGACCTCTTCTGGCCTCTGCAGGCCCCTGCATGCATGTGGTGCACATAAACTCACACAAGCATGCATATTAAAAAAGAAGAAAAGACAATATGATAGAAAGGAACACAAAGATTTAGAAGGTAGCATGATTATAATGAATATAAGACAGTCAAAGCAGACTGATCAGTAGGTACTCTGAGATGGATAACCTAAGAGCAGTGTGTAAGGAATCTTGATTTTAAGCAATGTACATGGTAAACTGTACTTAGGGTTGGGGGAGCATATAGAAATTTTAAGTGTGGCATAATTATAGATCTTTACCCCAGTACCTTGGAGACTAGATTTATAAGGGCTTCAGTCAGATGGAGCTATACTAATGATATCTAAGGACTGTTCCAGTTAGTGTTCTGTAAATCTGGTTTAGTTTAACATTAGTGGAAGTGTATGTGACTGAGAAAAAAAAAAGACAATAATGTTCGTGTGTGGTGCAGATTCAGATCTGGGTGCCTGAGAGAATGTTGAATCTGAAAGCCAGGCAGATCAGTTCTTGTGCTTCTGAGAAGTCTGCTAGTGGGTGTTTGGAGACTACTATAGACATAGATGCTTGCATTTGTTCCTCCTACCTCGGGAGCCTCTGCTCTCACATAGACACCACTTGCTCCCATGCCTTATTCAGATATTTATCAGATGTCAGTCCTCACATAGCAAACCTAGTCCCAGCAAAAAAAAGTGTTTTAAGTGTTTAAATCAGTAAGTTGTCTTTTTTTTTTTTTTTTTTTTGACATAAGCTCTTACTCTGTAAGCCAAGCTAGCCTGGTACTCATTCTGTCCAGACTGGTTTCCAGCTTGCAGAAATCGTCCTGCTTCAGCCTCTGGAGTACTGGGGTTACAGGCATGAACTACTTTGTCTGGCTGGCCATCTTAATTTTACATTTATTTTGAAGTAACTGAGTGGGTTCTTGGCAACGAGCTTTGGGTATTCTCTGTGATAGCTTTGTATTCTTGGGAATGGTTCTTTTCTCATAGCTATGTATTGTAAGGGTTTTCTCATAGCTATATTCTGTAAGTTGTTGGAGTTCTTTGTCATTGTAGAGTAGGCCACATCACAATCCTTTATGCCTTGTGTAGTGCTGACAATATGGTAGAACTTGAATATTTTTCAAAAAATGTTATTAAAAAGGCACTTTTTTTTCTTGTGACTGAGAATCAAATCCAGGGCATGATGTAGCTATATTCCTAGGCCAAAATGACACATCGTGTGTGTATGTGTGTGTAAGCAATGTATGCAGGTTCATGTAGATTTCAGAGGACGTGTTAACTAGGGAAAAAAAAAAAAGAACTACATCCCAGCCCACAGACACCTTTTTTTTCACCCTAGCTCTTCTCTGGACCCCCTGAATACATGCCCCTCACACTTTTATGTCTTTTTTTATTTTATTTTTTATAACCCACTGAGTTCAGTTAATGCTCCCTGCTTGAGCATGGGCAACCAACCAGTGGCCACAGCCTCCCCTCCTCAAAGAAAAATGACTTCTCTCTCCCGGTAGCCATCGATTGCCAGTAGCTCCTCAGCTATCGGTGGAGCTCATGAGCTTCTCCCCCAGCTATGCTGGAATTTTGACTGCTGCTGTGGGTTCATGGGTGCAATGACTATGTCATGTCTATAAGACAGTGTTTCATACCCCTCTTCCCCATCCTCCAGCTCTTACATTCTTTTTAAAATATTTTATTATTTTAATTTTATGTGTATGAGTGTATTGCCTGCATTTGTGTAAGTGCACCCATGTCATGCAGTGCCCATGAAGGTCAGAAGAGGGTGTCGGATTTCCCTGGAGCTGGGGTTATGGATACTTATTAGCTACCATGTTGGGGTTTCAACCCAGATCCTCTGTAGGAGCAGCTGGTATTCTTAACCATTAGGACATCTCTCCAGCCCCTTATCTTTTTGACTTTTGGCTTTGAATTGCAGATACAGAGCCAGGCTACCATGCCTTTAAGCCTAGCACTTGCCTTTAATCCCAGCACGCAGGAGGAAGAGGTAGGTGGATTTCTGAGTTCAGGGCCAGCCTGGTCTACATAGTGAGTTCCAGGCCTGATGGGGCTACAGGGAGACCCTGTCTCAAAAAAAGAAAAAAAGATTGAATTGCAAATATGAGATGAAGTTCCATGTCCCAATGACATTATGCACAATTGTATACACTTCTTCATTTCTAACTCTGTTTGCCATCTTGTCCTGTTAAGGCTAGAACTTATTTTCCGTCCAATAGAAGGCAAAGCTACTGCTTTGTTATTATTTTGTGTTTTGAAACAGGGTCTCTTCTCTGTAGCCAAGGCTGGCTTTTAACTCATAGTCCTCCTGCCTCAGTCTCTCCAATGAAAATGCTTCTTTTCAGTGACTTGAGATTGACTCAGAATATACTTTAGATGAACAAAATGACTTTTTTTTTGAGACAGGGTCTTAAGTTGCCTGGGCTGCCCTCAAATTTAGTAGGTAACTGAGAGCTGAGGAGGACCTTGAACCCCTCCCTTGATCTTCCTGTTTCTGGGATTATAGGTGTGTGTCAGCATACCTGCCTTCATACTTTTATATGTTTATTTTATTTTTAATTCTGTGTGTGTGTGTGTGTGTGTTGTGTATAGCTTGTGTATGTGAGTGCCCACAGAGGCCAGCAGAAGGTATCAGGTCTGGTGCTGGAGTTACAGGTAGTTATGAATTGCCATGTCAGTGCTAGGAATTGAACATGAGTCTTCTGCAAGAGCAGCACGTGCTCTTAAATGCTGAACCATCTCTCCAGCCCAGCCCCTTCATAGTCTTTTAAAAATCTTCACAGTAAGATCATAAAGTAGATGCCATCATTTGACATTTGAGGAACTAAGTCTAAGATCTATAGACCTATTATTGAACATAGGTCTCTATTTTCCATGTCTAGTGCTTTATCTCTTTTAGGTTAGACAGAGCTGTAGGATTCATTCTTTCTTTTTAAATCTTAGACAGGTTTCTCCTGTAGCCCCAGCTGATCTGGAACTGGATATATAGACTAGGCTGGTCTCAATTTCACAGAGGTCTGCCTGCCTCAGCCTCCTGAGTACTGGGCCTAAAGGTATGCCCTAGCACACCTGCAAGTCTGCTGCATCAGGATATGAAATGTGTCTTAAGTTTCATGATATGAAGCCTGATGAGATGACATACTACAATCCTAACACTTCAGAAGTAGAGGAGGAGGATCAGGAGCTCAGGGTCATCCTTAGGTATATAGTAAGTTTGAGGCCAGTAGGGCTATAGAAGAGCCTATCTCAAAAAATAAAACAAGTGAGATGGCTCAGTGGTAAAGGTACCTCACCAAGCCTGAAGACCTAAGTTCAATCCCTAGGACCTACATAGTGGTAGGAGAGAATGTGACTCCTGTAGCTTGTCCTCTGGCCTACATACACACGCATGCACACGCACACCACGATCTGTGGCATGTATACGACCGCATATGTACATGTGTGCACACATACACAATAAATACATAAATAAGGGTAATTAGAAACAAAAATCACCAAAAAAGATATTCACACTGTGAATCATAGTGTGAATTCATGATGATATCTGTTCAGTGGAGTGTTGAGCAGACTGGTGGCCACTTGATGTATTGTCGGGGGTTAAAACTTGCTATAGCTAAGAAATAGAATTTAGCATCAAGTTGGTACCCAAGATGAATGTTTATGAAGACAAAGGAGAAACAGACTGTGGGGAGCCTAGACAGTGCTGTAAATGTCTGTGTTGTTCAGACTGTGGGAAAGTGTGATAATTAGAGAGGCTTTTCAAGTCGCCAAGTTGGGTTTTTAATTTATTTTTATTTGTTGTTTACCTGTGGAGATATTCCCCAGGCTGACTTCAGATCCATGGACACAAGCAATGCTCCCCTCATCCTCTCAGATGGCTGGACTGTAACCTGTTTGCCCCTGCAACTCCCCTTCCCTTGCCTATTTTTGCATTTTAATATTCTTTTTTGGTGTGTTGTTCAGAAGTTTGTATTCAGAAGTGGGCCAGTAACTGAAAAAACGTAAGATTCTGTGTGTGTGTGTATAGGTGTGTGTGTAGGTGTGTTTGGTATGTCTGTAGGGGTGGGTGTGTAGGTGTGTATAGTATGTGTGGTATATATGTAGGGTGTGTGTGTATATAGGTGTGTGTACATAGGAGTGTGTAGGTATGTGTGATGTGTGGTGTGTATAGTGCATGTGTTGGGGTGTGTGCATGGTGCTGGAGATTGAATTTAGGGCCTATGCATGCTAAGCAGGAACTGTACACTGAGCTACCGCCTCGGTGCTTTGTGTTAAATTGTCCTGCTTCTTGTACTTCTTTTTGTCCAACCTTAACCATAGAGTCATTTCATGGCAACCCCATACAGGACATTACCTCTCCAAGGAAGTACTTGTTTGGTAAGCATTGAATAAGTAAGTGTTTTAGTGGCGTGGTTCATATTTATAATCATAGGATTTGGGAGAGTGAGGTAGGAAGATCCCCATGAGTTTGAGACCAGCCTGTGGGGGGCGGGGGGAAGGAGGGAGGGAAGAAAGGAAGAAAAAGGAGAAAGAAAGTGCTTTGTGTACTAAGGTTACTGAGGTAAGATGACTAAGTAGCTATCTAGCATCCGAAGGTCCCGCTTGGTCTCTGGCTTAGGCAGGTGATTTGTGGGGGGCTGTCAGAACTGGCCTCTGGGGAATGACTTTCTTAGGGTCTCCTGCTGGGTTCTACTGTGGAAGTCAGAAACCATTGTGCTGATAGTCCGATTTTCCAAACCCTGCTTGTTTCACAATGTGTAGGAATATAAGACTTCTCATTCAGTAGTAAGAGTCAGAATTCAAGGAGAGACAGTTAATACAATCCCTGTTTTCCAGGATGGAAAAACTGAGGTACAGAAAGATTAAAGAGCTGACTAGAGATCATACTGCAAGATGCCTGCACCTAGAAATTGGATCTGGCTCCTCTAACTTGCTTGTAGAGTCTGTTACAGTGCAGGAAGATGATACTCAAGGTCTCCTTTTCAGTCGGAGTTATCATCTTGGTATGTAAATTTATGGTACAGTGTGCATCACCTTCAGTGACTGGATGAAACTTTGCACTGAGAATCCTGAAGGCAGTTGCCAAACATGTACATTGATTCCCCAAAACAGAGTCTACCAACCGTATGCTAAGAGGAAATAAAGCATCTGCTTGGGTTTGTAGAGAGGAAGTATCTCTGATGCCTCAAGTCTTCAAGTCTTGGGGAAGCAGTAATTAGACACGGGAGCACAGTGCCCTTTGTGTTCCCCTAAACTCACAGAAGGAGAAGCAAATGGCTTTTGGCACACTGACTAGTAGGCAGGGGATGTGTCATCTAATAGATGTGGAACTCTGTGTTCTTTTCGTCTGCTTGGGGACATAATTTAGGCACAGTGTTTTGTGCTAAAGGACTATCTAGTGCTCTAGGGAGATCTGGGATGTGCGGGGGAGGGATATGAAAGGAGAGATGGCATGAAGAATAACAGTGGTATAATGAGTCTCGGATAAAAGGCACAAAGACCTGCTAACCATGAGAGATGGGCCTCTCCACTGGCATTTTACCTCAACTGGCAGAGGCAGTTTTTTAAAATAATCGGGTATGACAAGAGGTCAGGAGAGAAATCTCCAATGTTTTTGACTCATGTAGTGCACGAGCGTGTACGTGCATATACATATATGTATGCATATAAATATATGTATATAATGTTTCATGGTCTCTAGATTTACTTCCATTGTAAATATAGTTTTTCTTTGGGTGCATTGTACATATATGGTCTCTTTTTTGCTGCTACAAGGAGAACTCTGAAGTAAAACCTTCCATGTTAGAAGGAAGGAGAAGTGACTACTGGCCAAATAGGAAACCACAGGAGAGCACAGATGAGGCTTGCAGAGTGGGATTTATGAGCTGAGGAGCCATCCTGGTGCTTCAGTGTCCGGGACAGCGGGTAGAAGCAGAAATCTGTTTGTTTGTTTTCGAGACAGGGTCTTCCAATGGCCCCAGCTGGCCTGGAACTTGCTGCGTAGATCAGACTGGCCTAGAAATTGTAATGCTGTTTGAGGTCTGTAGGAATGCATGTATGTACAGAGATATGATTAAGCTGAATTGTGTTCTTGTGCACTTTGTTGAATATTTTTGATTCTTTTCAATCAGACCAGGATTCTGTTTTGCACCTTTGGGGCTTTGCTTTTGAACTAGTCTCACTGCCTTGTGCTGACTGTGGCAGCCAACATTCATTCACACCCTCACTGGTAGACCATGAATGGCAAAAATAACAGCCCTGAAAATGATAACAAAAACAAGGTACTCCGTACAGTGTGCTAAATGTTTGGCGAACTTAAGTAACAGGTGTTATCCTCACTACAGCCTTTTAAAGTGGTCACTATTTCACCATATAAAATCACCTGTTCACCTTTTTATTACATTTGTTTATTTATATGTGTGCATAGACACATGTAAGAGTCAGAGGATGATTTGCCGGAGTTGGTTCTCTCCTTGTACCACGTGGGTCCCAGAGATAGAACTCAGGTTGGCAGGTTTGGTGACAAATGCCTTTACTGACTGAGCCATCTCACCCAGCCCCTAAATATAGAAACTGGTATCTTTATGCACTGCTGCTGGGAATGTAAAATGGATGGTGCAGTCATTATGGAAAAGTTGGGAAGTTCCTCAGAGTTAGAAACATAATTTCCACAATAACTTAGCAACTCTACTCCGGGGTACATATCCAGAATAACTGGGAAAAGAAACTATGTAATCAATAAAAGTAGGGGAAAAAAAAGGGCATAATCAATAAAGGTACTCAGAGATAGAGAGATGGTTCAGCAGTTAAGAGCACTGGCTGCTTCTCAGAGACCCAGGTTCAGTTCTCAGCATCCACATGGTGGCTAATAACTGTCTATAACTCCAGTTCCAGGGGATTCAGTGCCCTCTTCTGACCTCCGTGGGCATTGCATGATGTGGGTGCATTTATATACATGCAGGCAATGCACTGATACACATAAAATAAAAATAAATTTAAAAAAATTTAAAGTACTCAAGGGGTTGGAGAGGTGGCTCAGCAGTGAAAAGGTACTCAGATCCCTGCACATGTGTGTTCACAGCAGTGCTGTTTATAACTGCTAAAGGGATAAGGCCCATCAGTATCTTAAACACTTGTGTGAGGGTTTGAATGAGAATTGGCCCTCCATAGGCTCAAGTATGTGTGCACCTGGTCCTCAGTTGGTGGTGCTATTTGGGGAGGTCATGTAATCTCTAGGAGCTGTGGCCTTGCTGGAGGAAGGCTCATCCCACTTCCTGTTAGTTCTCTGCTTCCTGCTCCTGCCCATGTTGTACAATACCCATGGAGGCTAGAAGAGAGCGTTAAATCCCCTGGAACTGGAGTTATCATTAGCCACCATGTGCGTGCTGGGCACTGAACCCAGGGACTTCTGGAAGAGCAGCCGGTGCTCTTAACCACTGAGCCATTTATCCAGCCCCAAATTGTTCATTTTAAAAGGATTAATTCTATGTGGAATTTAACCTCAATGAAAAAAGAATTAATTAATAAAATTTTCCTTTAGGTTTGGGGTTGTAGCCCAGTGGCATAGTGCTGGATGAAACCCTAGTTGAATGCCTCGACCCACAGACAAAAAGCAGTACGAAAAAGGTGGGAGACAGTGCCCAATAGAACTGGACACAAGTGCACTTGGGCAGATGAGATGGTTCAGTGAGAAAAGATGCTTGCCGACAAGGCCGACAACCTGAGTTCAAGCTCTAGGACCCACATAGTGGAAGGAGACACTTGACTCCCCAAAGTCCTCTGACTTCACATGTGCACTGTTGTACATGTGCGTCCACACACATTCTAAAACATTTTTACAATATATCTTATATGCAAATTTAAAAATAATTAGAGTGGGACTGGAGATGTATGGAGTTCAATAGAGTCTACGTTTCGTAATGCCCTGGATTTGACTCCAGCTTCTGAAAGTAAGGTGTGGTGGATTACTATTATAAGCAAGTTCAAGTTCAGCCTGGACTCCATGAGATCCTGTGTCAGAAAAAAACAAAACCAGGGCCTGGGAGATGACTCAGTTCGTGATAGTCCTTGCCTCACAAGCCTGACAATCTGAGTTCAATCCCCTCAGTACCCATGTAATAAAAAGCTGAATGCAGTGGTGCATGAAGGAGAGAACCACCTTAGGAAAATTGTCCTGACCTCCACATGTACACCAGGGCATGTGCACACATCTACACACTACCCTACTCATGCAAAATAAATAACTAAATATTAATCTTAAAAGGCTATTCTTGAGGGTCGGGGAGCTAGAGAGATGGCTCAGTGGTTAAGAACACCAGATGTTCTTGAAAAGGACCAGCATTCAGTTCCCAGCACCAACATGACCACTAACAACCATTTGTAACACCAGCTTCAGGGGATCCTACCCCTTCTGGTCTTCATGGGCAAGGTATGTGTGTGGTGCACTTACATACCTGTAGGCAAAACATACACATAAAAATAAATAAAAAGTAAAAAATAAAAACTTCTGAGTGTGAAAGTAGTGTCTAACTTTAGTTTTGATTTATAGTTCCCTAATGATATTGAAGGTGTCGTCATTGGCCTTTTTTTTCTTTCCCCTTAATGTTGGGAATTGAACCCATGCTAGGCAAGCACTCTACCTCTGAACTACATCCTCAACCCCCCCAAAAATGAACGAACAAACAACTCCCTTCCCCCCAACTGGTTTCTCCCTCCTCTACCATTGGAGGTTGAACTCATGGTCGTACACAGGCTAGGCAAGTGTTCGACCACTGAGCTCTATCCTAACCCTCTCCTCATTTGACTTTTCTTTTTCTGTTTTAAATTTGAGGTAGGGTCTTTTTCCTGCTAGCCTTGAACTATGTAGCCCAGGCTTTTTTCAAACTTGGAGTTATCTTCCTTTCTCAGTCTTGTTAATGCTGTGTTTACAAACCTGGGTTACCCTAGACCACTCTTAGCTTTGCCCCTTTAACTTGGGTTGTTTGTTGAGTTGCATATATTACATTTTGATACATAACTGCTACATTGCTTTCAAGAAAATTTGCAACCAGGCTGCACAAGGTGTTGGTTACCTGACAACCTGAGTTCAGTCCCAGGAACCTACATGGTGAGAAGAGAACTGATTCCAGTAAGTTGCCCTCTGACCTCCACAGCAGACACACAAATGTAAAAAAATTTAACAGCAACAAAAAGAAAGTTTGTATCAGTGATATCGTCTCCTTGCCCCTCCTCCCTTACAGTCCTGTTATTACCTATCTTCTTCATTCTTGTAGTCTGGTAAACAAGTAGACTTCATTTCTTTCTTTCTTTAAAGAAATAGAAATAGCAACTGTGTTCCAGTTACTGTTGCTGTGATTAAAAACACTGACCAAAACCAACATCATCAAGGGAGTCAAAGCAGGAACCCAGGGCAGGAACCTGGAGCACAGACCATGAGGAATGCTCCTTACTGACTTGCTCCCCTGGCCTGTGCTCAGCCTGCTTTCTTATATACACAAGACCACTGCCCAAAGGTGGCACTACCCATAATAGGCTGGGCCTGCCCACATCACTCAGCATTCAAGAACTGCATCACAGACAAGGCCACTGGCCAATCCAACGGAGGAAGTTCCTCATTTGAGGTTCCTTCTACCCAGGTGTGTTGATAACTGAAGCTATCCAGCACAGTTGACTTGTCAACTTGATACACAAACACACCACTATTAAACCATAACCTTTCCATTTCTTATCCTCAAGGGCTAATACTAATATTACTACATAAACAGTACTACTTTAAAAGTTCTACAGTCGTTTAAATTTTTTAAAATTTAATTAATTAGTTAATTTATTTATTTGGTCTTTTTGAGACAAAGTCTTCCTGTAGTCCCTGCTAGGCTGCAACTCCCTATGTAGACCAGGCTGGCTTGAATTCACAGAGATCCACCTGCCTCTTCCTTGAGTGCTGGATTTAAAGATGTGTGCCACCACATCTAGCTTTATTATTTATTTTTATTTTACATGTATGGGTGTTTTTGCCTGTATGTATGTTTAGTGTGTGTATTGTCCTGCAGAGGCCAGAAGAAGGTGTTGAATTCCTTGGAACTGGAGTTATAGATGATTATTAGCTGCCATGTGGGTGCTGGGAATGGAACCTGGGTCCTCTGGAAGAATATATGTTCTTTTGGTGGTCTTTTTTGTTTTTGACAGGGTTTCCCTATTCCCAGTGCACCTGGAAGTCACTATTTGGACTGGCCCTGGTCTCACCTGCCTCCCCGTCCTTTGGGCTGGGATTAAAGCCTTACCATGCCTATCACAGCATGTGTTCTTAACCTCTGAGCCATCTCTCCAGCCCCAAGTCCCACAGTCTTAAAAAGTTCAAACGCTCTAAAAGTTAAAAGTCTCTTTAAAAAGTCTCTTTAAAAACTGTGGGCTCCTGTAAAACCCAAAACAAGTTAAATTTTGTCTTATTTCAAAAGGGAGGAATTGGGCACACTTAAACAAAACCAAAGTCTAGGAGAGTAGTTCAAGGCTGGCGTCTAGGATTCACTCAAGATTTTCTGGGCTCCACAGGGCGTGAGCTGCTCAATTTCTCTGGCTCTGCAGCCCAGAGCTTGTCTCATAGGCTTTGGCCAGCTGCACTCTAAACCTGCGGCTGCCCTGGGTGGTCATCCCATGGGCCTGGCATCTTCAGTGTGCTGAGGCCTCTACTTCTCTACTGAAACTAAGGCTGCACCATCGACAATGGACTCTTCTGACTTCTCAGGGTGCAGACCCTCAGATTCTCTTCATGACCCCTTCAGTCCAGGGAGTCTTCACTGTAACTGAGGCCTTACCCTTACCAGTAGTCTTTCCTGGCCCCATATACCAAGCCTCAGCTGCTCCCCAAGACTCCTTCATACCTTCAAAACCATGTAGGAGACTTGCACATTACCAAGTCCTGCTTGGAACTGAAGGTAGAGCCTGGGAGTCCTCTGGACCATAGCTTCTATGTACTCACCCTGAGAAAATACTTCCCAGATTTCACCTTGATGATGCTGGTCTCTTGTTATTCACAGCTGATTTTACTCCAGCTAACAAGCATCAGTTGTCCCAGTAAGGCACAAAGGTTGGGGCTAGAGAGATAGCTCAGTGGTTAAGAGCACTAGCTGCTCTTGTAGAAGACCTGGGCTCAATTTCCAGCACCAATACAGCAGCTAGCAACGATCTAACACTCCAGTTCTAGGGGATCCGACATACTTTTCTGACCTCTGAGGGCATCACATAATATGGGTGCATTTACGTACATGCAGGCAATACACTCATACACATAAAATTATTTTATTTAAATTTTTTTTGTCTTTTTGAGACAGAGTTTCCCTGGAGCCCCAGCTGGCCTGGAACTGGGCTTTAAACTCAGAGATCCACCTGCCTCTGCTAGGATTAAAGGTGTGTGCCACATGCCCAGCTGAAATTTAGGTTTAATATGGAGCTAGAGGTATGCATAAGTAAGCAGTCCTGGTCAAGGTGTGATCCTTCCCTGCCATCATTTGTCTCAGCTCCAGTCTCTGCAGTAGTCTCACAAGTTGTCAGAACTGAGTGACAAGTTCCTCTTCTGGTAACCCCAGGGTTCCTTCAGCCTTTTCCTTCTCTCAGCAGGAGATTGCTGGGGAAATTCCAATTCCCTGGGAAATCTTTATTTCAGTTGTCTGATAGCCAAAGTTAAGGGCACAGGTGTCTTTTTTAGGACATTCTCATTCCTGGGGCCTGGGAGTTGCCATCAAGCCTGAGGCCCTGAGTTTGGTCCCCGGGACCCACGCAGATGATAGGAGAACCAGCTCATGTAAGTTGCCCTCTGACCAACACACACATACACACACATACACACACACACACACACACTGAATTAATATCCTGCCAGGCCCATTACACCTTCAGCTCTGGCATATTGAGGTTCTTTCTTTCAAACTCTTGCCAGGGGTCTCACCTCTAAGAGCTAAGAAAATTAGCTACCACTAATTAAATATAATGTTAAACAGTTACATGGTACTTATCGTCTGCCTGGCATTAGTTCAAATGCTTTATACATATTAACTAATCATCAGAATACTTAATGAAGAATGTAGATATTTTCACTTTACAGATGAGGAAACTTAAGGCAAAACAAAAATTAGATGCCTGACCTGCTGAATGAAAGTTACAACTGAGTAATAGAGCCAAGATTTAAACCTTGATAGTCTCTTGCATACCTGTATACCCGTGTGTGTGTGTGTGTGTGTGCGCGCACATGTGTGTGCATGTGTGTAGAGAGAGAGAGAGAACATAAGCCAGCTTTCCCTGCTTTAGATAAAGATTTCCAAGTAATTGAGCTCTGCCATGTTTTCTAACATGGGTATTTTATCACTGAAAACATAAAAAAAAGATGGCCTGAACATCTTAACCTGCTCAATTTTTCTTCAGCATGTCTAGAAGAGTGATTTCCCCAAATCACAAAGCTTATTTGTGTAATTAGCAGCATAGCAACAAAAGAACAGTGACTGTGGGCTGGAAGATGTTCAGTGGTCCAAGCACCTACCATGCAAGGTGTGAAGGACCGGAGTTTGGGTCCCCAGAACCTCCTAAATGCTGGCAGGTACAGTGCTCCTGTACTTCAGTGTTGCTTTTTTCATTATTTAGTAGAAGTGTTGTATTCTTCAGTGACCTTCTGAGCGAGATAGCCAAGGAACAATTGAGCGGGATACTCTAGAGCTGTGAGGGTCAGAGCAGCAAGCAAAGAAGATTGTTAATATTGCGTTGGTCTGTAAATCTGAAACTTTGGTTTTCTAGGAAGGTCTCATCTGTAGAGGGAAGAAAATGGTTGTAGGAGTCCAGGATCTAATTTGGAGTGGAAAGATAATGAAGTCAAAAAGGGCATGGTGGCACAGGCCTTTAGTCCCAGCACTGGGGAGGCAGAGGCTGGGGGATCTCTGTGAATTGAAGGCCAATGGGGTCTACAGAGTAAGACCCTGTCTTAAAAACACAAAAACAGGCTGGAGAGATGGTTGAGCAGTTAAGAGCACTGACTGCTCTTAAGGGTTTTCAGGTTCAATTCCCAGCATCCACGTGGTAGCTAACATCTGTCCACAACTCCAGTTCCAGGGAATCCAACACCCTCTTCTGACCTCCTCAGGCACTGCACAATACAGTACCCTTACACACATGCAGGCAATGTACTCATATACATAAAATAAAAATAAATTTTTCTTTTAAAAAGGGGGTGTGTATTGAGATAACTTGGAAGGAAAGGGCTACATGAGGGAGAAGCCTTCCCTTTGACCTGCAGACAGCTGTATTGGGGTATCATAACTAGCCATCCATTAGAGCTCCAGAATCTGTCTAGTGCATTGCTGGTTAGCATAGTCATCAGGACCACCTTGTAGCATGGCAACCTTAAAGGATTGGAGCTTTAAATGAGTGAAATCATTGGCCATAACCTTAAAATTTGGGGCAAGATTCTCTAAGGTAGAATTTCATTATACTGATTTTACTTTGGGTCTATTGACATTTGCAGTCCAGGTCATTTTTGTTGAAAGGGCTGAAGCTTCTGTGTATCATCAGATATTTAGCAGCATCCCACCCACCAGAAACCATAACACCCTCTACTCCCGTAGTTTTGATAACCAGAGTGTCTGCATACATTACCAAGTGTCTGCTGGTAGACAGCATCACTTCCAGTTAAGAACTACTGTTTCTAGATTCTGCTGGTTTTCCTTGTTTCTGATTTTTCCTTCACCCTTATTAGCATCTTTGGATACTCCTATTCTCTTGATTTGAAGAGTTCATATCAAATGTTTAACGGTTTTGATGTGGTATTTAGATTCATCTCAAAACAAAATAAAAAATAAAACTAATAAATTCAGATAAAATATACAGAGCTCTGAGGTTATAGCTCAGTGTGAGAGTACATGCTTTGCACATGCAAGCCCTTGGGTTCCAATACATATACACTCACACACACACACACACACACAAAACGATAATATATAAGTTAAAATTTACCATATTATTTCAGTGGCCACTTAAGATATTTTAAATTAATTAATTTATTTAGTGTGTGTGTGTGTGTGTGTAACTTGTGTACACATGCATTCTTGTATGTAGAAGTCAGAGGCCAACCTGTGGGAATCATTTCTCTCCTACCTTGTGGGTTTTGGGGTTCAAGCCTCTGTTATCAGACTTGACAGCAGGCACCTTGATCTGCTGAGCCATTTTGTGAACCTGTAGTAGCTACCATTACCAGTTTAGCAGCATTTAGTCCATTCATATCTTTGTGTGCCGAGACCATCTTCCATTTGAGTAGATTTTGGATCTTTGTAAACTGGAACTCCGTGCCCTTTAAACGGCAGTTTCCATTTCCATCCTGTTTACCACCGTCCTGCTTTCTGTCTCCATGAATTTGCCTGCTATAGGTGCCTTATGTAAGTGGAATTACATTCTTTTGTTTTGATGTTTGGTCTTTTTAGACAAGGTCTTCCTGTGGCCCCAGATGACCTGGAACTTGCTATGTAGGCCAGGCTGACTTTGAACTCTCAGAGATCTACCTGTCTCTGTCTCCCAGTGCTGGGACTAAAGGCATTTTGCCACCACTCCTGGCTAGAATTGTTCTTGGTGCCACATATGAGTTTGTGCCTTTTAAAAATTTTGTGTGTATTCATGTACTGCATTGTATGCCTGTATGCAAGTGCACCCATGCTGAGTGATGCCTGAGGAGTACAGAAGAGGGTGTCGGATGCCCTAGAACTGGAGGGATGATTGTTAGCAGCCAGGTAGTGCTGGAATTCAAACCCAGGTCTTCTTTATAAACAGCTGAGCCATCTCTGTAGCCCAAGTTTGTGCCCTTTTAAGCTTGCTTTATGTCACTTATCAATAATGTCTTCAAGGTTCATCTGTGTTTTAGTATGTATCAAAATTTCTTCCCTTTTTAAGGCTGAATAATATCCCATCATATGGATATATACTTCATTTTGTGTGTCTTTAGTTCATCTGTTAATGCACACTTGGTGTTACTTCTGCCTTTGTCTGTTAGGACAGTGATAGTACCCCGCTGGATGTGGTGTGCATGCCTTTAATCCTCCCAGTCACTGGGAGGCAGAGGTAGGTAGATCTTTGTGAATTTGAGGCCAGCCTGGTGAATTCTAGGACAGCCAGGTTTATATAGTGAGACCCTATCTCAAAAAAAAAAAAAAGAAACAAACAAAAAACACCAAAAAAAAAACCAAACCAAACAAAAAATGTTCTGAACATGATTGCATGAATATATGTTCAGTACCCTGCATTCAGTTCCTTAGGGTATATACCGAAAGTAGATTTGCTGTGTCATATGGTGCTTCTATTTTTTACTTTTTGAGGAACTACCATATTATTTTCCATGTGGCTTCATCATTTTCATCTTATTTTTTCATGATCTACCAGATTTTATTTGTGGAGGTCATTGAACTTTAACCAAAATTTTGAAAGACTTGTCTAGAGAACATAACCTGGTCAGAGGGAAGGGCTGCCGGAAGCAGATACTTTAGACACTGAGAGGTTCTTTAGGTGGAGGACAAAAGAAGGACCTAAAGAAGACCTGAGGCAGGAGATGGCTGAGGGTAAGTCAAGCAGACAGCAAGACTGCACCTGAAACGGCTGAGGCTTGAGTAGGAGAACTTGCCTTAACCTGCAGATTTTGGGCCCTGGGCCATATGTCTGTCTCATGAAGACAGGGGACTTGTGTTGCTTGTTCCCAGAGCAGGAAGAGGAAGGATTGCTATACTTCAAATAGCAGCTACTGACAGGCCAGAGATGGCAGAGGCCACAGCTACCCCTGCTCCTGTCTTGGTCAGCCCTGGCATAGTCTAGTATTTGCCTCTGAATTGTCTGTCAGCTTGCACAGGATGAAGTCATAAGTAGTCAGAGAACTCTAATCGCTCCGTGAGTCACAGCATGTCCTGCCTGCTCTTTACTTTGATATAAGGATTCATAGGAAAGGAGACTGGAAGGTAGACAACTTAGCTCATGATGGCCTTTCAGCAGTGAGCTGAAAGCCTGTTCCATGTCTTCAATGTCGATTTAGCTTCTGGAGTACAGGGATCACAAAGCTCAGGTACAAGAGAGCTGCAGCTGCCCCATCTTGGCTTTCAAAGTCAGGTCAGTGAAGTGGGACAAAGGACACTTTTTTGGTTGTTGTTTTGTTATTTTGTTTCTGATTTTAGAGGCAACATCATGCTATGTATGCTAAGGTTGGCCTAAACTTGTCTTCTTTCTGCTTCTGCCTCAAAAAAATTTTATAATTTTTATTTTATGTGTAAGAGTGTATTGTCTGCATATATGTAAGTGCCCTGTGTTGTGCAGTGCCCATGGAGGTCAGAAGAGGGTGTCGGATCCCCGGAACTGGCAGTTGTTAGCTGCCATGTGGTTGCTGGGCACTAAACCCATTTCCTCTGTAAGAGCAGTCAGTGCTTCTGCCTCCTTAGTGCTGGCATTACTGATGTGCACTACCATGCCCAGCCTGGGGTATTTCTTACTACCCATCATGAGAACTTTTACTATTTTTTGGTTGTTTTCAATATTTTCTTCCACTTGGCACCCAGGTGGAGTGCTTGCGCTGGTGCTTGCGGCAGGCTGTATAGCAGCTGTTGGAGTTTGTGGTTGGTACTGATAAATCCCTAGTTGGTGTCGCTGTCATTGCCTAGGAATTTGGGCTGCTTCTTTACAGGCTCTGAGGGCCAGTCACAGACGTGTCCATTGTGGCCAGGGTCAGACAGTGGAAGAGCTGAGAGACTGAGGTGATACCTTTGGATGAGATAGCCTTTAGGGTCTGGTGGATACAGACAGAGCCCTTGGGACAGGAGAAGATGCCTTCCAGGCCTCTTGGTACTGTCTTCAGTCTGAAAGAGCATCTGAGTGAGGGAGTTGGCAGGGCTGAGCAGGGAAAAGGCCCTGTTCTCAGCCTTCGTTATTGCTGAGAAGGCATGGTAGACCTTCAAGGAGAAATGTAGCACGGCCTCTCTCAGTATTACCTCCACTGAATGACTGTCCAGTTCAGGGTCTGAGAATGAGAGGCTCTGTGTAGAAGGGCTTGGTTGAGAAGTGAACAGGAGAATTTCTGGGGAGATGGATGGTCGAATGGGCATAGTGAATGAAGGGTTGTGTGGTGGGTTCATCAGTGGTAAGCTGATATTTTGGTAGTTGACTTAGCTGTCTGTCAGATTGGTTTTGTCCAGATGGAAGACTCCAGGATCTGATGAATGGATAGAATCTTGAGGATCTGCCCATCCAAGATACAGCTTTTACTTTCTGCTTGCTCATTGGATCCCCTGAGCTGTGACTGGAGTAACGCTGGATCTGAGGAGGCTCTATTTCCAATCAGCAGCAGCTGTAGCAGTAGGATCAGTAGGGAAAACCTAGAGGCCATCTGGGCAGTGAACAAGAGTTCCAGTTTCTCTACACCCTTTCAGCATTTGTTATTTCTGTGCCATTCTTTTCCTTAATTTTGGTGGCGCTAAGGATAAAACCTACTGCCTCTTACATACTAGGCAAATGCATTCCCACTAAGTTATATCCCCAGCCTTATCTAAGACTTTAAGTAAGTAAATAAATAAAGCACAAGAGGTGGCAGGCCTTTAATCCCAGTACTTCAGAGGCCCATACTGGTCTGGCACTCCAGTATGTAGACCAGGCTGGCTTTGTGTTCACAGAAATCCACCTGCCTCTGCCTCCTGAGTGATGGGATTAAAGGTTTATGTATATGAATGTACTGCCTGCATGTATGTAAGTGCACCCATGTCATGCAGTGCGCATGGAGGTCGGAAGAGGGTGTCAGATCCCCTGAAACTGGAGTTTTAGACAGTTGTTAGCTGCCATGTGGGTGCTAGGAATCAAACTTGGGTCCTTTGCAAGAGCAGCCAGTGTTCTTACTGCTGAGCCATTTCTCCAGACCTAACTTAAAAAAAAATAAAAAGAACAAATACTAAGTTGAAATGGTAGGTTGATATGACTGTCACCCAGCTTCAAGAGTTAGGACACTTGGCCAGTCTTGCTTCAGTAACTGAGTAACTGGATGCCTGCCGGCCACGCCCACCCCCACGTTTTGTAGTGTGCGTTCCAGTGCTGTACAGTTATACTCCATCTAACAGTGATTGGGTCAGCCCTGGACTGCATGTAGAGAAGTTCAGTGAAATTACATCGCCCAGTGACAACGTAGCAGTGCTGGTGTGCACAAGCACACTCTGTGACTCACCCAGAGGTCCCCTGGCCACGCACCTCTCAGACGTCAAATGATGTGGATCTTTTCATTTCATGCCCTTTTTTTTTTTGCCTTTGTTTTTGTTTTTTTTGAGATAGGAACTCTCCATATGGCCTAGGCTGACCTTGAACTTGTGGTCTTCCTGCCTCAGCCTCACTTTTGCTAGAATTATAAGCAGGTGCCACCGTGTTCAGCTCACCTGTATCCTTATGTACTGTCCTTAGTAACTTGATGGTACAGGAGGCAAAGGGTTAACAGATGACAATGAGTAAGAACTCTTCTTTACTGTTAAACTGGGGTTTTTTTTCATGGTATTTCTGGCATTTGTGTATACTATAAACAGTATGACAGGACACTTCTGTTTGTAGTGAAATGGGCCTACTTCTGGGGTTACCTTCTGTTGGAATTGCATTCGTGTATTTTACTTTTTTACTCTTGTTGTCTTCAGGGCCTCTGGAAGATATGCCTAGAGGCAGATCCCAGGTTGAAAGTTCCTGTGATTCTTTTGAGTCACTGATGGATAGTTGTGGAGGTGGTGATAGTATTGAGATAATAATGTGGAGACCCTCTCATAGTGCCTACGGAGTGCCAGGCAAACAGTGGAGTGTGCTCTGCATGCACTAATTCATTTAATCCTCACAACAGCCCCATGAGTTAGGTATTACTCTCCGCCAGTGTGGCGCCAGGGCTCTTCCTCATACCCTGTACACTGTCCTCTACTTACTTGACACTCACATAAGTAAAGGAAGATGTGAGATAAAAAATGCTTTTAACATCTTTGTGGGCTTTGTGGAACTTATTATTTCTTCATTCAGTGCTCCTTGTAGAATCAATGATTACAGAGAGAACATTTAATCCCCAAACATTCATTCCTGTTTTCAAAGTAGTATTTTCAAATCTGTTCTCCATCTCAGACCTTGCATTTAGACAAAGCACACTTGAACTTTTTAGTTGAATTGGCCGACCAAGAGCTTACAGGCAGGATATTGTCTTTAAGTGTTTAGACTGTAAGTGCTGACCCCCTGAAGCAGTAATTTGGATAGATCACAGTGTTTCCACTAGAGTGTAGTGTTAGTAGGGCTTCTGACTTCAAAGTGTGTATGTGTGTGTTTTATAGGTGTCTTTGTAGATAGGTCACTTCTTCATAAAAATGGAACCAATCCTATTATATGAATCCTAAAAACCTTTTAGAGCCCTTTAAATCCAAGAACTATCTAAACCTTTTGGAGTTAAATTAGGAACAGTGCAAAACTTTACCTTTCTGGAGATTTGTGGTAAGTAGAATAAATAAAACAACCTGCTCATTTAAAAATGCTTAGGGTTTAGACCTAGAGAACCTTCTTTTAATTTTGCAAAATTAGCTCTTACTTGGCCACAGATTTGCATACCTTTCTTAATCTTTAAGTCAAGCTAATAACTGCTGTTTGATAAAGAAGGCCGCACTCTGTTTTCTTCCTTCTGTGACTTAGCTTTTGTAGTGCTCTGGCTGTGCTCTGAGACACAGGGTAGATCTGGCTTTTGGTCAGCCAAGAATTTGTCTAGAGGGAGAAATAGATCATCATTTCTACTCATGTACACTTTATGGCGGCAGATGACTTTCCTCACATTCATTTTCTCTCTCACAGGTCTATGAAGGACTAGATATCATCACCAATAAGGTTTCTGCTGAAGAGCAGAAGATGTGCCAGCACCACATGATCAGCTTTGTGGATCCTCTTGTGACCAGCTACACTGTAGTTGACTTCAGGAACAAAGCTACTGCTCTGATATCCTTAAAGCAAGATGGCACCTAGGCCTGGCAGGTTTCTGGTGGCTGTGTCCTCTAAGCAAGGGCATTTAACTGCCAGTGGGTAGCATCACCCTCAGCTCACTGTGTGTAGGTGCAAAGATTCAGTGCCCTCACTGCAGTGCCCTAGTCCTTAGACCGTAGCATGAGCTTCTTCAGAACTGGTTAGAGTGCTCAATCTTGGGTCCCATTTCAGACATACTGAGTTGAAAATCTGCATTATAGCAGGAGGTCCACATGATTTATTATTATTGTGTGTTCACATGTGCCATGGCTACATGTGGCAGTCAGCAGACGGCTTTGAGTAGTTGGCTCCTTCCTTGTTGAAGCAGGCCTGGCTGACCTGTGGGTTTCTAGGCAGTTACTCTCCTTTTTTCCTATCTTGAAGTAGGAGTGCTGGGAACAGCATCTGGCTTTTTAGGTAGGTCTTGGGGTGAACTCAGGTCATCGGGCTTGCTGTGTGAGCACTTTTACCTGCTGAACCATTTTGCCATCCAACAGGTGTTTTTGTTTGTTTGTTTTCTTTTTTGAGACAGGTTCTCCCTATAGTCCCAGCTGACTTGGAACTTGCTACATAGCCCAAGCTGGCCTTGATCTCACAGAGGTCTACCTCCTCTGCTTCCTGAGTGCTGGGACTAAAGGTGTACACCACCATGCTCAGCTCCCACACATGATTCTTAAGCATATTTGGGAAAAACTTATTATAAAGACACTGAAATCAGAAAATCCATGTTCTAGTTCTAAAATTGCTTCTTTTGACTATAGATTTTACTGGGTAAATCATTCATTTTATCTCATTGAGCTTCAGTTTCCTGCCCTGTAAGTGAGGTGTGAAATTATAAATTTACAGTGATAATGAAGTCACTGTTAAAAAGGGGGTTTTAGGTAGTGAAGGACTGGGAAAATAGCCCTAGATAAGACAAGAAGATTTTGAGAAAAATAGCTGGATGAAGGGTATACACCTGTAATTTTAGCTTTAGAGATACTGAGGCAGGAGAGTTGATGTATTCAAAAAATATATTCTCCCTGGGATACATGGTAAGAGCTATCTAAAAACCAAAGCAAACAAACAAAAAAGAACATAGTATGAGGGAGCACCCTGTACTTTAAAATCCAGACGAAGCTGCCAGATATTGAAGAGACACAGCAGTTATAATAACCACTGGGGGACGGAGCTCAGTGGTAGAGCACTTGACCAGTGTGCACGTTTGAGACCCTAGGTTCAGTCTCTGGTAGTGGCAAAAAAAAAATTCCTGCAACCGCTAAGTTGAGGTGTGTTGGCAATGACAGTTACAATAGCCAGGAATTTATATAGTACTAGATGAACTTATGACACAGGGGCAGTAAGGTGGCTCAACGGGAAAGTGCACTTGTTATGTAAACCTGATGACCGAAGTTTGATCCTCAGATGCCACAGTGGAAGGAGAAAACAGACTCATGAAAGCTTTCCTCTCATACACACACACACACACAATAATAGTAGTAGTAATAATAATATAATTTATAAAATAAAAAACTCAGTTTAGATTGAAATGTATGTATAGATTTATTTTATGACCAAGATAGCATTTCAAAACAGTAGAGAATTGATGAAATTGTTCATCATTTTTGAGACAGTTAATTGTTTTAGAAGAAAATTAAGTTGGTCCTTTTATGTAAGATACATTGCATAAAGCATTCCAGATGAATTTGGAGTTAAAATTAATGGAATATACAGTTAATTGAGTAGTGTGTGATTTTAAAGTAGGGTTCTGATTATATGACTTAAGATTTTATATTGGTAAGTGTGCATTTTAGGAATGGGGATATAGTTGGTGGAGTGCTTTGCCTAGCATGCACAGAGCTCTGTGTTTTAGTCACATCACTGCATAAACCAGGCAGTAGCATTTGCCTCTAATCTTAGCACTGTAAGGTGCAAGCAAGAGGATGTCAAGAGGATAAGGAGTTCAAGGCCAGCCTGGGCTAGAAGCCCTCTCTTAGAAGAGAAAAGGAGAGGGAAAGGAGGAGGGGAGGGGAGGAGAAAGAGGAGGAAAGGAGAAGAGAGAAAGGAAAAGAGAAGAGAGCAAAAGAAAAAGGCCTCCCAACCAGAACGCCTAGGTACGTCCCTAGGGACGTACTTGCTGCAGGTATGTCAGGAGGTACGTAGTAGGTCTTAACAGCAGTTTACACTTAGTAGCAAAAATATATAACGTCCACATTTCCACTCGCAAAAGAATGTATAACATTTGCTTTCTCATATAAGTTCTTTTTAACAGTGAAAACTTAAATTGGAGCCACATTCATCAATTGACAGGGAAGAATCTTACAATGTAAATGTGGGAAATTATAGGATACATGTCTGTCCATGCTATTGTATGTTACTATGAAGATTAAAAAGCAAGCAAAACTATGCTTGGTGTGGGGATGCACACCTACAGACCCAGCAACCGGGATGGAGGAAGGAGAGTCAGGAGTCTAAGGCCATCCTCAGCTATACAGTGGATTCAAAGCCATCTTAGGCTGAGTAAATGAGACCTTGTCTCAAAACAAAGAAAAGGCACAGATTACAAACGGGGAGGGGGTAGTATTTATAACATAGGAAACAAATGATGAGTATCTTAATATATGCTGAACTCTCATGGATCTGAAAAGTACTTAAAAGGCATGAGCTATAATTCGAAAAGGAAGACGTGCAAATGTTGACAAGCATGAAGAGGGCTAACCCTCCTCACTGATGTGAGCATGTAAATCACATAATCAGATGATATTTTTGCCTATCAAATGGACAGCTTAAAGTGCAGATAATTCCAGGTCTGCTTTAAAGGCTGTTTTATCAGATGAGATAAAGTATATGAAAGCCTTTTGCAAATTAACACGGACCACCAAATGTGAGTCTTGCTGTGAGGCAGCTGGGTTGTTTAAAAATAATTGATACAAAATGGAGAACTGTTTAAGATTTTCGAAGGACAGAAACAAGAGAGGAAGCCGTCCTCAGATCATTTTTAGGCTAGATTTGTGAATTTCCTGAGCCCGGAATCAATGTTAAACTGAAAGTTTCTTAAGCTTCTGAATCTCAGCACTTGAGAGCCTGAGGCAGGAAGATGAAGAGCTCAAGGCCAGCCTGGGCTACCTTGCTGATTCTGCAGGTGAAGGTACTAGACCTTGAAGCCTAGAGAAGCGTCCTAAGATCATGACTCAAGCAAACACACCAGACCTTACTTATCAGACACTGCCTCTTTCCCTTTACTTTCCCTGCTGGCATCTCGCCGTCTCCTCCCCTCCCCTCCCCTCCCCTCCCCTCCCCTCCCCTCCCCTCCCCTCCCCTCCCCTCCCCTCCCCTCCCCTCCCCTCCCCTCCCCTCCCCTCCCCTCCCCTCCCCTCCCCTCCCCTCCCCTCCCCTCCCCTTCCCTCCCCTCCCCTCCTCTTCCCTTTGCTAATTACATCATATAACTTGAAGTTCTGTTTTGCTCTGTAATTATATGTTCCCTATATTTAAAAGGAAGGTGGAGAATTTGTCTTTTTTAAAACAAATAGACAATGTTTTGTTTTGAGACAAGATCTCATGTAGCTTAGACTGGCCTTGAATTGACTATGTAGCCCAGGCTAATCTCAAAGTCGTGGCAAACCTCCTCCCTCCACTTTCCAAGTACTAGGATTACAGATGTGAAGCACATTGTGCAAATGTCCAGCTTGGTTTTTATGATCCCTTTTTTGTGGTCCTGGGAATTGAACTCAAGACTTCATGCTGAATAAGTGCTCTACTGTTGAGCTACAGCCCTGGCCCTTTTGTTTTCTAATTTCCTGAATTTTGAGACAGTGTCTCACTGAATTATTCAGGCTGGCATTAAGCTCACTCTGTAATCCAGGCAGTCCTTGAACCTGCAGTCCTCCCAGGTATCTGGCATTTTAGGCCTATGCCATTAGGCATGGTCTTCTTTTTTTCTTTTCTTCTTCTTCACTCTTTCTCTCTCTCTTTCTCTCTCTCTCTCTCAGTAGAGGGGGACTTTTCATCAGAAAAAAATTGTGTGTACGTGTGTGTGTACATGTGTACATGCTTATAACATGATGTACATGTTCAAGTCAGAGGACTACTTGCAAGTATCACCATGTGTGTTCTGGAGATTGAACACAGGTAGCAGGCTTGGTGGCAAGCACATTTACCCACTGAGCCATCTCTCTGGCCCCCATTTGGATTTTTAAGATACGGCCTCTTTCTGTGTAGGCTTGGCTATCCCTGTACTCACTATGTAGCATAGACTGGTCTTGAACTTCAGGGATTCTCCTGCCTCAGCTTCTCACACGGTGGGACCACAGGCTGTCGTACCTGGTATCAGCCTTCTTTGAGATCTTTTATTGCTAATATCCTTCCTACTGTAGCCTGCCTTGCTGCAGGTCAGTAGCCTTGATAGAAAGAGGTCATTTGTTTCAATTCCACATAGAAACATTGATTGGCAAGGGGAAGGCGCCTGTAATGATTATCTGGATATCTTTTCTTTTTAAGTAAGCAGAGCCCTTGTTAAACAAGTAATTAATTGTCTGCTGGACAGAGTTCTAAAGAGAATCACAAGTAGGAATATAAGAACTACTGTGGCTACAGTAAATTGAGTTCTTGTTTTCAGGTATTATAGTAGAGGCTTTATGTACATGGTTACATTTAATGTTCCTACGAGCTTGTGGGGATTTATAGGTGAGAAAACTGAAGTTCAGATAGGTTGAGTGGCTGACCCCAGAGCTGAACCCTGAGAGTTGAAGTCTGAGGAAGTCTCAGGTGGCTAAAGTATGCTCTACTTCTCAGTAGTGATAGAGACTTTCTGAGTCCAAGAACTATGGCTTAGAGAAAACAGCTTGGGTTTTATCTTAGAAAGCAAAGTGGAAAATTAGTGCTGCCATTGGGTCTATGAGCATCCTTGCCGTGCTTGAGCTTGTGCTTTTTAAACTTAGTTGGAATACCAACAAAACAGAGTTTAAGCAGAAAGTCCTTGAAAGTTCTAGAACTGGAAGGAGATACCATCAAGCATTTCTGTCTGGTTTTATTGTTTTGTTTTTAAAAATTTTTTTTATTGATTTATTTTTATTTTATGTGTGTGAGTGCACCTGTGTCATGCAGTTCCCCCAAAGGACAGAAGAAGGCATCGGATCCCCTGGAACTGGAGTTACAGACAGTTGTTAGCTACCATGTCAGTGCTGGGAATTGAACTCTGGTTTTTGCAAGAACAGCCAGTGCTCTTTAACTGCTGAGCCATCTCTCCAGCTCCTTGATTTTTATTTTTATTTTTTTTATTTTTTTGAGACAGGGTCTCATATATCCCAGACTGGCTTTGAACTCACCATGAAGCTGAGGATGACTTTGAACTTCTTATCCTCCTGAGTGATGGGATTACAGGCATGTGCCACCTTGCCCAGTTTATATGATGCTGGGATTGAGTCAAGGGGTTCATGCATGCTGGACAAGCACTCTTTCAGCTGGGCTGCGTCCTCAGCTGTGTGTCTGGTTTATGTACATTCTTCCACAACTAATTGGTGATAAGTCTGTGAAATTATAGGGACAGTTAAGGCAGTATCACTTCATTCTCATTTTTCCCTTTTAAAAAATATTTATTTATTTTACATGTATGAGTGTATTGCCTGTGTATATGTAGTGAACCTGTGTCATGCAGTACTCACAGAGGTCAGAAGAGGGTGTTGGATCCCTGGAACTAGAGTTACGGATAGTTAGCCACAACATGGGTGCTCCTGCTCTTAACCGTAGAGCCATCTCTCCAGCCCCCGATTTGTCTCTTTTAACCTTCGCTCTCCAAATGAATGTGGTTCCTTCCTTCCTTTCTTCCTCCTTCCTCCTTCCTTTTATGTGTGTGTGTGTGTGCGTGTACTTGTTAGTGTGGGTATGTGCACGTGTATGTGCATGTGCACATGACCATATGGGTGGAGGCCCAGAATATGCATCCACATGCCTGCCTTTGTGATTTCTTGCTAATATTCTCCTTCCCAAGTGAGTCAGGATTCTCTTATTGATATTAAATATCTTTCTTAATGTTAACATCGAAGATATATTTGCTCGGGATAAAATTCCTATTGTTGTGGGAGGAACCAATTATTATATTGAGTCTCTGCTTTGGAAAGTTCTTGTGAATACCAAGGTAAGTCTAGTTCACCTGTAACTCACTAAATAAATGGCTTCCTCTTTTTTCATGCCAACTAATTTTAGTAGGAGGGTTGACTCTTACTTGTTTCTTATACTCAGCAACTGTAATTTTCCTACTTAATATTCTGCAGCAAATGCCACCTCCATATGTGAATTGCACTCTTAAGCTGGCCTGAGGGTAGGGGTTATGTGTGGGAAAAGTTCTCCTGTGAGGATTAATTAGCATCTCTGTGTAAGTTAACAGTACATTAGTCTGATTCAGCATTTCCTGGCTGCCAGCACAGCGTGTATGCCAGAGACGTCCCAACACTGACCCTTCGTATGGAGATGATACTGTGTAGGGTAGGACTTTGCAAATGGTAATGTGCTGGCAATTCTGGTCTGTCTTTTGGGGGAGGGGTGTGTGAACCACGTTCCTGGATATGTACAGTTAGATGTGGTAGCCCCAGTTAAGATAAACAAGCTGGGTAGCTAAGTACTTTCCTACATAGTAAGCTCTCTTTCCTCTCTGTTTATTGTGACTGTACAGCACTTATCATAGTGTGTTGGAATTTTGGTTTTTGATCTGTCTATTACTATAGGGCAAGATCTTCTGGTTCATCTCTGTTCTGGATTTCTAATGCTTAGCAAAGTGCCTGGACCATATATAGTCTCAATGTTTATTGAATTATTGAGTTAAATTTACTCTAAATCTTCATGTGATAACCCCAGGAGATGCGCACTGGGAAAGAAGTTGATCGGAAATTAGAGCTTGAAAAGGAGGATGGCCATGTCCTCCATAAACGCCTAAGCCAGGTGGACCCAGAAATGGCTGCCAAGCTGCACCCGCATGACAAGCGCAAAGTGGCTAGGTAAGGAAGCCTGGACCCATTGTCTCAGAGTTTCTTTAGAGTTGGGAGACAGGTGTTTGGTTAACTGGGTGACAAAGTCTTGGTAATAGTGGAGATTGATGTGTTGTAGCTCAGTGAGTTGTGAGGCCCTGAGTTACTGCCTCAGTCCAACTCCCTCAATAAACAGTTGCACCCTACTTCGTTGTTACATTTTAAATGCACAGCACAATATCGTTTCTCCCTGGGGCCTATGTAATCTTGCTTCATTTTCTATTTGATCTTTGCTTGTATAACAGTTTTCATATAAAATTTTTCTGGCATGCAACCCGTTTACATTATACTTGGGTTTCATAATTAATTGTGCAATGCTGGGTTCTGCCCCAGCAGCTTTCCCAGTGGGAGGTGGATTTTATAAACTGTCTCATAGATCAGCTCACCTTTGCACATGGAGACTTTCTCATAGGGAAGAGTAGTGGTAAATGGACTCATAACATGCTTTCTTAGGTTGTTTTGGAATTGCTGCCTCATATGTTAGCTTTATTCTGCGGTGTTGGGAGTGATTCCCATGTCTGGCGCAGTAGACCATCTAAGGAAGGATTTGCCAGGTGGATGGCTGTACAGTTTCACATATTATAACAACACTGGTGTTGGTGGGAGTTATGAAGTATTCTACTCAAATGACTTTTTTCAAGATTTCATTGTTCTGCCTCCCAAGGGCCTTTTAAGACACACACACACACACACACACACACACACACACACACACATCATTGTACCCTGTCCTAGTAAAATTTTACACAAAGGAAAAGTTTTTTTTCAGGTAGGATTGTCCGTGGAGGACTGCAGTCTGTTCTGAGTTTTGGGGTTCCCCTCGTAGAAGGCATTATCACCCCAGTGAGAGTGATGTTCTAGGTTAATGAATATACTTCCATGTGTGCAGACTTTTTTTCTGTGTTGTCGAGGCAGGGTCTCATATAGTTCCCTGTTTAGTGAGGATGACTTTGAGCCTCTCATCTGCTGTGAGAGCACGGGGATTGCGGGACTCGCCACCAGGCCCATCTCCGCATCTCCACACATTTTAGTTTAATCCAAATATTTCGATTTTGTTTAAAAGTCAGAACATTATGGTGAACATTCATTTGTAGATAATTTTATGTTGTGATTTTAGAGCTTGTCTTTATTTTCTCTCCTTTGACTAAGGAGTTCTTTATTCCTAACATCTCTCCTTACTTTGTTGCTTCTAGACTGAGCATAAGCTTGATTGAGTGAAGTACCTTAGTAAGAGTCACTAGGTTCCAAGCACAAGTTCTAGAGTCTCTTCTTTAAGAGAAGATTGGGGACTTTTATCATGTTTCCTTTTGGTTGTGTCTGTTCTACCTTGCAGATAAGTAAGGTACTGTTAGATTTTTTTCCTCATAGATAGTCTTTGAATGACCATGGATACTGAAAGACAAGGGGTCTTCATGCTGGTGTTAGAGTTTCAGGAAATGGAAGTGGGTCAGGAAGGGAAAGATCACTTTCAGACTGATAAGTTGCAGTCACCCAGAGTGGGAGGGTATAGATTTGGGAGTTCAGTTACCAGGTGCTGTATACTATAACAGATAACACACAGAAGTGGATGGTGACTTAAGAATGAGCATGTGAGTTCTGTCTTTAGTGATCTTTGTGCCAGGAGAGTACTGGATTAGCCAGGAGCACTCTTGATTAATTTTAGACATATTTAAAAAGAAAGCTGAAGAGCTGGATGTGCAGCATATTTTGGTACTGTGGGAAAGGCGCTCCAGCGAGGCCAGACTTGTTGGCTTGTACAGAGTGTCCTAAACAAGCTCTTTTACTGCTCACCTGAAAGTGAGTGAGTCTCCTGTTTGTGTACAAGAAACTTGTTATTTCTGAACCTGTTTAATTTAAGAATATGTTCTTAAAAGAACAGTATCATTTCTCACACAGAATTTAGGTCCCTCTCTGAGTAGCTTTAGGAGTAGAGCAACCCTTGAACTTTTTGGTTGGGGTATTTTTGCCGTAAAGGTTTTTTGTTGTTGTTTTGTTTTTTGTTTTTTGAGACGGTCTCCCTGTAGCCCCAGCTGGCCTCAGTCTCCCAGAGATCTGCCAGTCTCTGCCTCCTCTGAGTGCTGGAACGACACCTAGCCTGTGAAGTTGTAACGCTTTCTGTGATGCAGTCTTTCTCCTTGTTTCACTTGAATGAGTATTTCTTACTGGGCCCCCACCCCACCCCTGTTTCTAAAACATCGTAGGAGCTTGCAAGTGTTTGAAGAAACAGGGGTCTCTCACAGTGAGCTGCTTTACCGCCAACATGCGGAGAAAGGTGGTGGGCCCCTTGGAGGCCCTCTCAGGTTCCCGAACACCTGCATCCTCTGGCTTCATGCTGACCAGTCAGGTAAGAGCTCTTTGATGATTAGAGTCTACCCAGGTAAAACTTAGAATAATTACCATGGTACACTGTGGTATAAAATGCTTAGAACCACTGGTGGCTCATAGTGAGCACTAGTGTGGCTGTCAAGGTTATTATGGCAGTTATTATGCCTTGACTTAGGTACAGTGTCAGGGATCTTTCTGGAAAGGGAGGAAGGATAATGCTGGTTCTAAGATACCAGAGTGGGATAGGACAAGATAGAATGGAAAAGAGACTACCTTTCAGGGGAGGTCCAAAGATGAAAGAAGAAAAGGTTTCCTGTGGAAGGAGATCTGGCCTCATGGTTGATTGAAGGCTAGATCACTGATTAGGCCAGAGAAGTGGGTGTGGTGATGAGCTAGCTAGCCTGATAGCGTTTATTGCTCAAGTATAGTGATGTCCTGTGATAGAAATTTATTCATCCAACAAATGTTCAGTGAATTTTCAATAAAGTACCAAGTATTCTGTGAAGTGGTTGTGAGTCCCTACTTTTAAGGACCTCCCAGTCTCGTGGGGTGACAGACTATAACAGACTGATCAGTACTTGGATAGAGATAAATTCAGCACGCTGTGGGGCTATAGAAAAGGGAGGATGAGCATCCTTTGGGGGTTCAGGGACCAGTTTGTAAAGATAAGCCTATGAGCTAGGATTGGGAAGATGAGATGATTATGTGGGCAGACAGCGTAGCGTAGTGGTGAATTGCCCAGGCTTCAGAGCACTCCTTCATTTCAATACTTGCTCTATCTTTGAGCTATGTGAGTTTGTTTTGTTTTTGAGGTGGGATCTCACTATGTAGCTCCAGCTGGCCTAGAACTCTATGTAGACTAAGCTGGCCTGGAACTCACAGAGATCCTCCTGCCTCTGCCTTCTGCTTGCTGGAATTAAAGGTGTGTGCTACCATGCCTTGCTAGCTAACTGTATAAGTTTTTAAAACCAAGTAGTTCAGCTTTCTGTGCTCCAGTAAAATGGAGATAATAGTGCTAATTTTCTCATAGCATCATTAGGAGTAGATGGATCAATATCCTATAAAGTTGTGGAATTGGTAGTATGGGTTAGTGGTGAACACTTGCCTGATATGACTGAGACCCTGGGCCAATTCCTAGCACTGCAAATAAATGAATAAATAGATGAAACACATACAGAATACTCAGAAAGAGCTTGGTACATGATGAGTCCTCAGTAAACAAATCCTAAAGGTAAGTAAAAAGTTTTAGTCATTGCAGGCTGAGAAATAGCTATAATAAAGGTGTAGCATAGGTAGTAGTCATAAGTGAAATGATAATTTGTTATTCAGTCACTCTCAGTTTTTGGAAAAGAAGATAATTTTTCCATAATGAAATGTTTGTAAGAAAAAACTTATACTACAGTTCGGTATAGAATACTGGCGTTGACTCATAGGAGAGCTGTTTGGCCACTCCATCTGGATGGTTATGATCTCTCTGTGCTTTATCTGGTTTAGTAGTTCAAGATACACCAGGGTGTCCCAGAGGATTCTGAAAATAGAAAACAACACAAAATCAGTAAAAAATATGACAAAAGTTAAAAGAAGTGTAACTGGGTGTGGTGGTACATGCCTTTAATCCCAGCACTTGGGAGGCAGAGGCAGGTGAATCTCTGTGAGATTGAGGCCAGCCTGGTCTACATAGTGAGCTCCAGGCCAGCTGGGGTTGTAGGGAGACCCTGTCTCAAGAAAACAAACAAACAATTAAGAAAAATAAAGTGGGAACCTGAGTTGCCTATGGCAGACAGTGAACATGTGCTTCATTCTGGCTGCTGCATAGTCCGAAGTATGAGTAAATACAATATGAATTATTATATATTTGGACCATGAATACTTTCATTTGAAAAACCTTTTCTTGGTGGCAGCCTGTCAGTGGCCATCTGAGTGTATAGTAGTCACCTGCCACATGCTGCTAGTTCATGGGCTGATTTTATTCAAGTTCTAGATGAGCGCTTGGATAAGAGAGTAGATGACATGCTCACTGCTGGACTCTTGGAAGAGCTGAGAGACTTTCACAGACGCTATAATCAGAAGAATGTTTCTGAAAACAGGTGAGGATTTGGCAGCTATTCTGACTTACCTTCCATCTCTTGCACATAGACATAATACTGACTTTGGATCTACTTACCCGTCTTTGACCTTGGCATTGGCAAGACTTGGAAGGAGGTTTAGTATACTTGTTGGAATTGTAATTTTATAATCTTTCAGACATTCCCTAGAGTTGCTTTTTAAGGTGGTAACCTGGGAGCTGGTGGGAAGGCAAGAGGAGACATTTAGAGTCAGTAACTGCTCAGAATCTCAATTTTCTCATCAATGACATAATATCCAAGGCCCTGCTAGCTGTCAGAGGCTGTGGCTCATCTGATGCTCTCCTGTTCCCAGCCAGGACTATCAACATGGTATCTTCCAGTCAATTGGCTTCAAGGAATTTCACGAGTACCTGATCACTGAGGGGAAATGCACACCAGAGACTAGTAACCAGCTTCTAAAGAAAGGTGTGAATTCCTCTGTCTAACCTAGTCTTGGACTTCCTTGGGTAATAGTCTGAACAAGAGCTAAGGCTAGAAGAGTCCCAACTGGCTTTCAGCCGAGAAAGTTGAGATTGTCATCTATTAAGTCTAACCTTGTGCTGATTTCTTCTCGCTTGGGCTGGGAGGGCTTGTCTCTTGGCAGAAAGAAGTGCTTATCTAGATGTTCTTGTGTCTACCATATCTTCTAGGTATTGAGGCCCTGAAACAAGTAACTAAGAGATATGCCCGGAAACAAAACCGATGGGTTAAGAACCGTTTTTTAAGCAGTAAGTCTCACGTTCCTCCTTAACATCTGGGTCCTTTTTTTGATAGCATATTGATGTCCCCTGCTCACTCAGAAAATGAATGGTGGTTACCTGGGTCTGTTGCATAGGTGATTATCCAGCGGCTTTCTCTTAGAATATTTTGGGGAAAGCAGTTCAGTCTCCATTGAAGAGTCTTCCTGATTCCTTGAACAGTAGTGGTGACTACAAGCAAGCAAGAGCTAAACAGCAGTGTGCCTGAAGAGCACATGGGAATCTGTAGGGAACTTTCCTAGTTAAAACAGTTTTCTCAGATAGTGATCAATAAAAAAGAGCCAAACCTTCCAAGCTTCTCCTTCGTCTCTGTCGTGGGCAGATGCATGGTACTGTGACCACTTCAACTAAAACTTTAACTGGACAGAACCTTCAAAAGAGGGAAGGAAGTCCTCATCTGTTGATTTTACACTGTGCCTTTGGCACTAAATTTGGGGATAAGTACTGAGTCTTCAAGGTATAGGAATTTTTCTTTCTTTTTTTGTAATCTTTTAAAAAATATTATTTTATGTATATGAATGTGTTGTCTACATGTATATAAGTGCACTCATGTCGGGCAATGCCAGAGGAGGTCAGAAGAAGGCGGCTGAAGATACAGACAGTTGTTAGCCACCATGTGGGTCCTGGGAATTGAACCCGGGTCCTCTGCCAGAACAGCCAGTGCTCTTAACTGTTGAGCCACTCCCCAGCCCCCCCCCCCTTTTTTTTAATCTTTTTTGAGACAGGTTCTCCCCAGCTGACCTAGAACTCACTATGTAGACCAGGCTGGCCTCCATCTAACATCTCACAGAGATCAGTCTGCCACTGTCTCAAGAGGAGATATTCTTTTTACAGATAAGAAAATAAAGGCCTAATGGAGTTAAATAACTTTCTTCAAATCCCTTACGTTGTAAGTCATAGAGATCAAACATAGGCCTTACTCCTGAGTGGACACTCTTGTTTCTTTTAACTGCACCACTAACTAGACAGCGTAAATATTGGGTCTCAGGTTTTCAGTTTTGTCTTATGAGCTAAAAAGAGATGAATTTAGGCATAAGTGAGACTCTAGTTTATCTTGTAGACCTTTTACCAGTAAACTTCTGCTTTCAGTTATAGGTAAAGCCAACCAAAGTCTCTCTCTACCCCTCAGTGCCTCTGAACATGTATACCTGATTGGTGGTGTTGACCATTGAATTGCTTCCTTCTGTTTATCCTTTGTCTACACGTCTTGGTAATACAGGGCCATCTTAGTCTCAGCTGAAGTTCACATTCAGAACTATAAATTCTGATTGCAACTTCCCTTCCCAAGTCTGACAGTAAGTCTGAAACAGAAGGCTTTTTTATAATAATTTAGAACTTCCTCCTGTGGTAAAACCACAATAATTCCCCATCTCTGAGGCAGGAGGGGTTGATGGCATAGTGTGTCATATGCCTGTTCCTTATTCGTGTGTGCGGACACAGTCCTGGTGCCAGAGTGAAAAGCACAGCTGCCCTGTAAGTCAGGAGCCACATTTGATTGGCCAGGGCTGGTCTGTTGGGATATGGTCTGGCAAGGAGCCAGAGGGACTTCCCCACCCCAGCTTGGCCTTGGACCTCAGCCAGAAATAGCAGCTGGGAGCCGAGAACTTGTTGAAAGGTGCTTAGACAGGGCACAGAAGCCCAACAAAGGACTTAGAAGAGAAAGGAAAACGTAGAGTGGCCTAGAAACAGGTGCGGAGCTTAGCCACGGCCAGGTGTGCTGTGGTGCTGCTTGCACCTCCCAGTCTCACCTTTCCATGTGGTGGCAGGTGTAGGCCAGTGCCGTTTATGAAGAATCTTATTTGTGGTTGGCACAATCAAAAGGCCAGCACCTGCCAGCCGTTGGCATCTCAGTGTCT
Organism: Eospalax fontanierii; assembly: GCA_035773235.1. Lineage (NCBI taxonomy): Eukaryota > Metazoa > Chordata > Mammalia > Rodentia > Spalacidae > Eospalax > Eospalax fontanierii. The sequence goes on along the minus strand of CM069553.1, from coordinate 29,687,740 downwards.
TTGATGTTCTTTGTCCATGGAATGATGCTCTTTGCCTGTAGATAACTGTCTTTACCTAGTTGTGGAGGGCACTCTGGTGTATTTGTAGACTGTAGAGGCTACTAAAGACTAAAGCCTTACAGCTTGGTTGGCTCAGATGAGTGACTGTCTGTTCCTTCTTGCTACACTATTCCATGACCATTCAGAAGTATCCACCAGAGGGTATCCCTTAAATTCTCCTTTAGGAGTCTGGCATTGTGGTACACATCTGTCATCCCATCACTTGGAAGGCAAAGGCAGGAGGATCAGGAGTCCAAGGCCAACCTCAGCTACATAGTGAGTTTGAGGCCAGCCTGGGGCCTCATGAGATTCTGACTCAAAAAACAAAAGAGGTAGGGGTAGGGTAAGATTGAGCTAGATCCATTCCAAGGTTGTTTCTTAGACAGTGGCTCACTGGCTGGTGTATAAGGTTGTTCACATGCTATCAGGGAGTATGTAGCCTGGGCTGCCCAGAAGATCATAATTTAAGATGGCATGAAATTTAGAATAGGCATTCACTCAAAGCTGTTAGTTTAGTTCCTCCTATGATGCACCATCTTCATGTCATAGCCCACACAATGGTCACAAGAGCTGTTTTTCCATTTTGGTTTCCTGACTGATCTGGAAGATCCTGCACTTAAGTCTCTGGTTACACAGGCAGGCTTATTGACTGCAGGTGAGTCAAGCTTCTGGGTCTTTGGGACTGTGGCTCATATTTATAGTAGCACGAATAGCTGGTCAGATGGTCCTTTTCCCTTGTGTGTTCTGCTTGAGGGTTCTAGAGTCCTGGGAGCAGAATGGATTGGGTCTTGGAGGCCAACTTATCATAACTTTTCTTTGTCATCATTAGGACCTGGTCCCACTGTGCCCCCGGTATATGGCTTAGAGGTGTCTGATGTCTCAAATTGGGAGGAGTCTGTTCTTGAGCCTGCTCTCAATATAGTACGAAGTTTCATTCAGGTGATTATTAATCATGGTATAGTCTATTGTCTGGTTCTCAGAGCATTTTCTTTTCTTGATACTTTTATTACTATTTTGGGAAGCCAAGTCTTTTCTTTGGAATAAAGCAGACGGGCTGGCTGCTCTTAGATCCCTGGAGGCTGTTTTCACTCTCACATTTAGAAAGGTTGTTGCTAAAATCTGTTCACAGCCCACCTGCTCTCTGGGGTATGAAAATAGGAATCTTGGGAAAATCCCACTCCCTTTAATATCAGAGAATTATCCCCACATCTCTTTGAATTGAATACCTCCTTCCCTTTGTCCTCTTAGGGCCACAAGCCTGCAGCCACTCCAATGAAGATGCCATACAATGAAGCCGAGAACAAGAGAAGTTACCATATGTGTGACCTCTGTGATCGGATCATCATTGGGGACCGGGAATGGGCAGGTAAACTGCAGGCGGTTTTGGGGAGTGGTGTCACACTCACTTTCTGAAACTTAAAGGCCTTAGTAGTTGGACGCTAGAGTCTGCTTTGTAGCAGGCCAGTCAGATTCCTGTGGATCATGTATGCGAATTCCTCAGAAGCTATCCCAGACTGGGGAGTTGTCTCCAGATCTTGAAGTGCAAAAGACTGTTGGCTTCTAGCTATAGCTGGAATAGGTATTTTATACCAGAAGGTCTCTAGAGCTCCTTTGACTTCATGGTCCTGCCTGAGAGGATTTTCTTGACCTTTCCTGTTTAGAGCTCAATGAGAGACAGACAGGAATCAAGGCAAGTCCTGCCAGAGAGTGAGGAAGCAGGAAAACAGGAGGAGAGGGAGGGAACAGACCTCTGAGCCACTCGGCCTTTAGATGCTGAGCTGGTGGTAGTGGCTCAGACTGCGGTGAGAGACGGCAGTGAAGCCACGAGAACTGCCTCCTGTCAGATGAGTAAAGGACGGCAGCTCCACCACCCTGAGCTCGGTGTCTCTGCTTTAGACCCTGGGTCTGTTCGTAACACTTGCCTTGAACTTCCCTGTGGGGGTTTTGTAGTCATTCAGAGACCAGAAGGCTTTATTCTCAAGTCTAGAATTGACATCAAATTTAGAAACACTCAATCTTTTTAGGTATTGTGGGGCTTGTCGTTTACCCAGTGGCCTGACTGCTTTGCTTGGATTCTCAGAGAAGTAGAGTTTTCTTCCTATATCAACCAATAGAATGATTAGGTCTATTAACTGGTACCCCTGGCAAAATGAACCCCATTGTCAGAGACTGGAGATGGCTGTGTGCTCAACCAGTAGAAGAAGCCTTGATTGTTGTTGGTTTATAATGATGAAAGGGAGAGAGAAAGAGAGCATCTGATTGTTTCATAAAGGAAACTTAGTGATTCGATTTGTCGAATGTCCTTCAGGGAGAGCCTTAGAGAAGCAACATTTGTGAGCCTTTGTGAGCTTGGCTGTGTCAGCTTTCTATAGCGCCATCTGTCAAGCCCTTGCTCCCGTCTCCTGCTGCCGTGGGGAGCCAGTCCAGAGCCCAGCTCTTGCCTTAGGCTGTAGCTGGGGAACAAAGCTGACTTTTCTTCCCAAGTAAATTTTCTTCAACTTCTCCCTTCCTTACACTTCTAAATCTTTTAAAATAAGGCTTTTAACATGTGTAAAAGAATTTAGCCTAGCCGTCCCTCTCTTTAGGTGTTCCAAGATAAGATTTCTTTGAAAAAGAACAGATAATAAAAATGAGCCTTGTACAAGTCAGCCGGAAGCTTTTGGGGTGAGAGGGGTCTGTGTAGCAGCGGCTTCCCAGTTTGCTGTTGGACCCGCAGAGAGACCCTTAGCCAGCGCAGTCGCACAGGCCCAATCCAGCACTTGGGAGGGGAAGGCAGGAGAATCATGAGTTTGAGATCAGTTTGGGCTACCTGATGAGACCTTGTCTCAAACAATAGCAAAACTCAGCTATATCAATGTATATGACTGTCTGTTTTGTTATGTATTATAAAGAAAAACATTGTATAATTACATGTAATTGCTTTTTAGAGTTCTAGAAAATCCTGATGAGCTTTTTGTTTGATTTTTTTTTTTTTTGTCTTCTTAGCTCATATAAAATCCAAATCCCACTTGCACCAAGTGAGGAAAAGAAGAAGATTGGATATAGATGCTGTCAGTGCCTTAGAAAGCCAGAGGGATTCCCCAGACTGTGACCCTGAACTTAAGGGAAGGACTCCCCAGGGCAGCTCGGCCAAGAGCTGAAGTCCATCATTTGAGAGGCATGCCCAGAAGCCAGGAGCTGGGGAGCAAGTTCGGCAGGGAGAGGAGTGTCGACATTCCGCGCCTGGACTGAGGAGCAGTGCTGGGCAGAAAGCCCCACGGTCTCCTTTCATTCTGTAGTGTGGTCTGAAGATCCCGTGTTCTCCGCAGTGGAACAGCAGGCCTTTCAGCTCCCTGTGTGGCTGTTGTGTCTGGTAATGATGTAGTTCAGGGTGGGATTTTTTTTTTTCTTTGAACCTTAAAGGTTCTATTTTAGAAAGAGGCACAGATTGCACATTTTATACTTGAGGATCTTTTTAGTGGTGAATACCAGGATTCAGTACGTCCTTTAAAAGAAAGTTTTTGTCCCTGACGCTGGCTAAAAATATCTAATTTCCAGATGCTTTTGTAGATGACTGAACTATTGTGAGCCACAATCAGGAGTTCTGGAGTTGAGAGAACAGCAGGGAAGGACCCGCCTCAGTGAGATGATTATGTGAGCCAAACCAGTTCTTTGAATCCACAGAAGAGGGAGTGAGGCCAAGGTGCTTGTGACCTGGGTCTTGAAGACTAAGGAAGAAGCCTGCTGAGCTGCGCCTTTATGGTCACTGCTGTCTGTCTAGCAGGGTAGAAATCTATATATTCTTTCAAAATTTAAATAAAGAAAAAGTTTATAAAAGCCTCTTTGATTCTTCAAAAGATACAGGTCCACATCTAGTCTGTACGCAGTTTGCTATATTACTAACTTGATAGCCTTTCTCAGACCTGAAGTTCTTCCCTCACTTATATTCAGAGACACAGGAGGATCGCTCACTGAGACATATTGTCTCTCATTGAAGCCCTCTTTCTAGAGCGTTAGTAGTAGTGAGTATCTGTATATAACATACGGCTAAGCGTTTTTACATGTTTTTTTAGCAGCATTGTGCATTCACGGTGTTGTACAGCCATCACTCATGTTCAGAACCTCCCATCATTCCATCAGGATCCTGCCTGTGAAGCTGTAGCTACACATGTGTTTGTTTAGGTCTGTTATGTGAGAGGCCCTGGAGTAAGCAGAGGGAACCCAGAGGTGGATGTAGCTCTGCTTTGGGAAGCTCAGGTATCGTATGTTCAGGGAAACGGCCGGTGTCGGTCGGAGGACAAAGTCGTAGAAGCTGCAGAACTTCGGTTTAAAGGGGAGAAGAAGGAAGGAATCCTCAAAAAAGCATTTCTGCTGGACCTTGAAAGTAGCTTTTGGAGGGTCAGTGTGGCTGCTCATACCTGGAATCCCAGCACTTAAAAGCCTAGGTAAGAAGACTTGAGACCAACCCGGGTTACAGTAAGACTAAGAGACCAAACAACAGCAAAACAGAAACAAGCTCAGTCCATAAATTCCTTGGCATGCAGGCAAGAGACCCGAGTTATGTCCCCAGAAACCACACAGAAATCCTGGCATGATGGCAGCAGCTTCTAATCCCATCACGGGGGGGGGGGGGGGGGGACACGACAGGAGGTTCTCTGGGGCTTACTGGTTAACCAGCCTAGATAATCTGCTAGTAACAGACTGTGAGGTAAGACTATGTCTCAAAAAATGCGGTGGAAGTGGGGCAGGGAGATGACTCTGGGTAAATACTTGTTTTGGAAGCATGAGGACCTGAGTTCTGATCCCCAGCATCTATGTGAAAGCCAGAGCAGAAATAACCCCAGATCCCAGGGTTAGGGGAACAGGCATGTCTCTGGAGCTTATTGCCAGCCAGCCTAGCCAATAGGTAAGCTCCCAAGTTCAGCAAGAGATCCTGTCTCAAAAAATAAGGTAGAAGCCAGGCGTAGTGGCACATGTCTTTGATCATAGCCCTGGATCTCTGTAAGATAAGGCTAGCCTGATCTACATACTGAGTTCCAGGTCAGCTGGGGCTACAGGGAGACCGTCTCAAAAAAAGAGTGCTGAAAAGATGGCTCAGCAGGCAAAAATACCTTTGCAAAGAAGTAGGTACAAGGGACTGGAGAGATGACAGCCATTAAGAGCACAGACTGCTCCTGCAGAAGACCTAGATTTGAGTCCAAGCACCCACATGGTGGCTAACAACCATCCTAATTCCAGGGAATCCAATGTCCTCTTCTGTCCTCCAAAGGCATTGTATGACCTGGGTGCACTTACATACATACAAGCGATAACACACACAAAATAAAATTTTTTTAATAGTAGGAGCAGTGTGCACATCTGTAATCCCAGCACGCATACCAACAGAGGGAGGCAGAGACAGGAAAACATCCCGAAGCTCCTTGGACAGCCTCACGTGCACAGTAATAATTTTTTCAAGGTGAAGAGTGATAGAAGACACCGGATGATGACTTCTGGTCTCCACACCAGTGGACACGTGTGCACCTGTATGCATATACACAATAAAGTGAACAGTGCCTGAGAAGCAACACCTGGGATCATCCTGTCTCTGTATGTGCACACACATGCACATGGGTCCGTCCCCATCCACACACAAAGTAGAAACAAAAAGGAATCCTTCCAAAACATGTTACCTGTGCACAGGCCACTATAGAGAAGTTGGAGTAAAAGAACTAATTTGTACTAATTTTTTTTTTAATGCCTTTTTGAGACACAGTATCCCTGTAGCCTCAGTTGGCCTGGAACTGGATACATAGACCAGGCTGACCTCCATCTCACAGAGATCTGCCTGTGTTTCCCTCCTGAGTGCTGAGATTAAAGGTGTCTCCCACTATACTCAGCTAATGAACTCTTTTTTTTTTTTTTTTTTCCAAATGTTTTCTGTGTATGACGTGTTGCCTGCATGTGTGTAGATGCACCCCTGTTGTGCAGTGCCTGAAGGAGGTCAGAAGGCGTCGGATCCCTTGGAGCTGGAGTTACGGGTGGTCGTTAGCTGCCGTGTGCATGCTGGGGATGGAACCTGGGTCTTCTTCAAGAGCAGTTAGTGCTCGTGACCACCAAGCCATCTCTCCAACCCCCAGCTGATTGACTCTTAAGAATATGTTTATTCTTTGGTCAAAGAAACCAGCCTGTACCCACCTCAACTGGTTCCTTACCTTGTCTGTTCCCCAGTTTATTAACTACTTGAGAAATTAGCAGGCCGGGAAACCACATCTTAGGCACAGAGGTGTGGCCTTACAGAGCCCAGTTCTTCAGAAGTATCGTCTTCACCCAGCCTTGGAGTGCCAGGCTGGTCCCATTGCTTAAACCTCCGGGGGACTAAGGCCAACAAAGGAGTACAGCCAGCAGAGCGCCGGGCTAGGTTCGAGGGGCCAGTGAACTGTTAAGTAATGTGTTTAGCTCATTCTTTTTAGGGAAGAAGCTTAGTCTCTGAAATGCATTTCACTCAAGTTGTTAAAAATGTTCTAAAGCTTAAAAAACCTCATCGGACAATCAGGAAAAACAAGTTTTAATAATCCTACCTCAAAAAGCCTTTAATCCTTCCATCTGAAATACCGGGAGCAATAATTTCTTGTTGAACTCACTTCTCTGTCTACAGCAGTTAAAATTCAGAAATGTTTTCACCTCCCTTACCCCACCAAAGTACCTAATATTTTTTATTAAGTGCCTGCTGAGTTTAAGGCACTGTGGTTGAAGTGATAGATTCAGGGAGACGGAATTCCCAAGACTGCAGCAAAGCGCCTAGAGAGGGCAGGACACTGGCTGGACAGGCATTGCCCTCTCTTGATGCCCCGAATGGTTTCGCTGGTGAAGGTAGGGAAGGAAAGCAGTCTTCTGCCCTTTAGTTTTCATGAGTTAGAGTTGAGAGAATCCTTAGCCCCTTGCACAGAAGGGAAGTTGAAACACAGAAAATGAGTATGTCAGAGTCAGAGCAAGTTGTGGCCAAGCCAGGACACCTCAGGTTACCTCTTCACTCAAATAACAAGTCTCTGTGGTTAGCTGGGAAGGACCATCTAGGCCAGCGTTAGCTGTTTGCTCAGACTGCACCGTCTGGCCTTAGCTAATCTCCAGACCGAGTCCTTCGGAGCCGGTCCTCCGCCAACACTGCTGTCTAAATGCCTTTGATATTTAATTCCAATACACTGGACAGGCTCATCTGCCTCTGCCAGTGGAAAAAAACTTACCATATTTTTTAAAAGATTTATTTTTGATGAGCATGGTAGCTTATGTCTTTAATTTCAGCACTCAGGAGGCAGAAGCAGGTGGTGGATTTCTGTGAGTTTGGGACCGGCCTGATGTACATAGCAAGTTGCAGGCCAGTCAGGGCTACATAGTGAGACCTTGTCAAAAAAATATGCTTTTTAAAGATTTATTTTTAAATTTTGTATCTGTGTGTATAGGTGCATGCGAGTTCAGGTACCTTTGGAAGCAGAACACTGAGATCCCCTGGAGGTAGAGTTAAGAGGCAGTGGTGAACTATGTGGATATTGGGAACTGAACTCTGTTCCCTGTAAGAGCAAAGTGTGCTTTTAACTGCTGAGCCATCTCTCTAGCCCTTTAAAACTTAATTTTGGAGACAGCTTTATTCTGTAGCCAGGGCTGACGTTGCGCTCAAGGGAATCCTTGGGCTTCAGCTATAAGGTGTTGGGATCACAGGCAAGGGCCTGATTTAGAAATCTTGATTACCTTTTTTTGATGGTGGTGGTGGGGATGAAACAAGGTCTCCCTGTAGCCACATCTGGTCTGGAACTTGCTATATGTAGCCCAGGCTGGCCTTGATCGCCAGAGATCTGCCTGCCTCTGCCTCCTGAGTCCTGGCATTAAAGGTGTGCACCACCATGCCCAACCTTTTTCTTGCACTTCTCAGAAACTGTTGTTTTGCAGATTTTTATAAAACAGGGTCTCCCATATCCTGTGCTGGCCTGGAACTTGCTATGTAGCCAAGGCTAGACTAATCCTCCTGTCTTTACCTCCAAAGTACTAATGTTACTGGGATTACAAATAAGTGCCACAATTCCTAGTTAATGGAGTACTGGAGGTTCAACTCAAGGCCTCCTGCTTGCTAGGCACACCTATCGGCTGAGCCACACACCCATCCTCAGAGCTAATCGAGTTGTTTTGCAGGAGTAAGACCAGGGAGGTGACTCAGCAGGTAAAGCACCAGCCACACAACCCTGATGACCTGAGTTCAATCTTGGGCACCCATGTAAAAAACTAAAAAAAGAAGCCAGCTATGGTCACATCTGTAATCACAGCCTCAGCACCCTACAGTGAGACCAGAGGCTAGACAAGAGACAGCTGGAAGCCTGTATCTGCAGTGCAGCCCAGCTGCAGAACTAACTGGAGTCTGTGCCTCAGAACCAAGTAAGAGAACTGACTCCTGAAAAATGTTCTCTAACCGTGTGTGCACACAAAATAAATAAAACATTTTTTTACAGTACTTTTAATATGAAGAGAATTGAGCTCGTATTCTTTAAGCATATTGCTTGGGCCAGCAGGGTGGCCAGTAAAGGAGTTTGCATTTCCTGAGACTCCAACTCCTGACAGTTGTCCTTTGACCTCCACATTTGAGCCTCCACATGCCCAAGGTAGGGTGCTTACAGTCATGCACATGCACAAGAAAGTGGAAACTGTCAAACAAAAAAATTGTCAAAAAATAAAAATGTTGGGACAAAAAACTGAACAAAATAATAAATTAATACAGTTTTTCTTTTTTGAGGCCTAAGCAAGAAGAGATATCTGTGGTCTGGGGATGTGGTTTGATCTTTGTGACTCTCAGTATCGTTTGTACTCGGTCTCAGTTCCATAGTCAGCAAAGATTTTTCTACTTAAAACCTAGTACATACAAACTACCAAAGGGTGAGGCAACGGCATGGTGGTGGAATATTTCTAAGGCCCTGGGTTCGATCTCCAGCACAACAAAAACAAAAAAACCACCACCAACAATAACATACACATGTGTGTGCACACATGCACACAAGAGACAAGCAAACTGTCATGAATACAGTGACTGTATGTCCTCAACCTGAGGATATACTGAGAAACAGTCAAATGCTTGTTGAATTAATGGCACAGAAGCTAAGTGGGTCTCAATGTAAATGATCTGTTTCAACCATTAAGTACTCTTTCCCCAATCTGAAGTCTCGGGACAGTAGCCACTGGTGGGGATTTCATTATTTGATTAGTAACTACTTAGAGGGTTAGGGCTGTTTTGTAAAACGTTGGCTAACTGGCCGTTGGAAAAACTATTCTGAATATGCACAAAGGAAGGTGTATGGTTGTATTAGTTTGGGTAAAAGGCTAAGCTGCTATAACAAAGAGACTCAACAATGCTGAGGCTTAAAAACAAAGCACTCTTTCTCATATAACAGCTCTGAGCTAGCCTTTCCGAGGAGAGCAGTCCAGGTCAGTGGGGCAGCTCTGCTCCAGATGGTCATTCAGGGACACAGGTCCCTTGTATCACATTGCTTCAGCATCCTCTAGAGCACTGTCCTCATCTGTGTGCTTGAAGCTGGGTCATCACTGGTCCCTCCCAGCCAGGAGGAAGCGGAAAGGGTGGCTGGAGGCAGGAGGCATGCGGCACACTTACATCTCCTTACTTTTTCCATTGGTAAGAACTTAGTCATATGACCACACCTACCTGCTTAGGGAAGCTGAGAAATGGAGTCAAGCCATGTGCCAAGGAAGGAAAGAACAGATTTGGGTAGACAACTTGCAGCCTTCACTAAACTGGTGTCACAGAACACTAAATTCCAACCTCATTTAGCTAATTAGTTCTGTTAGCTTGCTAGGGACAAATCTATTTTCCTATGTGTGAAATTGAGTCATATGAGCTGACCTCTGAAACATTTCAAACAGTCAAGCTTGACAAAATTCTGTCTGGCAGAACTTTAAGAATAAAACACATTCCAGAGACTATTAGGCTCCTATGATCAATGGCCAAGGTACTTATGCTTATAGGAAGGCCTGACAGAGAGGAACTCTAATGACTTGACTACCCCTAGATTTCTTTTACATTTTATTTATTGCTATTTTTTATGTGAATGAGTGTATTGCCTGCATGTATGTAAGTGCACCCATGTGCAGTGCCCTCCTGGAACTGGAATTAAAGACAGTGGTTAACCCCCACATGGGTGCTCAGGATTGAACCCAGGTCCTCTGCAAGAGCAGTCTGTTCTCTTAACCACTAGGCCATCTCTTCAGCCTCCCCCACATCAGATTTCTTTTTATGGGGGGGAAACCCTACTTTTTGTAATTGCAGCTGAACATTTCTCTTATTAACCTACTCTCCATATGACTGGAAGATTGTTTAGCAGCCTTTTCATATATAAATTGGAATAATTATCTCTATTCCTGGGAGCTTGGTAAGAATTAACCGAGGTCCTTAAAACAGTTTTTTTTTTTTTTTAATTTTAAAAATTTATTTTTATTTTATGTGTATGAGTGTTATGCCTGCTTGTAAGTGCACCAGTGGCCTGAAATGCCTGCAGAGAAGGGCATCTGATCCCTTGGAACTGGAGTTATAGATGGTCGTTAGCCGCCATGTGGGGATTCGAACCCAGGTCTTCGGCAAGAACAGCCATTGCTCTTAACCACTGAGCCATCTCTCCAGTTTCTGAGATCCTTTTTAAATAGTACATTTGTTTGGCACTTCGGGGTCCAGCAGATAATTGCTGTAAATTGGATGTATTTGCTTCATTGGAGAACATTTATTAATCCTGCTAACATGCTGATTTATGGTATGGTGTCAGCTCTTGACAGTTATCCTATGTGGGCAGATTTCGACTTAACAAACTGACCGCTTTGCCAAGAGCCAGCTTTATTTCCCAGTTCGGTTGATTGATGTATTTGGTTGCTTGAATACATATTTTTCTCCTCCATGTCAGCTTACTTGGTTTACTTCACTTAAAATGCCATTTTCCTTACTGTTTGTCTGATAAGCTCCTGCACAGCCTTCAAGGTCCATGTCCTCTCTTTAGTTAAAAAGGTGTTTGGGGCTGGAGAGATGGTTCAGCAGTTAAAATCCAGACTGCTCTTACAGAGGACCGAGTTTGTTCTCAGCACCCTTATTGGGCAGCTCACAACCACCTGTAACTCCAGCTACAGGGGGATTCAACACCTCTGGCCTCTGAGGGTACCCGCACTCACATACACCCACACAGAGACACGCATGCACATAGTTTTTTAAAACTTAAGAAAAAAGCTCCCTTGACTCTTGCGTTGGTTTTTTCATTCTCTTGGTGCCTAGCAGTTTCTGTATCATAGGATTAGCACGAGGGAGTCCTTACCTCCCTGCCAGGCCCCTCTAAGTATTTTTACACACACCAGCTCAGTCTTCACAACAGCCCTACAAGGCAGTGCTGCCACGGCTATAATTAGTTCCATTTTACAACTGAGGAAAGCAGTTAAGTAAAGGCAGGCTGGGATCTGAAACTAGGTGGGTGGCTCAGTCTGTGCTCTGTGTCCCTATTCTGCCCTAACACATTCCACCTGGGGCTGTATTGCTCCCCTTGGATTGTAAATCCTACCAGTATATGAATCCTGTTGTAAGACCAACCTGGAACTTTAGTGGGCAGCCAGTAGATAGTGAGCGTGGACCCTTGCAAGGCACAGTCGCTTAATCATGGCTCCTCTTCATTGAGTACCCACAGCGCCAAGCATTGTAGGCTAAGCACATGCATACCTCATAATGTTCCCTTAAAACAAACAGGCCAGGCAGTTATCACCGCTTTATAAGGGACGGAACATGCAGAATCACCATCCGAATAGTGCCCGGGTACTGGAAAGAAAGCTCTGCAGAACACAACACCTGCAGGCTCTCCGCAAAGCATGTTGAGTTCAGGCTGCCCTGCAATTCCCTGTGTAGGCCATCTGGCCTTGAATTCCTGGTTTTCATCCTGCATCAGCCTCCCTGGTCTAGGATTATAGGTGTTTTTGGTTTTTTGCTTTAATCTGGTCTTTATACTTTTCTGCTTTATTGAGGTCTGACAAAAATGTATGGATTTAAGGTATAAAACAATGATTTGATATATGTTATGAAATACATGGGTCATTTAGTTGACACATCCAGTAATATTTGTTGAACTAAGATCTGAAGCCAGTTGGGGCTGACTCCAAATCCATGCCCTAACTTTCTCTCTACGCCTTCAAGCATATTTCTATAGGGTTTCTTGTTTTTTAATATTTATTTTTTCAGTTAATCTGTATGAGTGTATTGATCTAGGTATGTAAGTGTACCCATGTCATGCAATTCCTGAGGTTAGAAGAGGGCGTGAGATCCCCTGGAACTGGAGTTACTTAGCCACCATGCAGGTGCTGGGAATCGAACCTCGGTCCTCTGCAAAAGCAAATGAGCCATCTCTCCAGTCCCTGTTTTTCGTTTGTTTGAGACAGAGTCTCCCTATAGCCACAGTTGGCCTGAAACTTGCTATGTAAATCAGGCTGGCCTGTATCTCAGAGAGACCCACCTGCCTCTGCCTCCCAAGTGCTGGCATTAAAGGTGTGAGCCACTGCACTTGGCTCCTATAGGGTTTCTTAAATGTATAAATTATTTGTACCTACTTTACTTCTAAGACAGTATCAAGAAAACAACAGCAACTAACCCCCTCCCCCCCAAAAAACTTCTAAAGAACTTGAGTCTTGATTACAGATGAAATGAGCCCCATTCAAACTAATTTAAATAAAAAGGTGAATTTATAATTCGGTTGCAAAGTGTTTCCTCTTATGCACAGACAGAGCTTAGTGCGATGGTACATGCCTTTAATCCCAGCAATCGGGATCCTGAGACCGGAGGATTGACACAAGTTGAGGCTGGTCTAGGCTACATAAAGAGTAAGGCCAACTAGGGTTACAGAGTGAACAAGACTTGTCTCACTCCCCCGCCCCCAACAATAAACTAAAATTCGAGGACAGGAAAGCATTGAGTCCTCAAACATAGTTTGTACTTCTTAACTCAAGGCTGTGGAGATGCCCTCTGTGCTTATCAACTCACTTTTCTCTGTAAACAGGCCTTCTCCACATGGGAGAAGCAGGTCTGCTGGCACCCAAGCCTCATCTCTTACAGCTCTGGCAACTGAGAGAGCTACGTCACCCTTGTTAAGGTTCCTGCTATTGAAAGAAGACAGTAACAAGCACTGACAGGGTGGAAAGATGGAACCATGTGCACTGTTACTACACCTGCCATGGGAGCTGAAAGGCAGTTCCTCAAGTACTAGCATTGTGGGCTGGGGAGATGGCTCAGTGAGTAAGGCGCTTGCTCTGCACATGTAAGGACCTGAGTTCAAATCCCCAGCACCCATTTAAAATCAGGATGGCTTTGTGTGCCTGTAATCCCAGCTTTGGAGGGTCAGAGACAGGTGGTTCTTAGGGATCTACTAGCTAACCAGCCAAAACAGGTCAGTGAGAGGCCCTGTATCAAGAGAATAATATGGGGAGCAATAGAGGAAGATCCCCTAACCCTCTTTGACCTCTGAATGTGTATGCACAAGCATGTGCACCCACACACTTACGTGCATGCATCATAAACACAACCTCTCCACATCACAAGCACATACACATTACACAACCACACCAAACCCACACAAACTCAGAATTGCCATATGATCTAGCACTCTTGCTTCTGAATGTAATCTCAGCAGAATCTCAGAGATAGTTACACACCTGTTTTCATTCACAATAGCCAAGGAGAGGAAGCAACTAAAGTCCCTTAAGGGATGGTTTATATGTGGGTGAAATATTCATTCCGCTTGCAAAGGAAGTAGTGGCATGTACTACAACATGGATGAACTTTGATCATATTCTGCTTAATGAAATAGGAAGTCACTAGAAGACAGAATCCAGCACTCGGGAGGCAGAGGCAGGCAGATCTCTGTGAGTTCAAGGCCACCCTGGTCTACATAGCAAGTTCTAGGACAGCTGGGGCTACAAGGGAGACCCTGTCTCAAAAAAGACTAAAACAAAAACAAACAAAACCAAAAAACAACACAGGGTATAATTCCTCCTAAAATATTAATATTTTATAGTCTAGAATATTAATTTTATGGAAGCAGAATGTTCTCTGGTGGTTGTTAGGGCCTGAGGAGGAAGGACAAGTAGGAATTGTTCAGTGGCAGAGAGTTTTGATTTTGTAAGATGAAAACGTCCCAGAAGTTGGTTAGTTGTACAAAATCAACATGTTTAATGCTATTAAAAATGTATACTTACAAATGGTTAAGCTGATAAATTTGCTATATTTTTATAGTTTTTACAAAAGTAGTCAGGTGTGATAGTGTGCTCCTATCACTTAGAATGCTGAGGCTGAGGCAGGAGGATCAAGAGTTCCAGGTTAAGCCAGGGTTATGTGACAGACCTATCTCAAAAAAAAAAAAAAAAAAAAAAAAAAGGCCCTTGGAAGAGATTCACCAGCCCAGCTTGGCTTAGCACTTGCCCTGAGGCCCATCAGTCAGACTGGGATGGATTCCTAAAAGGATATGGTATGGTAGTTCCCATGGAAACCAGATGGATGGAGTAGATATGAAGTCACTCCTAGACAATGTGAGGAGAGGAAGAGTCCTTCGAACACTGGGTCACTGCTGTGGAGTTGCTGCCTGTGAGGGAGTGCTTCGCCTGTTTTCTAGCTGAGTGTCAGTACTGCCATCATCTTCATCAGATATCTGTAGTACTTACTCCCTACGGATTTACAGCTTAGCAGGGCTTTTACAAAGCTGTTTATCTCATGAGCCCTTGTCAAAAAAACCCTTTGAAGTAGTTTGGATAAATGAAGAGACAGAATCAGTATTTAAGTGACTTAACACGGAGTTGGTGTGATTTCAGTTGTAAAGGACTGAAAGCCAATTTGAACTAATTTAGGTATAAGGGAGGATTTATTGGCTCAGGAATCCAAGAGTCAAACATCTGAGTCTATCTCCCACCTCAAGGGCAAATGATGCAACTGGGCTTCAGAACACCTGCCACCAAGGACTCGGACACACCAGCACAGCCTCTGCCCTGCCTCTCTTTGTGATCTGTACTTTCTTTTCATGCAAACCAGCTTTCCTTGAATGACTATTGGAAGCTCCCACACTACGCTTTTCTCCACAGCAAAGCCATGGTCCTGAGTTCCAGGTTAGTCTCTGGTTAACACTGACAGAAGAATGCTGTTGTTCCCCTTTGGGTCAAGCAGGAGAGCCCATCATCTGGGAATATAGCAACTCCCTGTGGTAACACAGGACTATGGTGGAGCTGGGCGGGGTTTCTAGGAGGATGGGGCGGGATTGGTGCCCACACAGTGACACAGTGGGAAGTCCAGGGCTTCCGGATGTGATGTTTAAGAACGCATTTTGGCTTCTGTTTCCATGATAAGGGAAGTCTCCAACTCTATAAGGCCCTTGGGGGACGGTGTGTGATCAAATATGAGACTGGGGTGAGACTTTGAGTCACCAGAAATGGGATGATGAAGACCACTGAGATCCTTGCTTTCTGTCAGAACATCACTATCAATTTCAGGAGAGTTTGGGGATATAGACTTCCATATAAATGCTATTTGTGGATTCAAAAATTCTGTTGCACTCTAGTCCATTAGTACAAGTCTATAATCCCAGCTATGGAGGTTGAGGCAGGAGGGGTTCAAGGTCAAACTTGGCTACAGAGTGAGTTCAAGGCGAGCCAGGGAAACTTAGTGAGAACCTAAGTTGAAATTAAAAGTCGGGGAAGAGGGAGCTGTGGGTGTAGATTGGTGGTAGAGAGCTTGCCTCGTATGTGTGAGGCCCTGGGTTTGATCCCCACTGCTAGACCTGTCTGAGAGGTGGAGTTGCATAGGACCTGGTGGGCTCCTGAGGGCGCACAAATCCCAGCTCACCCTCCAAGCTTTAACATCAGAATCAGTCTCTCCTTCCCACCCTTCCCCTCCTTCCTTCTTTCACTTTTCTTTCTGATCTGGGGCTTTTCTGTGTTGCCCAGGCTGATCTCTCAATCCCAGGCGAAACTCTTGCTTCGGGGTCTCCCACACAGTTGGGACACTGGTGTGTGCCACCATTCCTGATCGTAAGCAACCTTTATAAGTGCACTTCAGAAACCTCATTGGCCGTAGCAACATTCAAGACGTTCAGTGTTTCAAATGTCAGTATGTGAAAGAGCCCAAGACTCATTCAGTTGTTTTTAGACTTGTTTTGTGTTTTTGTTTTGTTTTCACACACTTTTGTTTATTCATGTGCACGGGGAGGCTCGTGTACGAGCATACATGTTAGGGGTCAGAGGACCGCTTTCTGAAGTCAGTTCTCTCCTACTGTATGGGTTCTGGAGGTCGAAGTACCTTTACTTATTGAGCCATCTTCATGGCCCCTTGTTTTCAGACTTGCTTTTACCTCAGATTCCCCACGCCCCCAAATAAAACCACAGATGAATTCCAGTATTTAGTGCAGAGTAAAGCAGCTTGGGTCTTGGGAACATGTGATCTTCTGGTCCCTCTGATTCAGTCTCCTTCCCTGTGGGACATGTTTTGAGTTTCCCTGATTTAGACTGGCTACTTTACAGAGCAGCAGATGGAAAAACTGAGTCCCCAAGAGGCTAAGGAATCATCGACAACAGAACAGAATCATCAGCAGAGCCACAGCCAGCATGCTGGCCTCTGGTTTAGGATGATGCTCTTTGTACTGAATTGTGCTGCTTCTCTGGATATTGTATTTTTCTTCAAGTACATGTTAATTTGGTCTGAACTACCATGAAGGCTAACAGAGATCTCTGAGAGTCTAATCTAATAAGCAGTTAAAAGCTTTGTAATTAGGAATGTCTGTTGTGTATTCAGAAAACTTAATGAGCACTTGCTAGTCCCCGTTCTAAGAGCTAGAGATCAGTTAACAGTGAACAAGACAGTTCCTGTCTTCAAAGAGTTCAAGGCTGTGCTATTTCAGGGGTGTTCAGTGATAAACACTCTATAACAGAGGCTATCAGGAGACACATATGGCTTTACCTCACCATGCAGAGAGGTCTGGGAAGGCTTTCTCCAGGAAATGGCATCCAAGACAGATCAGAAAGAATACTGGGGAGGGAGCCAGGTAAGAAAGTGCCTACAGGAGCGGTAACAGATGAGTTTATGGGTGAGATCTCTTGAAGCTATGTGGACAGCGGGTTGGCTGAGGTTCGCTAGGGCAGTTAAGGTTCACTAGAGGTAGTTCACTAGGGCAGTTAAGACACTTAACAGGGAGGCTGAGGAGATGGCTCAGAGAGCACTAACTGCTCCAGCAGAGGACCAGTGTTCAGATCCCACCACCTTTAACTCCAGTCTAGCAGATGCAATATCCTCTTCTGGCTCCTGCAGGCATCAGGCATGAACATAGTACATAGATACATGCGTCAGACACCCAAACACATAAAATAAAAGTAAATCTTGGGGCTGAAGAGATGTCTCAGCAGTTCAGATCACGAGCTGTTCTTGCAGAGGACTGGGTTCAGTTCCCAGCACCTACATGGTAGCTAGAAACCCTTTCAAACTCCAGATCCAGAGGATCAGACCCTCTTCTGGCCTCTGTGAGCATTACATGCATAGATGCACTTACATATGTGAGGACAAGTCATTCATACACATAAAATAAAAATAAATAAATTTTAAAAAAATTAAAGACACTTTAGTAGGTAAGACTGGGGAAATAGCTCGTCTGCAAAGTGCTTGTTTCACATACACAAGGCCCTGGGTTCAACTCCTGGCACAGAGGAAGGAAAAGGAAGGACAGAATCCTAATGGAAAGCATAGTAAAGAACTGGAAATTCAGGTTGAGCCCAGATTGAGTTCTGAGCTAGAGATAGCATCTCTGAGTCAGCAGCATTGGCTGCGTTTGAAGCTGTGGAAGATGAGGTCACCCAAGCAAGCGGCACTGGGAAGGGAGGAACCGTCCAGAGCAGAACCTTGAACAAAGACACAACATCTCAGAGTTCTGAGAGGAGAGCAGTCAGCAGGGAAGAACTTGGAGAGAGACCGTGAACACAAGGGGTTTTAGTGACAAGGACGTCAGTGGCGACCTTGGCTAGAGAAGGTTCAGCTTGATGGTGGTGACCATGTCTTTGAAGTCCTGAAAGAAAGACAGGCTGATTTTTAGAGAGAGAGGCTTGAGTTGAAGGAAGTTCTTCCTTTTATTTCTGAGAGACCTTCTCATGTTTAGATGCTCGTTGGGAAGAGCTAGTAACACTGTTACAGCGACTAGACACGGCTTCCTCCTTTTGTAAACGATTTCAAGGACCTGTTTCAATATACCAGTGCTGTTCCTTGATGCCATCTGTAGGTAGAAATGGGGTAATCAACTTATCCCCCCCCTTTTTTTTTTCCTGAAACTTGTCTGGGTTTAGCACTGAGATCTAGAGAACCCCTCGGAGAGGGCAAACCAAGCTGGTTGTTTACTCTTGATATAGAATGCATAAGGACTGTTTTACAGTCATAGAATGGGTTCATCCTCTGAAGATTCAGAGGAGCTGCCACTTTCTGAAAAAGCCTGCTGGAAGAGCAGGAGAAAAATGTAGGTGATACCTGATTGACTTTCAGTGGAGCTCAAACAACGGGATATCATTAACTTAGAACTAGCAATCCTACGAATGGAATAATCTGAGATAAAGAAGGATTAGAAGGAGATTAGGGACCGGGCTACTAAAATAACCCCTCATGGAAGCAATGAATGTCGGGTTGAATACCACGGATTCTGTAAAGAATACAAACTCTCCAGGGTCTCTCTCCACACAGGAAACTGACAGAGTCATGGAAATCAGATCAAAGAGCTGGGAGTGGGGAAGGATGAAGTTGGGACTCTTGGTTAGTAACAAGTGTTATTGCTTGCTCCATGTGAGCCCTCTCTAAGCGCGAACTTGGTCAGTCAGAGCAGTGCCACGGGGTAGGAACTCATATCTTCTCAGGTTTGCGTTTGGCGAGAATGAAGCCCAGAGAAGGTGAACCTGTGCAGGTTTGCACAGGTAGGAAGTGGAGAAGTCTTGCTCTGAAGTGCTTAATCAGTGTTGCTTCCGGGTCTCCTGTGGAGGCCAGATTACTCAGGCAGGCATCTGAGTGTTTTGTGTGGTCTCCCAAGTGCCAGACTCAGTTCAGCTGCTGGGAGAATATCAGTAGTGCGACAGAGACTAGGTCCCTGCTTGAGTGGAGCTTATGTCTAGCAGGAGAGGGAGAAAATGGGCAAGTGAACGATGAGGAGAACTTCAGTAAGTTCTAGAAAGAAAACCCGAGACGCAGAAAGAGGCAGCAGAGGATGTGTTGCTGTTCCTGCCTCAGAAGAGACAATCAGGGAAGACCCTGTGAGGAGGTGGCATCGCCTTAGTCAGGCTTGACAAGGAGTCAGCCCCACAATAGCATGGAGCGGGAGGAACTAACTGTAAGTGCAGAGGTGTCAAGGTGGGGATGATGCCGACACAGGCAAGAAGGAAGACCAGTGTGGCCACCGCAGTGTGAATGTAACCACGGTGAGCACGGAGGTTTGTAAAAGGCAAAGTCAGTAGGGACTCGGGTGGGTCCAGGAGGAGCCTGGTGGGCTTTCGGAAGGAGCTTGGATTTCATTCTAATTACAACAGAGGAAGCAACAGAAGATATTTTCAGTTTGTATGTTTACCTAGTAGAAGAATATGTTCTAATGTATGTGTTAAGGAATGAGTCTGAGCTGGGCATAGTGGTGCACGTCTTTAATCCCAGCACTTAGGAGATAGAGGCAGGTGGATTTCTCTGAGTTCAAGGTCTACATAGTGAGATCCAAGCCAACTGGGGCTACAAGGAGACCCTGTCTCAAAGACCAAAAAAAAAAGAGTCTGAGCCAGATGTGGTAGCACCTGCCTGGAATCCCAGCACTCAGGAGGAGTAAGGCAGGAGGATTAAGAGTTCGGCGTGAGACCCTGCCGGCGCATGTATTTAATCCCAACACTCTGGAAGCAGAGGGAGGCGGACTGAGGCCAGCCTGGTCTACATAGGGAGTTCCAGGCCAACTGAAGCTACAGGGAGACCCCATCTCAACAACACAACAAACAAATAAATGAGTCTGTCTGCTGTGTAAAATGAACTTTAATGACATAATGTGAAATGTGGAATTGAGAAAAAACTTCATGATGTGTGTCATTAATCCCAGCATTTAGGAGCCAGAGGCAGGGAGATCTCTGGGTGCAAGACCAGCATGGTCTGCATATTGAGTTCAAGCCAGGGCTACATAGTTAGACCCTGTCTCAAATAAACAAAACTTAGGATGCTCAGGATGGGACCAAGGATGGGTTAGCATCAGTTTTTCTTTTGTGGCTTACATCTATGATCCCAGTAAGGGATCCCTCCCTTGGTGGGATTCCGAGGCAGAAGAACTGTCATGAGTTCTAGACCAGCCTGGGCCACAGAATGAAACAATTTCAAAAACAGCTATTTCTGTGCCTTGGGGCAGTCTCTCCCCAGCTTTTCTTGTCACACTTGCTGCCTTGCACAGAGATGAAGGGTTTTCCTGCAGATCCTAGCTTTTTAGATCAGTGGAAGATGGACAGGTTCAGCCACCTGGATTCGGTCCAGGACTTCTATTGCAACTTAGTCAAAGCTGGGTCCACTTGAACACAGAGAACAGCCATGTTTGGGCATACACACAAAATAAATATTTGTTGTATGGATGGATACCCTGCAGAACAGAAGAGGAACGCAGCAGATGTGGGAGCAAAGCCCTGGCAAGGAATAGAGTGAGATAAAGAGCTTCCTGTTGATGTCCCGTCCCAGTTCAGCAGCTCCCGTCCTTGGGTCCCTGAGATAGCTCTGTTTCTTTGCAGAACACCACCATTTTAAAGTTTTTTTTTTTTTTTTTTTTTTTTAATGTGTAAGGCTGTGACACCTGTCCCACATTCTAGTTCCTATTCCTTATGACCACAGTGACAGACTTTCTCCTCTGGGGCTGGTGGTGCTTCAGCCACAGCCTTGCCAACTTGGCTCTGCTCACCTGTTTTTCTGTCTAGATTCACAGGCCTCTAACAGTATGGCAAAAGCAACTGAAGTGACTTTTATTTCCTTCACTGTTCAGGACCACTTCGCTGTTCTGGGATGAATTTCTACTCATTATTTACATCCGAAGTTCTTTTTCCCTTCTAAGTACTAACCAGGCCCGACTGTGCTTAGCTTCTAAGATCAGTCATTTTCAGTGTGGTATGGCCGTAGTTGTTTAAGCCCTTTCTAAGTAGAATCTAGCCACATTCATATGCTAAATCAGTTATATGGATAATAAACATGTATTTGGTTTTGTTGTTTTATATACGAAATTATCATATTTTCTAGTGTTTCTTTCTCTCTCTCTTTTGAGATAGGGTCTCATGACGAAGCCCTGGCTGGGTTGGAACTCACTATGTAAGTCAGACTGGCCCCAAACTCACAGTTGCCTTGCCTTTACCTCCCGAGTGCTGGGATTACAGGCAAATGCCATTGCTGGTTTTCTGTTAGTTTGTTTTTTCATGGTTGTTGTTTGTTTTGCTTTCTAGACAGGGTCTCATGCAGCCTGACTGGCCTCAACCATACTGTGAGGCAGAGAATGCTCTTGACTTCCTGACTCCTGACTCTGCTTCCTAAGTGCCGGATATTACAGGCATGTGCCACCTCCTTTGACACACATTTCCCATATTTTCTTTCCTTTTGACATTAGACAGAAGACAAAATACAAATGAATTCCTTCACCAAACATTCTTTGACAAACATAGTGGCCCATACCTATAATCCCAGTGCTCTAGAGGCTGTGGCAAGAGGATTGCAATGAGTTTGCAGCCAGCCTGGGATACATAGTGAGTCACTTTATAGCCCAGGTTAGCCTAAGTGACACCCTATCTCAAAGAACAAGGCAAAGGGCCAGCTAAATGGCTCATCAGGTAAAGGGGCTTGCCACCAACCCTGGTGACTTGTGTCTGATACTTGGAACCCACTTTACGGAAGGAGAGCACCAACTCCCAAAAGTTGTCTTTTGGCCTTCTCATGCATGCTATGGCACACGCAGGTACCCCCCCACACACAGCACAATAAATAAACAAAATTAAAACAAAACATACAAAAAGCCATCCTAGGAGTTGTCACCCTGGCTGTATGAGAATATCAGCAGTCTCGCTCTCCTTCCTTACCCACTTGGCTAGCGCTGACCCTGGGACCCTCTCCCTCTAGGCCACAGGTCTTCTCTGAATCATCTGTTCTGCTTTCAGGCCTTAGGTCCCACCTGTTTGGCAGGATAAGCAGGCTTTTTTGTTTTGCATGATAAGTGACTTTTATCCCATGCACTTTGTGATCATTATTGGTATGCTCAGTGTGACCCATGGGAGACTCACTGAGGTACATCTATTGCTGTCAGAATCCCTCTGGAGCTGTCCACAGGTGTGGTTTGAGTTAAACTGGCTCGCATACTAAGAGCATCTTCAAATGGATCTGAGGCCAGAGTGGCCCTTTCGGAGTCGATCAAGCTCACCCAGAGCAGCTTCACAGAGCTTATCTGCATTGACTTCTGGCTTTTGGCTTCCCTGAAGGTCCTGGTAGGTGTGAGGCTGCTGGGGACACATGAGGTATCTCCATGGAAACGTTGATCTGTCCTCTGCAACCTGAAATAAGCCTTGCCCCACAGTCGAAGAAGGCAAAAGTGAGTAGGACTAGGATCAAGGCTTAACTGCTCTACTACCACACTTAGGAGAGACTTGTTCCTCTAGCACAGAATAGGAACTAAAAAGGCAACCTTATCCCTGGCCACAAAAGTTTAAAAATCCTCAGACCTGAACCCGGGGATGCCAGCACCTCTCCAACTCCAGACACTCCTGGATGTCCCATGAACTTCTAACTTGTTAAGTCCTAGGCTGAGCAAACTACTCTTCTACCAGTCCCCAGATTATCCTGGTCTCACTTTCCCAGTCCTGATGAGCTATTGCATACTATTTATTTATTCTGTGTGTATGCGTGTGTGTGTGTGTGTGTGTGTGTGCCCGTGCACACTTGCATGCACCATGACATTTGTGTGGCAGTCAGAGGACAACCTGCAGGGAGGGTCAATGTTAAGTCCGACACCATGGTCACAAGGGATCGAACTCAGGTTGTCAGGCTTGGTAGCAAGCCCTTTTAACTGCTGAACCATCTTGCCTACCCCCCTAGTCCTGATTATAATGATCTCATTCCCGGCTCCATCAGTCAAACCAAAATCTTGACCATCACTCTCAACTCTTTGTGTGACTCTGCTCCCTTCTATAACTACAAGGCCACAACAGCTTCATCATCATCAGGTTCTGATTTCCTGATGTCTACCTGGTGGCTTAGAGACAGCATGGATTTTTTTTTTAAATATATAGTTATGGTGACTAGGAACCTGAAATGAGCTATGGGACTAAAAATCAAAGTTCCCTTCAGAGACTTAGGATGGGATCTGCTCCTTGTTCCTTCCAGCCTCTGGGGACACCTGTACCCCATGGCTTCTAGCTGAATCACTTCAGTGTCTGCTTCTGTTGCCTTCCTCCTCCCTCTGATAGCCTTCCTCTTTTTTTATAGGACCCTTGTGATTATTTCAAGCCCACTCAGAAAACCTACAAGCCATCTCACTCTAGGATCCTTCATTTAGCCACACCTGCAGGTCCCTTTGGACATATAAAATGTCACTCATGGGTTCAGAGGATCAGGATGAGGACATCTTGGAGGAGATCTTTCACATCATCCTGCCCACATAATTTTCCCGGAACTCATCTGGCCCGCTGTCCCTGGGCTTTAAGCCGGAGCAGTTGTCACTGAGGCAGTGCTTGGGGCCTTCTGTTTGGTTTCTGTCTCTTGTCCTGTCCGTCTTACCCATTTCTGCTAATGCGTCTTCTCTGGGAGCCTGTGCTGGGGCTGAATCCAGGTCCTCATGTGTGCCAAGCAAGCGCTCTACCACTGAGCTATAGCAGCAGGTTTGGTTCCTCTCTCTGTCTTCTTAATGATGAATAGTTTTTCCTAACTCCCTTCTGCTTGTCAGGACCCTGTTTAAGCTCTGTGTTTCTTGACTCCCTTGCCAAATAGGAATTCTTGGGCCAGTAACTTGAGCTGTCTGTACCTTACTTTCTCATCTTGTTAAAAACATTGCTAGCCCTCAGATGGGCGTGGCGGTGTACACCTTTAATCCCAGTACTCAGGAGGCAAAGATGGGCAGATCTCTGTGAGACTGAGATCAGCCTGGTCTACAAAGCAAGTTCCAGGCCAGCTGGGACGACAGGGAGCCTCTGTCTCAAAAACAAACAAACAAACAAACAAACAAACAAACAAAAGTTGTGTGATTAATTGCTTTTCTAACTTAGTTCCATATTCTTTCAGCGTCCCGGATGCCTTTCAGAATGTTCTCTCCACACCCCTGGTTCCCTGGAAATTTTTGCCCATCCCTTCCAGGCCCAGTTCATGCATCACCTCCTCTGTACAGCCTCCCTGCTCGCCCCTCCCACTGCATGCCAGGTGAGCAGACTGTTTCCTTCTCTCCAGCTCTTGAACTCTGCCAACCCTGACCAGAAGCCCTTGTACAAGGTATTTACATTATTTGATTATGTGTATAGAAGGAAAACATCTTGAAAGGCAAATATTTGTGTCCCCCGCCCCCCGCCACATCCTCATACGTGACCCTCTACCTAGTCAGGCAGAGGTGTGCACATTGCTTTGAAGACTTAGTATTTGGGGTCTGGGAGTGTAGTTCAGTGGGAAAATGCTTGTCCAGCATGTTCAAGGCCCTGGGTTTGATCTCCAATGGAGAAAAAAAAGGGGGGGGGGATTTTTCTAGCAAGAAGGGAATAAGAAACTATGTTTACATTTTCAACTTCCAAACTAGGCCTTCCTAATGACATCCACATGGGTAGTTTTGATAGCCAAGGCAAGGCTTTATGGAGAGAAGAGGTTTTGGGGGACTCAAAGAGCTATTCCTGAAGGAAGCAGGATGTCAAGTTCATGAGAGAGTGTGATGACGAGGCCACTGGAAGGTATGTGCCTGAACTTGGGAGGAACTGGTTAGTGAGGTTGATGCATGACCCATGACTAGACAGATAGGAAGCCAGAGTTGGGCCTCTAGGAGGGAAGCAAATAGAGTTGGGGGTCATCTGTTCACTCTCACCAGACTGGTGCTCTGTAGTTAGCGGTTGTATTGAAGGAATGAAGGAAAATTACAGACTGTGGAGGGAGATGGTATATCAATAATCCAGCCTAACTGAAGGATACAGAAGTCAGCATGGACAGAAGCAAGAAGGGACTAGATGCGGCAATGCCAGGACCTTATCACTCCAGATCACCACTGAGGTAGATCCCTTCAGAGTGGATGTCCCCCACCCCGTTACCCCGTACCCCTCAGAGCTAATGGGCTCTTGGAGCATGACCCAAACTGGTCAATAGGTGTTTTTCCTCCCATGATTTTGCTGCTTCAGTTCAGAGATGCTGGTCTGGTTAGTCTATTTTCTCTTGCTATAACAAAATACCCCGGGGTGAATAATTTCTAAAGAAAAAAAGGCTCATTTGACGTGTGGGTGGTTCTGGAGGCCCAAGAGCATAGTGTTGTCTTCTGCTTAGTTCTGATGAAGATTCACAGTGACAAAAGCATACAGAAGAGATCACAGGAAGACAGAAGGTCAAAAGGGAACATCTTGCTTTCTCTATAGCATTCCTCTCAAGAGAACTAACTAGGGTCCCATTGCTTCCAAAACCAGGGCTTCTAATGATGTAATCATCTTGCTCTAGGCCCTGCCTCTTCAAGATCCTATCATTCAACCTTGCCACACTAGTCCAGACTCCCAGCACATGAACCCTTGGAGGCACATTTAATCCATTTCTGCCGGTCATCTGCACTGAGAATGGACAGCTGGCTGTTTGGCTGTGTTCAGAGATGGAGGATCTGCTGGGAGAGATGAGGATGTGCACAGCGAAGGACCACAGGAGACAGCGAGGCTCAGAGAGGAAAATACACTTCCTGGTTGCTCAGTGGCTTTTGAGTCTTGGTTCTTAGACCAGCAAGATGGCGCGCGCGCACACACACACACACACACAAATTAAAATTTAAAAAATGATCCCAGGTCTCAGGCCTAATTGTTCTCTCCTCTTGGGTTCTGTGTGACACTTCTGAAGATTTGTTACAAAATTCTGTTCTCATGTGACCAACCATCTTGGCTGACACTGTCCCCATTGATAACACCATCACAGTCACACCCAGAATGTCCACAGACTTTGTTCTGAGAATTTTCTGTGTAATAGTTCATCTAATTCTCCCAGTGATCTTACAGGATACATACAACTATCACCCTCATCCTTCAGATAAAGGACCGAGGTGCAGAGTGGTTACGTAGCTTGACTGTGGCCCACAGCTAACACGTGGTAGAGCTGAAGTTCAGTTTTATTGAGCAAGAGTCTGTGTCTTTTAGTCCGTTCTCCTGGGAGAATTCAGTTTTAAATGTCAAGCCCCTAGTGAGTGCTTCTGTCTAGGCCCAGGGCCTCTGGCAGAGTTGTGGACCAGGTGAGCTGGGAGCCTGTCTACTCTGCCTTCTCCACAGACCCCGAGCCTCACTTTGCCGCGCCTGGCAGAAAGCGCGGGAAGGAGCTGCTGAGCCAGGTACAGGGCTTGGCGGGAGGCCAGAGCCACACCTTGGCACCTGGCAGGCAGCCCAGTCCTGCCGTTGAGAAAATACCTGGTACAAAGGAGGCCTCCTGCCAAACCGGCCACCTCTCTTCATCCCTGTAGTTCCTCCACTGAGGAATCTGACCTCTGGGCCAGGCCAGGTCAGGTCCTTACATGGCCTCAGGAGGCTGCAGAGAGGCCTTGAAGTGATGCCCAGTCTGGAACAGTTTCTTGGCTGCCTCAGGTGGGCATCTGGTGGGGAGGGACAACATCACCCCATGCTGCATGAGTTCCAAGCTGACTGTACCCCCGCATCCCCTGGGACTCTGAAGCTTCTGAGTTTCCCATCACTGCCCCTCCCCCAGAGCATCCAGGTCAGCTGGCTTGGTAAGCAGACTGTCTACCCAGAAACAATGGTTTGTCCAAAGTGTAGACTGGATAGATGCGGGTCTGTGGTGAAGAAGAAAACAGTCTACAGAGGCATTCACATCCAGTCCACAGTGGGCATTTGGGAGAGTAAGCCTGGACTTGGGGATGTGTGGTTGATTATAAAGTGGGGAGGCCTTTGAGGCTCCAAGGGGGTTGGATAGTCTTGGTTGGCATAGCTGTAGCAGAGCACTATAAATTCCACAAAGGGAATGCCAGGCCTCCTGGGAGGTAGCCTCCCACCAGATCCTGCCTCCTCCTGAGTGAGGCCGCGGGGCCTAGGTCTAGACGACAGACCATCTCAATGGGACTCTTTCATTCAGACAGGGCTGATCCCAATACACGCCAGGCCAACATCAAGACTCATTCCAGCTCAGTGCTTAGGGACTGCTGAGGTCAGGTCTGCTAGATGTCCACAGGGACTCAGAAGGTGTGGCTGTTTCCTCAAGGTGGGTACAGCTCACTCCAGGGTCCTCAGCAGTGCCAAGGAGGACAAGGGGCAGAGCTGGACATCAACTCCACTTGTGCCTCATCCTTAGGATCTCGTGGCAGATGTATCTTACACCATCTTAAGCAGAGTCAGTGCCTGTCAGGATGGTCCTAAAACATGACTATCGGCGTCTATCCCTTACCCCTAGACCTGGATATTCCTAAAGTCAGACAAAGGGGGTTGAAGCAGAAGTGACCGCTCTCTTTTTTAAAAAAATCTTTTTTGAGACAGGGTCTCTCTGTAATCCCAGCTGGCCTGAAACTCTTTATGTAGACTAGGCTGGCCTCAATCTCACAGAGCCCCTGATTGAGAACCGCCTCGAGGTTGTCCTGAGGACATTCTGGACGACACACTGACCTGTATTTTGTGACCCCATGTGGTAGACAATCAAGTCCTGATCAGGCAGAAGTGGTACAGGCCACACTGCGGGGGATGGCCTTCTGTACCCTGGGCTTGCTGCTCAGAGCCTGACCTGGGTATTCTGGGAGTTCTGGCCCTGGCCTGACTCTGTTTCGGCTTGTTCCACTTGCCCTCATTCACTCCAGGGGGTCTAGGTGTAGCACCAGGGGTCTATCAGATGGTAGGCTCCTACCAGATAGCCGGGCTCCGAGCCCAGCCTGCGCAGAGGTCTAGCCTCAGGGCAAGTCTGTGAGCTGTAGGGTGAAAGGGGAGGCCCTCCAGAGGTAGGGTGGGTGTGGAGCCACAGTCCAGGGTCTCTACCAAAGCTGACCTCTTGCTGCTGCATCTCCTCCCTGTGAGCAGTGTGAGACACCTGCCTTGCACGGCTGCCGGATAGCTCACTTCTAACAGTGACAGCAGCAGTGTCCTGAGAACATCCTGCTCTGTGCTTCAGTCCTTGGCATCACTCCTCACAAGAGTCCATGAGGAAGGCCTTGTCCCAGGCTCTCAGGGACTTGATCATAATGAGCTGCTCAGGAAATGACTGCTGAACTCTTTCTGTGTGCTGGACACGGTGGCTGTGTGGAGCCTCTGTGACTGTGGAGTGCCAGGCTGGGCTCAGAATCCATGACCGCCATGCCTTCTCACCTTCCTTCAGGTGCTGCTTCCAGACTGGGGCCACAGCTGCTGCCAGTGAGGAGTGCTGAAGCCATTTCTGCCTGTGACTGGCTCTGCCACCTGGGCTAGTCTTTTTCCCTTCCTGGGCCTCAGTTTATCCTGTGTCAAAGTCAAAAATAGAAGGTCAAACCATTTGATTGTCAAGCCCTCTCACCACAAAGAAAAGGCTCGGGGAGTTCAGGACACCGCAAGCTGTCTGAATTCCTGGCCTCTGTCTGCCCCCTAGTGGCCACCAGCTGACTAGCACCCAGGAGAGCTGGCTTGTGAACACAGGGTTGACTTCGTACTGTGATCTCTGCTAAGGCTGCCGCTCTTCTGTTAAGCGTTGGTGACAATAGTACCAATGTCCTCAGGATGCTCTGGGGGCTAAGTGTTACAGGTAGTTGTGACTTGCCCAATGTGGGTGCTGGAAACCAAACACAGGTCCTCCAAAAGAACAGAATGCACTCTTAATCACTGATCCATCTCTCTAGTCCAATGCCCAGTTTTTAAAATGTGGGTTGTGGGGATGGGACTCAGCTGCTTCACGCTCTTGCCACGATGCCTTCCTCACCACAATGGCCAGTGCCCTCAAACTGTGAGCCAAAATAAGCCCTTCCTTTCTCAAGTTGTTTTTGTCACAGCAACAAGAAGAGCAGCTAATAGAGACAGGGACGCTGTAAATGTGTGAGGTCCTAGGTTCGGTCACCCACCCAAGTGGGCGGACAACTCTGTTTTGTTGTTTACATTCACTGTCATCAGACTCTGGACTTTTCAACCCTTCTCACTCTCAACAGGTGATGTAATGTTACCTTTGGCAGAGAAAACAGAAGCTGTTACTCAGCTGCTTAATCTGCCCTCCTTTCCTCCTTTGAGTGGAGGCTCTGGTGCTCAGCATCTCTTTCTTCTCCCTTCCCGGGAACTTTGCACTATTCACTGTCAGGAGGCAAGATGGTGGAGGAGGATTACAGTTAGGTGATAGCTGCAGATGTGTTCATTTCACCTCGAATATGTGGTCCTATTCCTCCCAACAAGTACCTCATCTACTTTTCTCAAGGTTAAATAAAAATGCTTGGTGTGGTCAAGGTCAGAATAACCAACACCACTATCTTCTACCTCCTTATCAAAAACGAGATGCAAGTAACCTTTAAATAGATTCAACCTCGTTGTGATAACAACCCTGAGTAACCATTTCTCACTTATCAAAAGAAGAAAAATAAAAAAAGTTTGGCCATACGGTTTGATAACATGACTGTGGAGAAACGGGCTGGTTGATGAATTCCAAGGGGAGTCTGAGCCTCAGTTGTGGATGTGACAGCATCTGTCCACGCATGTCCTGATTGTTCACACCTGCAGGGAGCAGGTTGGTTTGGAAGCCATACCACAGCCGTGGCTTTTGAAGAAAGATACTCATGGAACTCAAAGTGACAATTTACCAAATCAGAATCACCCTCACCAGCAGCACCTCTGAATGTGTTGCTGATTTGATTCGAGGCGCAAAGGAAAAGCCTCTGAAAGGAATAGGACCAGTTCTCAATCCACAGAGACTCTGAGCCTCACCATGTGGAGGGTCTAAGACATGGAGAACCTGCCAGCACTTGAGCTACAAAGCCCTTCTGAGATTGAAAAGTTCCCAAGGTATATATAAAAACGGCACAATCGTTATTGAGGGTAATTTGGCAATATCAGTCAAAAGTTCAAATGCATATGGGGCTGGAGAGATGACTCAACAGTATATAGCACTGGCTGCTCTGGCAGAGGCTCCAGATTCGGTTCCAAGCACCCACATGGCTGCTCACAACCACCTGTAACTCCAGTTCCAAGGGATCCTATGCCTTTCTCTGACCTCTGAGGGTACTCACAGTATAGATACATATCTACCTACCCATATACGTACTGGCACAGGCACACACCCATTACACATAAAAATAAAAGTGAATGAATCTTTAAAACATTTCAAATGCAATTTGAATAATTTTTGTTTTCTTTTGTTCATATTTTTGTTGTGCTGAGGTTCAGATCCAGGGCTTCGTGTATATCAGGCCAGTACTATCCCATGGAGTCCCACCTCAAACCCTTTCGTTTACACTTTGACCCTCAGTCCTTCTGAGAACTTATTGTCTACCTCTATTGCTTCTCAAGAGCTGATAAATGTTCAAAGTGATATGCACAGGATTTGACAAGTGGATATGATATAATATATATGTATTTATATCTATCTATACATATCAATAATTCACTTTTTTATTGTTTATTTTATGTGTATAAGTGTTAGGCTTGCGGGTGTGTAAGTGTACCTGTATTGTGAAATGCCCACGGAGGAGAGAAGAGGGTGTCAGATCCCCTGGAACTGGAGGTACAGATGATTTTTAGTCACCATGTGGGTGCTGAGATCTGAACGTAGGTCCTCTACAAGAACAGCCAGTGCTCTTAACTGCTGAGCCATCTCTCCAGCCCCACATGTAATTTAAATATGCAGTCATACATTGCTTAGTGATGGAATATATACTGAGAGAAATGTGTCATTGGGTGTTTTCATCATTGTATGACTATGTCTGCATGAACTTACACAAGGCACAGGAGGAATTTGTCGCAACAGTTGTGTAACCAGTTCCTCCAGGCTGCAAAGCTGTGCAGCCGGGAACTGTACTGAATGCTGTAGGCAAATCAAAGCATTATGTATTTGTATATCTAAACCCAGAAAAGGCAGGGTAAATCTGGATGTGGGCGTGCACACATGTAACCCAGCATTGGGAGACTAAAGCAGGAGGATTGGGAAATTTGGGCCAGCGTAGCCTATATATCAAAATCTTGTCTAAAAGAGAAAGAAGGATATAGTAAAAATGTAGTTTAAATGATAAAAATGGTAGATGTGCACAGGACATTTGTGGTAAAGGAAGCTTGCTCTAGGGGAGTCAGTGAGCAAGTGAATTGGCCTCTTCAGTACTGGGATTATAGACATGTACCACTATGTACCATCTTTGTTTTATCATTACTCTGATGGTTTTTGTTGGTGTTGTTCTTGTTGTTTGTTTGCATTTTAAAACAGGGT
Organism: Eospalax fontanierii; assembly: GCA_035773235.1. Lineage (NCBI taxonomy): Eukaryota > Metazoa > Chordata > Mammalia > Rodentia > Spalacidae > Eospalax > Eospalax fontanierii. The sequence continues at coordinate 29,656,122 of CM069553.1, read as the reverse complement.
CTCCCTGTAGCCCCAGCTAGTCTGGAACTACAGACTACAGTTGCTATGTAGACCAGGCTGGCTTCCATCTCACAGAAATCCACCTGCCTGTCCAGTTGCTGGCATTAAATGTGTGCACCACCATGTCCAGCCATTTTTTTTTTTAAGATTTACTTTTTTTATGTGTTTGAGTATTTTTCCTGCTTGTGACTTTATGTTTGCCTGGTGCTTACAGCAGCCAGAAGAGGCATCTGATCCCCTGGAACTGAGTTACAGATGGTTGTGAGTGGCCATGTGGATGTTGGGAACTGAATCTGGGTCTTCTGTAAGAGCAGCAAGTGCTTTTAATCTGTGAGTTATCTTTCCAACCTGTATTTTGGCTTTATGAAATGGGGTCTCATGTAATCCAGACTGACTTCAAACTCCCTATGTAACTAAGATGATTTAGAACTCGTGATCCTTCTGACTCCCAAGTGCTGGGATTATGGGAGTGTGTCACTATGCTCAGCTCTTGGTCCCTTTTTTAGAAAAGAGCCTCATTTTGTAGTCAAAGTTGTCCTAGAACTCACTATGTAGCCCAGACTTACCTTCTTGAACCCAAAACAAATCCTCCTAGCTCCACCTCCAGAGTTCTGGACTTAAGGTATGAGCCACCATACACAGATTCTGCCTTCTTTTGAAGATTGAGAAAGGGTCTTGCTAAATTACTCAGGGTGGACTTGAACTCGGACTCATTCAGTAGCCCAGGCTGGATTTGAATTTAGGATCCTCCTGGCTCAGCCTCTAGATTAGCTAGAACTAAAGTTTGTGTCACCAGGCCTGACTTTTCTTTCTTTTTCTTCTTTTGATCCCTCTTTAAATGTTTTATTAAAAATAAGATATGATGGGACTGGGGGAATGGCTCCACAGTTAAGAGTCACTGACTGCTCTTGCACAGGATCTAGGTTCAATTCCTAGCATCAACATGGTGCCTAACAACCTTCTGTTACTCCAGTTACAGGGGATCTGATGCCCTCTTCTGGCCTCTGCAAGCATTGTACACTATGGTGTACTTACATACATGCAGACAAAACACTCATGCACATAAAATAATAAGAAATTAAAGAAAAAAAGACACAGGACTAGGCATATGACTCAGTGGTAGAGTGATGGCCCAACATGTGTAGCACACCCCAATAACCCAACAAAACTAAAGCACAAACGCATGGATTTCACGGCCTTCCATCTCTACATCTGTTGCATAGGAAGTTCTTGAGAGACACGAAGCACATGTGGAGCTGTCACCTCCTAAAACACACCTTCTAGATCTTCCTGGGGGCCGCCCGAGGCTCTTCAGAGCAGGTGTCTCCCTAGGAAGGCCTCCATTTCAGCTTCCTTGGCTGTTGTTTTCATGCTTGCTGTGAGCAAACAATGCATGGACAGTCCTCTCTCCCTGTTGATGAAAAGCTTTGTGTCAGGGCCGTGCTTTCTGATTTATGCAGGAGTTTATTGAGGTCTGCCAACCCTTCTGCTGTGCCCTCCTCTGGGCATTTTTTCAGAGGTTGTTTTTTTCGCCTGCAGTTGCCTTTTCTCTCACCTCTTGAGCCATACGCTTCTCTTCCAGTTACGCTGGAAGCTTAAGGAACCAGCCATCATGGGCCGCGCAGTCCATCACCGACTGAAGCGTTGTTATTCAGCACACTGCCACATTCCCTTTTATTGTCTAATTTATCAAAATTGCACATTGTATGACTGTCTGGCAAGTGATACAAATTGTAGGTGTTAATGCATTCACCCAATTATTCTAATGATTTTCAAATCATACACTGGCTTTTCTAAGTTGTTGGCACATTACTTGGACAATGCAGTTGTCACCAGCTAAGTGACACTGTTGTCTGAGCCATTATTTGACATTAAACTCTTCCAATGCTGTCTCCATTAAGGTAATCATCCTTAGATAATGTGCATTCTTAATAAGCAGAGTACAGTATGTTTCTTAAAACCATACTGTATATAGTTTTAAGATTCTGGATCTGGAGAGACACCTCAGTGATTAAAAGCACTGGCTGCTCTTGCAAAGGACCCGGGTTCAGTTCCCAGCACCCACATGGTGGCTAACAGTCTCGGTAATTCCAGTTCTAAGGACTCCAATGCCCTCTTCTGACCCCCGAGGGCACTGCATGGCACATGGGTGCACTTATGTACATGCTGGCAATACACTTATACACATGAAATAAAAATGACAAAATATTGTTTAAAAGAGTCTTCTGAATGGTGTTAAAAGTTCTTTTGTTTTGTTTCGAGACAAGATATCATGTATCCCAGGCTCCTTGAACTCTCTGTGTAGCCAAGGATGACCTTGAACTCCTGATCTTTCTGCTTTCACCTCCCGAGTGCTGGTATTACAGGTGAGCACCACCATTTTCTGCTGAGTTCCATTCATCCTCTCTTTAGCTATTTTGAGCCTATGTTGTTGGAAAATAAAATTATGGAATTGTTTTATCTTTCTGGTTGGATTTTTTATTATATAGTAGTTCTTATCATCTCCAATAATGATTTTTTACCTTAAATCCATTTTTCTGATATTGACATAGTTATAACAGCTTTCTTTGGTTTGTATTTGTATGCTATATATTTTTTAATCTTTTCATTTCCTTTCTTAAAACTTCAGACTTGCAGAAAGTTCTGAGACAGTTCAAAGACTACTACACAGTTTTAACCTGATCAACCATGTGTCATTTTCCCATCAGTCATCTGTCCTTTATGTATACTTATCTGTATTATAGATTAAATTGTTTACATATTTCTGTCTATAAATTTCTACATATAGACTGCATATGTAAAATTTCCTGAGTCACTTAAAAGTAAACTATAGACCCGATGCCTCCATTAACACTCTTAATACTACAGTGCATAGGACAAGGACAACATCCCGCCTAGCCCCATGGTTAGAACTGGGAAATCAGCATTGTTATAGTGCTGCTAATAGTGCCGGTCAGTTTTCATCCCTGTGATAAATAACTGACATAAACACCTTAGAGGAGGAAAGACTCTTTCTGGTTTCTGGTTTCAGAGGGTTCAGTTTGTGGTGTCATCACTTACCTGCAGCAGGGACGAACATCAGGGTGGAGGAATGCTGTTCACTGGGTGGCAACCAGGAAGCAGAAAGTGACAGCAGAAGAAGACGGAGGGTGAGGGAGAGTGAGCTAGGGTAAGGGATCAAATGCACACTTCAGTGCTGGCTGTGGTGGGATACACGTTTAATCTCAGCGTTTGGAAGGCAGAGGTGGGGGGAATGCTGTGTGTTGCAGGCCAGCCTAGTCTACATAGTGGGTTCTAGGCCATTGAGGGCTACACAGTGAGACCCAGTCTCAAAAACAAAAACAAACCAACCCCCCAAATGCCAAACCCAAACACCTTTCCAAGAGCATTCCTAGTCACTTACTAAAACTTCCTTCAACCAGGCCCCATTTCCTAATAGTCCACCGGGTTATGAATTAACCGATGGATTAATCCATTAATGAGGCTAGCTAGCATCCTCATGAGCCAACTGATCATGCCTCCCATGGCATCACCAACTGGAGATCAAGCCTCCAAGTGAGAGTCTTTTCTCTGGTTGCTTTTAAGATTTTGCTTTTGGTTTTCAGCCATTTTGCCCTGATGTACATAGGGGCACTTGTGAGTTAGACCATCCCATAGACCCTAATCTTTGTTGGAAAGGCAGTCCTTGATCTGTCCTGCTGTCTCATGAGATTTATTTTCCACACCTTAGCGGGCGGGGTCTGGTCAGTCCGGCAGAATAAAACGGAAACTGGTCTTCCATTTAGAGAGATTGATTTATTTAGGGCGACTCACAAAGTTATTAATCAAGCATATGGCCCGTGGCTGGCTACCATTTCTTGGGGCATGCAGCTCCTGTTCCATCCCTGGAATTCTGTTTCCACTCACGTGATTCTCAGGACTGTGGGGGTCTGGAACGCTGCCATTTGAGTCTTGGCCTTCCATGAACCTGGTGCCATGGTACTTTCCTCACACATGGCTTTGAGTATTCTCAGTCCCATTTCTGTGCCCCTCTCAGGACTAGCTGCTATTTTTTTTTTTTCTCTCCTGTCTCCCCGCCTTCCTGCACCCTTATTGGTCAGAGGGCAGGACTTGCCGCTGATTGAACCAATAGTAAAAAAAAACCTCAGAGAGAAACATGTATCTACAATATACTCCACCCCTTTCTCTCTGGAAAACAAACAAAACATAACACAACAATAGCCATAAAGGAAAGCAATAACATCCACATAAACCATCACAAACACAAATGTTTAGACAGTACCTAGGTAGATGTATCATATTCACCTCACAAACAATCACAGTAGTGTCTCTACTGGGGCCTATAACTTCTTCCAATACCATTGGGAGTCAACCTTTTCTTTTCCTAAAAACATGCGTTTTCTCCCTGAAGAGTGGACCCTAAATACAATGAATAAATATTCTGGGGTTGCACATACCAGACGAGCCTCCATTACACCTGTAGAGCTATCTGACAGTGAAGCATGCAAGATCTGTCATTAAGCAGAGCTTTTCAGGACCATTCTCCCATAGCGGTCTGCATAACACCCTCTAGCACTATGAAGGCCAGCCATCCATTTGTAAGGAGTTTTCAACTCAGTCCCAGCTAGATCTCTCTTTCCATGCTCAAATCATGTCACATCTTCAATAATAGGGCCTTACCATCCACTTCCAGTGTACAACCAGCATTATAATGTGGCAACTGCCTTTTGTTTTGGTAGAGGGGGACTTCCAAGGCTCCCTTGGCCAGCAGTTCATAGGGATGGTCAACCCACCCTGGTACTGGAATTTCTAGTTAACAATTATATAAAATATCCTTTTACTCTTTAACATCTATAGGCCTAGGACCATAGAGTCCCCCAAATTTCACAGCTATACTTCACCCTTGTACCGTGTATGAGTTACATTCCATTCTTCTTTCTTCAGGTGTACTTGACATATCTCAACTGGGTTTCATATCTGTAAATCACCCAGAAGTTAACATTATATTATACATACACAGGGTCTAACACAGCATGGAAAATTAGCCAGTCCTTCACTGTCTGTAGTTATTGTCAAGAATCCACTTAGTGTCCCAGAGTTCTCACATGGAGCCTCTTTGGATTCCTTTATCCTTGCTAACCTTGTTGGGGCTGGCACAAAGCATTTGATCCTACATAGGACCAAGGAGGAATAAGGCTTCTCTTGCCCCTGTGGTTTCCCAGGGCCGGGAGACTCTGAATGTGGGGTCTGGGTCTATCATAAAAGGTATTGAGCAAGCCAAGCAACCCCAGATACCCTGAAGGGACTGTAGGAGTCTGGCCTGCCCTGCCTGATTCGATAACCTAGGTCCCAGGAAGCCACTGCAGGCCTCAGTTGCTTCATCTTTTCCTCCCACAAAGATCACCCCGGAACAGAACCAGGTTTTTGGGTTTCATTTCTCCATTCCTTATTTCCACATCAGCCCTACAACCTTCCCATCTTTACCTAAAGACCCCACCTTTCATTTTCCCACCTTCTGTAACAGCCAGAAGGGCCTCCCTATATAAACCCTGCCTTGGTTTCCGTAACTGAACTGCCCACCAATGCAGTATCCCGGGAACTCCTCCCACTGCACTCTGAGCCACCCGAGGACCTGTTCGATCGTCCTCCATTCTCTGGGATGGCTGGAGCACAACAGCCGTGCTAGAGATGGAGACCTACCCACATCTGAGTCTGATTCCTGGCCCCAGCCACACCTGTGGTCTCTCCATTGACCACACCTGGCTGTTGGGAGAGGCCCTGGTTGGGCAAACTGTCTCCACCCCTCAAACAGCCAGTCACAGGGGAGAAATGTACCCTGTTTACCCCGGGGGGGGGGGTAGTATCTACCCCTGGGATAATCTTTATCCTCTGTGTACCTTTTGTGAACCATTTCTCAGGGCTTAAGGCTTCCCAAAGGTGCTTTAACACAGAATTTGGCTTTTTATCAATCTTTTCTTTAGGAACTTGGGCTAAAAGCAAGTCTCACCACATTTGCCTTCGAGTAACCCAAGCAGACCTCCTTTTCTGTTTTGCCTCTCATATACATCCTTTAGATTGTTCTATTCTTCTACAGACGTACTTTACATGCTGGTCTATGTTACTTAAATTTGTCAAGGCCTCTCCTACCTTGTATCTTGTCCCACTAGAGGTCTTAGTACAGACGTTAAACCTCCATACCAATTTTGAGGTCCCTGTTTAATGAAGTCCCTCATTAAATATCTAGTGAACACAGTCCTATCTGGTCCAGTGAACGGGGCACTGTATATTGCTTTCCTCACACCCAGTTCTCTTAACAGCATCTGTCCTTCTCTTGTCATGCTCCAGCTCCTGAAATCCATGGGAATCTCTGCTGGTGATGACCAAGTGTCTCCAGTGGCGTGCACAAGCCAGTTCATCAGAGACTGCTTTCCTTTGTATTGCCTCAGGTTATGCAGCTTAAATCTCAAGGAGGGATGAGTGGTTATGTTGCTCAGCTGTCCTGCCTCTGCAGCATTCAAATTACTATCATCTCCTCTGTCCCATATTCTCATGAGCCAGGTGATGACAGGCTCTTTTGCAGCTCGTTTGAAAGTCCTCCCTATTTCCAGCAGCTCTAGAGCCAAAAGCCCTTTATTCACTAAATCCTTACGTTCCTTAAGGCTTCCATCAGCACGTTGACATCTGGATTTTTTCTTTTTTTGTATTACAGGCTGAACCTGAGAGGTATTTTTGGCTTCTTCTGGGTTGCTTCCTTCCTGTTCATTGTCTGTTTTCTCTTGTGGGTTCTCAGATGATATACTCTGTGCTTTTTTTTTTTTTTTTTTCATTTTGATTTAATTTATCAGTGGTCAGTGGCTAAGGCAGTAAAAGTCAGTCTTATTCCCCTCTCTCATTTTAATCTCTCTCTTAACTCTTCAGTCTCTCTCCAGGCTATAATCTCTGTTTGGGATAAATTTTTTATCACACATAGCAGAGGCCATGCTGCCTCAGCCATCGCCTGCTGGAGTCTTGGCTTTTTCCCCATCCATCAGAGTTTTTAAAGTCTGTCTCAGACCCTCTGCTGTTTTTAGACTATCACCATAATCCTGTGGTGATGCCCAGTGGCTCGGTAAATGGGCCACCCCATGCCAGACACAAGTGGACTCCCATCCTGGGATTTCTCCCCCAGACATTGCTGGCTTTGGTGACATTATCTCAGTTAGCCACTTGAGGATCCACTGTATCAGCCATGCCAGAACTCCATTTGTCAGCTTTCTCCCTTTCAGGTCTGCTGCCAGAGCACCTAGCGCTCTTAACTGCTGAGGTATTTTTCCGTTTGTGTCTGCCGGATCCTGCTCACACCACCAATTGTCTCATGAAATTTATTTTCCATGTCTTAGCGGGCAGGGCCTGGTTGATCCGGGAGAATAAAATAGAACTGATCTTCCATTTAGAGAGACTGATTTATTTAGGATGACTCACAAAGTCCAGCGCAGCACCACAGTGTCAGCATGTGGCTCCTGTTCCGTCCCTGGAATTCCATTTCCACTCACTGGATTCTCAGGACTGCAGGGGTCAGACTGCCATCTGAGTCTTGGCCTTCCGTGAGCCTGGTGCCAAGGCACTGTCCTCCTGCGTGGCTTTGAGTATTCTCAGAGCTGTTTCAGTGACCCTCTTGGGAAGAGCTGCTATGTTTTTTTTTTTCTCTTCTGTCTCCCCGCCTTCCTGTCCCCTTATTGGTCAGAGGGCGGGATGTGCTGCTGAACGAACCAATAGTAAAAAAACAAAACAAACAAAAAAAAAAACCCTCAGAGAGAAACATGTATCTACAATAAACCTGCATATCCTTGGTGAGTGATAAACTTCAAGGCTTGTCATCCCCTAATGCTATGCAGGTCCTGAAGCTTGTCATCCAGGCAAATGAGTAGACTGAGGCACGCAGAGTGTGACTGCTAGACAACGTCCTCTTCCTAGGCTCCTTCACGGCATGCTAAAAAAAATATGTACCTTTGACTCTGAGCGCAGATGTGACTCTGAGCACCCCTTTGCCTGTATAGCCTGCATATGGGCCCACTATATTTCTCTTAGGGACTTAAAGATGGGGCAAGAGTGGGCCACAAAATGTCTTTCCATTAGGAATGTGGGTTCCTTTCTGGGCCACTTACAGCCTCTTGGAATTATTGGCAGTTGCATTGCCCATTGGATTATGTTTCTCTTGTTGCATTCCTGAATAAAGAAGGCAATGCTGTGCCAGGCATGGTGGTACAGGCCTATAACCCTAGCACTTGGGGTAAGATGAGTACCATGAGTTTGAGGCCAACCTGGACTATGTAGTCAAGACCCTGTCTCAAAAACACATAAACAAAGTCGGGGGTGTGGCTATAGAGATGGCTCAGCAGTTAAGAGTCTGCTCTTACAGAGGACTCAGCTCCCAGCACCCACATGGCTCTGACAATCATCCATAACTCCAATTCCAGGGTATCTGATGCTTTCTCTTGCCTCCATGAGTATTTCATGACATGGGCACACATATATATGCAGGCAAAACACTCATACACGTAAATAAATAAATAAATAAATAAATAAATAAATAAAATTTGAGGCTGAAGAGATGGTTCAGGGGTTAAGAGCACTGGCTGTTCTTAAATAGGACCTAAGTTTGATTCCCAGAAACCACATGGCAGCTAACAACCATCTATAACTCCAGTTCTAGGGAACCTGACACCCTCTTCTGGCCTCTGTGGGCATCGCATGCAAAGGTGCACTTACAGTTAGTCAGGCAAGGCACTGATATGCGTAAAATAAAAATACATTTTAAAAATTTAAAAAACACTGCTTAAAAAACAAACAAACAAACCAAGGGCTGAAGAGGTTAAGAGTGGGTGCTTCTCTCACAGAAGTTCCCAGCACCCATGTCAGTTTGCTACTTTCCCCAGATCTAGGAGCTCTAATACCCTCTTCTGACTCCTTGGGTACCCACATGCATGTGTGCATCCCCACAGACAGACACGAACATATACACATAATTGAAAGTAAAACAAAATCTTAAAAACAATGTCAAAGAAACAGGAAAGCAGATCCTTCCAGAAGCACACACTAAATCCTGTTTCCACATAGTAAGTCCTGTTCTCGACATGCCCAAGCCTAGAGACAATGCTCAGAAACATATTCTGTACGTTAGCTAGCACAGCCAATGAAATGACAGAAGTCCTAATCAACAGGTTGCTCCAGATTTGCAAGGCTGTGATCCATAATAGGCTCTATAAACACAGTGACACATGCCTGTAGTCTCAGCATTTGAGAGGCTGAGGCAGGAGGATATGAGTTCAAGGCCAGCTTGAACTACCTAGCATTCCCTATCTTAAAAAAAAAAAAAAAAAAAAAAAAAAAGCAAAAAAGGAACTGGAGCGATGGCTCAGTGGTTAAGAGCACTTGTTGCAGAAGACCCGGGTATGGCTCTCAGCATTCACATAGTGGCTCATAACTGTCTGTAACTACAATTCCAGGCGATCTAATGCCGTCTTCTGGCCTCCATAGGCACCTACACTCAAATGCACAGACACACATAAAAAAATAGCATCAACCAGGCATGTTGGTGCATGCCATCAATCCCAGCACTCAGGAGGCAGAGAGGCAGGTGGATCTCTCTGAGATTCAGGCCAGCTATGACTACAGGGAGACCCTGTCTCAAAAAAAAGAACAACATTACAATGACCTTGCTTCTAAATAAGGTCATGTTCTGAGAATCAAGTCTTCATCATCTTTTTTTAGAGGACATAAATTCAAACCATGATACTGTTCTTTCAGTTCTTTTTATAATTTCCAGGTGCCTGTTGAAATTTAAGCTTGCAGGGAGACATTTAAAGGTCTGTGTCTATAATTCTAATATTGAGTCCCTGGGGATCTGTCTGCCTCTTTATTGGCTCTCCTGGTTTCTTTATATTGCCTTGTCTCTTCATGTGCTTTCTGCATGTGTGCAGAGAGGAACGTTTCCTATCTAGGGTGAGGTTATGTTTCCCTAGGGAATATATGCAGAGATGACTTTTTTTGCCTAATGCCTGGGGATGTGTGCAGTCTTGGATCACCTTAATATAATTACAGGGGTTTACTGGTATGGTATGATGCTTTCTCAGGGTCCAAACTCAAAGTGAGGAGGGTTCACTAGGGAACCTTTCTTGATGGCCACTCACTAAAAACCTTGTCCTGGGGCTGGAGAGATGGCTCAGCAGTTAAGAGCGCTGATTGTTCTTACGGAAGACCCAGGTTCGATTCCCAACTAACAATCATCTGTAATTCCAGTTCCAGGGGATCTGATGCCGCCTTCTGACCTCCAAAGGCATTGCATGACATGGGTGCACCTGCCTCCATGTAGGCAATACACTCATACACATAAAATTAAATTTAAATTAAAAAACAAACCTTGTCCCACTGGGATGGTGAATCTTTATTGCCAAATTGATTGAATTTGGAATCACCTAGGAGACCGTTCCGGCCGCATCTTTGAGGGCACTTCCAGTGAGATTTAACTGAGGAAGGAAGACCGACCTGAGTGTGAGCAGCCTCATCCCATAGACTAGGGTCCTGGATAAAAGGCGGTCAAGGGGAAGCCAGGAGAGGGCCAGGATTCGTCGCTCTTTCTTGACTACAGATGCAGTGTGATCAGCTGTTTCATGTTTCAACCACCAGCGCTGACGCCATGCTACCTCACCATGATGGTCTGCACTCAAGCCATGACCCAAAACAAACCTTTCCTTGCTTTAGTCAGGACTTTTATCACAACAACAAAAGTAATTAATATACCCACTTACCCCCCAAATTCGCAAAGGATTTGCTGTTTCTGAGCTGTGCCCCTGAGAGCTGTCTTCAAGAGAAATGTAATCCTGAATGCTTAGGCTCCTCTCGTCCCTCTGTTCCTGTTGCAGTCTTGGTCTATTTGATAATTCACTAACTCGTCAGCATTCTGTTGCCTTTATGTAACTACCTATTGCTGAATAAAAAATTATCACCAGATTTAGCACCTTAAGTAATTTGCATTTATTATCTAGTACAGAGTTTGAGAGTTAAGTCCTAGGACCGTCTCTGCTATCTAGTTCTGGCTCAGGGTTTCTCATGAGATGGAAGCCAGGGATGCCTTTCCTGAAGTCTCCACTGGGGCTTGAGGGCCCGCTTCAGATGATGCGCTCATGCCTGGGACTACCCTGCTGGTTACTGGCAGGAGGCTTCAGTTTCTCCGCCTCATAAAATCTCGTCTTTTTTCTAGGGCCGTTTGAGTGTCCTCGCAACAGGGCAGCTGGCATCTCCTCGCAAAGCAGTCCAGGAGCGGGAGCAAGGAGGAAGCCACAGGCCTCGAAAAACCCAGCTTGCGGAGCTGGGAGATGGCGTCGTGAGTAAAAGGCCTTGCTGCACAAGCATGAGAGTTTGGATCTTACCATATACGTTGAAAAAACAAAAAAGAAAGGCATGGTTCATTAACAGCAACCCTGGTGGGTGGAGACTCGGGAATTGTGAGGCTCGCTGAGCAGGGGCAGCCAGTCTCATGAAAAACAGCAAGCTCTGGGTTCAGAGATCAACCCTCCCTGCCTCTAGGGAATAATGTCGAGAGCCAACAGAGAAACACACCCGAAGTGTTCCTATAGCTTCATGTGAGTTATGGATTCACACGCGCTCACGTGCGCGCGCCCACACACACACACAAGTAAAAAAATCTAAAAAGAGTCAGTTCCTTATAATCAGAAGCTAGTCACAGTGCCCAGTTCACAGGCAGTGGGAGGAGATGACTAGACCTTTTGAAAAAAGGAGCATCAATGAATTTAGGAACATGTACTTATGCTCTCCACAGCTGCTCTCAGGATGATTTTGAGTGACTTTGTCCAGCATTCATTATTTTATTCCTTCTTCCTTTCTTTCCCGTTTCTTTTTTCCTTTTTTGGCCTCTAACTCTCCACCAATCCAAGGATGACCTTAAACTTCTGATCTTCCCGTTTATACGCCCAAGGGCTGGGATCAAAGGTGTTTGCCACCACACCCAGTTTGTGCAGTGCCAGTGACAGAACCCAGGTTTTGTGCAGGTTGAGCAGGCACTCTATCAACTGAGCCGCCATCTCCAGTCCCTTGTCCAGTTTGTCTAGTTGTCCTCAGGAACAGCACATAGAATTATAGTCCACTGTTACCTGAAGTCTATAAATGTTCTTTCTATTGCAGAAATACGAGTTGTTCTGTACTGATTCTGCCCCATGATCAGAAAATACTCTAGGCTCTGCAGATTTTGACACAGTGTATCAAAGATATCCCAGGCTCTAATTCTTTCTTTTTAACCGCTGAGCCATCTCTCCAGCCCCTGGCTCTTAATTCTTTATTACTGTTATTTATTCTTTCCTTCTCTTACCAGAGAAAAAAGATTCACGTTTTAATGAAACAGTAAGAAACTTATTCAAGCCTGGTGTGGTGGTGCATGCCTATAATTCTAGCACTCAGGAGGCAGAGTGAAGATGTCCCTCCTCCTCTCTTTCCTCCTCCTCCTCCTCCTCCTCCTCCTCCTCCTCCTCCTCCTCCTCCTCCTCCTCCTCCTCCTCCTTCTCCTCCTCCTCTTCCTCCTTTCACTGTGAGTTCCTGGGATCAAACTCAGTTCATCAGGTTTTGTGTGGCAAGTACCTTTACATGTGGAGCCCTCTCATTGACCCTCTTCTTTTTAAGACAGGGTCTCACTATATCACTCAGCCTTGTCTCAAACTTGCAATCCTCCTGCCTCAGCCCCAGGCTCATGAAGCTGGGATTAAAGGTCTTGCCCGTCATCAGTCCTATGTAAAATTATTCATCTCAGTGTTGTTTATTATAGAAAACCTGGGTATCTATTACTAAATAAGGGGCGAGTTAAACTACAGACCATTCCAGCAAGGAATGCTTAGTTCAAGGACTGTCTTAGTTTTGTTTCCTGTTGCTGTAATAAAATACTCTGGCAAAAACAATTTATGGGATAAAGGGTTTATTTGGTTTCCAATTCCAGATTATAGTCCATCATTTTGGAGAAGCCAAGGTGGTAGAAACTTAAAGCAGTAGTCACATTACATCCCCAGTCAAGAGCAGAGCATGGGAATGAATGCATGCATGTAGTGCTCAGCTAGCTTTCTCCACTCTTATACGATCCAGGAGGTCCTACCCAGGGAATGGTGCTGCCCACAGTGGACTGGGGCTTCCCACAGCAATTCATACAATCAAGACAACCCCCCACAGACACGCCCATAAGGCGACCTGGTCTAGATTGTCCTTCACTGAGACTCCCTTCCCAGGTGATTTTAAACTCTGTCAAGCTGACAATGCAAACTTTCACAAGGACCATGAGTCCATTTGCACTGCAGTGAGCAAAAGGGGTTTCTAATTATAAGCATACTTTCTAAGCTTGTAGCCAAATGAGAGGACTTACCATAGTAAGGGCAGGATCTGCCTGTAGACTGGCTAGGCTGCACCTGCTCCTCAAGTGCATGTGATCTCTTGTCAGTCTCACAATAGCACAAAGAGGCTGACATTGTTATCGTTGCCAGGTAAGCTGGTGGCTGGGGCATAGAGGGCTGGTAGCCTTAGCAGAGGTCATTAAACTCTTTAGATGAGTTTGATGTCATCTCCACTGAGTGCTACGCTGCTGGTGGCCACCAGAGGGGGGTAGAGACAGAGCGGGGAAGACAGAGACAGAGAATGGATTCAGAATTGCCCCATGTCTTGAACTTTTCCAGGCACTTCTTTATTGGAATAAGGTTTGATTATGGGGTCTGGTCTTTACTTTCCCACTTTGCTACAGGGTAAACTGAGGCCCAGGGAGGGATACTGATGGGCCCAAGGTGAAAAGTGGGCAAGGTGCCCCTCACCCTGCCAGCAGATTTGCCTCCAGCCTGGATGCAGCACCTAGGGAAGGTGGGAGGGCACAATATGCATGGATCCTGAGCCCAGTCTGGGGGCTCATATCTACAGATATGAAGGCTCCACACAGCCACACTGCCCAGGACACAGAAGGGTTACAGTGTCCATTACCAGAGTGAGCTCATCATGATCAAATTCCTGTGAGCTGGGTTCAGTCTCCCTTGTGGGTCCTCAAGAAATAGTAGCTTGGGACTAGAGAGACGGCTCAGTGGTTAAGAGCACTGGCTGCTCTTGCAGAGGACCTGGGTTTGAATCCCAGCACCCCCATGGTGGTTAACAACTACCGATAACTCCAGTTCCAGAGGACGCCAATGCCCTCTCCTGACTCCGTGGGCATTACATGACATGGGTGCACTTACACACATGTAGGCAATACATTCATATACATCAAAATAATAAATCAAATATTCAAAAAAAGAAGTGGTAGTTTGATTGTTGTTGCTCTGCTGCTTTTATCATCAACGGGAAACTACTCAGCAGACTCATGAGACCGGTGTCTGTCACACTGTTTCACGGGGAGCTGTAGTTCTGAGTCCCACAGCCAGCTGGGGTGGAACCCAGAGACCCCGGGCGGTGGTGCCACGCTCCCCTTGCCTCATGAGGGCCTCCCTCTTCCTCCAAGGACCCTGACTCACTCCTCAGCTGGGCATTTGTGTAGACTTTGCTCTATTCTGTGGCAGCCACCCTGTGCATTCACCTGTGGTGGATGATGGGCAGCCCCAGTACCGTCACCAAGGCTGTCTCGGCAGGATAATTATGATCCATATTACAAATGAGGAGTTAGAGATTAAGGGAGATAGCATGCCAACAGCCGACCCTCAGCTTTGATATGAATTCCTGTCTGATGACGGAGCACACATGCCCTTAGCGATCGTCCCCTGCTGTACCAGCAGGCCAAGGGACAAATGCTGAATGTGGGTCACCAGGACATGTCTGTGTGAATAGCCATGAATTAAAAGACGCTAGAGTCCTTGGTATCCACCCCTGAACTTTGTTTAATCCATTCTAGAGAGTGACATGAGGACAAATGTCCTGAGGTCACTCTGGAGCACTTAAAATTACACATACAATTACTATTACAGTCATTTCTAGGTAAGTGACATTGTCATTCATACTATTGCACAAACATCATCACTGTCTGTAGAACTTTCATCTTTCCAAACTGAAACTCCATATCCAATAAGCAATAACTCTTTCTGGCAACAATTATTCTACTTTCTGCCACTATGGCTTAGACTACTCTATGTACATCACAGGAGAGCAATCATATAATATTTGTCCCTTTGTGTCTGAGCTCTTTCACTTAGTATGATTTTAAGCTTCATCTACGCTTTAGCACGTATCAGATCACATTCCTTTTAAAAGCTGAGTAGTATTCCATTGTATGGATATCTATGTTTTGTTTAATTTTCTAATCTATTAATGAACAGTGTTTTGGTGTTGTTTTTACCCTTTGGCAATGATGAATAATGATATTATGAACATTAATGTATAAATATTTTCCTGGAAACAGGCATGGTGATACATGCCTATTATCCCAGTACTTGAGAGGTAGAAGCAGGAGGATCATGAGTTCAAGGCCAGACTGGGCCACATATTGAGCTCCAGGCCACCCTAGTGACCTGTCTCAAACAAAATAAAAGAGACATTTGTGCTTTTTTTTTTTTTTTTGAGAATGATCTGTTCATTTCATTAGCCCATTTAATTTTTTTAAACTTATATTTATGTTTACGAGTGTCTTGCCTGCATGTAAGTGCACCATATGTGTGCAATGCCTGTGGAGGCCAGAAGACAATATTGGATTCCCTGGAACTGGAGGTATAGAAGGTTGTTAGCTGCTCTGTGGGTGCTGGGAACCAAACCAGGTCCTCTGCAAGACCAGCCAGTGCTCTTCACTACTGAGACATGTCCCCTCATTGGTGCCCCTCCCCTGATTTTTGTTTGTTTGTTGTTTTTTTGCTAGGTAAAGTAGTCTGGTCTCCTAAGGGCTAGGATCAAAGGAATGTGACACCATGCTGGGCTATTTTTATTTAATTATATGTATATATGTGTATAGGTATGTGTACATGGGCACAAGTGCCCTCAGGGGCCAGTAGTGTCTGATCCCTTGGAGTTGCAGTCATAGGTGGTTGTGAACTGCTGGATATGGTGTTGGGAACTGAACTCAGTGCCTTGTAAGAGCAGTTATGCATTCTTAACTGCTGAGCAATCTCTTTAGTCCTTCCCCCTCTTTTTTTGTTGATTTTAAAATTGGGTTGTTTGTTTTGTTGTTGAGTTGTACTTTTTAAAGATTTATTTACTTTCTATTTATGTGTATGCTTTGAACCGAGTGAATTTATGTGCACTAGGTGCAATACTCACAGAAGCCAGACAAGTGCATTGAATGCCCTGGAACTGGAGTTGTAATCAGTTGTTAGCTGCTATGTGGGTGCTGAGAACTGAACCTGGACACTTTGCAAATGCAGTAAGTGCTCTTAACACAGCCATCTCTCCAGTTCATTGAGTTTTATTTTTCAAACTATGTGCTAAGATTAATGAGATGGCTCAGAGGGTGAAGGTGCTTTCTGCTAACCTGAATTTAATCCTCAGGACCCCACAAGATGGAAGGAGAAAACCAACTCCTGAAAGTTCGCTGGGCATAACGTAAGATGGGCCTAGCCAAGCCACCTGTTAGGAGGAATAGAGGAATGGCTCCTGTGGGTGTGGCGTTCTGCTCTGGCTAGTTATGAGACCAGCACCTGGAAAGAACCTGCCTACCTGGGGACAAACTTACTATTGGCTGTATTTGGGACCCCACCCCGTAAGGTCATTGGCTATCCAGACCTATGTGAGCTTGTGCACCTCTTCAATAAACTTGCAGAGCCACACGCTTGGGCTGCTTCCCATCCAACTCCCGGAGTCTGTGGCTTGACTCTGTGTCTACTCACCCCCAACCCCTCAGGCTGGCCCTGAGTGGTGAGACACGACAGTAATGGACACGACTATAAAAGTTGTCTTATGACCTTCCCACACACATGCACACACACACCTACCACAAAATGTTAAAATATATATTCTAGATGTTAATCACTTACCCAATATACAAATTTAATTTTTTTTTTCACATTCTGTGGGGTGCTTTTATTGTTGTTTGTTTTTTGAGACAACCTCACTCTGTAGTCCATGCTGGGCTGGAACTGGCTATTGTAGATCTGGCTGAGCTGGAACTCAGAGCAATCTGCCTGCCTTACCCTCTTGAGTTCTGGAATTGAAGGAGCCACCACGTCAGCTTGTGCTGCCTTTGTTGTCTCGATATT
The DNA here is from genome assembly GCA_035773235.1 of Eospalax fontanierii. Classification (NCBI taxonomy): domain Eukaryota; kingdom Metazoa; phylum Chordata; class Mammalia; order Rodentia; family Spalacidae; genus Eospalax; species Eospalax fontanierii. Next base: position 29,638,936 of record CM069553.1, on the reverse strand, counting down.
GTTCTTCAACACACAAAAGTTGTTTTGCTTTGATTTGTTTTTGAAACAAGGTCTTCTATGTAATCCAAGTTAGACTCAAACTTGCTATAGAGCCCAAGCTGGCTTACAGTTCACAATCTTCCTGCCTCTGCCTCCCAAGTACTGGGCTTACATCTTGTGAAGTTCTTCCTTTTGATGAAGTCTAAAAGTCCATTGATCTATTTTGTCCTTTGTTCTCTTGGTCACTTCTGCCATTTTGGCCATTTTGATTATATTTCTTTAATTTTTTGATTATTTTTATTTTTATTTAATGTGTATGAGTGTCTTGCCTGTGTCATGCAGTGCCTTCTGAGGCCAGAAGAGGGTGTTGATCACCTGCTATTGGAGTTTCCAATGGTTATTAGCTGTCATGTGGGTGCTGGGATTTGAACCTCGGTTCTCTGCAACAGCAGCCAGTGCTCTTAACTGCTGAGCCATCTCTCCAGCCCTTGATGATATTTCTAACTATTCCAACATGGAAATCCTTTTCTATATAGATTCTCATTCAGGCACTTTCAGTGGCTACTTTAGAGGGCTTTGAAGCAGTATAGAAATGAACCTGTAGGGTAAAAGACTAGGCATGTGCTCGAGGCATCATCAAATGATTACATTAAGAATTTAGTTGATACTTAAAACTTTGCAGTGGGGGCTAGAGAGGTTGCTCGGTGGTTAAGAGCACTGGTTTCTCTTGCAGAGGACCCAGGTTGGGTTTCCAGCATCCCCATAGCAGCTAACAACCATCTGTAACTCCAGTTCCAGTGGATCTGATGCCCTCTCTTGGCCTTCACAGGCATTACACACTTAGGCACATTTACATACATGTCATCAAAACACTCATACACATAACAACAAAAATAAATCAAAATAATTTTTAAAACTTTGAGTTGATCACATCAAAATATGACTTGGGTTGGCCATATTCGTATCTGTATTTTATCTTGAATCTATACAGGTGGCACCATAACTATCCCATGTAGCAGTGCCTGCAAGGCCCTTTGTAGCCTTCCTCCGGAGGCTCTCTAGCTGTCAGACCTGAGGAAATGGGCTTAACCTCTGCCTAGGTTTCACCATCTCTTAGAAAGTGGTTTCCAGTGGTGTGTTTTCCCCATAAGAATGTGTGAACGGTACAGAAGCAGTTCAGGACACACTCAGAACACGGCTTGGAAGTCCTGCTACCTACCAACTCTCAGTCCTCTGCTGAGGCACTTTCTTCCCACTGAGTGCTCTCTTTCCAGGCCAATTTCTCCCAGCTTTCAGGAGCACATCAGTTTTAACCGTCCATGAGTCAGTGCGGTGAGAGCCACCATGGGAGCGGGTCTGAGAAGAGGGGCTGAACCAATCCGGAGTTTACCGGAAGTCCCTTTCTTGCAAGCCTCCTGGGACCCTGACAAATGAGATAAGCAAAGGTGGCCCCGGAG